>OY729166.1:17493459-18693459 GCA_958299025.2 Drosophila histrio | reverse complement strand
TAATTGCATATTAAACAACATTTACCAAAGTAATGTTTACATTTTTAACTGGAAAGGTCTAAGAGTACACTTCCCCTCGCCCTGCCCCTCCCTCCACCCTCCTCCCCCTCGACTGTACGCTCTTTTGAAGTCTTGCTCAATGTCAATGTTGTGACCTTTGTTAAGCATTTTGTTTGCTCGCTTCGCTTGAAGTTCGCTTGAGGAATCTCTAACATGCCTCAACTGCTCCCTCTCCTTACCCTTTTCCTCTTGCCAGTCTTTGCTTTGCTTTCATTGAAAGCAAGTACCGTTGTAATTGTTGGTTACGAAGTCTTCTTTAAAAAATCAATTGCATTGTTGTCGTTGTTGTTAAATAATATTGCGCAATTTTTATTCAAACAGCTAAAGAAATGGGCAAGTTATCTCTGCTTCTTCTTCTTCTTCTGCTTGTTCTTCTACCTCATCATCGTAGTCCTCTTTCTTTTGGAAAGACAGCTGAAGACAAGACGTAGACAGAGTCCGCAGATCTCTAGAAAGCTGAAGAGTTCAACTATGGAAAGGGGGAGAAACTAAGCTTTGTTTAGGACTTTTGGGCGTTGTTTATTGTTGACACTCGCAAGAGTTGTAATGAGTTAAAAGAAGAAGATAGCAGCAAGAGGAAGAAGTAGTAGAAGAAGCAAGTGATAGATTCTGCTTGGTCTAAACATAAATCTTTTGGCACTGCAGTCGCAGCTTTCAATGCGGTCAATAATATTGTCAAGCTGTTGCCGCTGGGAAGAAAGGATGGCAGAGGGGTTAGGGAGAGAGGGCAGGGGCAGGAACAGGGACAGGCACAGGGGCAGGGGCAGTTAGTGGGTGTCATGGCAAGACCTCGATGCATATTTTATTAGCTGTAAATTTTATTAATGTGGCAATAAATTCAAACAATGTGCAACAAGATGCAAGTAAACCAAATAGAGAACCAGATGCAGGGAGGGTGTAAGAAGGAAAGGATGGCTTAGTGGTGAGGGTGAGGT
Organism: Drosophila histrio; assembly: GCA_958299025.2. Lineage (NCBI taxonomy): Eukaryota > Metazoa > Arthropoda > Insecta > Diptera > Drosophilidae > Drosophila > Drosophila histrio. Next base: position 18,692,464 of record OY729166.1, on the reverse strand, counting down.
GTGAGGGTAACTGGGAAAATAGCCAGACAACGATGCCTGCCAAGCGATTGGAGTATGCATGTAACAACAACAACAACAACAGCAACTACAGCAGCAGCAACAGAAATAAGTTGCAATGTGGTAACTGAGGACATTTTGGCAGTGTGTCGTTGTCAACGTTGTTGCTGTTGCTGTTGCCGTTGTTGTTGCAGTTGCCGGCCGGATTGGGGATTGGGGACTTGTGTATTGCTAGCTGGCGTTGAAAAGAAATACACGAGCGTAAAATTTATTTAAGCCAAAGATAAGCGGCAGTCAAGGCAGCGAGGCAGCTCCAATGGCCACAAAATATGCATAAAACACAAGCGACACTACGCCAGCCAGACAAGGGGGCAGTGGGAGGGCAAAAGCAAAGCAAAAGGAGGGAGGGGGAACAACAAGTTTGCTGCAGCGACAGGAACTAAATCACGTGTGCCGCATTGCTGTTGTTGTTTTTGTTGTTGTTGTAATGCCTAACTTGACTTTGGCCAAGTCATGACGACAGGTTCAAAATGTTGCTAAACAACTTGGCCAAGCAGGCTGAAGAGTTTGGCTAAAAGAGGTAGCCAAAGATGCAGCAGCCACAGAAGAATCATCACGGCTAGAAGAAGCTGTTGCCACTAACAGAGGGAGGGGAGGGAGGAGGCAGTTGCAACGGGGGGATGGAAGTGGCGGCAACAGAAGGTGGATCGTCAGGCTGCTAAGCAGCGGCTTACACATGTTTGTTTGTCTTGCTTGTGGCTGCCACAGATGTTGTTGCCGCTGCTGCCGCTGTTGCTGCTGTTGTTGTTGTTGCTATTGCTGTTGTTGTCTTTTGTTGGCCAGTTACCGTTAGAATCTATGCAGAGATTTGCCGCGAATCGAATGCGACTCTGCAATCGTTGTAAAGTCTCTTCGCCTGCCATGTTGCCTGGAATAATATCTAATAATGCATATAATTTCCACATGCAACATCGATATGAGAGAGGAGTATCAAGAAGAAGAAGAAGAAAAAAAGATTGAGAAGAAGAGGAAAACCGTAAAATATTACGATCAAATATTGTAAGCTGAGCTTAGATCAAAACGGGGAAAAAAACACTGAGGCAGAGGCAGAGGCAGATAAAATGAACATTAAGCTTTAATGTTATCGCTGCGATGAAGATAATGAAGTCAGAGCAGAAGCAGAAGGAAGAGGAAAGAGCTAATACATATATAGACAAGAATATCTGCAGTCTGTAAACTTTAAAATGTTACCTATTAGCAATACTCATAATATAGATTTAAATATAAAACATAGACAAGACTATGAGAGTGTGAAAATAAGAAAGTTTATAAGCAGACAGTTTAATAACCTTAAGTTTAAGTTAATATATTTAATTGTTAATATAGATTTTAATATAAAACACAGAAGAGATGCTGGGAGAGATGGAGGAAACAGCTACGAGTCTATCTGTAAGATTTAATTATATATTTGAAATAAATCCTACACTAAAAGCATGGTCAAAGTGAAATAAGGGTAGCTGAATGTATGAATGTAGAGCGCTTTTGTTTTAATCATAATATTGGTTAATACACACAATTTTATTCAAATAATGACAAAAATACAGACCGAAGAGAAAAAACTTATAAATCCGAGTCAAATTTGAAAGTCTTTTAGTTAAAACTAATGCTGATTTTTGAGAGCCTTGAAATTGATCCATATCTTTGCTAAAAGTCTTGTCCATATATAAAAGATATGCAGATTATTCTCAACCAGAGAAGACATTTCAATTTGAATAGTTTCTATCTTAGAATTCTCTTTAAAGTTTAAACATTTACCGCTTTATTAAAACACATGTAACTGGCACCCAACTGTCGAAACCTGATCTATTGACTGTATTCATGCTGATATCGATCTATTGTTTTCTTTGGCAAACTTCAAGATTACATAAATGTGCGACGCCAAAAAGCTGAAAGATTAATTACTCAAAAAGATCACATAAAAAATCACAAATGTTGAACAGTCAATCAATGGAATACCTTTAAGGCGGGATTTGGCAATGGGCCGTTTACCTGCCCAGCTCACAGGGGCATCTTCGCCAAAAATTGTATGGGCCAACATTTAATTATTGACAATTCATCAATCGAAGCAGCAAAAATAAAAAACCCTTCAAAGGCGAGCAAAAAATAATCAAAGCCAAATGTTGCACAATTTCTTATGAAAATCTCATTGAATAACAACAACAGAAATCAAATCTGAAGAGACTTTCTTTTATTTTATCTAGTTTATTTATTATTTGCTATCAAAAAGTGGGCATATTTTTCCAAAAGAAATAAGTTTTTGTTATTTATTTATCTTTTTTATAACAATTTTTTTCGAGCTTTTGTTTATAATTAATTACTGAACTTTAGCAGCGGCGCTTCATGAAATATCTGGTAATTTTTTAACAAAATTCCTCAAATTGTTTTTGCTGCTGCTTTTTACGGATGCTGTAAGAGACTTTTGTTGTTGCATGGGTAAAATTCATAACATATTTGAAATAATTACGTATACGGCACGTTGCCAACTTTGCGAATTGGTGTGAAAAATGCAATGGAAATGTGTGTGTGGCCACACAAAGAAGAAAAGAAAATGAAAATGTTTAAATAACAATTTTTATATAGAGCTGTCACGAAAGCATGAAGAGAATGTGTGAGGCTCGTATAAAAAATTATTATTATTCAAATTGGAATTTATTAAAAATGCAATCTATTATTATACATAGTACCAGAAGAAACATTCAACGTTTTCCTTAAAGCTAAAAATAAATATTTAGTTGAGTCGGTGTTCAGCCGCGCCCCAAATTGCAGCTGTGTCTAAGCCTTGAGTCTAGGTTTTGAGCCTTGGCCTCGCAATCTGCTGGCTAATCAGCAAATAGAGCCAAGTCAAAAGGAAAAACCAATAAAAGGCATTTCTTATCTATCTCGCTGACTGGTCCAGGCTCTCCAGAGTCGCTGTCTCCGGCTCTGTCTTCGGGTTCGGGTTTGGGATTGGGATTGGCATTTGCCAGTACAGTGGGCGCCCGCAGACGCTACGACCTAGACCTTATCAATGCCATGGCCATGTCGATGGCTTTTCAGCCACGAGCTGAAGTGACGTTTGTGCTGATTACCAGGCCAACGACTGCATATATATACGTATATTAAAAGTGCAGCTGGTTGCTTCTGGTGTATAAATAGAGAAAGGTTTTGTTTATTTATTGTTCAACTAATTAATTGAAATTATTTGTATTTCTTTCTCTTTGCAGGTAATTAACGCACACACACACACATTCGATATGTTAGCAATTAAGCGGTATAGGGGTAAGTTAAACACACTTTCTCAAGTTCCAAGTTCTTGAATACTCGAATTCTGAATTCTTCATTCTCTGCGATTAGTTTCCCTTTCGCTAGAACAATGTCTGTCTTGGAGAGCGACGACACACCTAGTGATCGTCATGAAGCGTAGTCTTTAGTCACATTACCGACACTTTGCTCTCCCCACTGGGGGAAAATGCCAGGTCTGCGAGCTGAAAGCTGAAAGCTTCAACTGCTGAGTTGCAGAGTTGCAGAGTCTTAGAGTTGCAGACACGCAACAACAAAACGCACGCTATCAATTTAACAGCATCGGTCTAGGATGGGCTGAGACGTGGGGAGGGGAGGGAATGACTTTGGCATGCCATGGCATGGTATTGAATGGGTCGTCGTCATCGTCGTCGTCTCGCATTGCCCTCCCACACAGCCCTGCGCCCTCAGAGGCAGGAACTTGTCCTACACTCGGCTGTCCTACAACTGCTGCCTCGACATAGCTGCATTTTTCCAAGGAACCTGCATAGATGCCTCGCGCATGCGCAGCTCCAGCCCAGAGTCTGCTCCAATGTCTATTTATAGACGATGGCGATGCCCAAGTCATTCGCGTTATCAAAAGGCAGCCAAAGTCGCCGCTCTGGCGGCTGTGAAAATTCCAAAAAAGGCAGCGCCCCAAGTGGCAAGCCCCCCCCCCATCCCCCACCCGCCCTCTGTCTCTTTAGTTAGCCATCCTTCTTTCTACGATCCTTTCTCCCTTTAACCCTCGACTGGCGTGCAGAAATATTTTTCCTAGCATTTTTCTATTAGTTTGATGATGCATCTGGCCAATTTCCCAGATAAAGGCGCAGCTGTCAACGCGCGAGAAAATAACTTTGGAGTTTTTTTGTTGTTGTTTGCCACTTGTTGTTTTTGTTTTCCTCGTTATAAGTTTTTTCTTTTTTTTTGCCAGCTTGTAAATTAATTAAGCTGAAAATAATTAAACTTAATCCCAGGCCACGGGCCAACGCGTAATAACAACACAGAAAAGAGAGAAAAGAAAAGTGTTTCGACGAATTCAATGGGAATTCGGTATGTGGGTTGCCTCAATAACCGTAGGGCGGGATTAGCACGCTTTTGTTGCTGTTGTTGTTGTTGGCCTCTTGACTGAAAGGCCTGCGGCATTCGGTAGCCAATGATTTTTGTTATTGTTGCCTTGGTTTTGTGGTAAAATTGTCACATTTTAAACGGCTGTACTATATACAGCCGTAAGCTTTAATTCAACAGAATCTAACACATTCCACCTGCAGCATCATTTAAGATTTATGAATTTTGAACTGGGTTTTCTTGATATGTTATCTAAATTTGGCTTAAAGCCTTGATTGTTACATATATAAATTGCTGGCTATCAAATTGGAGCTGGCCCAAAGCTTATGTCAAATTCGTTAAAAAGCTTCCGTCAGTTTCCTCCTCCTTTCATCTCTGGCTTGCTGATGATGATATGGCGCATTTGAAACGATATCATAATGCCGTTTAGGCTTATGACTTAAAGATGCTGATGCTGATGCTGATGATGATGATGGTCCTCGTGAGGAAGCGAGAGATTAGAGGGAGTGGGGGAAAACTGAAACTGATGTTTATATCACTTTCCTCTTTAGTTATTGTTTTAGTTGAAAGAGTGAAAAGCAAATGATTTAAAATGAAGTACAAAGAGACAGAGGAAGCGTCTGCTGCAGATTTGTGCAAACTTTGAACCCGAACTCGGACTTGAAAACGGAACTCTATGCTGGATAGAGTGCTCAATAGATCCGCCCCCCCTCCCCCTATTCCACTACCTCACTCTATGAGTTGGCGTGGGCGCCTTGTGGACGATTCCAAATCCAAATACGAGTCCGATTTCATAATAATATACTCTGTCGAGTCGACAGTTGAATTTAAAGTTGCTCGTTTGTTTGGTAATTTTTTCTTCGTCTTTGGTTTGTTTGTTAAGCTAAAAAGTGAAATGCATTTGGCGGGGGAAAATTATCGCTTTATCACGATTCAAACGGTACCACTTTCTTCTCAGCTTCGACTACAGACTTCAGCTTCATTTGTAGCAATAATTATGCAATTTGCTTTGGCTCGTTGTTGTTATTGAGGATCGCTTGCATCTCTTTTCATCTCAATTTCGAATCGACTTTGCATTATAATTTGTTGTTGTTATTTATAATTGTTGTGGGTGCATTGGATTGTATTGGATTGAATTTGACTGTGCCCAGTTTATCACCCGATCAGGCCAGGTAATTCCCCATTCCCCATTCCCCATTTCTCCATTTATAACAACATAATTGTGTGTATAGATCTTCGACTTTTGTTTATGACAAATTAATTGGCTGCAATTGTTGTTGTTGCATTTGGGAAAGTAAGTTATCCGTTTGCAACATGAATAACCATGACAGTCACAGAAAATGTTGTCTATTTAGTTGAAATATTCTTCAATAGTCGAAATACTTTCATAATTTATTTGTTAAACAATATTGAAAGTTTTCGTAATTTATCAAATAATACGACAAGAAATTGGTGTCAACCCGCGTGTTGGAAAAGTGTGTCAAAAACTGACCAAAATAACTCTTAACCCATTAACTTTGCCTCTGGTGCGATCATTCCTCGACCGCGATCGCCATCGAGACGACGACATTTGATCGATCAGTTGAGTTATTGTTGTTCCTCAGACCGTTGACGTTGATGGAATAAGCGTCAAATATTTGCCAGCCCTCGGGGCCAACAAATTCAACTGTTTTTATACAATTCTCACTCCCTCCCTCCCTCTCTCTTTCGAGCCTCGAGCTGTGGCATGTGGCATGTGGAACCCGGGCAATCAGTAATTGGAGATGGGCCCTCGTCGGAGGCAACAGCAGCTCCATAAATTGGGCCCTGCGAACTTACGGTTGCGTCGCTTCCTGCCACAAATATGAGGAAAAAAAGAAGAAGAAATGAAGAAAAAAACGTGCATCGCAATGCCAGATAAAAGCTCACAAACGAGGCCTATCGAATGCCAAAGCTTCTTCCTCTATTTAAAAAAACAGACGAAGCTCAACTACTCTTTCAGATATTTTTTGAGTGAATATCTTTCTACATAAGATACTGACAGAGTTTTGACTTCACTTGATCTGTAACTTATCGAAACTAGCAAATCTGTGAAGTAGTTAAAAAGCCAAGGCCTAAAGTCTAACAATTAGAATTCAATAACAAAATGTGAGCTGATTAGCGGAGACTCTTCTGTCAATTAACAATTATGTTTATAGTTTAACAGAACTGCTCAGTAATTAATGAAATATGATTGGAAATGCCGGAATTATATACTTAAATTTCCAACGAATTTTGAGATCAAAATGTCAGATAAAATATCATTAGGTAGGTCAATTAAAAACTACCTGAATTTCCAATGAATTTCGTACATTTTTCAAATATTCCACATAATATATGTATGTGTATTATTGACAAACCTTGCTGCGAATTCAGCATACCCTTCTTTCGATAGTCAAGTGTGCAGCGATGAAGAAAAGCAAAAACTGGACAGTTGAAAATTAACGCCAGCGAATTGAATGGAAAAAAGTAAAACGTGCTGAGCGCTTTTCACTTAAACGCAATGCGCCTGCCAATTACAACAACAACAACAACAACAACAACAATAAAAAAAAGAGCAACAACAATTGCAACTATTTTCAAGCAAATTAAATTAAACAATTTAATTCGAGTGCAATTTAAAAAGGCAAACGCAAACGAAAAAGCAAAAGCCATAGTAAAATTGTTTAAAATGGCTTAATTAATTTGCCCAATTTTGGCATGGTACACATTTAACTTGGTCAACTCGTAACGTCGCGTCGTTAACAATTACTCAACGGTCCCCCAGCCCAAATCCCAAATCCCAAACCCAATCCCAAGCCCGAACTCGTACCCAAAAAACCAACAAACCTCGACAAGCCCTACAAAATAGAAAAAAAACAAGGAACGCCCACTCCGAACTTCTCACTTGTAGTCGCCTCTAAACTCACGCCCACGTTTAACTTGTTGTTGTAGTTGTTGTAGTGTCTCGGCTTAATTTGATAAGATTTATTTGAGCCAAGTTTTGTGATGTTGTTGTTGGAATTGGTTAAAGGCCAAGCGATCAGCGCGCGCATTGAGAAATGTTTACGTTTTGGCCCCAATTCAGAGAAAAAAAAAACCAAATCAAAATAACATTTAAAAGACAATTCGAATAGAAATGTAAACTACGATTTGCGGCATTGATAAATGGGAAATAGCAGATCGTTTTTCAGTTAGCTGAGAAAGAACTCTGATCTTTTTTATCGTGGGTGACTAAATTTTGAATTACCCTAGAAGTTGGCTACTGATTGGTAGCCAAAATGGGAAATAGAAATGAGAAAGCCTGAGTGAGAATTAGGGCGAGAATATTAAAATATTTGTTTATTTAATTTTGTTTAAAATAAAATATTCTATTTATGGTTTAGAAATTTAAAGATTTCTCTGCCAAATCAAATATATATTTAATCTATTAAAAGAAGAGTGTCTTATGACATTTTAAAAGTGTTAAAAGAAAATATTTATATCCTTTACTAGTCAAAAGTGGAATAGTGATAAAATTTTATTTCAAATTTAATTAGATGAAGGTGTAAGCTACCTTTATCGATAAAAGAGATTGGATTAATTGTTATGATAAATAAATAATCAATTCTGTTAGAATTAACAGAAGATATTTAAATTTGTATATTTATATTGATTTATTTAATATATCTTTTGAATTCCCTTTAAAAAATAACGCCTAGATAAATAGATGGTAAATGTAAGGAAAATATTGGCAAATTTCTTAGAGTCACACACATTTTAAGCTACAAATTTTCATCTTAATCAAATTACAGAATATTTATTCGAATTTCATATACTACACAAGTATTTTCCTTAGAGCTTTCCATGCATTTCTCGCTGACAATGTCAATGTGAAAGTTTGTAGCAAGGGTTTTATTTTAATTTTTGACTCTTTTTATTTTTGTTGAATTTGTTGTCAATGTTGTTAATGTTTTTTGCAGCGGTTCAAGAGTTCATTGTCAAGTCTAATAAAATGTTCGAATGACACGTTAAGTGTCAGGCACTACAAGAAATCCCCAATTCCCCAAAAGAGAGTCAGTCAGTTGTTTGAGGGGGCCGCCGTCAAGCGAGCGAATCAAGCAAAAAACTAAACCATGTAACCAAAAATGTTTGCCGCTTGACTGGAACTTGAACCCAGGCTACCCCGAAATGCCCCCACCATACTGCCCTTACCCCCCTCCCCACTTCTTGCCCCCCCCGGGAAGATGTTTCCCTTTTTGTCAAATGGCTCCTCAAGCAATGATGATAAATCGTGACCGAAGCGCTTTAGTGAAATTTCTTTTCCCCTTCCCCCGCCACCCACAAATTCTCTAAGTGTGAGTGAGTATATATCCATTTATATATGTGTGTGTGTGTGTGTGTTGGTGTGCATATTTTTTTCATCTCTTCAGCTGGCTGGATCTTTATTACCACATTTTCAAGAGCCGGTTGAGTGACGTGAACAGTTTTTGGCGCAGCTGCCGTCAGAGCGCTACCAACATTTCCTTTGCTACTTATAGCCAAGTTACTACCTTTTACTAGCCACCGCCATGCCCCCACTCCTGATCCAAGTCCCAGCAAACTTGACATTTAAGTGAATTATGTAGTTTCCATGTTAACTTTCTGTGTGGTGCCGCCAAAATCTTTTTGACTAAGTGCCTGGCAGGCGACTTTTCCATACCTGACGACGCGTCGATGATTTATGTGTGTGTGTGTATGAATGTGTGAGTGTGTGTAGCACTCACATTTTTTTTCGGCAAGGGCAGTTCCCAGCTTCCCCCTAGACTCCACTAAGCGGGGAAATTAGGCACAAATATAATTTATGAGCTCCGTTTTTGGCGCCAACAACAAAAAATACAGAAAAATACAGAAAAATAGGTACAAAAGGTGAGACGACGTCTTGCTTTCGCGCTGTGTGTGGCACCTGGGGAGGGGGGAGGGGTAGGCGGCAAGGGGGGTGGTCAGAGCGTTGAGGGGGTGTCAGCCTGTCGGCTTTGATTTAAATGCAAATTTTGCAAACTCTTAAGAAAATGTCAACTCGAATCACGATCTTCACAGTCGCAAGTGACTGCGATTTGAAATTGTATAAGTTAGATGATTCATGAGTTGCCCAGTGAGTGTGTGGCAATAGAATATATAAATAAATAAATAAAAAAAAAAAATAAATAAAAATAAGATTGAATAATATACACAAATAGAGATACCGTTGTTTTCAATTAGCGAATAACACTTCAGTTCACTTCACTTCATTCATACACTACTGACAACATATTCAAAACATTCATTCATTGTTTCCGTGCACTTAACAGTGATTATCAGTTGTCGCTGATCTACATATTGAAACCAGTTGAGATTGCCAATTAACATCAGCATTAACCTGCATCAAGGTTATCTCACGATGACAAAACCCTCAAGGTCAACACCCACGCACACACACACCCACACACACACACTGCAAAGACAGTTCGATAACACTTTGTTGATAAAATTCCAAAGTTATCGAACCTCTTGAAATGGCAATACAAAATGTGAACTCGACACGCTGCTCATTTAACGTTTTACAAGTTAATTTGTCGCAAATATTACGCTACGGTATCTGCATCTGATTGCAAAGTATCTGCAACTGTGTCGTCCCGACTCTGGTCTGTATCTGTGAGTACGCGTATCTGCGACCTTGCCAAGGTAAACAAGTACTGAAAAGCAATCAAGCAGCGTAAAATTTGCTACACAGCAACAAATTAGCAAAAATGCAATACAATAAATAAATAAATTGAAAAATACACACCCACACACTCAGAAACGGAACAGAAACCAAAACAAGAGCGATGAATTTTTTAATTTAGATAATTGAAAGCACGCAGAATGAAACAGTTTATTATAAACAATCAACAGAAGAGAAGGAGGAGGAGGTGAAAAAAGAAACCACCTCAACTCAATTATTAATAAAACATTCGCTTTTAATTGTTTAATCAGATATCGCAGCTGTTGTCTACGGTTAATAACAATGATAAACAATACCACAACATGTCTTTTTTGTTTTTTTTCCCCCTTTTGTTATTATATTCCACAAAATAAATAAAATATTCTGCGACAATTTGGCTTTATTGTTTTTATTTATTTCTTCGTTTGCATTATTAATAATTGAATGCATCAGTTTGATGTAATTTTTTGCCACAATATACAGACAATTTTATTATTATTTTATCATAGTGTTAATTAAAAATATTTGATTTTAATAAATGGCGCCCTTTTAATAATTACCAAGCCATGCAATCAATTTCAATCAATGAAAATAAAATATTAACAAGTAAGAAAAAAATTTTCTTTATGGCATGCCGAAGCTTAAATACTCTATGTATTTTTCAATATTTATGCCAATCAAATTTGCACTGTTCTATCCATAAATAAATAGCCTGAATTTGTTAGATTTTATTAAGATATCTTTAAAAGTAAATGAATATTTATATATACATTTAGTTCTATTGATAAATCTGATGAAGTTGTAGAAACTGATTTTAACTCAATTTATTACAAGTTGCTTTGTCATTAATTAAACCTTGTCAAAATGTTGCTAATATCAGTTAGATTACAGTTAATTGCAACGTCAATTGTTTGCGTCAGAAATTGCGATAACTCCAAAAACCGAAACTTTAGCTGGAAATGTCAAATTCATTCCATCAGAGGAACACAAACAACATGCCAGATAATTAAAGAAAAAAGTTCGCACGCCCAAAAAACAGCAGCAACAACAACAATAAATGTACTACAACAAAGATCAGCCCACCCAACGAAGTTGAAAATGAAGAAGCAGAAAAACAACCGTCAACTAATTAAAAATAAAAAAACTGAACTAAAGCAACTGCAGAAAATGGCACTTGACGATTGCACGAAGAACTGCAAAAATCAGAATCAAAAGGGGGGGCAAGTAAGAGGCCCAACAACAGAGAGACCCAATGAAACCCAGCCCAAATGTTGCCGCAAGTCTCAATTTTCAGGTATCTAAAGGCCCTGCAATTTTCACGCCCCTTTCAGCACACTGCCAATTGTTTTAGATATGGCAACAAATCTCATTATGAGCCCCTCACTCTACTTATAAGGTGTGTCTTCGCCATCGCCGTTGTTGACGTCCCCAGGCACGCCCCAATTCAAATCTGGCGGTTTTTGCTGTACTTTCTAATGCATGAACTAGGAGTCGACATCGACATCGAATTCGAAATCAACATCGAAATCGGATACAATGTGTTGGCCATGTGAACTTGGCCAAATCGGCGACTGTCAAACGAATGTCGAATTGCCAATTGGCAATTTATAATGTAAACGGGGCCCAAAACTGAAGTCTCCGGGTATTATACGTATTATTTTCTAGCTAGCAAAGGTCACTTGGCCATAACGAGCCCAATTTAATTCATTTAAGAAAATGTACAAGACTTAAGACGGGAGTGCTCCCAGCTAGATACCCTGTAGAAATGCTGACTCTTATTTCTGCAATTAATTTACAGAATATAAAGCTAAGAATTCCCATTTTTACATAAATATCAGAAAACTCAATTGGTTGTCTTTGATTGGAAAATGAGCTCATCCAGCATGTATTTAGATATATATATATATTCCCCTCTATATAGATTAGATCTCAGCAATTTTATAGTGTAGTTGGAATCTCCCACAGTCTGTTGCAAACAGTTGATTCAGTTGTTAATACCATTTACAGTCCATTATTGATTGCAGAGTATAATAAAAAAAAAACAAGAAAACACAAGAAAATGGCATTGCTAATTTATGTTTATTGTGCATTATTTGTACTAGACAATTGTTGTTTTGGGCCGAATTGCTTTAGGCCAGAAATATTGTAAGTAGTATATGTGCTCGCTGGGCCAGATATTGAATTTTTATGCACTTTATAACATATTTTTAATGGTTTTTTAGTTGGCCAGCTGATTGAAATTTATGATCGTTAGTTTGTCCGTCTGTCCATCTGTTTGTCTATTTGCTATTTATATTTATTATTATTTAGATATTTATTTTTATGTTTGTTTTATGCAGAGTTTACGAGTACGCCCCGCGCATAATCTACATTAACTATTGAATTTATTAAATTCATTCTGCGATTTTTTTAGTTGTCCACAAATTGACAGTTTTAATAGGTTTACATACTATTTTATTTGTGTTTATGTTTATGCTCTTCCTTTCCCACCCCTGTTCGTGACTTCGTCTTTCAAGAATTCCATTCGATTGTCTGTTCTTTAGCAAGGCCTAAAGAAAATCCATTGTACCGCCTTCTTTTTGGTTGGCGGATTAAAAAGCCAAAACGTGTTGAATCAAATTGTAATTAATAAACACGCCAAAAAACGCCAAAAGAACCGCCAGAAGAGAGAAACAAATTACGCTAACAAGCCAACCAAAAAGGTGGCCAAAAACCAAAGCCAAAGCCAAAGCCAAAGCAAAAAAAAATAGAGTTGTACGATCGGCTCATAATTTGACCGAAAAGTCTTTTAATGAGCCGACAGTGCACGGTGCCTGGTCAAGTGATTGGCCATTTAGTTTGGCTAGTTTGGGCCAAAGTTGGCAGCCTTTTATGGCCGCTTTTGGCTATTTTATTTAAATATCAAAACAATAAATTTCTTTGCCGCTCAACAACAAATGCAACTGTCAAGTGCAACATGCTTCCATTGTGGGGTTAATGTGAGCATTGTGAGACCCATTTTGGTGTATCATAAGTTTCTTCTCGCTGTTGCATGCAACATGTTACACACACACACACACATTGAACTTTGTCATTTGCTTGTCCTGTGAAATCAAGGCACACTCTCAATAACAATTTCGCTTATCAATTGACAGCCTTTGATTGCCTGCCGCCAATTGAATTGAACCAAAGAGATATAGCCGAATTTATTATGCTCTTTGATACATTTAAAACTAAGCGATAATTAATTGTAACTAAAGACTGTTTTTGTGGCTAGTACTTTAAATAGTATAAGTTACCTTTTTAGCATAAGCATGTAAATAATATAAAATTAAAATTCAATTAAATCTAGAAGTAAATTTTCTTGATTAAAGTACATTATTACTAGAGTTCTAAACATTTTAAAACACGATAAAAAGCAGAATGAACAATTAAAGTTTAAGGATTAAAGAGAGCGTACCAACAGATCGTTAACGTTTAAGGATATGCCACAAAGAAGTATGGAAGAGCATGTCTTTCAAAACTATGCAATTAGTTGCTTACATTGAATTCACATTTAATAAAGCAACAAGAATATCTTTTATATTTAAACAAAGTAAGGCAAAGCTTTGGCAAAATATTCAAACTCTCAATAACTATAGAAATTAATAAGATTAACGTTTAAGAATATGATTTATAGAAGAATTAAAACAAAACCTTTTACATTGAAAGATATGAAACAACGCAGAATTTATAAATACACTCTAAACACACTGAGAAAGATTATTATTCTATGTAAGTATACACAAACGTTGTATGTACTGGTAAATACCCTGCTAATATAAAATGCAAATGGATCTATTGCTAGTTTCACGGACCCCAAGGGAGGAATTCTCGCATAATGTCACATGTCAAATAATTTGCCTTTAAAGTTTCGCCGCAATTTGCATTTGTCGTCGATGTTGGCGCCGCAGCTTCTGTCGCAATTTGCCAGCTATAAGCTGGAGGGAGTGCGAAGGGGAAAGTGGGAAGTGGGGCAGGGAGATTGGGCATCATCGGTATCATCGTGTGGGGCGTGTTTTATACATTCTGCCATGCAATTTTCGAGCCCTCCTGCAGCTGCCTTTGATTGATTTGTTTTGCCAAGTGACGCACGACATGACGAGGAACAGGCACAAGATATTTTGTTGATTGTCTGAAATGGAATGGGATGTGATATGCGATATGCGAGATCGAATGGGATGGGATAGTTTATGGCTTGTAATGGGTACGGGGTTGTGCCTCAAGTGGCACAAGGTCTGCGGCATTTGACAAAAACTATTCGCACTTTGCTGACACATTTTAATGGCCAGCTGTTTTGCATTTTGCCAACCAAATTTACATATCTATCATGATTATACAAATCGAACCAAAGCGAACCAAAGCGAACCGAACCGAAACTAAGCCAAAACTGATGGGACGCACATTTGGTATCCATTACAAATGCTTTGGGGGCGCATCTGTCAATCAGAGAATCAAATGAAAAACATAACTCATCACTAAATGAGAAAGAGACGCACAGTTAGAAATACAGAGCGAGAGAGAGAGAGAGGAGAATAGAGAAGCAACGCTTAGATAAATGACAAACTGAAGTGGAACTTCCATTTGCTTACATTATTCCATTCCCATTCCACATTTTTGTTTTGCTTTTTTTATTTTGGGAAAGTGTTTTGTTCTGTGTGAAAGTTTCTTTAGAGCCAAAAGCAAAACGCAGAAGCAAAGAAAGTTGTATGATAATTGCCCAAAGGTCGTGAATCTCTAGAGATTATGCAATGTTTATACAAATCTCTTCAACGATTCTAGACAATGGAAATGGAAGTGAAAGCTACCAAAAATGTTGCGTACTCAGCTTAATGCACTTTCAGTTTTTCCAACATTTTCTTGTTGCGGGTGTTTCGATCTTTGGGAATTTTTAATAAACAAAATAAAATAAAAAAAGACAGCATCCCAGCCAAACAGTTGATCTTGGCCAATCACAGGCAGATCTTTATCGGAAATACCCCCAGAGAGCGTGCTGAGAATTAAAAGAAAGAAAGACAGACTCGGATTGGAGCTTTGAGCTTTGGGACGCTCAAGCTCTTTGGCTTATTACAAATTCTAATCACATGCAATCTCCGATCCGTTTCTTTACGTTTCTTTACGTTTCGTTTCGTATCGTATCGATCTCCTCTTCCCCCCGTAGAGTCCGTCGTTGGGGCTGTCGCTTATCGATTAATCATCAAATTAAAAATTACTAAGCCCAAAGCGTGGAGCGTGGCCGAAACACCATTGAGTTGCCCCCACAGCCCCACAGCCTTCTTCCCTCCTGGGGGTACATCACATTGCTCTTTGCGTTTTTTCGTTTCGATCGCAGACAATTTAAACAATATCTAGAATTTCATGTCGACTTAACCGCAAGAATTGGCAATTGTTGGTAGTAGATACTATTGATCTATGGAAGAATGCTGTATCAACATTTAAAGAAAAAGGCTAGAAACAGCTAGAACATTTTCAAGATAGCTAAATAAAAAGTATTTTATAGTCTTTAGTTGGTTTTTATACCTTGTACCCATTGAAAATCGTTAAAAACATGCAGGCACATACCAAAAATCAACAAGAAAATTATTTTGGTATATTCTTAGCACCTTTTGGTATTTGTGGTATGTGTATTCTATTATTAATTATTTATTTTTATTATAAAAATTTAAAAATACCATTTATTTTCACTTGTTTTAACAAAACAAATATAAAATACGAGCTAATTATATCTAAAATATGTAAATAATAATAAAATTTTAATTTTTATATCATAATTCATATTATTTGGATCAAAAATAAGAGTTAAACTTTATTTTTATGCAAAATAAAAATATCCTGTTATCGAAAAATAGTATGTCTGCGAATTCCCATTATTTTATACAGGTTTTACTTCTCTGCCAACCCTTAACTCTTATTTGCGCTACTTCACAATTGTTGTCGCTTCGAGAACTGGCGGGAAAATAGCTAAATTGGCAAGACTGTAACTTACAGACAGAATGTTCCACCCGTGACGAACTGTTCCAAGGTTAACAATTCAAAACTTAAGATCTGCGGTCACTTACAAAGTGTCATATTTGTATTTATAGAGTTATTTACGATAATTGCTCCGACAAAACAAAGCAATTGAGCAATGGGTGTTACATCAACGCTGCCAATGCGATATTAGCAATTTATATAGTACACATTAAGGTCGTAAATTCATTTAAATAATAAACAAAGGCAAATGAAACATATGCAAATAATGTGTGACAAATACACGTAGCACATCCGAGAAATTTATATAAATAATAATAATAAATACTTTGAATTGCCGCCTGGCGGACAATTGAAGCGTTTTGCCGTAACGCGTACAGGGTTCAATCGATATCAATCGGCATTTTCATTAGGTAAATTAAATAATTTAATGCTCGGTGAGAGATTTTTCCACCGCTTATCACAAATTTGTCATCAGCTTGTTGTAATGCGATCACAAGCTCACACACACACACACACACATGCATGCATGCAGTCAGACAGACAGACACAC
The DNA here is from genome assembly GCA_958299025.2 of Drosophila histrio. Lineage (NCBI taxonomy): Eukaryota > Metazoa > Arthropoda > Insecta > Diptera > Drosophilidae > Drosophila > Drosophila histrio. The sequence continues at coordinate 18,675,842 of OY729166.1, read as the reverse complement.
ATGTGCATGGAGTTGGAGTCAGAGAGCGATCGCCACATGCTGTTCATAATGAAGTTGAGCAGCTGAGAGATTATGATCAAAAACATCGGGGCGACGCGACGCCAAGACAATTAAAAGCCAAGCAAAAGAATTGCAAGCGCCTCAGTTGCCGTCGCAGTCGCCGCTCTCAGTCGCTCCGCCGCTCAGCTGCTCAGCTGCTCGTCAAGCAAGTTGCCGCTATCCAATTCGCCTGCGCAGACGTATCGTGCTTGCCGGCGCATTCAGTTGACTTTTAGCGCTCGTCGCGGCCACAACGTAAGCGGCGCGCAGTCGTTCCTCTAAACTTGACTTTGACTCTCACGCGCACGTTCTGCTCTCTCCCACACAAACGCACCACACTGAAGTGAGTCTGTCTGTGTACGTTCGCCGTTCGCCGATCGCCGTTCGCCTGCAGTCTGACCGTGAAGTTTGTTCTTTTTGCATGTCTATAAACTGAGTAGAGTAACTGTAACTGTGCTTTGTTATTTGTTTTCTTATTGCCATTTGCTTAGCACATTCAGTTACCAAGTTCATTCACGTTTGCAAATTTCATCATCGCTAACTGCTTAATTAATGTAATGTAATAACGCAAATATTGAAATCGGTGTTAAACTAATTGCAATTAACAATTAGCAAACATTATTATTATTTTTTTTTCGGCTTTTTATACTCGCATACATACGTAAATATTTCATATCCATTTCCGTTTAGCTTTCGTGTGCATTCGAGTGCAACAATTAATTATTGCTGCACTTGTTGTTGCTTTTTTGTTGCATTTGCAAATGGTTGGCAACTCTTGAAATTATCTCTGATTATTGCTAATGCCTTTGAAAAGAAAGTGAAATTTCTCAAAAATACTTAATACAATAATTACAATAACCAATAATTATGCTAATTTTGATAACCGTTTCGCCACCAACAAAAACAACAGCGTCAACAGAGAAACAGTTTATTCGGTAACAACACAAAAAAAAAACCCCTTAAGTGCAAACAAAAACCAAACTGTTTAAATATTTTCACGCAAAAAATAAATATCAATAATAATAATATATAAATAATGGCTGCGAAATTTGTGCCGAAAGGAAAGTCCCGAGAGCAAAGCAAAAGCTTTTAGAAAGGTATGTAAGCCGCTGAAAGCAGAAGTAGAAGCTTTAAAGCTTCTTAAATGCAATTAAAGTTGATCCTTGTGTGATAAAATAAGAAAATACAGTTCAAAAGTAATTAGATAATAAATATTCAAGGAATACTTATAAATAAATGAAAGAGAAAGAATAGATAATAATAAAGAATAATGGAAAGAAAAGAATAAATAAAGAGATACTTTTTAAAATGATTATAATATTCAAAAGCTGAATGTAAACAATTTAGGACTTATTAAAACAATTTTGACTTAATATGGAAGCTTTATTGAACTCTTTGTCACATGGTTATGTCAGCTAATTATAGCAGGACCTCTTGGCCTTATTTAAAAGCTTATTTTAACCAATTAATGTAATATTTGGGATTGAGGATGTTTAAAATCTATTACTATTACAATACTGCTTCAATCTACTTAAAATAACTTTGGCTTAATATAAAAGTTTTCTTTAATCAATGAATGAAATATAGAAGCTCTTTTATTAGTTTTCTTTTGGGAATGACGATATTTCATATCTATGCCTATTGAAATATTTAGCTTTAATAAGAGTCTTACTGTTTTAATCTGCTTGAAAGAACTTTGGCTTAAAATGAAAGCTTTCTTCGATTCATTATTACAAACATAGTTTCAATTCATCCATTGTTAGTATCCCTGTAATTATAATAAATAGTGACAAGTCAAGCGTTTGCTTATTTTCATTGCTGCTCCAGTGACTTCCTCTGTGGCATTTCCTTAATCTTTAGCCTACTTTGCTGTTGTCTACCTGCCCTCCTCTCCCCCTACCTCACCTCTGCAGTCCTCAGCCAAGTTCTGCTCGTACTCTGGTAATGACAAACAACCTTTCACACTTTTCGTGTTGGCCACAGTAAAAGACGCCTTGTCACTCTGTAGATCATTAGGTTGGAAGTGCTCCTCACACATTTGTGACACATTTCCATAGACACAATTCGCGAGTTCTTTTCTAAAAGACCGACACACAGACAGACAGACAGACAGACAGACAGACAGACAGACAGTCAGTCAGAGAGTCTGACAAAGAGCTGAAATTTGTATGCCATTGGCAAACATTTGTCTGTGTCTAAAATTGAACTACTTTCATTTGGTGCCAGGGAATTAACACACATACATTCGTCGCAAGTATTATTAAGTCTGTCTCTTTCCCTCGACTGTTACGATTTGGACAGTCACCAAGTTTTTGATTTTGCTGTCAAATGCAGTCGTAACAAAATAAAACGCACCATAAACATTTACCTACTTAGCCCCCAGTCGCCAGTTGTCAGTCTTTAGTTTGCTTTCATTCAAATATTTGCATTAAATTTTGCACAAATTGTCATGGGAAAGCGGTGAAGAGAGAAGGGAGGGGCTCTGCGCTTTTTAAATGCAACTCCAGCGGTCGGCTAAAAGCAACAGCAACAACAACAACAGCAAAGCCCAAAAAAAGAGGCCGCAGCAACAAAATAGTTGAAATTCGCTCGAAATACAGAAAGAAAAAAAAAACATTTTTTATGATTCGTTTTTGTTTTATTTTTTTCGCGTTTGTGACAAGAATTTGCAAATGTCAACGAAAATTGCGCGCTTCGCATTAAAAAAGAATTCGGCAAAAAGGGCCGAAGAGGAGAAGCTCTCTCGTGTGCAGTGGAAAGGCGGAAAGGCGGAAAGGGGGGAAATACCAAAGACCCAAATCGCAAACCAATTGAAATCGTTTTTTACCTCCCCATCCTTCCCCACTTTTACTTTGTTTTATTTTGGAACATTTTGTGTTTGGCATTTTTAACGAGTTTCAGGATCGTATCGTAACGGATCCGATGGGTTCGGTGTGACATCAAAGTGAAAACGTATAATTTACTTAATTAGCAAATATGCGAAAAGTTGTCCTCAGTTATAATTGTCGAGTTGTTATCAGCATTGTAATTCCCAAAGTGTTTTAACAGATCGTTAAACATCTGTAGATCGCTAAAGATCAAATGAGGGAACTTGCTGTTCTAACTGAGGAATTTGTTGATTCTTCCTGAAAACTAAAATGATTTTTTTTTTAATTATTATTATTTATTACTTATTATAATTACAGTTTCCAATTAACCTTCGTTCGAACTTAAGGTCTGGCTTTTCTTTTTTGTAATACAATTTCAATAGTACTTCCATTGTATAGAGTTATTCCTATGTCTATGTTACTTCCCCATTCGCCCCATTGTTAATGACAACTTTGCTTTTATTACAAAGACAAGAAATAACAATTCAAAGCCGTGGCCCAAACTGACACTTGTTTAAATCGAAACGTAGCTTTTGAGACACCTGTTGACAGGTGCATTTGTCAGATATACGTACTTGTACACGTATTTATTTGTATCGCAGCTGTAAATACTTGTACACATTCGGGCACTACAAAAATATTAATAATAGTAATAATAATGAAAAGCAAATACGTGTAATAAAGCATATTTATTGCCAGTTATTGGGCAATTGGAGTAAACTTACGTAAATAGAGCTTTAGATAGAAATTATTAATTACAAATACGAGTACATGTATATTACAGCTGGAGGTCGAGTACTTCATAGCTATTTATGTATTTAGGAGTCTCTGATTACCTAATTGCCCCTGTCATGGTGCCAAAATTGATATTTATGGGTCTGATAGGGTGTGATTTATCAGATACTTACCTTTATAGATAGATAGACCGAAAGTGATGGAAACATTAGCTTGATGTCATCGCCGAACAAGTTTTGATTTTTCTTTCTTTCTATCTATCTATCTATCTTTCATTACTTCTTTCTTTATTTTTATTATTTTTGGTGTGTGAGATTTGAAATCATAATGAACCTTCAGAGGTTTCTCCAACTAATTAGACCATAAAGCAGCCGACCTGCCTGGCCGAACTAATTCCCCCAGATAAACCACAACAAAGGTCACGCTTTAATTGATAAGAAAACACAATGTAGCTTTGGGACCAGAGCTCAGCACAGAGAGAAAATAAATATTCCGGGCCCAAATGGCGGCTACTGTAGGTAAATGAAACGCTACAAGAGTCAGTCAAATGGAAATCCCCATGGAAAACAATGACAGAACCAAATAAGAAGACCAAGAAGAAGAAGCAGAGGAAGAGGAAGGTTAAATAACAACAACAACAAAAAAGAACTCAACTGAACTAAAATGAACTTGAAGTGCCAGCTGTGCCTCGATAAAGATCACACCCCAACGACGTAGAGTCACAGGTGGCAGTTCCTCCTCCGATCTAAAAAGAAAACTAAGAATCATGCCACAATTGAGTGCACTTTTCAAGGCACCAGTCAATGAAGAAACACACTAAAGATACCCTGTAAAAATAGGGTATCCTCAAGTGTAAAAACTCCATTAGTCTTATATATAATTATATTATTATAATTATATTCAATACTTAGGCAATTGACTGATGCATTTGTCATGCCCTTTAGCTGTGGATACTTACAGGGTATTCAGAGAACACTTTTAATAGTTTTGAACCTTTTTTCGAGGCACTTAAATCGAGCAACGAAGCGTGCTCTCAACGACTCCTACTCTTTCCCCTTTGAACACTACTCATCTGCCTGTTACGCCTTTTTTCAACACTGGTAAGACATGGCAGGGAATTGAAATTGGAATGGGAATTGGAGAGAGAGTAATTAACCCATGTTGGCCGCTGTTCTTGCCATTCGCAAACATTTAATTGTTCGATTGCCGTGCAATTAAATGTCCAATATTTGGAATACCAAAAACACAAAGTTAGCAAATAGTTGCGAACCGGAGGCAACTTCTCCTCAATGGCCAGATCAAAGTTCTCACTGCCGACATTGTGCTACGGTTCTCGACATATTCAAAGCATTCCATTTCAATTCATTTAACTTCACGTGGGTTATTAAAACCCATCAACATGACGATCATCATCATCATCGTAATCAACATCTTCGTCATTATCAACGGAGTGGCCAACATAAAAAGCGATCCGCCTGTTATATAAGTTGGCTTTCAACTGTATGTATCTTTAGCTCCACAAATGTCACACTTTAATACTCTGCAGCTTCTTCTCAAAGAGTCCGAGAGCTGTCCAATTAGTTGCTTCCGTAATTTCTTGGTATTATTTTAATTAGTTTTAGCTTTTTTTATTTAAATTGCGTTCAGTCCGTGACAAGTTTTATGTGCCGCCCCAAAGATTTATTTGTTTCTAACCAAAAACAACAACAACAAATGTTGATAATGATAAACAAACGATGAAACTATGAAACTGCCACTATAATTTATGAACAATGCAGTTTTAGATGGCATCGTAATTCCACTGAATTACATATTTCATTTATAATTTTTTCAGCTTCTTCTGTTGAAACTGCACTTGGCGAAAGGGGAAACTTTGATTTTATTTTTCAGAGTTTTCGGTTGAGTGTTTCCTGCTTTTAAAGATTCTAACAGAAAACAATAACAATCCATGAAAAGCCCATCATAAATTAGTTAGTAGACATTCTGTAATATTCCTTGGGCGAAATTGCCTCGTAAATAGCGTGGAAATGTTCTCTCTTTCTCTCTCTCTATCTCTCGCTCTCTCTGTTAACTGCTCACCTGCCTGCCTGCCTCACTGCCTCACTGGCTGACTATCTTACAAATAATTCACAACGCGCTTAACGCGCTTTCCCCTTTGCTGATGCCACTCCTCCCGCCTCCTCTTGGCCTTTGCCAATGGCAAAAATGCGTTTAAGTCAAGTCGCCGAAAGCCGCCGGGTGCGTGTGTGCAACGTGTGTGGCAGCTGCTGCGAGACCTCGACAGTTACCTGACTCCCTTCTCCACTGGCTCCCTTCCCCCTCTTCGCCTGTTTTTCTCCTGTTCCCTCACTGCCTATAAAGTCCAGGGTCCCAGTCGAACTGGCACTTTAGCTTGATATTTATGCAACGGCACACACTTCAGTTCTGCTTACACCCCTCTCACTCTCTCTATCCCTCTCCCTCTCTAGCTGTCTCTGTCTCTCATACTCTCAGCTGCAATTTAAGCGCACATTTTTCTTGGCAACACATTTTCCTCGCCATATGCATAAGCAGTTTTTCCAGCTCCCTCTGCTCGTGCTTGCTCGCTCATCGCATTGTTTGCAACACTTGGCGCTTGCCACATAACAACAGCAACAACAGAAGTTGCAACTGCAACATATGCAACAACAGCAGCAGCAGCAGCAGCAGCAGCAGCGGCAGCGTCCGCTATGCAGTGTTGCATGACACATTAAATGCAAAACGGGCAGCGTGCAACGCAAACTGAAAGACAGAGACAGCAAAAGGGAGAGTAAGAGAGACAGAGAAGGGCAGAGTGAGGGGGAAGGATGAAAAGAGCTAAAGAATTTTGTTGCTCCCGCCAAGAAGTCGGTTTAAGCAGCGGTTTCTGCCTCTGTTGTTATTGTTCTTCTCGGTTCTTTTTTCCCCCGTGTTGCTCTTATTTAATAAAAGAAATGCTCTGGAATTTTTTTATAAAATACCCTGCAATCACATAATAAATCCCATGGGGTTTATTTAACTTTAGTAGTTTAAAATACATAGCTCTGTCAGAAAAAGCTATTTATCTGTAGAATATCTAAAATATCTCAGCAATAGCTACAAGTTTCATATTAATATCTTGTATTTATTATTATTTCCATTAATATTTAAGTTTTTGAAACAACTTGATAGTTTGGAGATTATAAATCATACAATGAGTGAGCTTAATCATTTATAATTTAATAATAAACTGTCTCGTTTTATTAAAACGAAGAATAGAGGGTCAAAAATCTGTTAATTCTTACTAATACTTACAGAGTATAATTCCTGCGACTATTAACCAGAGTTCTTGTTTAGTTTTTGCATAATAAACCGGCTGTTTCTGTTACTGTAGCAGCTGTTTGCCCCGTTTTGGCCAGGTAAACGGTTTGGCTTATGTTGGAGGTGAACTGAGTTATCGCCCAGTTGTTATTTCTTGCCTTACGACAATATAATTAAACAAATGGCAAACTGTGGGATCAACGTGGATTGCCAAGGTAAAGTCGAGCCACTTTTGACATACACGTAATGCGTGGCAATCATCAACTCTGCGGAATCATTAATCAATGACACAAACTGCATACAAATTTGTGTGTATTTCGAGCTCATTAAAGTGTATTAAGATTATGATACGGACCCTGTGATGATTGCGAAAGAAGTCGCTTCTTTCGAAGCTTTTAATAATTGCAAATTGTGGCTGAGACTTTAATAAAATAATTAAAATGTAATATGACGCATTCTCTAGCTGAAACTGAACAATACTCGGATTAAATCTGTTTCGCTCCAGCTTCGCACTTGAGTAAATTGCAAAGAGGGTAAAAAATATATATCAGAAACCACGAAGAGACCCGGCCACAGAATGCTATCCATGTAGAAAAATGTGCGAGCTACCAATCTACGCATTTTTTCCAGCCATTTCAGTTTTTTTCTTATTTTTATTTTATTTTTCGCCTCTCAACGTCAAAGGAAGACCGACAAATAAAATGCGAGCTATGAAATGTTTTAAAGAAATCGCTGAAAATATTAATTTCAATTATTTACGAACGTAAGCAGCACGCAAACGCGATAGAGATGCTATTTTCCCACGTTGAGAATCGCGGAGAGGGGCGCCCGTCAGTGTTGTAAGTGGCATTTTGTGCGCTAAATGCGAGCAATTTGTTGCAGGATTTCGAATATAGTAAGAGCGATAGATGTAAAGGGAAAGATGTGAAGGAAAAATAACTGCTGTGTGTGGGAAACTGGGTACTGGGTAATTTATAATTATCAGCTATAGGTGGCGCTGCCGTGCAAACTTATGCAATCGCTGCATTCGCATGCTGATAACAGCGGAAGTTATTAGAGCGAGTTTCGAGTTATGCGAGTGAGTTCCAAAGAACTTGCAAAGTGTTCTTTGGCATTGAAGTTCCCAGTTAACAGTTCCCAGTTTCCACTTTACCAGTTGCCGCTTGCTTTGGTTTCACTCGCTTCTAATTAAAGACGACACTTTGGCATGTACTCCACACTCAACGACGAAGAAGACGACGACGACGACGACGACGACGACGACCACGGAAATGCCGCGAATGAGCTGAAGCTTTTTGAAGAATTCTACTCTCGATCGTTTTGCTTAAGTACCAAGAATTACTCGTACTTATATGCCAAGACATGTTGATTGAAGTGCCCGTCTACAGCAATAGCTGCTTACGTAACAATCTAATAATTTTGGCCAATTCCCCTCGAAATATCTTCTTTAACCTTCGTAACCTTTCACATCACACATCGATCGAATCGATCCCCTGAAGATTACAATTAATTCCAGCCACTTGCCACAGCGGGTTGCCCAAAAAATAAAAATAGAAATAAAAGCAGGAAATGTACAGCGATTGTGCAAAACTGCTGAGGTAGCTAAAAGATTTGGTTATTAGCTCAAACGTTAACATCATTTAAAGGTTAGGGAAAAAGAATAGGCACAGAAATTACTAATTTGTGGCAGGTGTCTGATTCCCGAATTCCAAAAATGAAGCCTACATTAAACATCTAATAGATAAGAATCGAAAGCCCACAAAATATGCATATTTAAACGAGGCTTTAAGCCAAAACAACTTGCTAAATACCAAGGGGCGCCTCATGTTACACTTGAGACGTGGCAAGATTAATCGCTGCCCCAACGACTACAGAATTTAGAGGGTAGAGTGTAGAGTTCGCTGGAGTTCAGTTAATAATAATCTTTTCCCCTTCTCCATCCACTAATTTGATTAATTAAGCATGGAGAATCTGTAAATTAAAAATTAAATTGCTGGCGCCTAAAGCCTTATAATAATTATTAATTATAAAATTTAACTTAGCCAATAACCGATTGTCATTGATAGATATACACAGGAAAATGATGAGTTGTGTCATCTAAATAAATATACTCACTTGAACTTATTCATTCAGTACTCATGACGTCGTTGTATGAATACAGACTTTGTGTCCACTGTCGCTGAATCATTTTTACAATGGGCTACTCATACTTATCTTATGTATTTAGTGTATGATATTTATAGATACTGTCCAATCGATGATCGAATATTTATTTTGACTTCCCTTATCGATCGACCACTGAGTAATAAATTCAACGAAATGCTGACGAAAGTTCTTAGCTTTCTCATCAAGGTCTCTCTGTGAACGGAGACATGCTTTAAACATGGGCAAACACTTCTAGGTCTAGAACCCGTACGTCCGTCATTCAGTAACGCCCTTGTCGGCCACCAAGGGGGCTTTACATTCACAATTACATTGAGCTTTCGCCAATTCTTTGCTGGCATTTTTTTTTGCTTTTAAAATTTCTGCAAATGCGGCTTAAATGTGTATTATGTACATGTTATTTTGGCCCTACTTTTGATTAAACAACAATTCTCAAAAGTTCATTAACATTTCGTTGGGCTAAACCAAAAAAAAAAAAGAACCACACAGCGTTTTTTTTTCTTTCTTATTCTTTATTGTTTAATTAAAAATGCAAATAGTTTTACATAAATGTACAAAGCATATTTTGATCATATATATGTGGGCGTTTTCCATTTCCATTTCTCTGTTTATCTGCTTTGATTTGACGAAATCTAATTTCAATTAAAGCCAAACAAAGAAATCACCGTAAAAAACTTAATCGTACATTATAAGCTTTATTTGTTAGCCATAAAGTAAACAATTTCAAGCATAAATTAGCTGACGGGTTCAACTCCCCCAACGATTGACCCCAATGCAAAAATCTGTCAACTCTTTCTATTCCCCGCTTTATTGGCGAAACTTTCGCTTTTACCCCGAAAATAAAAATGAAACAAAACCCTTTTGTTTGTCTTAATCTTTGCATCGTTCCTGGTATATTATTATAACTACTTATTATTATTATTATTAGAGACACTTTGTCAACTTGGTTGGAGACCACAATAATTTGTTGCGGCTGCTTTTAATTGCTCTCGGCCAGAGATTTGGGTCTACGTAAGGTTCGGCTCAGCTTTTTTTTTTAATATTTAGTTAACGCATAATGGCAACTGTTTTATGCGTTTTTTTGTGGGCGAAAGTTTTAAGGTTTCAGTTTCGTTTTCGACTCACGAATAATTATAGTGTTTAGTCTAATAATACTACTGTTTTTTGGCTAATAGACACACGCTTGGAAATTGTTTTATAAAATGTTTCTTTCTTTATTATTTTGCCCAGCTTACGACTCCAACTCATATTACCTCTGAAAACAACAAGATGGAGCTGAAACCATAATAACCTTTCCATTTTGTGTTGAATTTGTTTGGCTTAAATATACCTAATTTCCTTTCATTATTATTTGTTTATAATCCAACTTTAAATATACAATTGCTTCAATTTATCTATATAAATATATAGATAAACATCGTTATTAATTGAATTGTTTCTTTTATTAATATATTTTTCTATATACGAGTTATTTATGCAATCTTTTGAATATAATTGCTAAAAATTGCCTTAACAAATTTATATTTAAATCGAAATTCTCACTCGATTTATCGAATTCTTCAATATCTTTATACATATATAAACTTAATTTCATTATTGGCTTAAATTTAAATGTTTCTACCGCTTGGACTTCTCTGAAACTTCTTCATTATCGATTTATCGACTTATCGACCTAGTTACAATCCACATATGTCTCGTTATTTGTTATTCCACATGTTTGCTCCTTTTGTGTCTTGCTAACCAAAGCCTCTCCCCTCTCTCGCCCTTCTTCTCTCTACCTTTTACAGATCTTGGTACCCTAAACAACCACAGCAGCAGCAACAACAACAACAACAGTAACAACAGCACAATTATCAGTACAACAACAGGAATCAACAGCAAGAAGAGCTTTTTGGCCACAACAACGACAACGAGCACGACAAAGACTTCGAATCCGACCTTAAATCCAACACCAAGTTTGCAGCAGAAGCACAACAACAAAATGGAGCTGCTGAGCAGCCCAACAGCAACAACAACAGCAACAACAACAGCAGCAGCAACATCAGCAGCAGCAACATCAGCAACAACAGCAGCAGCATCAACAGGTGTACATCATCAGACGACAAAGCAGCTGCTGGTGCAGGATTATCTCAACTACGCCTCCCCGCCCACCTACTCCCGTCTGCCCCCCGATGGCCATGAGTTTCCTCCCAACTTCAGCGAGCCTTTGATTATGCATCCCTCGCAATCGCATTCCCTGCTGCTCAAGGCGGGCAGCAACAACAACAACAGCAGCAACAACACATTGGAGGCAGCTCCTCCATTGCCCAAGACGGGACCTCCTCCGACAGTGCCTAGAAAAGTCTATCGCCAGGATTTGGTCATCAATGTGGAGGACGCACGTCATGCGTCGCGTGCCTTGGACATGTCCGGCACTGCAGCGCCATCTGGCGGACGCGACTACAAACGTTCCTCGAGCGCCAACGCGCCGCGCAAACCGAGCGATTGGCGCAAGGACGAGAAGTCGGAGAAGTCGGTGCGCGACAAGATTGCCATGTTCTCCTCCAGCAACGAGCTGGACACGATTGCCCCGCCCACCCCTGCCTCTGCCACCGTGTTGAGTTTCTCCCGCAAGCCGCTCAACATGAGCAGCGAGAATCTGCTGGAAGCTGCCTCCTCGACGCCGCCGCCGCCGTCGCTAAAGACGCGTGCGATGAGCGTGGAGAATCTGAATGATGCACAGCGTCAGTATCAGCTGGCCAGGCAGTTGCCGCAGCTGCATGTGGCAGACTCCATGTACTCGCTGCACACGCTGGCCACGCCCACTAGCAACTACAGTTACGCCTCGTTGCCTCGTCGCAGTCACGGCATTGCCTCGTCCTCCGGCTCCGCTTCCGCTTCGGCTGTGGAGCGTCGCATCAGCTTCTCGGGCGAGGGAGACGCGGCGACGCGAAAGGCGGCCATCACCAATATCCTGGAGCAGCGGCGTCGCAGTCTGTCCAAGCTGCGCGGCCTAGTCATCCCGGAAAGACCGCAGCTGCTGGAGCCCATACTGGATCTGCCGGAGATCAAGAGCCAGGTGAAGGCGGCCAGCGGCGAGGACTCTACGGACAGCGGTCTGGGCGAGACACGCCCCTTGAGGCATGCCATTAGCAGCAACAACAATAGCTGCAACAACAACAGCAGCCACAATATGAGCAGCTATCGCAGCATCTTCTCCACAACTCCACGTCGTCCCTTGGAGTCGCAGTTGTCACAGCCGCCGGCAAAGCCGCCGCGTACTTCGCTCGTCAGCGCCGTGACCACGCCCAGCCGCCCTAATCTTGGCCAGCCACAGCCGCAGTTTGCGGTGGATCAGGAGAGCGACACAGACTCCGTGTTCTCAAGCACGGCACGCGTGCCAACGCCGCCGGAGAAGTTTGCGCTAACGCGCACGCTTAGCTCGGAGACAAACACGTCGATTGCCAGCTCCAACACCTCCACACTGACGTCGGGCTCCTCAGCGGGCTCCCAGGCCAGCTGCAGTTCGCTGGGCAGCACGCCCACCGTGGATCTGACCCGTCGCGTTCTCAAGTGCCAGCTGAACGGCAACAGCAATGCCGGCGGCAGTGAACTGGCCCTGGGCAACCGGAAGAGCATACTGGCGTCGGCCAAGTGCCGTAGCGCCAAGAGTCGCGGCCAGGACAACAGCAATGACAACGACAACGACAGCACCGATGGAGAAGCGTGTGTTCTCAACGGACGTCGCCTTAAGTCGAGCTACAAGTTGCAACAACAGCAACAACAGCAGCAACAGCAACAATTGCTGCAAGTGAAGCAGCTGGACAAACTGATCAATGTGGCAGCCTATGTGGAACTGACCTCGGACACAGACGACAGCAGCCGCCGATCGGACACGCCGGCCAAGATCAGTGCCATGTTCATTGACGAGGAACGCAAGGCCAGCTTCAAGGCGGATCCCACGCAGCGGGCCAAGTTGCAGCTGGTTCAGGCCAGGCCGGTGATCAGTCCCTTGGCGCAGCGCACACTCGCCCCCAAGTTGGCCAGCAACAAGTCGCAGACCACCGCCGAGTTGCGGGAGAAGTTCGAGCGTACAGCCGCTGCCGCCGCAGCTTCTGCTGCTGCACAGACTCCGGCCGTACACAAGGCGCTGGCCACAGTTGTGGTTGCCACAAAGCCACACCATGAACGCTTCAGTTCCCTGGACTCGCTGGCCTCCAGTTCGTCCGGCGTGAGCTCAACCACGCAGAATGTAAGCACTACACAGGAGACGGCCACGGAATTCGGCAGTTTCTCGTCGCTGGGCAGCAATCAGAGTCTGATAACCGCACAGGATGTCCAGCAGATTGTGGAGGAGGCAGATCCTCCGCTAAAGACGCCCGAGGCATTCATTATCGTGCTGCAGCGAGATACGCCGGAGAGCAGCATTGGCATCACACTGGCCGGTGGCTCCGACTACGAGGCCAAGGAGATAACCGTAAGACCCGCTTAATTTCCAGTCAATTAGGGATTTCATCTCATTCTTTCTCTACCTTCTACCTCTTTCTTTGCAGATCCACAAGATCTTGAGCAACACGCCAGCTGCCAAGGATGGTCGCCTGAAGAAGGGCGATCGCATCTTGGCCGTAAACGGCATGAGCATGCGGGGATTAACCCATCGCGAGTCTATCAGCGTGCTCAAGGTGAGTCTGCACTCCTATTAGAGATGGACACGGGCCGTAACGGGCTTTGTGCCATCTCTACTCCCTATATTTCTCTCTCTCACTGACTCACTAACTGACTTACTCACTGACCCACTCACCCTCTCTGCTCCTTTTCTAGACACCCCGTCCCGAGGTTGTCCTCGTTGTCACGCGCTCCGAGTCGCTGATCATCAAACCACTGAACAAGAAACGCTCCTCGCTCGGCTCGCTCAGTTCGCTGAACGAGAAGCCCACGGAGTTGGATTACGAGCGCAAGCGAAACTATCACAAGGCATCCCGCTCCCTGGATCTAGACCTGGACATCGTGTCCAATGAGGGCGGAGGCGCCACAGTGCCCGGTACTCCGAGCACCCCCAGCACAGGCACAAGCAGCCCCCAGCAACCGGCAAGTCTGTTGGACGAGGGGAACAGCAATGACGCGGAGGCCACCATCGCGGGCATCCGGGCAAGACGTCAACTGTCTCGCGGAGAAGCCGCCAAGCTGAGTACCAGTGAGCTGCTGGAACGTGCCGCGGAGGCGCGTCATGCCATTGCCGCTGAGATCCGTGCTCAGGGTAAGTGTTCCCCCTTGGAGATCTTGTTAATGATTAGCTAAGTTACTAATTTATTGTTCCTCCTACAGCTGAAGATGCTGCTTCCGGAGGAGGCGCACGTTGTGTTGAAATTGTCAAGGATAGCTGTGGACTGGGCTTCTCCATCGAGGGAGGTTTTGACTCGCCACTGGGCAACCGCCCGCTGATTGTCAAGAAGGTTTTCATGGGTAAGTTGGAATGCCTTCTCCTCTATCTTTATAAAGCTCTCTCTAACCCCGCTTTCTCCTCCGCAGGCGGCGCTGCCCAGAAGACCAACCAGGTGCGAAATGGCGACGAGATCCTCAGTATCAATGGTGCGTCTACGGCGCGGATGACTCGTGTCGATGCCTGGAACTACATGAAACAGTTGCCGCTGGGTCCGGTCAAGATGTCTTTTGCCTAAAGCTGATGATGATCACGATGGATGGATCATGCTGATAGAGAATGCGCCACAATTTGTTAGACTTAAGCTTAAAGAGAAAGAATTAAGTGTTGCAAGGTTTTGTTTCTGCATTTAGAAAACGATCTATACAATTTTTATCGTAATCGTAAAACGTAATCGTAATCAACATATATTTAAATAATTTAAAGTGCAATTGCTTAAACTTTTATCATTTGATGCGGTCGCATTAACCACCGCCTATAAACTTATATATATATACATATACACACATATCGCTGATTGTACATAAATATTCGTATATCTTAACTAATTTACTCTATTTAAAACATAAAACCGATGCGATGAAATTCAGATTTCCTTATAAATAATATTGGTAAACAATTTCTAAATATATCCAAAATCAAATGGGAAAAAGAAAATACAACAATAATATTTGATGCATTTTATGCCATAAATTATGCGGGAACAATATACTTATATATTATTCTAAATAATTATTACTTATATTATTTAAACCACAAACAAAATCAATGTTTACGTTTACAAAAGTATTTGCTAAAAATTATTATATATATACTGTACTTGTATGTATAATACTTACATAATAAACAAATTATACAATATTTAAACAAAGTTTGCATACTCGAATATCCTTTATTTTTTGAAATTGAACACAGGGATGATTGGTTAAGTTCAGTGATGTATGGAAAGAGATCGATAGTTTGGCACATCTCGAATTGTCAATAAAATCTATTGGGCATTCAAAATCGAGAGGAACGATAACTCGATAACCAGCCACGTGGCTGATAGAGCTTATCGAAACGTTGCACTTCCGACTGCATACGCTGTGAGATAATCTAAAATCAAGTTTTGCTTTAAAAGAAAGTGTTTTTGCTGCGCAATTTAATAACTGTGACCAAAATAACAAAATGTTATCACGTTACGGAAGATGTACTCATTTAAGGTAACTTTTGTCTATACAATTTTAAGTAAGACTTGTAGAAATATTTTGAAACAGCTTTAAATCCCAAATGATACCCCTGCTTCCTGCCAATACGGAATAGTAAGTTCGAAAACTTTAACCATTAGACGGAATTATAAGCAGAACATAATAGACCCAAATTTCAGATTTTCAAGTGCAGCCTAAAAGTATGCAACGTTTTTTCGCATAGCCAAATTCCAACGCATAGACCGCTTGCGACTTTACCATTTACTTACCAATTTAATTAATTACAATTAGATAAAAGGCGATAAACAAAACACTAAATTTGGTAATGCTTTTCGCTATTTGTTTTATTATAAAAAAAGATAATCTCCGTAAACCTAAGCCATCCTTTTGACTGAAAGAGGACTGCAGTTTATTATATACCAAGTCAACTATCGGTATATTTTTTTTGGCCTGAACTGCATTCGTTCAAGCCGTTGCTTAATCGTAGTTATACATTTAAGTAGAATCTAGTGTAAATATTACTCTTCCAACATCATAACGTCTTATAGTTAAGTGGTAAGTGAAGTTACTGTACATCGTAAATTCGAAGAGATTAACACAGCTGCGATTAGCTGTGGCCGTCTTTGGGCATTTGTTGGGCTGCATTCGTTCATTCTACTTAGAGATCTTTGGCGGGTCGGGGGGCCAGCTTTGGCAACTGCAGGGCTCCCGAGCGGGCCAACAGACCCAAGTGCTGCAGGGATGTGGGCGAGGGGGTTGCTGGCGTCTGTCCATTCACTTGTGGTTGACTGCGCTCCTCGAAAATCTCGCCAAGCAGCTCGTAAATGCGACGCTTGAAGTACAGTTTCTGATGGAAGTTCATGTGGTTCATTTCCGGACGCAGACCCTGCAGAAATGCGTCATCAAAGTCCATAACCGGAGGCTTAACATCAACAGTAGCGGCGGCATCTGTGTCCACATTGCTTGCAACAGGCTGTAAACAATGAAGTTAACTATAGTGTGTGGCATGTGACATTTGCACGTTGCATTCATTCTCTTACCTCACTCGGTGGCGCCACTTCGGCGGCGACCATGCGTCGTCGCTTTTTGGGCGGAATGGGGCAGGCACGTGGCATTGAATTTCCCGACATCACATTTGTTGGCTTCTGCTCCTCTTCGTCGCTCTGCGAGGCCAATTCCGACTCGGGCTTCTCCTTCGCTGGACTGACAACAACACTCTGCGCATGCTCCTGGGCCACCCACTCGGAGCTGTCGCTGCTGTTGTCGTTCTCGTGCTCGTCGCTACTCATCGAGTGCTTTATGTGGACCAGTGCCTCCGGTTGCTCCTCCTCATCGTTCTCGTTCTCGTTGTCATCGTAGTCGTCGTTGTCATCGCCCTTGCGAATGCTGTCACGTGAACGTCTTCCCTTTACGGGAACTGGCACGCCAGGCGTTATATGCTTCTTCAGGAACTCCAGTTCCTCGCTCAGATAATACGGCTTAATGCGATTCGAGCCCCTTTGAACATTGATAGATCGTGCAAAACTGGTGCGAATATTCCGGAAACGTTCCTTGCAGTTGTCAACTGAATAAGAAAGTTCGAATAACAGATCAGAATTTGAATAATATACATATATTGAAACGAAATTGAGTTGGTCTAAAATATCTGATGATTAAAAATCATTTAAGTGTCAAGAAATAGTCGTGATGTTGTAATTACTTTCTGTGCCAATAATTTAGTGTGTCAGTGTATTTAAATATGATTAGGTACGTTTTTATAGATATGTATATAGAGGCAACAAATGTTAATTAGAAATACTATTGTGTCATATCGAAAATATTAAATAAATGAAATACTCTGTATTTAACAAATAGAAATGTTGCTAAAATATATCAATTATAGATAATTTTTAAAGGGAAATTATTTTTGTTACTTTGGAAAAATTAAAAATGTGTAAAATGTATAAAACTTAAGAAGTAATTGTTTTGACAAAATTAAAAATGGTTAATTTATTTTGCAAAAAAAACCTTTCCATGTTTTCAGTTTATCCTTATTATAATTATAGTTGCATGTTGTAGTTGAATGTTTGTCCAAGAAATTACTTGACCAACTGTATATCGTATATAATGTCAGCTTACCGCCATCGTTCATCTCCTTGGAAATGTCCTCCCAGGCGCGCTCCACGTGCGACTTCCGCATATACGAGGGATGCGAACGATCGTACATGCAGGGATGCTTCTCCACCAGACGACAGATCTTCGCATTGATCGCGTGCAGCTCCGGCGTAATTGTTTTCGTGGTGAACGATGCTACGTAGAATCTGCTCATGCTCACTTTGTTGTTGTTGTTATTGTTGTTGTTGTTGATGCTCCCTGTGCTGCGACGCGTGTTCATTTCGCTGCCGTTGTTGTTGCTGCTATAAAAAAAAAACGCATTCGTTAACTGCGCAGCAACAGTCGAAAGCAAAACTGCAACTTCGTTGCGTTTCCACAGCAACTGACGCTCTCTCCAACACACACACACACACACACACGTGTACACTTACACACACCCACACAGACGCAGGCCAAAACAAACGGTTGCTGCACAGGTGACAAGAGAAACGATTTCTCGTTGCTGCATGTCCAGACGACAAAACGTTTCGGACATTTCTCTCGCCTGTAGGGCGCAACAGCTGTTTGGCGCGTTTTCCATGCAATGGCAGCAACAATTACAATTATAGCGATTGCCCGCTATGTTATTGGCCTGTACTACATTCACTTACCTACAGTTGTGTTATTCCCGTTTATTGCTCAGTGCACTGAATTCGCCAATATTTGCAGTTGGTTTAGGCTGCGTTTTGTTGCTGCTGCTGCTGTCGCTGAGCTGCTGTTGTTGATGCTGCTGCTGCTGCGGTGAAATTGCTGTTGTTGAATTTTGTACACGCACACTCGTGCAATTTATTTAGGCAAGCGTTCACTCTCTCGCTCTCGTGCTCTCAATCTCCCTCTCTTTCGACAGTTCTCGCAGCCGGCGTTGCTGTTGAATAAAGCAATGATAAGAAATTACAAATGCGACAGCAATTGAAATGCCAACATGTATCTTTTTCAACAACACTCGAAAATTATTAGCAATAGTTGTTGAACTCTCGTGTTCAATATGATTCATATACATGCATATTTACATCATCTGCATTCATACCTATACATTGTTATTGTCGTAAACAACGTTGCCGGCAAAAGAAATGAAACCAACTCATTTATAACATAGGCGTAGTCGGAAAGCGCTAAATATGCAAAGGGGTCGGCGAATGCTGAGGCAAACAACCCTCGAGACGTTACAGTGATGGAATGTTTATGAGTTATTGAACAAAGATGAGTTCTTCATTAACCTCAGCAAGTGAACAATTTTCTTTCTAATTGTTCATTATTTCACACTTGCTTTTCTTGTTTTACTTGCTCTTCTTGCTCCGTTATTCTTTTTTTCGGTTATTCCGTTTTTCCTAAATATGAGTGAGTTTATAAATAACAAGCGAACATGTTTACTCATATGAACAGTATTTACCCAACAATAACCATAAGCGAAATCACACTACGCCACTGCACACGCACACAGTGCCAGCTGCGCTCCCAGAGAGCGAGAGCGTTGCCAGCCTTGCCAGCAGTAAATAGCAGCAGCAACAGCGAGTTGGTGAATAATTAACAACGCAACGATATTTGATCGCTTGCAGTTATTGTAGAAATTATAATCGTGTTGAAGCCCTGGTTTTCTGCAACCTGATATTTATATTTATATCAATACTTGCTGTATATACAGTTAGTTAAGTTGCTGCCACAGATAAGAATAATTAGTCAGCTTGCATATTACACTAAATGATAGACATATACCGACTACAAACAATCCATTGCAAGTAGAGCTTTGTCGCTCAACGTTTTATCGACAGCAATAATATTAATGCAACCCTCCAACTCGACCTGCCAAATGAGTTTGCATCACCAACACCAACACCAATACTAGTGTATTCGTCTCTCTGAGTACACTTGCACTCTCCGGCAGCAATACCAGACTATACATGTGTGTGTGTCGTTCTCGCAGCTGCCTCAGTTCAGTTTTACTTCAGCGACGCGTGTTGGTGTCGGACAAGTTTCTCGCCAGTTTCGTGTAGTGAAGTGAAATTAAAATAATAAATTTACCCAAAGTGCTCGTCGGTGTGCGTGCCTAGCTGTTGAAAAATGTCAGTGTACGGTTCGACGAATAGTCCGGCGTTTAAATCGAATGTAAAACTATGCCGCGCTGTAGAGAAACAAGCAATTTTATATGATCCAAATCATGAACATCATCGAAAAAGACTACCATCAGAGAATTGTTGGGACATGGTGGCTTTGGAGACGGGAGTGTCGGGTAAGTAGTGTTGCAAAGCGAGGCGTGCGCATTCGCGAATATCGTTATCGTATATCGGCTGTCACTGCTAATCGTTGGCAGCCGAAACGAGTTGGCAGTTCGTTCAGTGCTGGTAATTGACGTTTATATGCGTTTGAATTCGATTTAACGAATTGTTAATTTAAAATTAAACGGCGATAATTACAAATGATTGAATTGACAATAATTGTATGCAGAAGACTTTAAACGTTATGATATTAGGGTAAAATATAACTAATATATACAAATACAATAAATTAAATTATTGATTTAAATATTTAAATTTCTGTAGGCTTCAAATATTTAGAATTTCAATTAAATTGAAACTTTTTATATGTAAATCATATTTTAATGTCCTTGCAGAGCGTATAATAATTTTATCACGATATGTGTAACGCATTAAAAAAGTCCTTCAGCCTATAAGCTACATATAGATATTCTTGATCATCGTAAACAGCCGGGTCAATATAGCCATAGCCATGCCCTTCTGTCCGTCATTTTGTTGCAGATAGTACATTAGTATTTCGGAACTGTTTTTTAAGATTGGTATATTATGGTCTTTTATATCTCCTGACAGTATTTGGTTGGAATCGCACTACTACTACATCATATAGCTGACCTAGAAATGATCAGTCCAAAATTGAATAGAGTGGTCTGCCTGAGATAATCTTATTATTATTTATTTATTTTATATAAATTTACGGTTTTCATCACTATTTAATGTATGACAAGATATAGGTTACGATCACAACACTATATCGTATTCCAAATGTAAATTTTATTTATTACAGATTATTTCTTATTATTTTTAAATTACAAGAGATATTTAGAACTTTCATATTATCTAGAAAATTAAACTAAATTCTATAAATATCGATACATCAAAATATCGATATTGTTTCCAATATCTCTGAGGGCGATATTTTGGAGCATCGTCGAACATCGATATATGATTTCGATATATTGTTTTTTGTATTCCGAACACATTTTCTAGTTTTTTTTTCAATTATTGAGACTTCGAAGAATCGATAACGATAACAATATCTTGAAGCAACAATGATATTAAAATTAACATCTATGTGCCTTTGCGATATTATCTTCGATATTAATAAAGATATTTTGCTAATTTACCGATTTACATCATAAATTAATAAACTAATTTATAAAAAAATGTTATAAAAAATATGTTCTTTACATTAGATCCTTATGCTTTTTGTACTTTATGAAAGACATTTATTCGTTTAATATATAAATGGTCAATGGCCGGAAATTAAGTTGTTCTCCACTCGATATATCGAATACACTGTTTTGACAAATTTAAATATACAGTAGCTGTTTTTATTGTTAAAAATAAAAAAAAAACAAATTAATCTAAATGAGAATAAATATAAAAAAACATGGGGAAAGAGGGGCTTAATGTCAAATTCATTAAATTGGGTTATACTCACTTTTTATGAACTTATTAAATGGGCTTCGTATAATCAAAGTATTCTATAACAACCTGAATGAGATCATCTCGTTTCGATTATATTCGATAATATATAATTTTACCTGCTTAGGGAGGCAAGTAAATGTTAAAGCTTTAATGAATCAATTAATTCCGTTTGTTTTTTTCAATTTTTTGTTTAACTTATACAACAAAATGCAACTCAGACCCAGCAGTTTTTAAATCGTAAGAATCTTACTGGCTGTATATAACATTAGATTGTATTGAACAGATCAGCATTAACTCATTACAAACATCCTTTTTTGTTATTTTTTATAAAGATGATTTTTATAAAGATCAAGCTTGAGATCTAATATCTATTGAATGGCATAAATAAATATGTTTATTTTTGTTTAATTGTTGAGTCTTTCCAAAATCTTGTTATACTTTTGAAGAGAATATTTTTGTCTTGTTATGAAAATTATGATTCATTTCCACTGAGTTCTAGCCATGTATTCCTGTCCTTTTGCTTTAGTAGAATTTTTAGGCAACGTCGTGAATAAGATCGCTGTATTATAATGATACATTACACCAGACATTTTCATAAATTAATATATGTCATAAGTATAAGATGTCATTATAAATAAACTATAAATTAAATTAAACCGTTATTGTTTCTACTTTTCGAAGACTTGTTTGTATTCAATTTAGTTAGCTAGACGTAAAAACCTTCCTTTGAGAGTAGTCGACTACGAAATACTCTGCTCAAGACCCTTAGATATCTTATCACATATTTGAACTCATTTACATACATATATGTACTACTATTAGCACATTAAAACACATACACACATAATAAAACTGACTTCTTCCTTTTAGACAACTATAACGAATACTTGTAGTTCTTACGTTTGGTTGACTTTCTCAATAATATATCTTATTATGATGCACAACATGTATTCACATCCTGATCAAGTCTCGACAAAATCTGTTGAAAATGATATGTTGTGGGAGTAAGTGAACTCGAATCAAATTTACCATACAACAAATAGGAGTTAAACAAATTTAAAACTTTCATTGATTATCTTTTCCCTATTCCAGTTATAGTTGGTAAATATCGTGCATAACATTTGGCGAATTTTCATTTAAATTTCTAGCCGAATTCTAGCTGTCGGTTAAATAAGTTTTTGCATGAAAAGATTGAATATTTTTGCAGTAAACATATGTCGATAAATTCCCTTCATAACCTGACAGAGTTTAATCAGAATCGTGCTACTGTATAAGAATAATATATCATTTTATTAATTATAGTATAATATTTGAATAATCGATTGAAACAATCAATCAAACATACCAAAGTCTAGATGTATGATGTCCAACATATCCCTATTAAGTTTCAACCTAATCGGACGACTTTTACACATAACAATCAGTCGAAAAATATGTTTTGCCCATGTAAAGTTTTCATTTTAAAGAATTATCTTTATGTTTGTAAATGAATAAAAGATACCTATATTTAAAACTGTTCATACTTCGACACGTCGAAGATTTATCTTAGGAAATCTATCGGGTGACATACTAATAAAAATCGGGTCAAGTTTTACAGGTTTTTGTACAAGACCTTGTCGACAAAAGGGATGTTTCTTAGGCACAATTTGACCGCACACGTGTTCACATTTATAGCGCTTATTGAGTTGGGATTAGTATAAAGATATTATGATCGCCAGATTTTTGGGTAGTCCGTCTCTGTTTGTGACATCTGTTTGGTCAGTTTAATGGCAAGTCCAATAACGAACTCAGGTATATGAATAAATAAAAAACACCCATTCACCCCCTTTACCTGCGACGCCCTCTGTCGCTTTAGTTACCTCTGTTGTTGTCTACATATACTTGTCTCTCTATTGTCCTATACCTATACTGTATGCACCACCTATATTTGTCTCTTTCTTCCTCACGCGTACAGTGGAGAAATGTAAGAGGCGTTGGCGTCAAATCCGAACCGATTACATTCGCTGGATGAACACTGACGATCATCGCTATCGCAATGGACTGAAGAGGCCCACGTTCTATTTGGCCGACGATCTGACGTTTCTGAATCCGCATCTGTCGCTGCCCGATCACAGTGAGCGCGACAGGGACTCGTCTGAGCGCGAGCGAGATAGCAAGAGCCGGAGCAAGGAGCCGGCGACGGAAGAAACCTTTAAAGACAAGGACAAGGATGATTCAGAGGCAGTCGACGAGCAACCACTGTCAAAGCTGAGGCAGACAACAAAAACGCAGCCAGAAAGTGAAAGCGATAACTCAAAGGAAAAGTCGGAAGAAAAGGAGAAGTCAAAGGAAGCGGACAAGTCAATAGTAAAAGTAGAGGAGCCAGACGATGCAGATAAGTCAATGAAAGAAGATAAGTCAAAAGAAGTTAAGTCGAAGGAGACGGAGAAGTCAAAGAAAGAAGAGAAGTTAAAGGAGACAGAGAAGTCAAAGAAAGAAGAGAAGTTAAAGGAGACAGAGAAGTCAAGGAAAGAAGATAAGTTGAAGGAATCGGGGAATAAGGACAAACTGGAGGATCAGGAAGTAGACGAGGCAAACAGTGAAGAAGAGGAGGAGGAGGAAGAGAACAGCTCTCGCACTCCGTTGGAGGATCCTGGCACGCCACCTACTGACGTCGTTAGACCAGCAGCCGTTGCCGGAAATAACGCCAGTGTCAACGCAAAGAAGCCGGAGTTCTTCATCAAACAGAGCAGCAAGGCGTCGCCTAACTGTCTTATTATTGGCAAGAAATCATCGGAAGTAGAGCCGGCTATGGCAGCCGTTTCCTTTGAGCCGATGGCCGAAGACTCTGCCGATGAGACGGCCAGCATTGGTGGTGGGCGTCGTCTTCGCCGGATGCCCACCCGGCTCAGGCAGATGCCCATTCAGAAGGCGTCGGAGCAGCGTCTTACGCGTCTGCAACGTCGTAAATCGATGACCGTTGCGGCTGCCAGCAGTCTGCGCAGTTCCACCTCCCCCGTCAAGATGACACCACTGCCCAGATCCGGCCTGTCCGCCAGTCCCACTGCGGCAAAGATTCCGCCGAAGTCGTCTGTTAAGCCGACGGCAGCCAAGTCTTCGACAGCGAGTCCCAGGGATGATATCTTTCCTCGGCCTCGTGCTGCGCCGCCGGTGCCTCAGCAACTGGTGCTGGCTCGTCGTCCTGGTACTGTCCCTGCCCAGAAACCGTTGCCTTCGCCGTCGTCGTCGCAGCCGCCGTCGCAGCAGCCGTCGACGCAGACGCAACCTTTTCAATCGCGTCCGTACAACGGTGTCGGACGTCCACCAGGTCCGTCCCGAGCTGCTCCTCCCAAGCGTCCCTTTGCCGTGTCCACAGCAGCGTCGCCACGACCTCCAGCTCCCTTGGCCTTGGATCATTTGAGGATGCCAGCTGTGTCCGGGGTCGCCATCTCTTCGCCGCCGTTGCAACGTCTTGTTTCCTCGAGCAACACGCTAGTTATCAGCACCACCAGCTGCCCGGTGAGCAACCTCAACACCAGCACTGTCAGCACACCCAGCTCCAACTTAAGCGTCATTACGGCCTCCATCACAGCCTCCCCGATTGCGAGCACAACTCCGCCGGCGTTGAACATCGTAAAACGTGGAGAAATATCTACGCAGACGGAGAGCCAGGACATCTTCTCGGACGATCACTTTCTGGACATGCTGCGACCCCAGATGCGGGAAATGAATCTGCGCCAGAAGATGCACTTCAAAAAGAAGATCTACCAAGCCCTGATGGAGACTTTCGACGATGCCACAGACTTTCCCAACAGCGGAGAGCTGCAGCATTTCAACATTAATACGCCTTCCGGCTATGAGCACGTCTCGGATCAGGAGCTGCGGTTGGTCCGCGAATTGGTGAGCATGGTGAGTGCTGCCAAGCATTCAATGCTGGGCTCTCCATCCACTCCACTGGCGGCCAGAGTTGTGACCGCTGGGCGTGGCGGAATCACCAAGAATCCCCAGCGGATCTTTCGTCAATCGCCAGGAGCTCCGGGCGCATTAGACGACGAGAAGAAGCTTTATCGCGTGCTGCCGATGGGCAACAACTCGAAGCTGCTGCCCGGCAGCTATGCCTTTCCGGCTCAGGTTGCAGCTCTGCGTCAGGACAGCATCGATAGCAACTGCAGTGGACGGACAGTGCCGGCATCTCGGGTCAACTTCATGGTGCCCGGCAGCAGTCCCAAGACTCCGCGCATTGCGGATCCTCTAAGCAGCTTGTTTGCCACTGGCGCAGCAGCAGGAGCAGCAGTTGGAGCGACAGGAGCTGGCAAGGCATCACCAGGTGTTGCCGTAGCTACAGGCGCCTCAAAGGAGCAGCTGCTGGTGCGTCAGATGAGCAGACGCTATTCGATATGCGGCGCGGGAGGACCGACCACTCCTTTGGCTACACCCACCGCCACCGTCGGCGCCAACGGTGCTAGTTCCGTCTCTGGTTCCATATCCGGTTCCGGTTCCGGTTCTTCACCATCCAACGCCGCCGGCATGGAAACAATCCTTAAGCGCCGCCTGCCGAATCCCTCTCAGAACATGGTGCCGCCCCAGCAGCGACCGCGCTACTCCCACAGCTCGCAGTCCCATGCCGCCGGCGTCGCCGCCGCTGTCGTTGCTCCGGGCAACAGTCTCCTGGTGCGTCGTGCCGCCGTCGCCGGCGCTCAGAAGCAACTGTCGCCCCCTGGAGGCGGCTCCGTGCCGCAGAAGACGCCCCAGATTGCCAATATCCAGGGAGGATCCTTCAACGCCTTTGCCACGCCCAATGCAGTGCGTGGCAACAACTCGATCGGTTCCACGCCGCCCCTTAAGCGGGGCATGGTCATTGCCAATGTCAAGGGTAGTTCCCAGCAGAAGTCAACCGTTGCGGCGGTTCGTCCTGGCCCCCAAACGGGCTCATCCTCGCTGCAGGCCAAGTCGGCTTCCTCTCCCAATCTGGCCAATCTCCTCGGCGACTGTCGTCCCCAAAACACCGCCCAAACCAAGTCCAAACCCGCTTCCCTTCCCCAATCCCAGCCAGCCTCGTCCGCTGCCGAGAACGAGCACGAGGAAATGGCGGGCACCATTGCCGCCGATTACTTTGACATGAGTCGCCTCAAGCGTGAACCCCATGACAGCATCGATGACGACATTTTGGGCATGTAGTCCTCTAAAAAACAATTGCCATGAGATCACTTGGATTTTTGAATTCTTTTTTTTATATATATATTAAGCACATTATGAATTTTCGAATTGTATAAAATCAATTGATTATAAATATATATATTTTTTTTTTATTAAATATTATTATAACAAACATACAGAAGAACACATTTATCAATGTTAATGATATATTAATAAGTTTGTTCAGCTTTGATAATTGGTTATCTTTCGTCATTGAAGACAGAAAAATTAATGCTTATAGTTTGATAAGGTTTTCTCTATTATTCAAATAAAATTTGTAGCTCTTAAACTTGAAGTTTTTCTTGGGTTTTTTTGGGTTTTCAGGGGATGGTGCCGGAAAAATCTACAAGGAAAGAAATCATTCTAAAATTCAGGATATAAATAATTAATTAAGACTGCATGCCAAAAATCAGCATTAAAACAGGCCCAAAATTATAAGGATTTAAGTACAAAACTCTTATTGGAACCCCCATGATCAACATGTTGATGAAAGCGAAATGAAAATCTGATACTGGAGTCAAGTATAGCATTTTGTACTCGGCTTAAGAGATTCGAGATCAACGCACTTTTGACACCGTTTGGGATTGATTTCACCCCTAAGAACCCTAAATTTTGTTTGCTTTGCAGTAGTCGACTATGAAATACTCTAGAGACAGCTGTGAGATCTCTCAAGGAGTAATTTCTTATACAGACACAGTAAGTATCTGAATTAAGGGTTGCGTTAGCGTTGATTTTTCTCATCTGTAGTATGTGATTGCCATGAAACTTTTAGAATAACTAGTAAAATAATAGTCTCAAAGATTAATGCACTCTTAAAGAAAGACAGGGAAAAAGCGACTCATCTGTTGATGCTGGTAAGATATATATATAGATATATATATATAGATATACTTTACAGGATTGTAGATGCATCCTTAAGTTAGTTACTTATTTTTGCAGAGCATTATAAAACGCTTTCTTGTACAATTTGTAGTGTTTACAGGGTATAAAAAGCGGTAACAAATATGTCATCCTCGTTTCTTAACAGGAAATGCAGCAAAGATAAGAAGATAAGACGAAGTAAACAAATTTTCAACTGTCACATCCTCTCGATTTCCACCCCTTTAACACTCTAAGGCTTATCAACGTTATGAACCAATTATTTATTATCGAAAACAACTATTGAGATCGCGTAAAACACTCCAGAAAATTTATATTTATATAGCATGTAGATTTGCACATTTTTTTCGGGCTGGGGGAAGAATCTTATCTGCAGAGCACTCGTCGGTGGCTTGTAAATTAAATGATAAGTGATAAGAACGGCCAGAAGGGGGCATATAAAAGCACAGTGCACTGGGAGCGTACGTTAGTGAACTCTAAGACAGTCTACAATGAAATACCTGGCAATTATCGCAATTCTTCTGCCCCTCGTCTACGGCGCTGTGGTGCCAAAGACCCAGCTGGACAGTATCGATCTGATTCCCGACATGTCCACGGTCGAGGACGGCAAGGATATTATTCAGTTGCCCGATATGTCTGTGGCCAGCGATGCCGACGATGAAGCCGAGGCCACACTCTTCCAGGTGGATGGTGCTCAGCCCGAGGAGATTGCCGAAGTGGTTGCTGTGCCCGATATGTCCGTTGCCGCCGATGCCGAGGATACCCAGAGTAAGTTTCGATACCGAGTACTCTAGCATCGATGCCGTCTAACTCTCGATTCCTTCAGCTGCTCAGATCAATGCTGAAGTCGATGAGGTTCCCGACATGTCCGTTGCCGCCGATGCTGTGGATGAGGGTAAGTTCTTCGCTTTCTCTTCCCCTGTTTCCCATCTGATTTTCCTTTCCCCCTGGTTAGTTGAAGCCAACGCTGATCTGATTCCCGACATGGCCGTTGCCGCCGATGCTGTGGATGAGGGTAAGTCCTCCCGCTTTCTCCTGCCCTGTTTCCCATCTGATTCCTCTTTCCACATTGTTAGTTGAAGCCAACGCTGATCTGATTCCCGACATGTCCGTCGCCAGCGATGCCGAGTAAACCATGTGATTAACTCTACTTGTAACCAAAAACCCATCTCCTAATTATAACTATGTATAAGTGTATTGTATTTGTTAAGTTTTTTATCAGCAGCATTAATAAATTATAAAGGCTATACGAAAGAAGTGCGCATTCAATTCATTATCTTCTGATTTATGCATTCGCCTCATATCAGTACGAAGGCTTTGAGAATTTTGTTTACCTATTTTTTTCTAGATTAATCAATTGTGATTTATTGCCAATTATCAGCGTTTATCTGGCAAAGGTACGTGTGCAATTTTATTAATTATACTTGAAATACAAGTCTTGCTCTATGGAAAAAAGGGAAAAATGTGTGTAAATTCTGCACGAATTTGGTAGTGATTTCAATTCAAACTTTCCTAATTCATTCATTAGTTGTGTCTGTATAATTCTATAAATAAATCGGAATTTGCAATCGATCTGTGATCGGCAGAATTTATTACAATCTATAAAACACTTTAATTTTTTATCAGTAGTGTTAAGTAATGACAATAAATTTGACTACAATCGAATTAAAAAATATAATATTTATACTTATCTTATCAGTTTTTCACCAACTCGCCTGTAGAGTAAATATTACGAAATCTTTAATATAACATATGTTATTTAATTAATTACTAAACACTTTAAGCAACACACTTTCCACTCAACTCTATGCATTTAATGAAGCTGATCAAACATAAATTTAATAGTAATTGAACAAAGATCAAACTAGTTACAAACATAGTGTATTTTCTACTTATTGTCTTCCAATTTACTCTTCAACTTTCTTTGTTTCAACAGTTATATTTGCAGAGATTTCGCTAACTTTTCTTATTGCTCAACTTATCCTAACTAAAGTACACAGCATTGGGTCTGCTCCAATGCCAATTACAATAATAGCAATAACAACTAAATAGTTCTCCATTTAAGCAGGCAATAACATTACTCTCAGTTCATGTCGAGACCAAAAAACTGATTAGTTTTGCGTCATGGTCGGAGGTTCGTTTAGGTTCCCGTTTGGCAAACAAAATTAGTTTGCTTTTTCTCCACTATTTCCCCCTATATTTGTTGTTGTTGTTCTTTTTTTTGCTCTTTTCCATTCGCTATTGTGTCGCTGGCTATTAATAAAAAGGAATTAACGGCAAAAACCGGACCCACACACAAAGTGCCCCTGATCCCAATGAGGCACATGGCCATAAACAACAAGCCACATAGGTTAATGGAAAACGCTTCGACAAGGGAGTAGGAGGAGGGGGGAGGGGTGAGATGGGAAAGGAGAGAGGTATACTCTGCTATGCTTTTGTTGTCGTTGTGATTTTCACACAAAAGCGCTAAAGCGGCTACTAAATTACGTGCTCATGTGTTCTATCTAGTTCAGAGGCAACCGCCAAAGCAACGCGAGACGCGACATGTATCTCCTGTGCTCCCGCTCCCTGTCCCACTGTCCCTCCGCTGCTCCACTGCATCCCCCGCCTACGCTGTCCACCGCACAAAAGACCGAATCACATTTGGTGCGCTAATGAACCGCAGTAGTGGACCAGGCCAAAACCAGAACCAAAACCAAAACCAGAATTAGACCAGACGAGTAGTCGACGTGGCATCGGCTCTGGTTCAACTACCTCTTGTCGCATATTTAAACGTAAAAATACCGTTTAAAAGTGTAACAATGCTGTTAACAACTGCGTCGGCCCGTGCCACATAGAGGATGTTGATGGTGTGTGTTGGGAGGGAGGGACTTGTGTTGTAACAAAAGCCGCTTGATTAAACAGACTTACAGAGTTACATTCGTGTGCTATTGAAGGGAATAAAGCGCTTGTTATGCGAGCAACTAATTGTTCAATCAGTAGAGTTCAGTCAAACAATCTCCCAGCTGATATGCGATCTCTTCAAAAGGTTCTTCCCCCTTTTCAATGCAATCTCTCGCGATTTCAGCTCTCTATGAATGAAACGTAAGCACAGCTATAAATTTGTAGACTCTAGACAGGTCTACAAGTACAAAGTTGATAACGTGGCAAGAGATTCTGCTTCATGCCACAAACTCATTACTATGAATTTACAATCGCATAGTAGTTGATAAGCTGAGGATCAATAAATTGAATTTAGTATATGTTTATAAAGTGTGCTGCTATTATTGCTGCTAAATTCCCTTTTGCATTCCTAAGTATTTCCCTATTTAAATAAGTTAAAAGAATTAATAGCACATCAAATACAATTGAGAATAAATAAACAAATTATAATCAGCACACTAAATGAGAAACTCGATTGACAAATAAATAAATAAACCAAAAAATAGGAGAACTATTTTATTTAAATTTCTTTTAACTTATTCCCTTCGCAAATCGCAAAACTATTAATATAGTTTCCACTTAAATGTAGCCCACAGAAATAAGCTAAGTAAAATACACACAAATAATTGCCAACTGCTTTTAGTGCAAACTTTGCCCCCGTCTGCTATTGTGCTTGAATTTTATTATTGACGTTATACTTATTTCTTTATATTCGTGTCCGGCAAAATGAAAGTTTCACAGAAAGTTCAAAGGCATAAGTAAGAACGCAGAAAGCAAAACCGAAAGAAAATCAAAGTTTCCTCAGAGGTGAAATAAAATTTCTTCAATGGCCGCTGAGAATCAACTACTAAAAGCGAAGTGATGTCAGTGTTTATTTATTTATTTAAATTTCAACTAAACGCTGGAGACAAAAATAAATTATTCATATTAAAAATAAAAGGAGTTTTTCGAATTAACCATTAAATTATATAAACAAAATTAAATGTATTAAGTGAATATATTCAAAGTTACCTTATTTCACTAAATATATGTAGCAGTCAGAAAAAGTGAAAACCATTAAAAATAGCGTAATAATCATGGCTGTAAGCCTTATAAATTATGTAGAAGGTTCGGTTTAGTGGTTCGAGCCATAGATCAAAATTTCGGTTCGTTAGAATATCATATTTATCTTAAATAATAATATCTATACATATGTAGCGTAAAATATAGATGAATATATTAAATTGTCGTATTATTCTATATTTCCAATCAAACCTTTTGCTTACCGAAAGTGTTCCGGTTCGGGTTCAAGGGACAGATCATTTAAAGGATCGGCTTAGAGTCGGTTTATCAGCCAGTGATTTGAGAAACTTAAAAACAACAGTCAATAATATACATACATATATTTAACAATAATATGTTATAGTAACTATATTATACTCATTTCAACAGTGATGCAAAAAACTCGCACATAAGTTGGCAGCACTGATAACAACAAACAAAATTGCATGAGACTTGAGAAATTCGAAAAGTGAATGAAAGGCGGCTGCGTTGACGCCGCTAGCGAAATAAATGAAAATGCAAAAATGGAAGAAGTTAAAAGTTTTGTAATAAGCTCCGTCTGTGGAGGAGGATGTTGGGAGGGGGAGGGGTGATTTTGAGAGGAAGAACTACTGCTGCGTTAGTTGGAGAACCGCAACCAAATACTTCGAAGAATGCGAGAGAGTCGAAATAGCGCGTAGGGAGAACAATGACAAAGAGAAATGTATAGAGGCAAACTATAGAAGAACTGACGATATTACAATGTGAAACTTGAAATAGTGGATTTTAATAGTTGGAACTTAAACGTGCAAGGCTCCACAAGTAACAAGAGTTAATTTCGCGAATCTTATGCTTGTGCTAATGACTTCCTTGTTTGCATTTGCCTCTCGATAAGATAATCTGAAAGTGCAACACACAACAGAAAACAAACAACAACTAAGAATGCGCAGTGAACACGCGATGACAACAGCGACAGAGGAGATGAAGGAAAAGAAGATGGCAACCAACCGGCTTCGATGGCTTGTAGTGTGGCCCACTACCAACAGATGGCGCCACGACATGCCACAAGGCACAAACAATATCAATTTAAACAAAAACGAGTCCTTTCGACTTTGAGATGCCCATTACACAATTTAGTTATATATTAATACTTACAAATATATTTATTAATCTATCTATGTATAAATTTATATAATTATATGCATCTACGCATTTAAAATTGCAACGGTGTAAAGATTACTGCATACTTTTAGGCTCTCACGTTGCTTAAAAACTTTAAACAATCATACCTACTGTTATGTTTATCTAATATTTAAGCGATTAAGTAGAGTAATTAATAATAATAAAAGAGCGTTTGAAATATTACTCGTCTGTTTACAAACTTTAAGGTTTTTAACTATAATAGAGTAGAGACCAGACGCTTCTATTGAATTGTGTGGGCGGTAACAGGCGTGACCAAAATATGAAACCAACTTAATTTGCTTTACAATTATGGAAGTCTGTGCCAAATTTGGTTGCTCTAACTCTTATAGTATCTGAGATTTCGGTATTCATGCACCCGGACAGACGGACAGACAAATACAATATACTCATTTACTCCAAGAGTAACAAGTATAACGCTAACAACAACAACAACAGCCGCTGCAGTTGACGCGTTAAATTCAAAACTCTTTCTTGGCAGACAAAAATAAAATGTCAAGCAAAGTTTCGTCATTTCTTTGACCAAGCCAAGAAGAAGGTTAAGGAGAAGGGGAAGGTTGAAGCAGAGACATGCCAAAGAGACGCATGACAGTCGAAAGTGCCCAACGATTAGTTTAAATGCCAAAAGCAACAACCGCAATCCACAATCCACAAGAGCAACTGCAGTGTCATTCCGACATCCCTAACAAGAAAATGTGCAAAGGAATGACAAACAAATTGCGAGGAGGGGAACAAGATACAAGCGGGTAAATAAGTGTGTGTAAGATAGAATGAGGGATGATTTGAGTGTGTTTGATTTATGATAAGAAAACAAGTCGAATATGAATGAAATAAAGCAAATGGTCAGATGGTAATTTTTCCATCTTATCCTAATATAAGCAAATACGAAGAAGACAGAGAAGACACACACATTTTTCTTCTGTTTCTTTTTTTGTATTTTTTCCGTCTGCTTGTACAGGTTACTTTTTATGGCTAACTGTAAATGGGGGAAACAATATGGCGGCATGTTGTAAGCGTGATTACCGCGTTTATTGCCAATGTTGTTGTAGTTTTCGCCACTTTTGATTAAAAATAACGTCAAGCTGTTAACTTTAACGATAACATGGGTAGAAAATGTGTGGGAAATTGTCTGGGAAAACGGTCAATTCGATAGTATCTCGTCGAAGGAAGAGGTTCGGTTTCCATTCTGCGTGTCATCCATTGTGTTTTTTATGAACTCTATAAAATATACACAAATCTGTCAAGATAACACCACAGCAGGTACTTATTGATAAACTTGATTATATTAAACATATGAAATATTAATAAACGTGAATAATGCTGATATCATTTATCAAAGTTCCACTCGCTCTCGACTTTAATCAGCATTCATTTAAATAATCCCATTGAGAATTATGTTCATGTCTCGTGAATTTTGCATAAAATGCGCCATTAACCAAATAAATCAATTCCACACCGCAAACTTAAATGTCATTCAGCAATAATAAATAAACACAACAACAACAACAGCAAGAAGTACGTTAATAAATAAGCAAATAAAAAATTAAATTGAAATCACACGCAAATTGTGAATAATAATAAAAATAAGCGACTGTCAAAAAGAGAAACGGCAACGATTTTCCCATAAAAAAAAACAAATTATTTTCCCATAGAAAAGTTAATTTTTGCGATGTTTTTGTTGTTGTTGTTATTTTTTATGGCATTAACAGTTTTCGTGACGAAACGCGACAGCAGAAAATGCCGAGGACGATTCATCTTCATCTTCGTGTGGGTGCATTTCAGCTATTTTTTATTATCTACTATTTTTCTATTTTTTATTGCTGACTAAAATAAATTTAATTAGCTGCCCGACTGACTGTAGGCGGGTAAGGAGAAGGGGAGCGAAGAGTAAAGTTCAAGCTGCTTTGACATTTCGACTAAACGTGATGTTTCCTCTCCTTCTCCTCCAGCTCTTGCAATCCAACGCTCGCTTGCTTCAGGTTTGTTCCCCTTGCTCTTTGGATTTTGTTTTGCCAGCAATAAATATTTGAATTGGCGCCTTGTGAAATGTGCATAAAGTTCACACTTTAACAACAATTATTTTATTTGTTTATACCGTTGTATAGTTGTCATAAAACGCTGTATTGTATTGGCAGGCGTTTAATTTATTTGCGAATTAGTTTTGATCAGTGAGCATACGATCCACTTAAACGTCGACCCACACACACACATACACACACACACAGCTGTCGCTCAATTACGAAGACAAGAAATGCAGGCGCAGCCCAACAATGGAATTCAAAGGGGAAGCGGCGAGCAAACACAATGCAAATGAAAGCTGAGTGTGGGTTTAACTTCCACATGCATACGTAGCCTGTGGAAGTCGTTTGTTGCTATAGACAGAAAAAGAGAGAGAGAGAGAGAGGGAGAAAGGGAGCACAAGCCGATGGCACCTGTATGTACTTATGTATGTTTGCATGTTTGTACATACTCCCCCTCCACACTTTGTTTCTTTTCGAAATTTATGCAATTGGCAACTCGAAACAAGCCAACGGAAGATGCCTCCCAGCTACCAAATTCAATCCTTTTGAACGCCTTTAACAATGCTGGGCAACAGAGAGGGAAACAAAGTGGGAGATGGTGTTTTCAACCCCCATAAAGGGGAATTTCTTCTCCTGCTCCTTCCCCAATTGTCGATAAGCTGCCGTGGTGCAGTCAATTAAGCCAGGTCCATACCCCTCCCTTCAGTTAGTTCACCTGGGCAAAAGCTTCGTGTTCATTGCTTGTAAGTCGTGCTCTTTATGGCACATCCGGCCAGGCACATCCGCATTCGCATCCGCATCCGCATCCTGTTGGGGCAGCTGTTTAGCAAACTTATTTATGCCACTTGCTCACACTTGAATTGTCACGCCCATACGCCCACGCCCAAACACACACACACACACACACACACATACAGAAAAGTTCTTTGTTTTTAATTTTACTCTTAGGAGCTATGGAAAATTCCTTTGGCAAAATGAAAATTCCATTGCATAATGCTCTTTTCAGGTCATAAGTTGTTGTTGTTGTCGTTCCTATTGTTGTCCCGTCTGGTTACAATATATTTTTGCACTTGTATTAACGCTTCTTGCTGACTGCAAGTTGCCGACGACGCCTCCTGAAATTTATTGACATTATTGTCCCGGCCAATGCACCTGTCCTGGCCAATGCAACTGTCCTGCTTCTGTCCTTCTTCTGCTCCCACTACTGTTGCTGGCCCAATGTCCTGGCCATCGACTACGGCGGGATTGTGTGGCGCATAATTAAACCCATTTGTTGCGAGTTTCAACTCCGTTGAGGTCAATGAGGGCGATTTATTGTATTTTGCAGTTAGTTTATCGTTTGTATTGAAAATGCTGAAATTAATGAAGGGAACGAAGAGCGGAAAATACAAGTACATTAATTTATATGGCAATAAATTGAAAGTGCGACAGACAACGCAATCAGACGGAAATCAATTAGCAACAAAAGTTGGCAACTATCCGAATATAGTCTACAGATAATACTATAAAGTCAAATGATAAACGAGGAAAGTTCTTAAGGGATCAATAACATTTTAATGATATAAATTTTATAGGGGAATCTACTTTTGTAAATTATTCCACTTCCGAATATAAAGTCAACTGATATACGAGGAAAGTTCATGAGGGATCAACATCATTTGATTGAAGTAAATGGATGAGTTGTAGCTAGTTTTGTAAGTTATTCCATATAACTTACATATAATATAGGGTCAAGTGATATAGGAGGAAAGTTCTTAAGGGATCTTTAACATTCTATTAAAGTAAATTTGTGAATTGTCCATTTTGACCAACTTAATATAGTTTACATATACCATAAAGTCAAGTGATACACGGGGAAACTTCTTAAGGAATAAGCAAACATTTCAATGAAGAACATTTCTGCTTAGAATCTACTATTGTAACTTATTCCAACTTCTGACCAGTATTGTCTACATACATATAAAGTCAAGTGATATACGTGAAAAGTTCTTAAGGGATCAACAACATTTAAATGATGGCATTCATTCAGTGAAATCTCTTTTTGTAATTTATTCCACATTAACTTGATTAAAAGTTCTTCACTGTGGATTTATAAGAATGAATGTGTGTGCTTTTAAATACTCATAGGCTTCATTATATTCTCATATAAGGCCGGCTCTAGTTTATTCAGTTCCAACGTCAAATTAAGACGCTCATTTTTTAGCCCAATGCAGCGCAATTTTCTTTGAAACGCTTTCCACTCGATTTATCACAATTTTCCGAAACATTTGATGCTTCTCTTGAGTCCTGCTGTGTGTTTACACTATACTCCTCAGTTTCCCCTCTGTTTCTCCCTACCATTCACTTTGTAAATTTAATAAATCCACATAATTAGTGTTGTAATTTGTCAGTTGGCCAAAGTTTGCCATTGGCCTGGTCGAGAAGTTAAGTGTGTGCCACCCGAAGCTTTGGCCACAATCATTAACACGTTGCTCCAACTTTTTGTTGTTGATCCCTTTTTTGTCCTGCAAGTTTTGTAAATAATTTAAATACAAACGCCACTTCGTTCTCCTCCTTCTGAACTAAAACTGCAGCAATTTACGCAATGTACTTCAACTCTTCTGTCTCTCTGTCTGTCTCTTTTGTAACACTTGACAACATTTACACTCTCCTACAAAACTCGTCAATTGTTTTACTTAGTCTAAAGTAGATAGTAAAACCGATTCAGATGATATGTTGACTAGTGTCTTTTAATGTCAAAAGGAAGAAGATGTAATAAATGTCTGCTCACTTGTTTATTTATCATTTACACAGCACAAAAGTTGCCAATCCTACGCAGAGACTCTCCATTTATCTATTTCAACTCTTCCACTCCTTCTGTTCTCTTAGTGCCTGACCACGTAATGGAAACTTTCGGTATGTCCAGCCAAAACTTTTGGTTCACATAAATCCTGCTAATCGCTTTGGCTGTACAAAAAGCTGACTGCTGTGAAACTCTCTGCACAACACGAAACTCATTTGCATTTATCTGCTGTCTGTTTTGCATCTCTCTTTCTCCTTCTCCTTCTCTTTTTTCCTCTCTTACTGTCATTGTTCCCGTGTGCTTTGGGCTAATTGCAATGCCTGTTGCTAATTGTTTTTGTTTGCCTGCTAGTAGAGGCTAGGCAACACTTTTTCCATGCACTTTCAACACTCCTTTTTTTGTGCTTGCGACCATTTTGGTTTAATGATGAATGTTGGGCAACTTTCGTCCCCTTTTACCCGCCGTAACTTTGTTCGAAGAGTCCTGCAACTAATTTCCGTTTTGCAACTCGTTATTCACACACTCTCAACGCGAGCGAGCTTCCAAATAAACAAATGATATAAAAATAATAAACAAACAACAGCTCTAACAAAAACAACAACAACAATAACAACAAGAGCACAAGAGTACAATGGGCAGATGACAGCAACAGCAGCCTTCAAATGGCTTGGAAACAAATATTGAAAAAAAATGTGCCACCAAAATAAAAACAATGGGAAAATGCGTACAAATTACCCGAAACAACAACAACAACAACAATTGCAAAGCTGCTGCTGACAATGGCAACAACAACAAACAACATGGAGAACAAACAGCAACAAAAAAATATGCAAACTGACACTTTACGAAGATTTATGCGTTTTAGTTGAGTTCTGTTGTTTTTCGAGTTCTTCTGCAAGCGAGCGAACAATTTTTTGCAGAGCTTTTAACGCTTTTTCCCCTAACAAATAAGCCGTTGTTTTCTTTTTGCATTTGTTGTTAACACTGGATTCTGTTGTGAGTCATTCAAATTTACATTAAAATGGCAACAGTTTGTCAGCAATCATTTGGAGCAGCAGATCAGTATCATTTTGAATTACCCATAATGTTGGTTACCAACACTGACTTTAAAGAGTGTTCTCAGAGCGTTCACTCTTTCACTGATCAGACCAACTTTCCATTTGAAACAACTACAGTTATATTAGAATTATTAATCATACGCATCGTTTAGTAATTATGTCTGCGTAAAATCAACACATTAATAAGTCAACAGTCAGTTACCAACACTATGCAAACGAGTGCTAAACGCTCATCCTTAAGTTTCACCCGTTAGTTACCAACACTTTTTGAATTGTTTTGCACTTTCCATAAATTGCATACAAATTTTACAAACTATTTACAAACTTGTGGTTGCTGCGCCAAAACAACAACAACATCAACACAAACATTGAATATTTAATATAGAATTTCATAATAATAAAAATGTGTTAAGTCAAGAGCAAAAAAAAAGGGGTGAACAGAATTCATTTTCGTGCATTTGTCGGCAGTTTTAAAATTGATTTTCAGAGCAAAAACAGTTTTTCATTTATTTACAAGGCCATACCGTTCATATTTCCCTACATTCTACCCCCATCTTTCCTCTTCTGGGGGCTGTTCTTCATATTATTATGCATTAACCTGCCGCTCAGTTGTCTCCTGACTCCTCCGGGTGCCCTGACATTGGCACGTGTCAAAAACTTTATTTGCACACGCTTCCAGCAAAGCTCACCCTTCTTACCACCCATAGGCGCCCTTTTTTCATAGGGTGCAGAGGGAAAATGGGGAAGAGAACGGGGGGGGGCGTGGCTGCTGGAGCGCCTCATTGGCCGCCATATTTGACGCCAGTTGAGCATGAAAATGCCATTTAACAATGGCGAGCGGCCTACAAAAAAAAAACAAATAAATTACAACAAAAAAGGGCAAGCAAAGCGAAAAGTAAAACAACAACAACAGCAACAACAATAATAAAATGCAAAAAGTGTGTTGGAAAATGTTTAAAACAATGCAAGAGACCGTAACAAGCGACAGTCTCTGATAGCGCAACAACAATAACAATAAAAATGTCAAAAAAGCAACGACGCTTAAATCAAATTAATGTGAAGCTGACTCGCACTTTTTTTTTCTTTTTTGTTTTTATGCATTTCATTTCATTTCGTATTCGAACATGTTCTGAAATTGAATTCCACATTACAGTTAGCATTTGCATTGAGAAGTTTTTCCTAAAAACGAAGGGACAATAGTAAGAAATTTACGATGTATGTTCCTTTATCTCTATTTCAATTTGAATTTCTAAGTTATCTTATTTAATATGAGTATTTAATATGAGTACCTTTTGAGTTTACTAAAAAAGTTGCTACAGAATCTGCCCAAAAGTATGCAATATTCTTTTTGGCTACTTTCAATGAACTATTCTAATCTGTCAAATGGAATGCGATACAAAATTAAAGATATTTTAAAGCCGATGGGCATTATGCCATATGTGTAAGTCCGTGCTAAAAAGGAATTTATGAAACTTCTATTATTTCTATTTATTTTCATTAAACGTTGAGTTATCGAATATCTTACGAAATTGCTTGTGGGAAAATCACATGCGTTGAGTTGTCTTGCCCTTTGTTATCGTCGTTGGTTTCTTTGTCGCATAAATTTTCATTCAACATTGTTTTTTAACGCATCGACTATGCCATAACTTATTATTCAGGCATAATGTGTTTGGAATGCATTTATAATTCAACTGTGTGTTTTTTCTTTTTCCCCACATACCGAAAATGATGATTCGACAGTTTAAACTTCAATAGGCTCGTGATAGTTGCAATCGCTTTAAGTAGTAATTAAACTCATTAATGATAATATATCTGCTTTTAATATACTGCAATTATAGCCGTTTCATAGTTGTAAATGAGCTAGAGCGTTTGTCTTGTAGGGAAATGCTCGTATCTCTCTCGGAAATTCAGTGCAAACATTGCCAAAATGATTTACAATTGTTAATCAAATGGGCACACGCATACGATAGACCACAACAAACAAAAACTTGCTGAAATTGCAATAAAGCTTGTGCAATTTTAATAAACTTAACTCCCCACACATAATGTTGCCCCCCTCCCCCACAACACGACTAATTCTGAAAACAGATGGCGACCAATATTTTATAAATAATTAGTAAACATTTTTGCGCAACGATGGTCATATTCAAAGTTACCTCCAAACACACACATGCACGGGGATAAGAGTAAGAGAGGAAACGAGGGATATTCTCCATTTTGTAACCACAATATCCTGGCAACGTCAATGAAAGCAGCAACTCTGCTCGACAGTCTGCCATATAATTTTAATACTTTATAATTGCATTATTCTGATGTGGCAACCATGGATATGGAAGAGGGGAGATTGCGAACAGGGAATGGGTTATCTGTGTGGATATAGTTTTTGGTTGCTGGCCAACATTTCGGGCAGCGAAATTCAATCAAGTGCTGATTAGCTGTTAAATGTGGCTGGCAGGAGACCTGTCTCGTTTGTGTCCAGGTCTATAATAACGGTATATAGTATAAATCTAATTATACTTTGTCTATATACTTCTCTGTCGTTCTACGCGTCAGTCATGCGAACTCTGGCGTTGTCTAATTTAATTAGTACAATTGTAAAATTGCATTTAATTTCCCAACATGTTTTATCACATGGAATGCTTCATTAAATAATTGTGAAATTAAATTATATTAATTTAATCAAAAGGTGTGAAAATGAATTCTATGAATAATCGCAATAAGAGCTCTTTTCAAAACTCAATTTAATTTAGTAAGCCTTAAAGCTGCATTTAGACTGCTAACTTTTATTTATTTTTGTATTAAACGGCAACATTTTAAGGCCGTTTTGTTGATTTCTTTTCAGCTTTAATGTGGTTTCCAAGCTAGATTTCTATAGCTAGTTCTGATTTGATCAGTAAGGTTTCTATATGTATTTTCAACTACTCTTATTCAATTTTCATGTAAATTACATCAATGAGCAGTTTCCATCGTCAGTTAATTTAATTTAAGCCTTTAAAAAAATTCAATTTTAAGTTTTGCAATCTAAAGCCTTTTGAAATTGGCAAATCTCTCAGCGTTTAATCAACGTTGTCCGCTTCGCTGCCAAAAGGACAGTCTGCACTGGAGTTCTGGGGCCAAAAGCAACTCCAGTCGCAGTCGCAGTCGCAGTCCCCGTACCCTAACCCTTCATCTCTATTGGTAGCATCCCGAATTCAGATCCCAGAGGTGCATTTTAGTGAGCGCGTTTCCGTTTGAGCGCCATAATAAATTTGCCAGCGACTTTTTGCCAGCCAGTTGCGACAACTTGAATTAAAGGAGGAGTCGCCGATCCTGGAGCAGGGGAAGCAGCAGGAGGATAAGCAGGAAGAGGAGCATCAGTTCTGAGACCAATGCCTCATCTTGGCATTTACTTTGTTCCATGCCGTGCGGCGCTTTGTTACGCTTGATTTACGCTAACAAGACATGAACGAATGGACACAGGGACAGCACGGCGTAGGAGGACCACAGGGAAAGTGGAAGAAACGGGAGACAAGCAAAACACCCGGAGACATTTTAAATGTGGCGCAAAAGAACGATTACAGGTTGTCCCGTTGCAACCGCCGCAAAACCACAGACAACAAATGGGATACGGTCGGGAAAGAGGAGGAGGAGTAGGAGTAGGTGATGGTGTAGGAGGGGAAAGGGGTTGGCGGTTTGAGGTTGCTGGCAACTGCAGCCACTGGGTGTGGGCGTGGCTTTGCGGTGGTATAGGGGCAGTGAGGTGTAACCATTGCCAATTCAAGCGAAAAGTTGGCGCACTTTTCCATTTCCGAACAGGGACCAAGCCAAGACGTGCTTCTAGTTTGTGGCTTGATGGTTTTCTACTGAAGGATTGGTGGATAGATGAAGAAAGTGGAGAAGAGAGGAGGGGTCGAAGTTGGGGACTAGTTCCGGGTACGTGGTCTGCAAAATATCAGCAAAAATGTCAGGAAATTACAGGAAAATGAAATAAATGAAGATGGATACGCAATTTGAATAGCGTCGAATTGGTTCAGAGCCGTTGACAGTGTCACGAAGAAGATGCTGCTCTGGGTGGTAAGTTAAGGTGGGTAAGTTAAGGGAGGGTTGATAATGGAACTAAGAAGTGGAAAAGAAGGTACTAAAGCTCGGAAAATGATTGCCATTAACTGGAACGGGAAGTTCTGTTGAAATTCATAAATGATAATTTCAATTGAATGAAATGGAGATCATAATAGGGAATAAGTTAGGGGAAGAATTTACTATTATTAAACTTAATGTGTTTCCTCTTCTGCGTCCTCACATTTGGCAACAAACTGCCATTCTGACCTCATCCCAAATAGGTCTAATACTCGTTGCCCCAATATGATTGTAAATTCCGCAACCTCTGGTAAATCGCAGCCCCAAAATCTCAACCAAATTACTCGAAATGCAAATTCACATCGAGGCCAATTTCAGCCCCTGAATATACGGATATGTGAGCTAATTTTGCTTGGTAATTAGCATTCGAGCATTGATTGGGGAACAGTCAGGCAGAGAGAGGGCACTGCCTTGGAGATGTTGCAATAAATTGTCACCCTGCTGATAAACACAACAACACGGACAGAACCAATAACAGAAAGCCCCCCATTGGGGAATGTTTGTGTGTGCGGGCGGGCGGGCCCAACATGACCCCAAAGGATAGTCAAGAACGCGAACTGTGAGCAGCCAATTGATTGTTCAGGCCAAGAATTGTTAATTAGACGATTGCCATAATTGTTAGCGTTACAAGATCAAGCAGCTGCAATCTTGACTTTAGCTCCTGCAGGAATTATTAACGTTATATTAAGCGTTTGTGAGCCTGTTCACAGTTCAGATAGAAGACTAAGAGATACTTGAGAATAATGGGGAGACTTCGGGAATTGCAGTTGCAATTTAATTAATTTCCATTGATAGTTTAAAAGCCGTTCTCTATCGTACTTATGGCCAAGATGCTTTAGAACTTTTTCTGCATGCCAACTGAGCGTATGATTGATAAACTATGTAAGAGCTTAAGTCTTTAAGCAGCAATTAAACAATATTCAATGTTTAGAAATATTTTCAGGAATTGAAACGTATGTTTAATTATTAGCATTTTATTGTGCTTTTGCCGTTGCGCAATTTGTTGGCCCATTGTAATTGTGATTATAATTCTGTTATCTATTTTGCACACTCTCAGCATTTATAATTCAATGCGAAGAGAAACAAAACGTAACATCGAAGTGAGATACACATTGAATACTAGTATTACATCAATATCTTTTACATATAAGAAAAAGAGTATCTAGGCGTCGTTGCTTGTAGGTTGGCTTCTCGTCTATGCTTGTAATGTTCAGCGTGGGCTTAGAACAGCTTATGGCTAATGCCATGAACAATGCAAGAGTCTTCGACGCCTGCTCATGTTGTACGTGTGGCGTATGAGCAATGCTGCATTTTGCTGAGGCAGCTGAAGAAGTTGCAACTGCAGCGACGGCACAAAATGCCAGCTAATTGATTTCAGCTTTCTCCTAGCAATGTTTTTAAGCACTGTTAAGCTCCTTTTCCCAGACTGACAAGGACAATAAAACAGCTGTCCGTGCAGCGTTTAAATCCCTCAACAAAACATTCATTGACAAGCAGCAGGAGACGGAGAAACATGAGGAGAATCAGATGGAGCAGTGGGAAAATGTGAAGTGGGCCAAGTAAACACAGTTTACTGCCTGTCTCTGTCTGTCTCTTTCTGTCTTGTTGCACAAATATTTTACTAATAATTTTGCAACTATTGCAATTGAATTATGAAATATGCTAGAGGAGGAACTAAGCTTTGTTCTTGATATTCAACAAACACACGCACAGAACTCAATTATGCATACAATTTGCAGTTGCCTTAGACCTTGGCAGTTTCACTGCACAACCAAGTACGTGTAATTTAACGAGAATTACAATTTACCACCCTGAAATAAAATATCCTAGCTTACATACCGACATAACTATACAAATAATACAAATTGTAATTCAAATAACAATAATAATAATAAGAAGAGGAACTATAAATAATAAGAAATTATAAGCAAACTACATGTTACATTTATGTTGTGTTATTTAAATGTTTATAAGTAATACTTACATTTTTCCTTGTACCAACTGTAATTTAAAGTGTTATGGTAATTTATTTA
The DNA here is from genome assembly GCA_958299025.2 of Drosophila histrio. Lineage (NCBI taxonomy): Eukaryota > Metazoa > Arthropoda > Insecta > Diptera > Drosophilidae > Drosophila > Drosophila histrio. The sequence continues at coordinate 18,631,116 of OY729166.1, read as the reverse complement.
ATATTTATATTAGTAAATTAAAATTTGTCTGATAATTTAAAATGATTATTGCTATCTCTAATCTAATTTCTAAACTTGTCTGATTTAATTGACTTTAAATAAATAAATATTTCAATAAATGTGAATGACTTTATATGTTTATTTGAAATGCTTAGTTCTCTCTCGTACTACATGCTTTGTTGTGCAGTGTAGTTAGTGCAACAGAGAAAAGAGAGAGAGAGAGAGTGACGGGGAAAGAGAAATACACTGGGTGAACGCTAGAGTCAGGATGCATGCCGACATCGTAGTCTATAAATTAAATGCCACAACAGACCAAAAACACAATGGCAAATTGTTGTTGTTGTTTGAGTTGTTGTTGCTATAATTGTTGTTACAGTTGTTGTTGTTGTTGTTGTTGTTGTTGGTGGTGGTTGTCATTTGTCTGTGCGTGTTGTTGCGTAAGCGAGCGACAAGCGAGTGCCTTGTTTATTATACGAATACTCTCGAATGGCGTAGAGAGATGCTCGTAATATTGTTAACCAGTGCGTATGAGTGATATTTAATTATTATGACCTCACGCATATTTCAAGTGGACCACAGTTGGTTACAGTTACATTTATTGGTAACGTATCCCGCCCTCAAAGTTGGTCAGCTTGTTAACTTATTTAATTATGACAATCAAATGTGACCATTTGCCATATTTGGCCAAGTAGCTAACATAACTTTTTGGTTTGTTTTCAATTAAATTGCAAAACTCTGTGGGGGATTTTTCTTTCACAGCAGCTGAAGAGGAAGATGAGGCTGTATGCAACACATGTTGGTGGCAAATTGAATAAGTTTTGTGGGGGGCACAAATTGATAAGCCGAGAGCTAAAATTGGCATTGATTTTAGCCTCTTGTCGAAGCTAAAGTTACACAAGTTTTTCATGGAAAGTAAAAGGAGTGAGATGAGGGAGAGATACGGAAAAAAGGAGAAGGAGAATGAGAAGGAAAACGGCAGTTTGCCAATTAGAATATTATTTCGCACGAGTTCAATAAGAAATTTCCACTCAAGATTTATTCATAAATTGATTGCATTATTGTGATAATTTAAATGCTTATTTCTTCTATTGTATGCAAGCTTTAATGTCTTTATTCACAATTTTAAATGCATGATGATGAGAAAGGTATAAAGGCTAAAGGAATATGTTAAAGGCAGTTTGGCAAATTTGAAATATGTTTGATACGAGTTGAATGACGAATTGCAACTTCATGTGTCTTTGCAAAATTATACAATTACTTACAATTGCTCATTTTAATGTTTATTTCCTCGTTTATTGGCAAAACATTAATGTGCTGCCATTAAAGTTCAAACGATTTAATTTTGAATGCAAATCTATCCCCCGTAGTTCGAATTATTTATACTTATGAGAGTGTGTCGGTGTCTGCCTTTATATGAGTGCGTTTATCATGGAATGTCATCAAAATTTCAATAGATAATATGCATCTCTTTCCACTCCCTGTGCCCCTTGCCAGTTGACGCTCTGTACTCAATCGCCTGTCATTAAATTATGCATTTGCGCAATCACTTCCTAAAATATGCAAAGGATTGCGGGAGGCGCAATCAAGGGGGGGGGGGAAGAGACACGTTGCATGCCCCATTGTAATATGGCAAGCATCCGCGAATTCTCTGGCTTCGCCGCAAGTTTTCAAAGAGCTTTCCTCGCTTGATTTGCGTTCGTCCTGTCGTTTTCTTCCCCCCTCCATCTCCGCCTTTGTCGTTGTGGCTCACATGCCGGAAGTTGATAAAGTGCATGGCGGCAGCCAAGGAAGGAATTCCGCGGCGTGTTGAACTTCTCTATCTATCTATCTATCTGCCTCACTCTGTTGCACCAGCATGTTCCCTTGTCGTGTCTTTATTAAAGTATTACACACATGCACAGTCGAGCGTGCGGAAATGCATTTAGACCACGCCTTCTATGCACACTCCCCGCCCACCATTCACCTCCCCCTCTCGGTTATTTCCTCGTCACATTGCAACAGATAAATTTCAGGCATTTGTTTTTGATTCACAAAAGCAGGGAATCGGATTGCCATCGCAGCCATATATCATCATTATCTCCATGAGAAGGGGAGGCGCAGCTATTCTCAGTTCTAATTCCCTAGTACCTAACAAATGGTAGGGTATGTTAGCTACGTTATGAGGTCTGTAATAATTTAATTAAAAATATAAATTAATTATTATATTGTTTGAGTCGTTTCATTGGAAGGTAGTCAATATTTGTAGTAACTAAAAATAGGTAAAGAAATATAGGTAAAGGTAGCATAAATTAAACTATATATATTCCTTAAGTTGTATCATTTCAAGGTTGTAAATATTCGCATAAACTAAAATATGGCATTATTTGATATTTATTAAATATTACTTAAAGTTATATATTCTTCTGTTTAAATGTCCATTAATATCAATAAAATCATATAAATATTTTGATTTATTTGAATAAAGTCAAAAAATTTGAGATTTATAACGAAGCTAGTGATATTTTAAATATACGATTTGTTTATAGAGTATTTCCGTCTCTGTGCTTTAAAGTTTTTCATTGGTTCTGCAGTTTTAATAGATATTTTTCGTTAGTTGCTGCCACATAAATCACACATACGCAACGTTGCACCGCGCACAGCGTTGACAGTTCATTAAATTTTCATCAATGGCTGCAGCATTGCGTGCTAAAATTCTCTTTTTTTATAATTATATATATATATATCTATATATATATATATATTATTTTGCAATGGATTTGCTAAATTAATGCTGGATGCCAGCAGATTGCGTTAATTATAGCTCATAAATTAGCTGGACTTTTTGGCGGAGGAAGAGAAGGGGAGGAGGGCAGGATATATGCGATGGATTTATGCGGCAAGTGCAAAGCAAACAAATGCAACAAAGCAATAACAAACAATAGCACAAATACCCAATGTATACTAAAATAGAGAGGCAGATAGAAAGACAGAGAGAGAGAGTGAGAGAGAGAGAGAGAGAGAGATGGAGGAGTAAATGAGGAACGAACTTGATGCCAAATATTATTCGGAATAACAGAGAAAAGCAAATATATAGAGTTCTTGCAAGCAAAGCAAATGAATAAAGACAAACTGGGCAAATAAATGAGCTGAAAACCGAGTCTAAGCATAGATCGGACTTTAATAAATTCCCCTGTTAGATTTACCAGCCGAGCAACTAACCGAACTGCAAGTGGATCAATCAGGAATGATTCGAGTTGCCTTTGACTGCGTAGATTGTGTTTCAAGTACTTTGCCAGTTTAAGCATATAAAAGCCAATCAATGGGTGCTCAACCAGCAGCAAATACCAACAAAAAGAGAACCATCAAATGCCAAATCCAAACAAAAATCAATCAGAAACTAACCTCAAACCAAACCACATGTGAAAGTGGGCCAATAGCAACCCAACCAATCAAAGAAAGAACTTCTTCCAGCTTAACGCACTCGAAACAGAAGCAAAATAATTTAAAGAAGAAGATGGAACTGGCACTTGGTTCAATCAAAAGTAATACACACTACACACAAAGAAAGAGACAGATATGTTTACCCTAGCAGACTCCGTCCTCTCCCTCTTTTCTCTGTTGCTAGTACAGCTTCTGTGAATATACAAAGTACGAGAATATCTTTGAAATTCAAAGTTATTTATATATGATGCGAAATTGGAATTGCTGTGAAAGTGAAGTGCAGCGTTTGTCACGCCAGCGATTCATCATCGTCATTGCCATCTACAGCTCATCGCCTTCAGCATCCTGAACATCATTATCAGCATTCGATTTAAATGGGAACTGTCAGACGGTGATGAGCCAACTCGTTATTGAGTTGTGAATAGTAATATATCTAGAAGTATCTTTGCTCTGGAGTAAGACAACTACGAGTAGTTCATTATATTGTATAGCTTTTTTAACTATTTGCTATTCGATTAATCGAAGAGACACAGTTTGTGAATTAAATAGAAATAAGTAAAAGATTTGTAGATTAAACTAATATACAATTATAATTTAATTTACTATTCTTAAACTAAATATCTCATCAGAAATATTTACTACCTTTGATCATAAGACTCTAGTATTGGAATATAAACCCCCCCATAAGCTGGGATTAATCAAAGTGACAGAGTTCGTGACTTGCTGCGCATCTCTAAGGACAAACTCTGTGCCAGGACTACTTACGCTGACATTCATTTGAGTGCCAGGCGACTAGTCCAAAGATATTTTGAATATATCGAAGTAAAAATGTATGTGACTGCTGACGTTCCTTCTTCATTCCTTCACCCCGCTCCCCATTTTCCCTATGATTTGTCACAGTGTGTGGCATATCAAAGGCGCACCAAATTGCAAAGCATTCCCCTCTATGGAGAGCTTGAATAGGGACTAACCAGAGGCCCGAGTTTGTTTGGTATGTGTGAAATTGTCACTTGAAAATTGCCAAGTTGAAAAGAAGCTTCGATGCATTGCGATTCTTGGGATGAGATGGATGGGGGTATTGAAAGTGGCCAGGGAAAGGGACTCCTACAGAGGGACTGTGTGTGTGTGTGCTGCTTTTGTTGTCAGTTGGCTTGTTAAGGTGCTGCAACTCCTAACAATAGGCTACTTAAAGAGACTTCCTCTCAGTCCATCTATCTGTATCTCTTACTCTCATCTAATCTCACAACACACTCTTTATTAAATGAAGCTGCCAGTAGCCCATTGATTGATGAGTCCCTCTTCACACATCATCAGCTGCTGCTGTTGAGTCTTTATGCGTTCAGAAACCAATTACAAAAATTGTATGCAATTATAATAAGTAATTAGTCAAAGTCGTCTTAAAGCTGGCCCCTTCCCCGCTCCAATACCTCTCACCGCACACTCGCAATTAACATAATTAAAACGCAAATAAAATGGATGAAAAGCCTTTCCACGTTCACGTTCATTTCGATTACGTGCGACGTTGCCATCCGCCTAAATGTAGGCAATGCTAATTTGCATATTTTAATATCGACAGCAAATATTAAATGCAAAAATGTTTCCCATTCGACGCCCAATTAAAACTGGCTTAATTTCCGATGGGTAGATAAATACTTATATTACAATCATAATAAATTGTAGGGCAATTGAAGGTATGCTGAATTCGTGAACAGCAATGAATGCATAAGATAAAAAGATTTTAATTTATAATAATTATAAAATTATAGATTTATTCCTCTCTTGGAATTGAAGAAATTTAGTTATCACAGCTCTCAGTTTAGTACTAAATCTTATCATCTCTAAATATAAATATGAATATATGTAAACACGGGCAATGCCGGATTATACCCACTAGTTTGTATAACTATATGCTTGTCTCTCTTAGTTATTTGTACTACCAGCTGTCGAAATATTTGACAAACATAAATTTTAATGACGAACGCGCATAAAATGTAAATCAAATGATATTAAAGGGCCGCCGGGTCGTCCTAATGGTTCCCTCTTCATGTAGGGGCTCCGAGCAGTTGTTAGTGATGTGTAACATGCCGTTTTTATGGGAAATTATGGAAATTGATTGCCAAGCGGGATACGAGTAGGGGTTGAGTTGGGAGTGGGAAATAATCGCGTGAAAGTTTGTCAACATGAAAGCGTCAAGAGAACTTCAAGTTAAAGTTGAAGTTGAAGCAGAGTGATGCCTGACAAGCTGAGGAGTATGAGGGAGTGGGAGTGGGAGTGGGAGTGCGAGGAGGAGCAGGAGAAGAGGGACAAGTGGGGGAAACTGTCACTGACATTGATGATGACGTTGGCCATGGGTGTTGACAATGTTTGTCAACAGACAGGCGGACAGGCAGTTTGACAAGCCGTCCCTAAATGAAGACAATCAGCTGGAGGGGAGCTGGTTGGGGAGCAGGAAGGAATAGAGGGTCATAAGCAGCTGTAGAAAGAAAAATAGTGGGCGTTAAAGTTCGCAGTCCCTCAAGTGTTGAGTTTTTCTTTTACAACTTTTCCATAATGAGCTGCACTTTGCTGCATTTAATTGGCAAAGGGAGTTAAGCAATTGCAGCTGGCAAGGGAAATTGAAGAAGGGGAAAGTGGTAGAAAAGGGGTCAATTAAAGCAGAAGTTACAGAAGATGTTTTGTTTGTGGTCTGCGCTTTAAAGTTGCCAAGTGGCCAGAAAGTTTAGCACTTGCAATGCGAATGGATGCGATAAGCGGCACTTTTCCGGTCTTCTGTCTGTGAGAGCAATTAAAGATATAAAAGTTGTACACCACGGTGGCAGGGAAAGAGGAAAACCACATTGCAAAAGAAAGGGTAGAGAAAGAAATAAAATAGAAATTGTGGAAATAACTAAATTGAACTAATGGAAACTATTGAAGAAAGGGAATAGAGCTGAATAGAAAATGTTAATGGAAACATCTTTGGGGAAACGAAGCGGTAAGGGAATAAAAGACTGAGTTACTCAATAATTGATGTCAGTATCTGTATGAAGTCTCGATTAAACTAAAGATGAGGGCTGAATATATAGAAGTAAGGGATGAATAATATAAAATAGACAGATTTGGGAGAGAGTTTATTGGACAATTTAAATGGAACATTATTAAAATTTGCGACTGATTTAAAATCAATTTATTAGTTCTATAATGCATCCTTATCTTAGTAAAAAAGATGTTGGAGAAGTAAATAAATAATTGATGTTAATAGTTCAACTGAGTCTCAATATTTACTTTGCTTTTAATTGTATCCATATTTTCTTTATTTTACACTTATAGAAAACTGTTCAAGCAAAAGATTGAGCTGGAAACATAAGCAGAAAATAATAAAAGAACAAATAATCCTTTGATTGATAATAACACACGTATCTTAGATATTTCACAGCTCAACTGAATCTCGATATTTAATTAAATACAAAATGTATCTTTATGCTTTTGGTCTAAAAGCCAAACCACAGAGTAACTGAGTTTTCCACATTGACATGATTATTTTTGCATTCTGCCAACCAAAAAGCGAAGTTAGTTTTCTCTAAAGATATTCAGTGCATTTTTATGCAAATAAAATGAACTCACTTTGCCCTCGTCTTCCCCCTTTTGCTCTCTCTATTAAGTCTTTTCACTCCTCGGCATTTGCTGAGAATAATGAAAAAGCATTTTGAATACTAGATAGGCAAACATTTGAGAAATGCACAAGGAATGCATAAGAATGAATTAAAACCATAAAATATTTGCAATCACAAACAAGGAAAAACCATTTTCCAGGCTAGAAAAGTCAAAATAAAGTAAATGAAAAACCATCGAAATAAATTCAGCATGAAATGCAAATAAAAACAATAAAATGCAGCTCCTGTTGCAGTTGCAAGTTGGCATTGCCGTTGCCGTTGCCGTTGCTGTTGCTGTTGCCGTTGCAGTTGCATTAAAGAAATTAAACTTTTTGCTGGCAACGACTGAACGTGTGGTTAGCTGTTATGGTTGTGGTGCCTTTCTTGGTCCTAGTTCTCGTCCTGTTTCTGATCCTGCTCCTATTCCTGGTTGTTGGTGCTTTTCAATGCCTGGGTAAACAACTTAACAAGTCGCCTGAAGGCGCCAGGAGCAAGCTGAGAGTCAACTCAAGTCATATTTATGTTTTCATACCGTGTGGGCGGCAGCCACGCCCATCAGCTTTTTGTCAATTTCACATGCACGAAGCTTTCATTGCCAACAACAACATCGTCGACGTCGTCCAATGCGAATTTCTCCTGCAGGGCAAATATTCTGTGCACGAAACGTGCACAAGTCCTGGCCGGGCGATAAGGATAGCTATAGCTGCAGATAGAGTTAGAAAAAGAAGGGGATTGTGTGTGTGTGTGTGTGTGAGAGAGAGATAAAGAGAGGGAGAAACAGTTGCATAGGCTAACAAACAACAAAAAAGTTGAATGCCAGGCAATGAGACTGACTTTGAGTTTGAATCTGAATCAGAATCTGTATCCTGATGTCGCCTCACAGTTTCCTTTGCCCTGCCCGAGTTCTGAACACATGAACAGTCGAGAAAGTTATCAGAATTCACGACTTGTTTTGTAACAATCAATTGCTGAGGGTATCTCAGCTACGTAATACAGCTTGTAACACAGAACGAATTGAATACTTTATTTCTATTTAACAAATATGCAGACACACTTAGCAATTATTTGCGGATTTTTACTGGTTTACTGCCTTATACTAAAGTAATTTATATAATTACAATCAGCGTTCTCTTGGAGATATGTATACGAATTTTAAATATTATTTTCATGACATTAACTTGCAACAGGTGGCATATAAATATTTTTATTTGATAAACATTTAATATGATTTGGTTTTAGTCGCATATAAATTGGAAATTAAATACTGCAATGCGTTAACTCTTAAATTGGCTTAAATAATCAGTACTTACATCTTAACTTTTATAAATAAAACTGTTATATTCTGTTATTTGGTTAAAGTTATATGTATATAGCTAATTAAACTCTTCGACATTATTATAAATTCCACTTGAATAGAGTAATTACTCTGTTCAATACTGCATCACATTTTGCTCTTTTTTGTTGACTGTTCATTGTGGGCCGATTGCTGCTTGCAACTTGCAACAACTCACTGCAGCAGAAAAAGCTGCAACAGAAAAAGCAAAGGAAAAAGCAAAAGCAACAAAATGCAAAATGTGATTTAATACGCTTTGGTGTCGCATGCTAATGAGGCAAGTTTGAGCCATAGTTAGACTCGTAGTCATAGTTGCAGCTTTTGTGGCACGTGCCAAGCAATGCGAGTTGCCCTCAAAAGTTGCACGACACACAGAGGAAAAAAAACGAAGCCTATGGCTGTTGTTGTTGTTGTTGTTATTCTGCGCCTGGCATACCTAAGAATTATTATATGCTAAATAGTTTTCACTGGCCTCAGCTTTGATTTATAGAGTGAGCCGGAGACGAGGTCGTGCTAATTGTGTTGCACGGCCTTTTAACTGTTCTCCGATCTTGTCAAAGCCTCTGCCAAAACGTGACTCTCAGTAAGTGGGTCTGAGAACTGCTCAAAGTTGACAGTTCATAGATCATAGATCTCTTTAGTCTAGAACGTGATGTTTCCAGAAGTAAGCCACGGAGTGAATAATTGTGCTGGGATTTGGGAATTGACATAAATCTGTTTTCTACTTAAGGTTCTATTTTAAAATGGGGAATAATTGCATAAACATAAATATTATTTGCTACATTTATTTAAAAGCATGTTGAGTTAGATAAATATATAAAATTGTTATCAATCAGTTTGATTAAATTCGATTAAGCTTTATTAATTCCTATCGTTCGTTGCCTATTTTCAAAACATAAAGTTTATCACGTCATCAATCAAATTGTTTAATTGCCAAATATGTAAAAGTCTGCCGCTTTCGATAATTTGTTAATTTTATCATATAACTAAATTTTAACAATAAATAAAACTAAATTGACTAGAAGAAAGCTTTATTCGATTACTAACCATTAAAATACAGAATTTCTACCTACAATTCAATTATGATGTTGGTAATCAATTTAATATTTGTCATGCATAATTTTCTTTAATTATTATTAGAAAAGACGGTGTAATGGAAGTTGGTAAAGATTGTTAGCTAGTCTAACATATATTTGATACTTGACCTCAGCTTTCACACTTCTTTAGCAGATATTCAACTAACATTTGATTACAAATTAAGCGAGTTCACATTCAATCCGCTCCAGTCGATAACAGAAATAATCGATTTCATGCGTCTGTTATGATTGTTGAAGTATTTCCAAGCCGTCATTAATCTTTCAACAAATTGGCAGTTTGATATCAACCGTGAGGATAGAGTTCATATAATTAATAGCTCAAACATGTTCTCCATGGTAACTTTTCAATTAAACGCCCCAAACGCAACGAACGCAGCCGAAGACATGCAACCAGCGAACGTGAAGTCAACGACTCTTGGGCCATTTAAAGCGTGGCATGCGGCATTCGCGGGGCACGCACTTTAAGGCTTAGATCTGAGCCAAGTGGGTGGCTGACGGTGGTGAGGGTAAGAGGGGAAACTTTGCAAGTGGCACAGCTTGGCGCAGGTAACGCTAACTGATAATCACTCAATTTGCTTCGAGGCACAAAAACTATGAAGTTCACTCAACTTGGCTGACAAGAAGGAGGGAGAAAGCGGCGGTTTGGGGGAGGGGGACGAAAGCAAACCAAAGAAGCCAACGCCTGCGAGCCATTTAGAATAACAACAACAACAACAACAACAACAAGAAGAGGAGGAGGGGGGGGGGAAAGTCAGAAGGCGGTTGCTGGGGCATCTGCCATGCAAAATAAATGTTGTAAGCGTAAACATTGCTTAGCGCGCTTGCAACAACGCGGGGCATGGCAGTAAATGCATAATGCAGCAGCAACAGCAGCCGCAGAAGGTTCAAACTGCAACTCGAGAAATGGGCGAAGAAAAACAACAACAACCGACTGAAAAAAAAACAAAAGAAAAACAACATAAATGGAAAGCACAAGAGAAAAATTAGTTACGCCAAAAGCGAGACGACGCGACGTTGAATGCCATGCTAAATGTCTGCGGGGCACGATTATCATGTAAGTCCAGGCCGAGGCGGAGGATGCTACCTTGGGGTGGAAGGAGGAGGGGGAAAGGGAGTGTACTACTTTGCTTACTACCATTGCTACTACTTTTGCTTCAACTACTAAGTATGCGGTACTTGTTTGAGTTCCATGCATGGCAACAACTTGAACTGGTTGAAAATCAAGACGGAGTTGATGAGATGTTGCCAAGATGAAGGGGAGAAGTGGGAGGAAAAGAAGAATAGTACTTATATTTTAACTGCTGCTGCCATTTATACTACTAATAGGTATGTAATACATACTTAAGTCCCAAGCTGGCAAGACAAAAGCAGGGCAAGTGTAGAAAAGGCGTATACTACTATTTATTACAAGTACTCCAACTATTGCTTTTACCTATATCTACTACTAATAATTATGCAGCACTTAAGTCCCTTGTCGTTAAACTGAATGAATGCTTGTTAAAAGTCGAGACTGAGTTGGAGAGTACTTCTCCTACTCCTAAGTATTAGAGTACTACTTTCTAACGACAAAAGTATAATTTGTGATCCGACAGAGAAACTCCATTAAATGTTGTTTGGGGCATAACCTAGAGAGAGACTGGTTAAAACTCGAGACTGAGCTGAGAAGATTGGATACTATAACTAGAACTGCTAATACTATTACAGGTTATTCTATTACTTCTAGTATTGCTACTCCTACTGTTACTCTTACTACTTCTGCTATTGCTATCCATACTGCTACCATTCCTGTTACTACTGCTACTCCTACTGCTACTACTATTGCTACTACAATGTAGTACTTACTTAAGTCTCATGCATGTGTACTGCATTAGTGGCCTCAAATTAAGCGAACGCGGTTTAAAGAGTTGAGCTCGTTATAGTGGGAAGTCTATAGAATGACTGGCAAGTGAGTTGGAGAAGGGAGAGAGAAGTTTGATAAGAGAAGTTACATAGATGAGGAGCATGCATGGATGTTAATGCAATTTGATGCAGATAAGTAATTTGTGGGATAAAGGTAATTGCTCTGGCGGAGAGATAAAGTGAGAGTACTAAGATCTTACTAAGAAATGATAACCACATATTTAGCCTGAAAGAATATAGTTTAGAATCTGAACTGATGGATTCTTCAGCTTGAGTTTAATTTGTAAATTCTTAAACTACACAGACAGTGAGAGTCTCTTTATAAGACTTAAACTATCTATTGGGCTGGGAAAAGGAAATCAATTCATTTTTAAAACCCAATTTCAAACTTTATTAAATGCTGACTTGTTGTCCGTTTTATATTTAATTTAATTTAGCATCGTCCGACGTAGAGTATCAAATATTCAGACCAGAACTTCGCGAACTCTCTCTCTGTGAAGTTACTGAAGCCATTTTGCATAATTCTAAAGTCAAGCCGCGAATTGGCGGCCAAAATGTGGCCAAAATGCCGTGGATGACACACGCTGTCTGACTAACTGACTGACTAACTGACTGTCTGGTCGGCGTGGATCTGCAGAGGATGCAACTGCGGATGAGGATGTGGATGAGGATGCAGTCGTTGTGGCGACACCGACTGTGGCATTGGCGGTTGCATGCCTCAGTGCGCCTAAGCTCCGTTTGATGCCTGACATTTTGAGGCGTCCGTAGCCTGGAGGCGACTCTGTGTACGCGACACTGAGGCAATCCGCATCCCCTTGCAACAATGCAGCCATGTTGCAACACTTGGTTGCGGATTTGGCGACATTGTCGCATGATTTGAAGATTTCCAGCTGGCGACAAGTTATCAAGACGAACGTGACTAGCAAACAGTTGGCTTAACTTCTTCGTCCCCAACTTACAGCCACAAAGTTTCCACTGACAGGCGATAGGGCGTTTAGTCTGAAACTGTGGCACAACATTGTCTGTGTGTATGTGTGTGTGTGTGTGTGTGTGTATGAGGTGCATGCTAACTAAAACCCGTGGGCTGTCTGACTGTGACTCTGTGAAGCTAATCAAAGTTCTGTAAGAACTTTAAATATGCAGGCAAATTTATTTAAAATTGTCATTTCTATTGAAAGAACTCTAAAAGTTGACAAAGAACTTTTAAAACTCTGATATTTCAGCATATATTACCAGAATAAGATTCGATCTTGAGAGACGCTGTCATGTGATCTTATGATCTCATTAGATTTCAATCATTTCTTTTTGAAATCTATTCTAGTTCTTTTTTCTTTTCCACTGAGTTCATTAACTTAGTTCTTGATTATCCCCTTCCAAGATAGCTTGTTCATTAATGAATAATGTAGAGATAATTTTAATAATAATAGAAAAATCAGCAAGCAATTTTTAATAGAAGAATCAGGCAAGAAATCGCATGGACTCTGAATGAGACTTCATCATAAAGGGCACTTGGTAAAGGTCGTGAGCATAAATTTCGAAATTGTTTTGACGTTATTAAAGCGTCGCCAGCCAGAGACTGGGGAACAATTCGCTAGAATGAAGCACCACTGAAGCACCACTGAACCACCAAACCACCGAACCACCAAACAGCATTGATGAAGTACATCAACATCAGCATCTAGAGAAGCAACAAAAGGAGTTGGCAATGGCGACCTCATATGCCACAGGGCAAGTTTTCGGCTCGAAACTTGTGGCAGCGACTTCAGACCTCACAAATGAGACAGAGATGGAGGAGAAGCTGGGAGGGGGGAAAGAGGAAGACCAGGAAACCATTGTGCGCCTTCCTACTGAGTGTTTGGCGACTGTGACTGTGACTGGCCCGACTTGGAGCGGGTCTGGCGATGCTGTGCGGGTGATAAGTAACATGAATCACGTTTTATTTTGCCTTTGGACTTTAACGATGCAGTCAGTGTGGAGGTGGATGATTGAAGCGGGGGAAAAGAGGTAGCAGGCGGAGGAAACGCTGACTGTTGACTGCCTGGCGACTGGCTCAATGGCTGACTGACTTTGACTGCGACTGCGACTTCGACTGGGACTTCGACTTCGACTTTAGCAAAGGTCAGCCCATGGTAGAAGTCCCAGGTCTCAGCTCCCAGCTCCCAGTTCTCCAGTTCCCAATGAGTCTTTGCTGCAATTTTTATTTACCTTTTGTATACGATATGAGAGTTCTGCTCAGGTTTTGTATTATGCTCCAAGCGTTTTCAGTTCCTATTCCTCTACTTCTTATTTTTCTTTCCCTTCAATGGTTGTTGTTTTTACCGTGGAACGTGAGAATTTAATATTTCTTTTCATTAGCCACGGTCCTAGTTCACCTTGTTGAGCTGTGTGGAGTTTGGAAAGGGGGCATCTGAGTGGAGTGTCGAAGTCGCAGCTGAAATTTGTTGTAACTAGTTGAGAGAGGCAGGCGACACTTATAAATTTCATGGTTCTATTTAAGACACAAAAAAAAGGTCACATCAACTGTGAAACAAATGCCAAATAAATTATGCCAAAGGCCAAGGGCAAAATATGATTTGATGTTGAGATTTGAGAACATTTCAAGATGAAATACTTGTATTACGATCAGTGCTGGGAATGCTGATTATATTTTTTTTCCATTGAATTATTTCACATAGATAAATAGTCAAGCACCAATTAATTATTTTATTAAAATTAATTATATGCTTCAATTACAATTAAATTCTGTTGACAATTGTTTTCATTTTAGCTCAACTATTTTTTTTAAAACAATTGAATTTTAAAAAAAAATTTCCATTAAAATTTGGAAATAGTTGAAAGTTCAAGCTTTAAGTCAATTATTAATGACAATTGAATCTACTCAAGTGCCAGCTTATATATATTTATTTATTTCCCTTTCCATTCAAATTTTATTTGAAAAATTTCCCTTCAAGTCAATATTCAATTGAGATTTTTCACTTCCATTACTTTTTCAATTGGGATTTTTCACACCAGTCAATATTCAATTGACATTTTTTACTTCCATTTAATTTTCAATTGGGATCTTTCAACACCAGTCAATATTCAATTGGGATTTTTTTATAATAAACAAAGGAAGCTGTATACAAATTATTTGTAATACGGTGAACTGTTGTATTTTTATACCCTGTGCCCATTGAAAATGGGCAAAAGCGGTATAATGAATTTGTGTGAATGTGTGTAACAGGCAGAAGGAAGCATCTCCGACCATATAAAGTATATATATTCTATTGTTTTAAAAAAAATAGTTGAGCTAAAATGAAAACAATTGTCAACAGAATTTAATTGTAATTGAAAATATCAACTATTTCAATCAAGTAATTGTTTCTAGCTTGAAAAACTCAAGTATTTAAAATAAATTTTTTTTTGACTTAAGCGGCGTTTGATTAAAAAAACTAATCAGCATTCCCAACACTGATTACGATAAAAGATTAACAAATGACAGTTTAATATACATAATTTCTAAATATAACTTATCTGTTAATGCAGAAATATTAAAGAGGAAAATGTCTGCAGGTTAATAATTTTTGCATTTTCAACTTTAATCAGTGTCGCAATTCTTATTCCCTGAAGTTTATATTTTAAACTGCACTCTAGTTTCTCGCTTGCCTTCATCTTGTTGTTTGCAAAGCTTTTCATTTCGACTGCTTTTGAGCGCCAGAAAGAAATTATGACAATTAAGCGAAGCACGCGCCAGAAAGCGTCGAAACCGCAGCATAAATCTGTTTAAGCCCAGTCACAACCATGACTCCCCTCTTCACCTCCTTTGGACAGTTGGAGTCCATGGCCTGTGACCACACGCTGACAGCCTTTGTGGCCATGGCTTTAATTACTGAGCGTGGCTAAAGCAACTTTTTGGCCACCTGCTGCATGTTTTACGAGCTTAATACCTTAGCCATAGGCCAGGGACCCATTGCCTGATCTGAAGTTGTTTCCTAACCGCAGTTCTATTCACTTTAGTTAAGTTTAGTTGCGTTGAGTTGGGAACTCAGCGTGTGTCCTCATCAGTGTTCGCCTTTTATGGCCAGCTTGCATTAAAATTCGCTGCTTATATTTATCATGCGATTCACATTTGAATACATCTATGGCAAAACGGAAATTTATGCGACAGCACTAAAAGCTCAAACTTTATCCATAAACCCGTCAATTGGAAAGGATGCCCAATCAGTTTGGCTGAGTTATGTCACGCACTTCTTATACCCGTCCATAAATGAATACAGAGTCTTATCAGCATTGTTGTCTATGAACTTAGACTGAGAAAATAGATAATATGGTTATATAATAAGAAATATAGACAGATTTAATGTTTGTCATCGATCAAGGTGATAAATCTGAAGTTTAAATTCTAAGATCAAGTCACGATCAACCAAATATTATATATAAGAATAGCAGTTTCTGTTTGGAGTGTCTATGTGATATTGAATAATTCTCAGTGCGGATATTTCATAGTTTTGCTGCCTTTCATCGTATTCTTAACATATTTTATACTTCTCTATATCGCTTTAATGTTTTATAATGTATTTATAAGACTTTTAATAATTTATATACCTTAAGATTTATATAATTTAGATCTTAGACTGCAGACAAAATCTGAAAATTCACTTTAAGCATTTAACACAATTTAAATAATATATTTCTCAAGGAATTGAGTTAAGTTTCAATATGTTATGGCAGTTCAAAATCCAGGAAGCGTCTTTGTGAGTCAGCGTTATTCTTAGTGACAGTATTTCCTAGTTGGGTTACTTTCAAGCCTCCCCTATAGCTCTCCATTTGTTGAGCCTATTCGCATAGCTCATTTCATCAAATTGCCTGCGATAACTATAAAATTTTACAGCACATTCACAATCGAACTCAATTCATTTCCGAGTTGAAAGTTTGTTAACCATCTCGCATCTCCACCCGTCTCCCCTTCCCCTTCCCCTTCCCCTTCCTCTGCCAGAGTTAGGCGCTGCATAAACAAGTCAACTGTTTTCTCAGCTTGGCAAATTTACAGACGATATTTTCATTACATTATTTGCGATGCCATTAAAATCGATTTTGGGCCAGAGAGAAGAAGAAGTTTTGGGCCAACTGTCATTAGCATTGTTAGTGCACGAAGTAAAACTTTATCAATTTGTGGGCGTGGTTTTTGCTAATAATTTATACCGAACCCCCCAGACTCCGGGCGGCTAATGGCATTGTCCGTAACATGACTCATCAGTAGTGAAGTTTTGTGACGCCCCTCGCCTGCTCGGTGGGCGCTTCCCTCTGGGATTTATATCCATTTGTGTCCATTCATTCCGTTCGATGCGATTGTTTGTCTTCATTTCCGACGCTTAACTCTGATTGACATTCATGCCCCATCATTTATTCATTTGGGCGCCGTTTTAATCCCGAAAACTTCAGAGATGTCAGCCGAGGAGTCCTTGCCGAAAATTTAATTGACTGCCTCGTCAGAAATTGGCAACCCACAAAAGTGACTGCAATTGTTGGTGGGCTGACAAATATTGGCACTGCCATTAGCCAGCCGGAAGTTGTCTTAGCTGTCTCCCCACTCCCCATTCCCTTTTGCCTCTCCCACCCAATTACCACCCATTGCCACTTGAAGATTGCTCTGATTTTTTGACTGGTTCCCCAACAGGATTCCATTTGTTGCGGCGGCTGCTGCGTAATTTGCTGTGATTTGCAATCACCTCATAAGGAATATACAGTTGAGGGGCAGCGGGAGAGGAAACGCCACTCGATGGGGTTGTTATTCGCGCTGGCAATTAACTTTTCCATTGTTTGTGCTGCATCCCCCTCGTAAACGAGCCCAACTATCCCAAATAGGGTCAGAAGTAGTTGGTCTGCAGTTGAGCGCAGCTGTTGAGATTTTTATAGCCTGAAAATTGGGTTAGTATCTTTTATGAAGAAGACACTTTAGGCACAGTAGTCGACTTAGACATGCCGTGTATCCGGATATCAAGTATTGACAACCTCTGCGCACGAAGAAGAATGATATTGGAGGAGTAGATTAACTAGTATCTTTTAACAAAGAACAACTGACAGATACAATATTTGACTAGGACTTACACTATATCTTTCTAATATTCACTAATCTACTTATATCTATAGTAAATGAATTCATAGTTTTCTCTGCGCAGCAAATTTAAAGATAGTTCCTTTCTTAACTTAACTTTTCTTCGTTCCAAACTATACCATAACTTTATAGGGTATATACCCTACAGATTTGTTTAGTGTCTCAGTAAATAGATAATACAAATAGGTTATATCCCGCAGTTCTTCTTCATCAGATCTGTTACCATTTGTATTTTACCCAGTCTACCCCTTCTTAATGGGAACATGACAAGTGGAGACCTTTAAACAAGATACTACGCAAGCTTTTTTTCACACAACTAATTAACTTTACTTTTTCCATTGCTCCTTATTTAATTACTCGCATTTCGGGTTTTACTTTGTCAAAGAGTCAAAAGCCAAAGTCAAGTGCATTCAGCTAAAAAGTGTTTTCCTTTTTTTTGTGGGTCATTTGGTCCGTCGCGTAATTGAAAATTGTCATTAAACGCGTTCAGTTCAGTTTTTTGCCTGTTTTCCTCTGTTTTTCGATGGTCTCGATTTCCACGACTGTCTGCCAAAGTATTTGCAATTAATTAAATGAAAATCTTTTTCCCTTTCTGTGTATGTTTCCATTTCTCTTTCCCTTTACGTTTTAATGCGACAAAGTGATATTTATCAATTGCAACAAAGAGAGAAGAAAAACACTGGGAGATGTGTTGGAAATTCTAGTTTAGTAAACAGATTGAAACTGGTGATATAATTTATCCAGATTCGCTTGCCATTTGGTTGCTTCTTTTGGCCTTTTCCCGTATGCGCTTCTCCCGATAGTCGGCAATGCCTTTGCGGGCCATTTTAGTCATCAACTGGCCGACTTCAAGCATCGTTCTCAGCTCGAACTTGAGCCTTTCCATTGTACGACTCATATCCGGTAAGAATGTCGTCAAATATTCGGCAATGCCCGTGACCTCTTGAGCCTCGGCCCGTCTGAAGAAATCCGTGTACATATAGGTGTGTGCTATGCCCAAAGACAGCAGGGCCATACATACCAATAATTTAGAAGTCATTCTGTTGTAGAGCAATAGAGTAATTCAATATGTCAAGTAATCTAACAAAGCTCTCGAAATAATATGATTTCATCTGTAGCAAACTTCGTTCGAAATGAGTTTCCAGGCTGTCTGAGCCCGGGCTTAAACAGACTGTCCATAAAGTGCCAAAAAGTATGCTACAACAAAGGTGGCAACTGAATCTGAACGTGCTGTAGCACAAAACTCTTGCATTTGTCCAAGAGAGACAAGAAAAAAGGGAGATGCGGCCTCCTTTTACTACCTCGCAATGTTCACACTTTTATTTTTAGTAACTTCCACACAAATGACTATCCACTCATATGTTCTCTTTATTATTTTCACGCCGCCAAAAAGCAGAAAAAAATGCAATACAAATAATAAAAGCAGAGTTAAATATATATTATATAGAATCGAGTCGAATTGAAAGTACGCTGCAGAAATTTAAACGTTTAATTTTTAAGTTTTTTAATGATTCTGGGAATATCATATTTATAAGAAACTATATTCGCCATAACAATAACATTCAACGTAATGTTCGATTTGAAGATCTTTAAAATATAATATAAATAAAGCCGAAAAACTATGCAATATATACTACATTTATTCACTAATTTCTTCTGTCTCTAAAACTTTATGTTTTTATGTGTCTTTTGTACAGTATTGTAGAGCCAAATATGATGTAATTGAACTATTTCTAGACTATATTAATATTCTTTTTTACTGGTAAGTACAAACTTGTCGTTGGCATATAGGACTGCGAGTTCCTTCTTTCCTTCTATGCTGTACTTACCTTCTATTGTTTGCTTATTCTCGGGGTGCAAACGTTGTGTCTGGCCTTTAGTACTCTCTGCTTATTGTTAGAGTATTTAGGAACTTGTCGAGGCACATAGAAAAGTTCATTGCAAAAACATTTTTGCCACATTAACGCTTGCACACGCCCACGCCATTTTGTGCGGTGTGGGGCAAACACTCACATCCACACACACACACCATCTCTCACACACGCTCACACCTACACATTAATAACTTTTTTATGGCGGTCACATAAAAACGCAACAAAACTCGCTGCCATATTGAATGTTTCCCTTGTTGTTGTTGCTTCTTCTCTTTGACTGTTTTTTTTTAGAAAAAACTTTTGGCTGCATTTATAGTTGTTGTACCTCGACTTGTAATTGTTGTTGTTGTTGTTTTATTATTTGTTGTAGTTGTTAAATCGCACACGTGTTTTGTAAAACAGCGTCATATCCTTCATATGCTTACGACATGTCCCGCTGTGTGCGTGTGGTTTTGCTTTGCCAAGGAGCGAAGCGAGGACGCATGGAAGTGGAGTAGAGAGGAAGGAAGGAAGGAGCAGCTACAAAGCAGCTCAGATTTCTGGCCGTCGCTTTTAACTGCAATTTGTTGCCAAGGCGATTATCCAAAGCGCACCTACGCTTGCCACCTCTCCATCTCTCCTCACCTTCCCCTCCCCATCACACTTCTCCTCTTTCCACCATCCACCGCCCCAGCGAATACGTGCAGTAGTCCTGTTTTATTTGAGGCCAGCCATTGCACACATGTTGTTCAGTTGTTCAGTGTGGTTCTTTTATAGCCGGAGTATTTAGAAAACAAGTGTAATCAAAATTATATGGGCGTGTGGCAGGCGTAGCAAATGTAGGTGGTCTTCAACCCCTCCCCCTCGTAAATTTCAACGCTTATAGCCATGTGGCTCAAGTATAAACTAAACTTGCTAAGAGAGAGAGAGAGAGAGAGAGAGGGGAGTTAGGCGCTAGGTGAGGTTTATGCTGTAGCTGCGGCTGCTGGCAAGTTATGATTGAATTTGAAGCTGCTTTGTGGCCAACGCTCTTAGTGTGTGTTTACTGTGTGCTCAGTATTCCTATATGTGTTTGTGTGTGTGTGTGTATGCCTGTGTGGGATAAGCCAGCGTTTCAGCTGCTTCTAATGGGAAAAGTTTTGGCCAAAAAACATGGGACAAGTGCTTGTGGTTATTGTCGGCATTGCAATTAGTTGAAGATGAGCCGCAAATATTGCAGCTTACATTAAATAGTAATTTTAATGAAGTGTCCGATGATGACCATATAATACCTTGTATTTGCAAAAGTGTAGCTCACTCGTTTCTTGATTAATCTATAATATATTTGTTATTTTTTATTAAGTCGGACATTCGATAGACATTCAGGCAGTTTTAAGATATATCTTCAAAGCTTCCATGTCTTGTTGCAGAGATAAATATACTATATTATATTTAATCCATCTTCTCTCAGAGTTTACCTTCTTAACTGTTATCTGAAAGAGAATCGCCCCATTCCCCAGTAAGAAATGCAATTGATGTTCAGTCTTTAACAATAAAATAAAGTTGTATTTGTTCATTTTTGTTATGTTTATCATGCCATTTGTTTTTTTTCTTCCTTTCGTTTAATATGTATACACACACTTATATAATTGTTTGTTCGCTAAACGTTTATACGTACTGAGTTCTATTTTACAGCGATAATAATCGAATTGTTATTGAAATTGCAATCGAAATGAATTTCATTTGCATTTAATTTCTTACGCTTTAGTTATTCACTTAAATGCTATATTTAAATTTTGGACACGAATTTCCAAAAAAACCAAAAAAAAACATGATTATAATTATTGTTGAAGATAGAAATTGCAAAACAATTAAACGTGTCAACAAATGTTTAAAATGGCAGTTTGTCGCTTAATTTTAGATCTGACTTAATTATGTATTTATGCAATTTTTCACAATGGATCGGGGGATGTTGAGGGCGGGAGGCGTGAATTCTTAAGTGTTATGACTACAACGTCATTAAAAATGTAATAAAAACGCGTTTGGCTTTAAAACTGAATTAGTTTAACAAATACATACATAATAAATATACAATAATTATATTTATAGCTCTAGTTACAATTCTAATTACTTTAAACGCTTTAAGTTTAGCACATGGAGGACATTTATTGCTACATAATACATTTATCATTTATATAGTAGTTTCATTTCATACATTCAAATAGTTATATTGTTTATATATGTGTGATTTATCATTATCTTTCGTTAAGTTTTTGTATTTTACATTTAGTTTTTCGCATATTTCTCAAGTGCAATTTGACTTTGGAATAAACAATCTGTTTAATTTGAATGTGTCCAATTTATAATGACTTCTACGGAATCTCAGAAGCTGTATTTACTTTCTAAAGATATAGCATATGTATCTGTCTATATTTGCCTTATATATGTGGTTTAGTTTATAAGTACGTTTTATTAATTGTAGGGCACATTTAAAGCTTTCACAAATCAAATTAAATTCTGCAAAAATTCTACTTAAATGCAAATTTAATGCGTCGTCAGTTGAAAGATATATTGGGGTGAAACTTCTCTTAAAATTCGTATACCATTTTTGAAAAGGGAAACGGATCAATGACAGTTGAAAGATGGTGTCAATAACAACTAGAATGCTCTAAAATACTAGGATATACTATGCTTAAACTTACATTCTAATATTTATGCAACTTATGCGAATAGTTTTGGTTCAACAAGAAAGCCGGACTGCAGCTCTCGTATAACTAAATATTAAACAATAGTTTTTGATTTTGCTTGTGGAGGCAATAGATATTCTGGGGAGGGGGAGAAAGAGTGAGGCGAGACAGAGTGGAAGATGAACTTTATACAAAGTTGTGTGTGAAGCTGTGACTGCAACTGAATGCTTGAGTTCTGTGTGCGGGGTGGGCTTCGACTTGGTTCGAGGGGGGGAGTGAGGGCTGACCTGTAAGGTCTCTACGTGCTAAACGCCAAGTAACTCTCGTTAGCCGCCGCCTCAGCCGCCACCGCCGCCGTCTCATACTAGACATACGCCTGGGGACGGGTTCGTGGTTCCTTGCCCTGCAATCTCTCGACAAAGTTGCGCCAGCTGACCATGGTCTTGCTGGAATACAGCCACACACTGGACGTAACGCCCACCAGCATGGAGCACAGATATTTGACCATATAGATCTGGAAAATGGGACGTGCCTCGGCAGTTCCTGGCGGCCTGGCAGCCGGACAAGGAATCGAAAATGGCTTACAAATATCGCGATGCCATTGAATCATCCACTCGTCGAAGTTATAATACTCGTAGAACAGGCATCCAAGTAGGCCCACAGCGGGAAGTATGAAGAGACCAGAGAAGAACCCAATGCGCAACATGAGACGCTCCAGTTTATCCGTACGCTTTCCGTCCGTCTTCATCACGGTCCGTATGCGGAAGAGCGAGATGAAACCGGCGAGCAGAAACAGAGCACCAATCGACAGATAAATGCACAGCGGCAATATGAGAAAGCCGCCAAGAGAGTGTGTGTCCAGCTGGCCAACGAAACAAACGCCAGAGAGTATATCGCCTGTAAAGATAAAGATAAGAGAAAGATAATTAGCAAGGCTATAAATTATAGATTGATAGAGAGTATTGAATACATCTAGATGAAACTGTGACAACGGGGGAAAGTTCTGTTAAGTAGGAAATTAATAACACAAAATATATATAGATGATCAGTAGACAGACATTATAAAGGTTCCATTAAACTTATAACAAATAGAAGACTAGTTTCTGTTAGATCTTAAATATTCAATATGTGCAGATACGAGATGCGAAATTTAATGACTTCAAACTGTAAATAACTACACTCATGCCAACTTATGCAAACTTGAAGCCACTTTTGCTTGTTAGCTTGAAATACATTTAGATACGAGTAATCCACAAAATGTGGCAGGCTAATGCAAAACCAAATGGCTGCAACATAAATAGAGTTGTTCATGTGGCATGTTGCAAGTTGTATTTGCAACAAGCGGACATGTATTAATATTCGACATTTGATGTCTGCATCAAGCACAAATATTTGAGGCAAATACTCGGTTAATGCCAGCGACTGGCGAGCGAGGGAGATAGAAAAGGGAAGAGTTAGAGCAAGAGGGGGAGATAAACAATGCTTAAATTTACTTTTACCTATTGGGTAAATATTTACACAATGATTGTTGCTTAAACAGCAACAGAGGAACAAACTCAAAGTCGTCTCCTCGCACTCGTAGTTCAAAGTCGAATTTGCCGACGCTTGTTTAAACAATTTACAATCTACTACAAATCCCCCACCGAGCACCCCTCAATTCCTGCAATTCCCCGCTGTCCCCTGCCCCCCTCTGTCTATTCACCTTTTGCAGTCAATGTTGTTGACACCGACACAAATCGAAGTGAGTGACTGACGTGCCACAAGAGTTGAAGTTGAAGTTGATGTTGAAGTTGGTCGTTTGCTTTGCTCATTAGCGCTATTTATAAACATGTTACATCTCCCTCTGTCTCTCTGTCTGTCACTCTCTCTCTCTGTCTCTCTCTGTCTCTCTCTATTGACTCCGCATTATATCCGCCCATAAATTATCGATTAGCTGTTGCACATCGACCCCCTTTTTGTTTTATGACATGCTAATTCAGTTTTCACTTGAAACACTCGAAACTCGTCGCGCTTTTCCGATTATTAACGCCCGATTGACTTGTAAATACTTACAATTAATTTGCACATGGTTCACTTTGAAAACTCCTCACATATTTGCCCATACAATTAGCCATGTTTAGTCATATCTTGCTAATTTATTAACTTCATTTTAAGCTCAAATTTAGCTTACTAATTAAAGTTAATAGCTCACATTTTAAGCTAGTCAACAACAGATGGCGCCACTGATTGCCTCAGTTTTGCAGTTGCAGCTGCTTAAAGAATATCTGGAAATATAATTCCTGGCCATAAAAGCTGAACTGCAGTTCTTTAGCAAATTAAGCGAATCGAAATTTATAAGCGCCTGGAAAATGCAGATAAACGAATACAATAAATAACCTCAAAGAGGTGCTAGAGAGGGGGAGGTAGAAGGGAAGGGGGGGGCATGCCACAGCAGTTAAACCAGGCACTAGGAATGCCGCTTAAATGGCTAGAAGTGTGGAGGGGAATTGGACATCAAAGCGCGCCAATTGAATTAAAAAGCTAAAAGCGAATGGGTTCCACGTTCCACGTTTTACGTCCCACGTATTAAGCGATTTCCGCCACTGGAAACTGAAAATAAATCAGAGTTGCACAGAGAATGAGCGGGTGAAAAAGGGAGAGGAGATGTAGAGGGAGAGGCAATGCCACCTGCCGATGAAGCGGCTACCGCCCGATTTGAGTCTAGATATTGATCTTAATTTTGCGGCAGAAGAGTCAAAGACAGCAATGATATCAGACATCGAAGCAGATAGTTAGAGAGACAGACAGAGAGAGAGAGTGAGATAGAGATAGAGCAACAGTCTGAAGTGAAATGAAATGATATTGAAAGCAAACCGGACCAAGTCTTGCCATGGGGATCACAGATCACAGCCAGCTGAAGGGGGAATGTACGCTATTGATAAATGAAGAGCAGACAATTTGCTGTTGACGCTGCTTGAGGAACCAGTTCCAACTTCAGCTCCAGCTCCAGTTCTGGCGAGGTCCTTGCAAAAGCCAAAAACCCGTTTTGAGTGCCAGCCTTTGTTGGCCATTTTGGAAAATTGCATTTTGCAGTCAGGCAAGGGAGAAGACAAGAAGGGGTAAGGTTGTTGCTGCTGTGACAATTCAGTGCTGTCACTGCAACAGCAACAACAACAACAACAACAACAATGCATGTCAATTGTTTTGTATGGCATGAGGAATGCGTGTTGGGAACGGGTTGGGAATGGGTTAAAACTGCAACCGTCGGGATGTTGCGTTGACTTTTTGTCTGTCCCTCTGTCTGTCCCTCCGTCTGTCCCTCCGGTTGTCCCTCCGTCTGTCCCTCAGCCTGTCTTTGAGTCATTTGGGGCCCCGCATGTTGATGAAGTGCAGACAGCAAAATTCCATTTTTAGTCATGCCATTGCATTTGATTATAAACCAAACCAAAGAATAAAATAAAAATAAATATAAACTGAAGTGAAAAGGTTTTTATTTTCTGTTTTCTGTTTTTTCTTTTCCTTTTTTGCTCAGAGCTGGCAGCTGCTGTGGTTCTTTCCGTCTCTTGGAACAAGTTTCGTGTTGAGACAACCACTCCAAAAGGTGTTAATCTGTTGGCCAAATACCTAAAGTACGACTGCAGGCAACTCTGCTTCTTGCTCTTCACTTTTGTAAGTAAAATTACAGGGCGACAAAAGTGAACAAAGGCAGCGCCTTCTTCGTCTGTCGACTTCATGAAACTTGGCACTAAATGCTGGGAATCGACTTTGACGTTGTGCCTGAAATGAGGTGTCAGTTGCCGATTGTCAATCAAAAGGCAGCTTTGTCTGTCTACAATTAACAGGTGGCAAACCCAAAATCACTTTAGATGCTCGACAGACAAAAAAAAATACATACACACAGTCTAACTGCAATAGTAGCAAAATGACAATAAAACCTGATAGATTGCAGTAGAGAATAGCGTCAAGTTTGTTGAGCTTTCAGTTAAAAGTGATGATGCTTTTCAAGCTGTTTCTTATTCATGAAGCTATTAAACTGAATTTATGCAATAGTTACAGATGAAGAAAGGAGGGGAATGACAGTAAAAATCTAGCTGTTCCTTAAGTGGTTGCTTCCTATTTGAACTTTTGTATAAAAGTTAAGCTTTAATGTAATGTTTAAGTGATCTCTTCAAGCAGAAATTATGCAGAATATGTCTAAAAGAATTAGAGAAAAGTACAGAAAGTATATAGTTGTGCTTTCAGCTAAAAGTTAAGCTTTAATGTAATCTTTGAGAGCCATAACTAGACAGAATCTCAATTAAAGGTCGAGCTTTTAAAGTTCATTCCAATTCAATAAGAAATTATAAAGCTATTAAAATTAACAAAAAGTGAGAGCATATTCTAAACAAGGCTTACATTTTTAAATCAACTAAAGTGATGCTTTCAAAGTTCCTTAATATATCAACATAAAACGTAATTAAGCAACAAATAAGCATTAATTAAAGGAAGATAGAATATCATCAAGTTGATTGAGTTTTAAATGAATTTTTACCATTTCCCAACTCGAATTAAGCTTATATTTATTAAGTATAGCCCGCAGTTCTTGAACCCTTCTACTTTAACCCTAAATAAGCAAAACTTTGCGCTGCCTTTAGTACGATAATCGTATCGGAAAGCAACTTTATGACAGTGCTGTCAAAATGTTTATCTAACACTCGAAAAGCGTTCCACAAATGATAAAACACAATGCGGCAAATAAAGTTAATGGAGAGTGATGGGGGAATACGAGTGCTCGTTATTAAAACAAATATGTGTGAACGGGGCCAATAAACCAACGATCATAACTACTTTCAACAGTTTTTCAACGGAAAATGTGAAAATGAAAAAAAGAAAACTGTAGAATGAACGAAACCAAAGGGAGCTAAAAGCAACATAAGCAGCTTGACAATTGTTTTATAATTATTCTATTATGTTGAAGAGACAGCAGCGATACTCGTAGAGCAGCAAGAGGGCAAAAACAGCAAGTAAAATAAAAGGAAAATTGCTTAATTTATGTGTCACTTATCTAAATGGAGCAGAGTTGCCAAGCAAACAGAAAGAGAAGCAGAAGCACAGACACAGAGTCAGAGATACAGAACAACCCAATGAGTGTCTCTCTATATTATTATTATTTTTATAAAACCAAGCGATAAGCGAATGACAGCAGAAGTGGAATTGGAAGGGGGAAGAGAAATCGGGTTGACTTTTGTTGTCTTGTGGTGCAGTAATTAAAATCTCCTGGAGCTAGAGACGGAAAGTGGGGGGAACGAGGTTACAACTGGTGACAATAATCGCGGCGACAACTGCAAAGCGAGAGAAACAACATGCGATTAAATTTAAATGACAGTTGACAGTTTCATCAGGTGTGTTCAGCAGACTTAACATAGTAGATATAGATATGGATACACATGTGGAACATGTGGAACTGTGAATATGGTAGCATATTCTTGTATATGTATATGAGTACAGGATATGCGCCAGCTGAACAGGTAAACAGGTGAGCAGCAGGTGAAATGTCATGTCTGGGAATTGCCTTTTCACTATGCGGGGCAACTGCTGAATATTGTCAAACAGATTAAAATGGGTTGGCTGATGAATGCGACAGAATGTGGCCAGGGGAAGGAAGAGAAAACGCTAAAGGGGGATTTTCCTTTGGCTGTGGGTAAAGGAATTTCGCTATTTGAAGGGTCTTTGAATTTCATAGTGCTTCACTTACAAACTGACAGTTTCTTTGTTCAAATTGATAATGGAACACTCGAACTAACTGCGTTTATCGGTTATGCAAACTGTTATCGATATATATATCTGTACTTATTGTAGAAATGATCTCAAATTGCATTTATTGTATGCCAATTAATTACTTTCTAATGAACTTACTAAACTATTTAATTGCTATCTAATATTATACAAGTATTCAATAAATATCGACTTGTACTGTCAAACAGAATGTCCTTCATAATTATAATTAATAATATATTATAAATATTACAAATGTAAATCATAAATCATATATTTGATAGCTTATATATTAAGCTATTTATGATTCAACATAACTTTAAATTCTGTAAAGGCTTTATTATATTAATTAAATGCCAAAATTGGTTTTTATCCCATATTGTTGATAATTTGCTCAATTGATTTAATGCATGCATTTTATCAGCATAATATTATCATCCAATCAATTCAATATATAATGAATATAATTAATAAAATATTCGTTAATTATTTTGTTGGATTTGTCACTCATCTGAGTAGCTGTAATAATTTTGTTATTGCTTTCTCGTCGTTCAACAATCAATTCTTCGGTTGCAAATCGATTTGCACTTTGAAATTAATTTAAAATGGGTTTGTCTTACATTTTATTCTACACTTCACACACCTCCGAGAGGTAGACTTGAGAAGTGTGTGTTCTTGTCTCTGTATAAAAAACACTTCCAGCCCGTGCTTTGTGCGTGTCTGCACATACATAAGTACTATTATCGAGGTTACATGTTCTTTTGGCCTTAGTCTTTATCGACAACGTTGGCGACACGTTCTTTCAGCAGTTCCATATGTTACCCCAAGTACTGCTCCAACCACAAATGTGCCTAACCGCTACTTAATGTGCCCTTCCCCTAACCCCCTTTGATTCTCACTGATCCCCTCTCGTTGACGCCACTGCGTGTGCCTTTCAGTTGACAGGGACAGGACCCCGCATAGTTGCATTTTGAACTTTGGCAACCAATTTTACAACTCTCTATGTGTGTGAGTGTGTGTGTGTGTGTGCGTGTATTTGTGTCCTTGTTTCTACATGCAAATTGAAATTGTTTGCATTGTCTGTGCCTGCCCCCAGTTCTAACCTTGCCAGCAACAGCAGCAGCTGTTGCCTCTTATTGTTGCCCCCCTTGTTGCTGTTGTTGTTGCTGTCGACACGTAATATAAATTCTCAACAAATTTTAGGCATGTCTGTGCCCCGCCTGCTTGCCCCTCCCTGCCCCTCCTTGCCCCTCTTTGCCCCTCCATCATTGATGTCTCATGGGCTTGTGTTTAATTTTCAAATATTTGCAGCAAATAATCGCAAATGCGTTGACAACAACACTTAACTTAAATACACAACAACATCAACAGCATTGCCACAATACCCTCTGCCTCTTGCCACTTCCCCACTTGCCACACATTCCAGCTGCCACGCCCGCAGGCCGCATTGACGCCCTCTTTTACTAAATAAAATGTGCCACAAAATGACATTTAATTGTTTTAAAGTTTTTATTTCTCTTGTTGTTGTGTCAAGTGAGCAAATGGGGTGGGGAGGGGGAAGAGCGAGGGGAAGTCAACGCTAATGACACTTGTCGCGTGTGCAGATTTCATGTTGTTGTTGTTGCCGCTGCCGCTCTTTCAACGTGCAACATGCCGTATTGTTGCCTCCATTTCCATTTCTGCGCATTTCCATATTTAATTGCGCATCTTGATAAACCTCGCCTCACTTTTTTACCCCCCCTCCCCTCGTTTTCAGTTGTTGTAGTTTGTGCCTTTGTTATTCATTAGCTGACTTCTCTGTTATTGTTGCTGTTGTTGTTGTTGTTGCTGCTGTTGACCTCAATTTTTATTGCCTGCCACGTTTTTAATGTCGCGTGTCGCAATTTTTCGCTTTTTTTCCAACATTTGTTGTTGTGTTTTTGCCACTTGTGCAACAGTTTGTTGAACTTTTGATTGGGTAAAGTGCTTTTTAGAATTGACAACGCCACGAGAAGTGGCACAATTAAAAGTCACAAATTATTAATGGCCTTTTGCAATTGTAGATGCGAACTTAACAGATGATGAGGATGACGATGACATTTGGACGTAATCTCTAGAGAGTCTTACACTTCTGTGAGTCTTAAGTAATTTAATATATGACTATAAGAAAAGATTTCAACTTTTGATGGTGTTATTAAATTTATAATTATTTTTAGGCATGCGTTAAGAATTTATTTATCCTTCATCTTTTATATATCTTCAAGTTTATCATAATTTAATTAATATATTGTGTTTCCCAGTGTTTCAAACATTCATAGTTCAATAATAACAATCAAACACTTATCGATATGCATTTGGCTAAGTGAGTTTGTTATGTCATCAACACATAAACTTTAACTATCGGTTCTATATCAATTTAATATATATATCAACTATTTACAACGTCTACTCGATAACTCTTCGATCGCTATTAATTAAAATTCCCTTTATTTCCAACTGGTTTCTATATCTTTAATCTGTTTTAATTGCCTCGTGTCCATAATTAGATCAGAATATTGTTAAACTTTCATGGTTCAGTTTACTCAACAAATATTTGATATCTCTGGTGTTATTTCTACACTAGTTCGTTCGTGACATTCATGAGTGTTATTCATGGTATTCGTAGAGTCAATTGCAATCCCAGCTCTATTCCATTTTGCAGTTTTGCACTTCATTCCAACTTTAGCAGTATTTTGATTCCTGTCCATGGCATTTCAAATGGTACATACCACACACACACACACACACACATATACCTTACATACACACACACACACTCACCCACACTCATACAGACTCATATGTGTGCTTAGACATGCATAAATTACGCGTGACAGGACACGATGTGAGTTGACGCATCCGCGGGGCTTCTTCTCACATCCTGTCCTATCCGAACTCATCCTGTCCTGAGTTTTTGCATGTCCTGTCAGAGCATACACAACTCTCGCACGCATTCCCACCATTTTCCTCGCAATTTTCATTTGTTTTTCCTTTTCGAGAGTCGGGTGCATATTTAAATGTCGACCCCAAAAAACCATTTCCAACTTGCTATTTAAATTATGTGACACCCCGAGAACAGAGCGTGGGCGAGAGAGAGAGAGAGAGAGAGTATGTAAGAGGGAGACGGAAATGCCCAGCTAACCGCAGGCATTCAACGTGGCGTATGCTTGACATTAAGTGTGCCGTCCTCTGTGTCTCCTCTTCTTCCGAATCCCCTTCCCTCCGCACACTCATAATGCGAGGTGCCAAAGTAATTAGTGCTGCACTGAGCACTTTTACCTTTTCAAATTGTACTCCTGCTCATACATTTGTTTACCCCCATCTCCCCCACGTTTTACCCACTTTCCAATCGTCTAGCCCTCATGTCCGTCGGTTAGTTTCATATTACTTGCCAAGCGTTAAGCACAACTTGTTATGCCTTTTAGTAAGTGAAGTGAGATACAGGGCATATTAATTGCAGAACAGTGTAAAGGAACAAGTTGAATATAATGTATTATAAACATATAACTGATATGATATATTATATTATATTTTATATATGTATATCTCTAAATACCTTCTATGCAGAAGGGTATTGCAAGTCGTATAGTGGTTGTTTTTCCTTTTATCTATTTCTATTTAAACTTGTATTTTTAGAAATGTATCATTTACAACATTTCTATTAGATATATTTCCCCTTTAACTATTAATTATTTAATAGATATTTACATATCTATGCTGAAGAGCAGTTTATATATTTCTATAACTATTTTTATTACAGCAAAAATAGTTAAAGAAATATATAAAACTAATATCACAGATACAATACAATATCTAGGCATTACATACCTCTATAATTGGTATTCAGAGGAAGTTCTTCTACTTACAACTAGTATAGTTAAGGTATTTTCATTTAAATTATATCTTTAAACTGTTCTATGCTTATTTTAGATATCTATATATCTATGATATATAGGATATTTCAACACTCTTATTATATACATTTCCCCATTAACGTTATGTCAATATAAATATATATTTAATTATCTATGCTGAAGAGTTCTTTACATAATTATGCATATACATATATGCAGGGTATTTACAAGTCGCTCAACTCTATCCTATATTTTCTAGTTGATATTTTTTTTACCTCGACTTTTGCCCCTCTTCGCACCAAGACCAAGACAGCCAAACGTGAGACGGAAATGAGTTTCGTGTATTTCACTTTCCATTTTCTATTTTCCGCGCACCTTTTTGCTGTCGCCATGTTTTCCTTCATCCACTTGTTCCCTTCTCTCTTTCTCTAACTACAGTTGTTATATTCATTCCTTGGCAATAAAAAAGGATTAAAATTTATGAAATTGCGCAAGTTGCGTTTTGGCATTTTCGTTTGAAAATTGTAAATGAAAATGGAATTCTTTTTCCATAGCATTACGTACTACGTGCTTGTGGTTGGATCTCGATTCAGAGGCATGGGTTAAGGCTAAGAATGTTGTTGTTTTGCCTTTATTATTGTTGTTTTGTTTGGCATGTGGAGGAGCTATAAATACGTAAATCCCGCGAGAAATGCGGAGTCCTTAAATCGAAAAGGAGCGGGGGGGGGGGGCAAATATCATAAATCATAGGTCATGTGTATTTCTATTTCGCTATAGAAATCAGCAGGAAATCCTTGTATCACGAACCAGTTGGGGATTGTCTAAATAAATTGTTTTAATTTTCCATTTCGCATTTCCCAAAAAAAATTTAACCTTTTTCTGAGCAAAGCTTTTACACGCGTCTCTGCGGTTTTTGTGTGTGAGCCATTAACTTGGTTTTTCTCCTCCCTCTGGCTCCTTCTCTATCTCTATTGCTTCTTTGTGCTTGTTGTCCTTAAATGTCCCATTTGTGGGTCGCGTGCTGCGCGGTCTAAACTCAATTATCCAGCGACACGAAGTACCTACAAGATCCGAGGTTACGAGCTTCCTTGTAAAAGTACAAAAATTTTCATTGCAGGGAATTTAATTTAATGGAGTTGTGAGGCTTGAAAGGAGGAGGAGGATGAGGAGAATGAAGGAGTTGAAGGAGCTGGTTAAACTGGGCAGGTAAATGGTAAATGAGGAAAACAGTCGTAAGATGTCCTTGAGCTGCATTGCTTGATTAAGCTTGAAAAGAGTTGCGATAAAAGCGGAATTTGGTTAGAAAAGATTAGGATGAAAGTAGGGAAAGAATAAATGTATTAAATCCAATAGAAATGCCACAAATAAGTTTAGTTTGTTTGCACTGTATTTAGGCTCTATGCAATGCAATCTTATGACGCCTAAAACTATGCAACACAAACACCAACGACTAACAAATAAGTGAGCTAACACTGCAGTGAGGGACGTACGCAAGTGGGCGTGGCAGCAGAGGGAAAAAGGAGAGTACTCAGCAGTCAACACCAGCGGCGTTGAGACCCCAGAGAAAAGCAAACTTAAACCAATTGGGAAAACTGGTAAACTTAGAAACTGACAACTGGGGAACTGCTAAAAACTCTCAACTCACACTCTCTATCTCTCTCACTCGCCCTCTCTGCCCGTCTCTCGATCTCTGTCTCTCGTGTGCAAAACTTTTCTTTGAGTTAGCCTGGCCAGAGTTTTGCTTACATTTAGCCCAGTTTGTTGCTGTTGTCGTCGGTTTGTTGAGTTGCTTAGAACAAAAGGCTCAAATTTCGGTTTCTCTCTTCTCCGGCATAAAGAAGAAAAGAAAAATACAAAGTAAGTATTATATAATATGTATTAACACAAAATATGCGCACACATGTACAATGTATGGAAAATAAATTAGAAAAGTTGCGGTTCACTTTTTCTTAGGCATTCCCCCGAAGTGCTGACAAAGTTTTTCCAACACACCCGGAAAATCTATACAAAATTTATGAATATTTTCACATCTCCATCCCTTCTTCTTCTTCTTCTTTCTCTCAGTTGAATATGAATGCGATTGTATACATTCAATTAAAAGTTGTTAAGACAACATTTGGTTTTCATTTAACAACACTTTACGATGTTTTCTTGATTTTCCCTGTCATTCACTATTTTTAGTATTTTTTGCTTGAGTGCGAAATCGAAAAAGTGAAATCAAAGTTTATGAAGGCGTCAAGAACATAAGCCCAAAATAGAAAAAAAAACATAACAAAACAAGAAAGCAAATAAATAAAAGCAAATATAGCATTTTTTCTCCCGATTTTTCCCCTGCGGCTTTCCCTTTATTCACGTTCTGCATTCGTAATGAGAGCATGAAGGAAGAATCCAAAAAAAGAAAAAAAGGTTTAGGTTTCAATTGCCAAGTGCCGCACCAATTTGTTAAGTCGGTGAGCCAAATGCTTTATTTTTCGGCTATTTGTTCGTCTGATTGATAGACAAACAAGATTTGAGGTTTGGGCTTGTGTTTCTGGTTTTCTGGGCCCTGTTTCTGACACTTTTTTAATTGAAAGGGTCAGAACAGCGAACAGTTGTTGACTTGACTTGATTTGTATACATATATATATTGTTTGGGTTTCCCCAGGGCTCCGATAACCCAATCTCCGCCGATATTGACTAAAGTTAATCAACCTCGTCAAAGTCATAAAATAAGTAAACGTTTTAATGAAGCGTGCAAAGGACTGCGGTACACCAATTTAATACTAAATGAGATTGAGATGAAAAAGTTCAGAAGGGATCAGTTGCAAAGTATTTAATATGCAGCAGAAAAAAAAGAAAAAATGATTTACTAAATTTTGAGTCAAGTTTTCTAATTATTTTGATAATTTTCTTCAGATTTAAATTTCTATAGTATTTAAATTGCTAAATGCGTTTCAAATTGAAGTTATTTCTGCTGTTAGTTGCCTCGCCCTCTATCGGTAGATTATTGCAGTTCACCGCTGCCTTCCCGCTCTCTTTCTTTCTCTTTCTTGCTGCTGCTTTCAATGTTTTGTCTTGAACGATGCGCACACAAATTATTAAGAAACATTCTAACAAACTGCAGACAAAGTTGGCAACAAAAGGCACTCGCTTAATTATACACACCATTAATAACTAAAACCAATTTGTATGCGCAACAAGACGCAGTCACTGCCGCTGTCGCTGCCTCTGCCGCTAACTGCACTCTATGTCTTCTCGAGGGAAGTTAGTGGCGACTGCGTTGAGGACAACTACAGCTGCAGGCGTGCCCTTAGCGCCCACACACGCCCACAAATATGCGCCCACACATGCAGCGCACATAAATCAACACACAAAGCAACAATAAAAACGGCGCAAGCGGAAGCAGCGCCAGCGGCAGAACAAAACGCAATTTCTGCAGACAGAGGCGTTAAGCGGAGTGGGAGGAAAAGCTAGAAGAGAAACGAAGCAAGGCAGCAACAATAACTGACAAACAACAACAGCAAGCGATTGGCTGTTAGAAAGGCAAAATAAGAGCAGAGAGAGTGAGACAGTGAGAACAACAGAAAGCACTGTTGCATATAAGCAATATTGATTACTTTTATACGCGTTGGGCCGCCAGGTGGCGCTGGGAGCGGTAAGAAATAGATTCTCCCCCTTACAAGAGCAAGACAATGTGGCCAAAAAAGAGCTGGCAAAATGTGCAACTAACGAGTGAGTGCACAAATATCCACACACACACACACACACACACACTCAAGCAGTGCTGCCAATTTAGCTTTTTTAATGCATAGATGAAGGTATAAAGACAAGATAAAGTTATAATCATGAAATCTGGCTAACGTCAATACAGCCCTTAAGAAAACATTTGAAATTGAAACAATATGAAATTGTTACACAATATATAACACTATATAACGAATACTTCTGCATCATTAACTGAAAAATCTTGTTTTTTGCGATATGAGAGTTTTATTCAAAATATTCCTAATGGAAATTATGTATATTATGATTATTACTATTACTTATTTTCTTATATTCCTAACGCTACAGTTTTTTTATAATCCGATTCTCTCTTTTAGATCTGCTCAAAGTTTCTTTCATAATTTCATTAGCTATTTTTAGCTACTTTTATATCTAAAACTAGCTACTATAACAGTCCTTGCAGTTCTGGCAACACTGCCGACAAACACAACAATGCCAATGATGGCTGTCGCTCTCTCGCCATCAGCTCTCACTCAAGTCAATCAGCTGGCACTTTGCCCCTCTCTTCAACACTTTAACCTTCTCTTTTCCTCTCTACACCTCTCTTGCCCATCTCTTTCCACATGGTAAGCAGCTTTTATTCTGACGTGCAGAAAGTCCAAAAGCTGCGATCGCCAAAAACCAACGGCATGTAAAAGTTAACCGGCTGCAACTTTGGATTTGCTTTTGTTTTAGTTTTAGGTTTTTGGCTTTGGGGTTTCTTTGGTTTTTTGGGTTTGTTCGTTTCTTTGCCATTTTTTTGCATCATTAAATGGTCTGCTATCTCCCTCGAGCTCCCGGTCCTTTGATTGTTTCCAGTTATGTTTTGGTTGCCTCAAGTGGCAACCATTGAGGATACCTCGAAGGCAATTACAATCTCATTACGGGACTTGGATTCATGAATTGCACTGGCTCCGCTTTTCCAGGATTTCCTTTTGACTTTTGTTACACTTCTTGTTGCGTGTAATTAGCATTTGAAGTGCGTTTTCCTGTTGTTGCATTGTTTTGTTGCAAGTGCAACAGAGTGAATACCCGTTGAATACATTCACACGTAGCTTACACTTGATGTTGTTTTTCCTCTTCCTGGCCAATTGGTTTAAAGTACTGGGTTAAACGATGGAATAAACTCCTCCCACTCAATTTAATAACGTCATATCTTCTTACCTCGACTCTCTGACCTGACCTCAATGTAACCCACATTTTCATCTCCATTGAACTTACAGTTTGTGTGGCCAACTTCACTATCTTGAACTCCATTGTCTTTGTCTGTGTTGTTCGACAATTTCAAGTTGAACTCGGAATTTATCTATCTACCTATTCATTGGCCATCAAAACGCACTTAACACAATTGCGAGCCAAAAGTTCAAAGCGCAAAACTGCCATAAAAGTAACTCAGTAACTCGACTATCTTACGAGTATGCCAATTCTGCCCCTTACCTTGTGCTCGGCAACAGGTGTTTTTATCTCTTTTGACTCTTTCCTGTCGATAGTTTTGTCTGACAACTTTTTGGCTCATTTGCGTAAAAGTTATTAAGTGAAAGACGGAAATGTGAG
Organism: Drosophila histrio; assembly: GCA_958299025.2. Classification (NCBI taxonomy): domain Eukaryota; kingdom Metazoa; phylum Arthropoda; class Insecta; order Diptera; family Drosophilidae; genus Drosophila; species Drosophila histrio. The sequence goes on along the minus strand of OY729166.1, from coordinate 18,594,222 downwards.
GGAGTGAGAAATGAATTACAGACAGTCCGGACACAAATTGTAAGCTTTCTTTTAAGCTCTGGTTGGGCAAAACTTTTGCCTGTTTGCCATAAATGAAAATTTAATTATAACGCCAGCTAATGACAGGCCCGACGACAACTTGGCAGGTAAAGGCAATTGGATCAAACACTCATGAGTGCCCTTATTCATTCCACACCTCAGAAACTCACACTCCTGTCACACTCTGTCCCCCTCTGTCCTCTGTCCACCGCACTCCGTACTTTATCTGCAACTTGCCATCTACCAGCAACTCAGGTTTATTATGCAGCTTGTCTGGGCCGCATTGCAGTCAATGGGTTAAGCCTCCTTTCTATGCATCTATCGTCTGTCTGCCCGCATTGATGTGTGCTTGAGATACTGTTATGCTAGCACCAGAGGTGTGCTTGAAGAATACTGAATTAACAATGGCATAAAGTTGCTAAAGTTACCATTTGACTAATTCTTTTGCCATTGCATTATTTTAAAATAATATATTCAAACTATAAAGACTATTTATATAAAATTTAATAAATAAATAATAATATGATCATTTACTTTGGCATTTCATTTTTGTAGATTATTGCATTCTCGAACTTGCGCAATTTAAGTTAATTCACATTTACATACTTACTTATCAAACTGCCCTCGACAACTTATATAGACATTTCCCTCTCGCTCTTGCACTCATTGACTTCGCTCAGCCAATCGGCAATGATTAATAATCAAAATGTCAGCGCTGTCAGTTATAAAGTCACTTGACAGTTTAATCAATTTGTGTGTGTGTGCGTGTGTGTGTGTGTTTGGCCTTTCAAGTGTCAAAGCTGACTGAAGTTCGCATGCGGGATTCGATTGTAGATTGATGGCGGGGGCGTGGAATGAGGGGCGCAAACAAATTATAAAGTTTACATTTGTATGCAGCACAAAGAGCTGCTATTGTTGGAAACATCTTAAGAGTAATACGAGAGGGCAGTTCCACAAGTAAACAAACAGAGGTCCACTTATGAAAAAAAATACAATAGAACATTGCCAATAAAAAGCAATGCAAAAGATGAAAATGAAGTAGAGGAGGGGCGTTAAGAATGGCATTGGATCTGCGACAGCTGTGCGTGGTATGGAAATGAAAATAAATACTGGGAAATATCTCAAATACATATGCATGAGTATACAAATGTGTGTGTGTGTGTGTGTCTGTGTAGGGAACAGTCCACCCCATCAGTATTTTCCCAAGAAACACAAACAAAATCAACAAAAATTATGACAAGCGGCAGACAAAAAAAAATAATAATAAAAATAAAAAATGCTCAAGCTAAAGTCAGAAAGGGAAAGATAGATACAAATGGAGAGGGAGACACAATTGAGACGGGCGACAAGCGAGTTGGTGGCATGTGTGGGCGGCATGCAACAGAGTGGGAAGTGGCAAGTGGCTGACTGTGTGGCAACTACTAATAAACAGGCCCCATATGAGCTTGGCCCTGAGCCGACGAGCTAAGTACGTGTATTAGGCATAAAAATGCCAAGACATAAAGCCAACTAACATGAAACCCGAATGCCAACGGGCTGGCTTATGGCCAAGACAAATATATGAGTTATGGCCAGGTAAACAAATATGTAGAGTTGGCTAAAGCCTTAACTATATTAAAGAAAACCATAGGGAATCTTGGTAATTAGAATTAGAAAGTCTGCGATATCGACTTACTTGTTTTAGCCAACTTAATGTCTGTATTGAGGTAGAGCTAACAAAAACTGTTATGGCTATTATAATGTGAACATTCCTAGCCAAGTTGCCAGCTTAACATATTCCAAGTGCTGTTATCCTCCGTCGCAACGTTCATTGACTTTCAAATGACCATCATCGGACGCCTCTCCCTCCTGTTCGTCCTCGACATTGTCACATCAATTGCCGCCCCTCTTAGCCAACGCGTTTGTCTGTGTTGGCCCGGCTGTGGCAGCGACCATTAACAATTTCATTATTCCCCGTACTCTGTTCTCTTTTCTGTTCTGTTTTCTTTATAAAAGTTCTCTGGGGCAATTCTTTGGCTTGCAAAACTAATCATTTTTAATAACCAATAATTTATTTTTAATCAAACTTTAATGAAAACTTGGACGCCCAACGCAGCGCAACGCATGAAAAAATTAAGCAGCAAATCTGATGGCAGAGTTTTTGGTCAACGATTTCAGCGATGTTGTCATGCATAAGAATTAGGAGTAGCAGCTGGAGGCTAAGATCTGAGCTAAGATTTATTGTGGTAAGATTGAAAAAGGAGTGAGAGAGCGATACACATACATGTATATAAATAATTATCTATGTATAGACCAAGATTCTGCATGAAGGTCGTGCTGAAATCAAACAATCCAACCGACAACACCTCACTCGAATCACTTGCCACAATTGCCTCGCCTGCTGCTCTAAACTTGCCTCACTTGCAATCTCTGTTTCAGTTTGCAGCCCCTTTGCCTTAATTAATTTCTCAGTCGCAGACCGGCAACAACTGCTCTACTCGTAGGTCCAAGATCAAAAGGGTTACAGCTCATTATTTTTGCCGGTTTTTCTACTTCTTCTTTTTCTTCTACAGTTTCTTCTTCTTTACTGCTTACTTTTCTATACGAACACTTGCAGCCCGGGGACCTGCAATTGCTTTGATTGCCCAGAACACGCCGCCAAGAACTGGACAAGAAAATCAGCAGCAAAAACTGTGGGCGTAGTCTCAAAGAGGGGTGTAGCAGACTGTTCCAGGGGCGTCGATAAATTGTGTGAAAAGGTTGAACTCTCTGATTTTATTATATCTATATCAATATTTCATTGTACTAAGAAAACTTCTATTATTCAAACACTGTACATTGGTTTGTAGTAATAGAAATAGTAATATAAATAGATTTATGTTTCTACAATTTAAGTATGGAGTTTTAAATGTTTGTACACTCGTTAGATAAGTTACCTGCAACTGTTATACAGAAGTTATTCAATTGGAATAATATTAATGATTTTAGACTTTTATAAGGATTGCTAATTCAACCTTTCCTAACAGAAGATACCTAATGTTATACAGCTGTTATATAGTCACAATTAAATTCTTATATTGCTGTTATAAAAGTGTAATACTGCAATTATGTATTTGTATATTCATTTGCTTATTATTATTGATTTATAGTTATATACAACTGTTATACAACTGTTATACATCTGTTATTAAACTGTTATACAACTGTTATACGTTCACAGTTTCTTTAATATACCCTTTATTTATTTCAAATGCCAACTTTTTGCTACCACATTACCCCTTTTAGCAACGTCTCTGCTTGCAACGACCACTTTTACCCATGTTTGGTCAGACTTTTTGCGCCTCTCTGCTGTCCAAGCCATTGCCCGTTTAGTTGCTTGTTCAGTCTGCAGTTCTCGTCTCTTGTCTTTTAAGCCTTTTGTGTCTTTTGCCGTCGTTCGCCTTCGCCTTGGCATCTGAAAAATGTCGCTGGTTAACTTGCTTTAAGTATAGTTTGCTTTGGCTGTGATTGTCCACTTGGACAGCCGCCCACTGGGGTTACAACGGCAGCGCCTCCTGCTGACCACAAGATGATGATGACAATTATTGCAATCTGCCCTGATGTTCCCTCAACCCCCAACCCGCAACCCTCCATCGTCATTCAGTTCCTTCTGCTGCCTTAGCTTATTGTTATCGGGCGGCTTTTACTCGCGTCTGGAGTCACTTTTCTTTAGTTGAATATCTGTCTGAAGTTTTTATGAGTTTTCATTTGCACGAGACGAAGTTGACGACAGGCAACCGCAGACCAACTGCCACTTATTACCACCACCACCACCAAGAACAGCACCACTGCAACTACTTTTATTATTATTATTATTTTAAGCAACGTGCAACAATGGCGCGACAATTATTCTGTGGACTTTGGAGTGGGGACCATGACTTTGTGGTTAGTTGTCTCTCTTTCTCGTTTTGTCTGCGTTCCATTTCATTTTCGCTGGCAAATGCGGCTCATCAACTTGGCGAAACGTGACGAGCAATTAATTAAAAAATTAAAGCCAAAGAACAAGTCTAAAGAGTGGAGGGGGACACTTGATTGACAAGCGAACAAATAAAAAAATTGTTCCGTCAATTCGCTTAGCGTTTTAGCAAAGCAGCTGCCACTAAGCCCAATCCTAATGCCAAAGCTCATGTCCCATTTGGTACTTTATGGCCAACTACTTGAAGACCACTGGCCACAAAATTTGTGCTGTTAGCCATAAAACTAGCGTTGCCAATGATAATAATTGGCCAATGATGCACATGGGAAAAGGCCAAGTTGACCAGTTGTGTTGCCATTAGGCAGCTATTAGGCCATAACCATATATGAGCGAGGGAGACGCTCATCTATCGATCATAAAAACTCCCAGACACAGACAAAGCGAGGAAAGCAAGGGGGAAAAGCGGTGCGGGGGGAAGGGGGTCTGCCTGGCAGCTGTTGCCAAATGACAGATGACATTTCAAGTGCCTCAACTATAGGACATTGTTGTCGTTGCTGTAACTAATTTTTGTGGCTAGATAAAAACAAAACATGGTCTAAACGCACTTAACATTATACCAGGCCAGATTTATGTACTGCGAGGCAACAAAACAGCGACGAGAGAGAAGGGAAGGGGGAACAATACTGCGCCTCATTACCAGCGACTAAGTGATGTAAGCATATGCAAAAAAGATGAAAAGATGATAAGGCTGAATAAGCAGCAAAAGGAAAGGAAGGAAAAACATGAAAATAAAGCTATTTTCAGCGAGCCAAAGATTGAATACCCTTGATAACCAATATATAGTTACAAAACATACAAATGTTAATAATAGAAAATGAATGTTAAATAATATAAAGTAAGATTAAGTAACTTCCTCCAAGGAAAAAGATTTGAGTTTGAATTTATATAAATTTAATATAAAATAAATACATATTTCTTTATTTTTATGATCGATAGATTTGTAGTTGAAACACAAGTTTTATTTGTTGATTATTAAACTACTAATCATTAATACTACCCAGTAATTTTATTTATACCTTCATTTGAGATATTTGAATACTACTACTAACATTTCTAAATTTCTTTGTTTATGAAAATTAAATTATTAAGTATGATTAAAGGTATATGAGAAAAATGTAAAACCCTATGAAAGTGTATTGAAAATACCGAGAAAACTCTAGACAATGCCAGAGCAATTGCAAATTTCAATGAAACGACACAGTAGAGACAAGGGGAAGGGTAGAGGAAAGGAACGTGATTTTGGCCAAAGAGTTAGGGAAGGGGCAACTGAATATGGACCTGAGCCTGGATCTAGCCAAGTGAGCGAGCTTTGAGCCACGGCACGGGTGTAACAAACAGCCATAATGGATGCATATACATGGCAACAACAAACGTTGACAACATGGCTCAAATGTCAGGCAATGGTCAACGGCTGTTCACAGAGCATTTGCTGCTGCTGTTGTTGTTGTTGTTGTTGTTGTTGTTATTTTTGTTGCTATTCTGCTTCATCTATTGTTGGCCAGGCTATTGCTTTTTACCATATGTGTGAGTGTGTGTTGACTCGATGTCGTCGTCGTTGTTGCTTGTATTTTGCATGTGTGCTTCAAGTCCAAGTCCCTTTCCTGCAGCTATTACTCCTATTCCTCCGCTGTGCCTTCACCTCCCTCTCAGCCTAGTCGCAGCTGGGATTCCGGCTACCAACGTTTCCGCCTGCCAAACGTAACATTTTGGGAAATTTTGGCTTCACAGCCAGACAGACAGAGACTACTCCGACTGCTACTGGTGCTGTTGCTGCCACAGAGTGTTGTTGCCACTGCCACCGCCGCTTACCTGGCAGGGACAATAAGTTTGCCATACAAGGCCATTTAGACATGGCTTTGACGAAATTTGCATGATTGGCTTAGTAAGGCATGTAAAAAATACATGTCCAGGGTCATAAGTCATTCTCTGTGCACTTAGATTGGTTTGTGCATTGGACTTATGAATAGATAACGCAGTTAGATAATGTTTTACTCAGACTGGGGAGACAATTTTGATGTTCTAAAAAAGGCAAGGCGCAAAATCAATTAAATTGTGTGTGGGAAATTCTGAGTTTAATAAGAAAAGAAAGAAACAGAGAATATAATATAAAACGAAACATTAACTAACCTCTTAAAACAAAAGAAAATATATTATTTAATTTCGTTAAAATAGTAGTTAATACAAAAACTGAGGTGAGGATAGTAGAGATATCCCATTATGCCAAAAAGATATTTATACAAACACTTGACTTTCGTTTCTATATGATTAAACATAGTCTAATTATATTAAGATATATAAAATATTATTAAAATCTTAACTTAATCGCTTGTTTTATCTTAAGAAACAACTCAACTTTCCAATTGAGGACCAAGAGTCGTATACTTTATCACATAGTCTATTAAGCACATACAGAGTAAGGGTATCAATCTAAAGGTCAAGTGAAGACATTTCGTATGGAAAACGCTGTTTTTTCTGCATGTTGGAACTCTATAACGTGGAATGAGTCGAATTTCAATCAAGAGTCAGTCAGTCAGTCAATCAATTCACTATCTGTCCAACAGTTACAATATCGGCCAGCATTCTGGACCACTTCAATCAAGAGTCAGCCAAGTGTCTGAAGTGAAACCTACACCGAACTGCACTTGAAAAGCCAAGCGTCAAAATGTCGCTCAAATAAAAAAATTGGAGGCACAAGACTGCCGCAAGTTGCAAGTTGCAACAAATTTCCGCAGAAGAAAAACAACACAAAGTCGGCGACGCGACTGATGGACAAGTGCAGATACTGGAGGATAGAATACAGCAAATGTTGGCCACGAGAGGTGAGGAGAGGGGATAGCGAAAGGGGAGGCAGCCCAAAGTCAGTCCAAAAGCAAGGCTTGGTCAATTTTTCACACCAAAAGGAAAAGCGCAAATACAACGCGGCGGGGCAAGTCTGCGATTTTGTTTTGCTTTTAACGTTTTTACGGCTCGCTGCGTGGAGTTGTACAACAATTTGTTATCTGTGCATTTGTATCTAAACGTTGCATTTAACGGTACACAGACAACACCAGCAACAACAACACCAACAACTGCAACATGCTGTGGCACGCACTGGAGTCTGCAGTTGAAGTCGCAGACTCAAGTTGTTGCTGTTGTTGTTATGCAAGTGTTGCCAAAACATATTGAAGTCAACACTTTGCCAAAAACTTTTGGCGTCTTATGAATTTACAGCTCCGCAACTGCAACAGAAACAGCAACAGCAACAGTGCAACATTGCAACTTCAACAGCAACAGCAACTGCTAAAATGTATCTCAATTTGAGATCAACAGCAAGAAAATGAATGACGACGACTGAGAACTGAACAAAACTTATGACAAGTTGTTCGTTGCAAGTTGCAAGTTGCATCTGCATACATATGTGTGGAGTCGCCTCCAGAATTGTGGCAGCCTGCAAGACACACGCACAAACAAGTTTCCTACACTCGAAAGGGTTCAACCTTTGCAGCTGCCCTCGGAGAAGCATTCATTAACAATGATTTATGTGCGTTGTCCATTTTGAAAATTATTTATAAGTTTTTATAGTTTATATATGCCGGTTTATTAATGTTAATTTATGTATGCTTAACTTGCCACACTTGCCACGCACAAGTACGAGTATCTATCAGATATTTTCACACACAACACAACCTGGTGTAGTCTGTTTATGATTTACAGCAGCTGCTCCAGCTCCTACAGCTTCAACTGCTCCCCTACTGGACGTGGCTTAATTGGCCCCGCCTTGAATTGCCACACTAGTGTGCCACATGTGCCACATGTTACGATTTGCAGTAATATGAAACGCACTTTCAAAATGCTCAAAATTATGATTTATTGTCCCCTTTGTGCTGACCAAAAGTAACTGAGCCTCAACTTTTGGCTCAAACCACACAAATTCTTGGTAAAGCCCGCTTAGCTGGCAGTTTTAATAGTTTGACCTATTCTAGGAACTATTTTAAGCATTTTTTATCATTTTAATGCTGTTTATGTGTCTCAAATGAGTTGTTAACTTGCTCGCAATTTGTTAATTTCAATTAACTTGGTCTGGTCTGAACATTATTGCGGAGTTATTAAACTCAATCTACATCATTTATGCGTACAATAACCTCACTTCTTTTTAATCTAAACTCATTTTTATTATATGCATTATAAAGTTAGTTTTCATAGTTTTTAGCCGCTGAAAAAAAAAGTTATTTAGTTATTAAAGCAAGATGAAGTCCTGATAAACGACTAGAGAACTACATTTTCAACTAACTAATGGCCAGGTGACAATCCAAATGTCAGTCTGATAAAGTTGCAGATACAGTCACAGATCGCCAGCACTTTAATACCCAGTAAATAGAAGAGAAACGGGTTTAAGAATTACCAATAGAATTTTATAATTTCTAGTCCTAGAATCATTGTTAACTTCACTTAATTATTACATTTTAAATTTGATTTAATATTAGAAATTGCAACAAAGAGCGAGCTGAAACACTCGATAAACAAGTCTAAAATGAGTGTATTAAAAGTTAAAGAAATGTTACTCTCTAGTCTATTACTAGCCACTTAATTCCTACTTGTTTATTTGCTTTACTACTCATTTAATACCCAGATAACGTCTACGTAAACGTAACTTACAGGGTAACTCTCTGGTCTATCACTATCCATTCAATTCATACTTGTTTCTTTTATCTGTATGTAAATTTATGAGCCGTCTAGCACTCAAAGTCGACTCAAATAGTTGACTGGCAATAATTATGACTTCTTGGCGTGGCATAAGAGTATTTCTTTCAATTCTTTATAATATTTTTCATTCTTATTATCTTTTTTTTACTTTTTTTTTTGGGTATATTTTGCACAAGTCATTGCGATGCCTATTGACGTGCCATAGCCGTGGTGGCACTTGACAGGCAGCCTCGAGTGGCATTTGAAGAAACCAGTCTCAAGTGCCACAGAATGAACTCAAGTGTGGCAAGCTGCGGTTTCGAGTTGCTTTAGAAAAATGGTGCGTGGAGCCATCGAGAAGCGTGTTGCCATCTGAAGCGCCGTGCTTCACATGTTAACCGTGGCGAAGAGGCAAGATTCCGATTTCGAATTCAATTCTCAACTTGCAGCTCACCAAATGTGATGCAAAAGATAATATTTACATTGCTTGGATATTTGGTCTGGTTGCGCCTTCTTGCCACACAAGTATCATCCGGTTTCATTAACTATCTCTCGTTAGGCCTCAAACCAAGGGCCGACCTCGGCCAGAACGGTGTTCTCTTAAACAACCATAATTAAATACATTTATATGAGACTGGGGTGTCATAAACAATAAATTACACGATTTTTCGTATAGCAGAAAACGAAATACACTATTGACAGATTTTAAATATGAAACGAAGTCAGTTTATATAATATAGAATATAAAACAATTATCTTTTACCTTTAACTGTGGTACTTTCAGAAACATCAACTAAATGTTCTCCTATACAACCTAAAATCAACAATATTTCACCGAGTGGTTACATTTTCTATTATAATGAGTGAGTTTTCAACTGATTGACTAAAAAACCAACAGGACATATATGTATATATTTCAACATTCAAAAGTCTTTCACACATTTCTCCCCCTGGGTTGGAATTTTCCATATTTCCGCCTTGTTATTAACTTACATGAACACACTTATTTATACAACGCTCTTATGCGATCACTGTGCGTGACAAAGGCAAGTTACCCCAAAAGTTAGAGCATATGAGACACCGGCAAACGCCTTCCCGGCGGGCAAACAATAAAATAAAATAAATTCGCTTTATGGCATAATTATAGAGCTCGGGCTACCAACTTAGAGCGGAGCAACTGTCTGGCAGGATTTACAACTGGCAATGAGGATTGTAAAGCGCTTTCCATTATCTCCATATGCGATTTTAAATAAATTCCAAAGCCGGCAAAGTTGTTGGGTTAATCAGCAACAGCAACAGCAACAGCAACAGAAACAACGACAAACAGCCATAGAATTAATTGGCTCTATTTGCAAACATTTCAAGAGATTCAACTCGGAATATGTCCATCTCTCTTCCTCACTCTTTCGGTATATGTTGGTTTAAGTGGCTCAAAGTGCATATTGATGTTAAATTGATGGCCGATGAACTGGCAATTACAATTGCGGATATATATAAGTATATACAATACGCATATAGTAAATATAAAGCGATAAAGCAGCTTAATTGTTGTAAATTAGCTGATGAGTTCAATAAAATACAGTTATATAAATACTTATATGATTTTCAATGGATTGTTCAACTTACTTAGCTAAGTGCACAATTGTATTCATTAGGGAAAAAATCAGTTTACATACCTGCAATGAGAAATAAGAAATGTATATAATTAGTAACTATGATAAGGGTGGAAGTAAATTAGAAAATTGAAGTTGTAACTGAGATTATACGCTGCAGTTACATCAATAAATATCTGAATCTTAGAAATACTCTATATACTTATTGTAATATATGCAGACCAATTCTCTAGCATCATCTATAGCATCAATTTCAATCAATATCAGTATCAGTTCTCTTAGATACTTACTTTTGATTTGATTTATATTACATTGAATATATTTCTAATGCACCAATCTATTCAAATATTGGAAAACAATCTCAATTACCTCCTGAGATATGATGCCAAACCACTGCAAAAACATTTCATAAACACAGCTCTACTGAGACTCTTTTATACTATTCTCTCAACTGTCTTGCAATCACAACTTAACCCTATGACCTGTTCACAACCACACAAGTGCTCTCCCCTCTCTTCATTACATTGTCTTACCTACATTCAACTAGTATCTCATATTACACAGAGCAGAAGAAGCCCCACATACAGAATTTCCCAGAGCAGCGTCTTTGGAAATATTCATAATATCTTTTGTGGAACCGCCTAGAGTTAAGTCTAAACTAATTCGTAGAGCTGTCGGAGCACTTTGGGTGTTCGTTTACATGTTTTTGTTTTTTCTACACTGCATTCTAAGTGCCCTACTCTAAACCCCTCCCCCCCCCACCAACACTCTCCTCTGTACTCCCCATGAAAAGTGTGAAAAACATAAAAGGCCGCGCTTCAAAAATAAAAAGAAACTCTTTTTTTGTTTTTGCTACAAAAACTAAAAAAAAAAAGAAAAACTCTTTTACATGACACGACACAATTTGCAAGCTCAGTTGTTCGCTGTTGTTTTTGTCGTTGTTGTTGTTGTGGTTGTTGTCGCTTCGACATGTTTGTCTGTGGCTTGGCTAAGTTCCCGACTCAGTCTACGACTCTTTAGTACCTGGTCGCAAACTGAACCCAGGTACACAACAGACCGTAGACCATAGATTGTAGACGAAGTCTTTGAGGCGAGGCGGCCACTTTGTTTACGCGTGTGAAAAATTTGTTGCCGAAACTTTTCATCACATAAAATGTTTAAGTTTTATGTTTTTCTTGGCCGAAAAATAAGAGCCAGACTTGCTGGCTGACTGAAAGCTTATGCTTAAATTGTTGCCCGTCTGAAGCTTAACAAAGTTTGTCTTGGCTTAAATTCACAATCTCTTAAAGAGGCAGCAGACGATTGTAAGCTAATCAAACTCGACTCGAATCATAAGTATATCTCTTGGCTGAAATACTCGTATAAACTTATTGTTTTGCTACCTGAAATCTCTTTGGCTTTTGTGGATTAAACTCTGTCATGGAATGAAAATGAAAACATTTTTATTTAACGTACAAATTAAATTCTCTCACATTGATTATGCGTATTATATTTGTATAATAAAAGCCAATATTGTCTTTATTAAAAGCCAAATGCAAACAAACAACATAAATTAACAAATACTTTTGTTTATTATTATTTAACGATTGGGCGCAAAAATCATCAGGCATATTATTAAAGAGAATAAATCAATTAATTGAAATTGAAAATAAATTTCACATCGAAATTATACTGAAAGTCCGTTAGAGCGTTGCCGCTACATAAATACGTACGTATAATTGCCAGTTTGATTATTAACATATCGGCAAACTTCAATTAATTGACAATCAATCATTTTTAATGAAACAAGCGACGTTGCCAAGAGGCCCACAGAACTGTTAAGAACTCTCGCCAGAGGAACTGGCAAAAGAACTGGCGACATTATCGACAGCCTTCGATCTAGACAACAGCGCAACGAGCGCTGGGAAATGGCAAAGGCAGAGCCAAAGCAAACGGGCAATCAGGCGCTGCCAGACTTGGAAATACCCAGCAGTAGTCTTAAGAACATTTTTAAAGCAACATAGATTGAAGTTGTTGTAAGAAAGAATAGTTTTTATACTTACTATAAAATATTACGACTATTATTTGAATAATATAAACATAAATAATAATAATTTTAACACTTATATCCAGTGAAAATTTAAATTACTCTAATATTTATTAAGACATACATATTTCTGTATATGTGACAAGTCTTAGTACGTTTTAAAGTATAGTTTTAATACTAATAATCAATTATTTCCTATCTGTAAAATATTAACTAAATATGTGGCAATTAAAATAATAATTAATATAATTTGAATAACAATAAAAAAGTCGAATGGCCCATTTTTCTAATAGTTTTAACTTAACATTAATTTCTGCATAATTGTTATTGAAATAACTGAGAGATATATTCCAATAGCACATTAATTTCTATACGTTGTACGTCAATATTTATTTCTCTTAGTTACCAGTGACCATAACTTGACTCAAAATGGACGTGTGTCATTCTATTAGTTATGTACCCCACCTCTGTAACTTTTCTATTACAGGATATAAATACAAGTAAAGAAAATATCGCTGATTGTGTACGAGTGGAGGAAAAACGTGCCACGCCGGAGTTGACCAAGCGATTGACAAGCGGTTTTTAGCCTTACTCCACGTACCTGGCCACGAAATGAGCCCGTGGTAAGAGGAGGGCAAGGGTGTCTTGGACTGGCCCTGGACTCTGTCTCTGTCTCTCCGTCTCTGTCGCTGTATCTGCCACTGACTGCTGTGAGTGGCAGCATTGCCTGGAGCTGAGTTAACCTATGGCAAAGTTGCCAGACAGCCGAGACAAGTCGTTGCATTCTGCCAGCCACGAGTTGCGGGTGCAACACTGCAGTCGCCATCTTGGGATGCAAGTTATAGGGATGGGTGTTTCAAACACGATTAAGATTCAAATCGTTGGCATCACTGACTATTTAAATAGTTAAATCGACAGATTCACCAAAATATAAACAATAACGAAACAAGTGAAAGCAGCAATAGATTTTTATGTGTGAACAATTTAAAACAAGAACATATATACTTTATGGGATCGGCCATGCTTCCTTCTGCCCGTTACATACTTTTAACAAACTTAATATACCCCCACAGGGTATAATTATATATCATTTATTCTAGTTGTTTATGTAAAATGATAGTTTCTAATTTTACTTTAAATTATAAATACATAACAAAACTTAAATATATACCCTTCAATTAATTGCAGCGTAAATTAATAGTTTATACAGCCCTAAATGTAAAATCAACGGTTATGCGAGTGTAACAAGCTATTAAGCCTCGCATTTGGATCAACATCAGGTTGAGGACGAGAGGAGTTCACGTCTTTAACATATTTCAAACAAATTTATTTGCGCCTGCAATTTACGAGCATTCATTTAACGACAACAACAACGATGAAGAATAAACCTCTAACGGGGCGCATAATTAAAATGTTACGGCAAATGAGGAAGTTGTTGCTGCTGCTGTTGCTGCTGCTGTTGCCTTGGAGTGTAAGAAGAACATGGAACACGAGGCAACTTGCAACATGGTAAGCGCCCATTCAAGTTGCAGATACAACAACAACATTCAGCATTCAACTTTCAAGTCAAGTTGCGCATGCGCCTAACACAAATTTAATTTCAACTTTTTCGCCTTCTTTATTTCTCCATTTTTCTTTTATTTTTTTTATTTTTGTTAACATGTTGCAAAAAGAAAGAGAAAAAAATTATGCTAATACCGGGAGCAGTTGAGTGGTAGCAGACAGGTAGGGAAAGAGAGGGTGTCGCTCAGCAATTCAACTTAATTTGCCAGTTGACTACAATTTTTGACTCGTGATGGCTTTTTGCTACTTAAAAGCAGTTAGTTGGGTCGAGTTACCCAGGGTTACATACGGATTCCTTGCTGCAAAATGTAGCTTTTTTTCACCTGTATACATCCTCTCCCTACTTCCTAGATTCCACAGCAGCTGCCAGTGGCAGTTGCTCATGTGTGAAATGAAATGCACAAACGTTGAGGACGACACCTGAAAGAGGGAAGGATGATGAGCAGAAGGGGGGAGGTGGGTATGCAAAGGGAGTGTAGTGCCAAAGGTCTGCAACAAACATTTTGGGCCATGCACGCACATTTTTCTGTAGAGCATGAGCCCCCAACCAGGCCCAAAGACAGACCCCAGTCCAGAGTCATAGCCAGATCTCGGTGCATCTTTTCGCTGGGAAATTTACTTGATTAAAGTTGTTGAAAAGTTTTTAATTGCCTGCATGTAACTGGGCAGCACACAGAGAGAGAGAGAGAGAGACAGAATTTTGTAATGAAGATTTTCGTATTTACCATGTGAAGATGAAGATGCAGCCAAAGATTATGTAAACTAAAATTGTGAAAAACGCATGCTGCAAACTTGAAAAACTCGAAAATACACCTTAATTTTAGCCTTTTTAACAGCTTTTCGTAACTTTTCTTATTTAAAATCAGTTAGAAAGGGAGAAAGAAATATGCATATGATTCTTTCTACAACAGGAATCATTAAAATTGTAAGATACACACCATTTGATACTTTTTCAATCAATTGTATATATATGACTTTATAGGGTTATATAGCTTATATTCTTTCTCGAGCTGCAGGGAAACTATTTCCCTCTCAACTTTACTTTAACAGTTAATAAAATTATAATAAATAATTTATTATCATAATTTATCTCTCAATTATATGAACTCTCCACGTAAACATATTAGGACATTTTCAAGTGCTACCTCTTTGTTCACACTTATTACAGTCCCCTAACGAAAATAAAGTTGCCTTTTTTAATAATCCAATTCAGTGCACAACATCTTGCTTTTTACACCCGCCAAAAAGAGGCGTGGGAGGAGGTGTAGTAGGGGGGATGGGGAGTGGGAGCAGCAGCTGTAGAAACACCCCCCAGACACACGATTTAGTCGACGCTGTCTGATGATCTATGGCGCCTGTAGTCAAGATTTATGCTTTCAGTCGCTCAGATTGGAATAATATGCAAGGCATTTGACCAGGCCAAGGGGCGTGAGGCGAGGAAGGGGGGGGGGGGCGGTCCGTAACAGGCCCGATAAGCCATAAAAAGCTGGCGAAAAGTTTATGCACAATTCTCGAGCCTTATTCCAACGAATAGTACAATAAAATAAATAAGAAATTGTATAAATTTATGAGAGGGGGAAGCGCACTTGATAGTCGGAGCAAGTATGTCAGACCTGGTAGTCAAGGCAGTTGCCCCCTTTTCCCCTTTGCCCTTCTCCAACCATGGCTACTTCCTGCACTTTGCCAGTCGTTTTCTTATTCATTTTTTTGTGTGTTTTCTTTTTTAGAATTTAATTGGACATTATATCGCATATTCGCATATTGTGAGAGATTTTGCTGGGCAGGCGAAATCAATGCCTGGCCATATATCAAATTGTGTTAAAGCCAAAGCCAAAGCAGCTAAGGATGTTGGTACAACAAACGGTAATGGCCATGCTCCATTGTCTGGGCCCCAGCTGCTCACCGAGTGGGTCCCATTATTTATGGCTGGCCATTGCCCCCCTTAGGTGCCCCTCGTTCCTGCCATCGTCTCAAAGAGCACTAATGCACACTTGGCATGTCGCAATCGCATTGGGGTCTCAGACTCGGGGTTGGGGGTCGTCCTCCACTTCACTTGTGGCAAACTAATGTGTGAAAAGTGTCTGGGAACGGTGGCAGCTGCAACATCATCGATGATGCTATTTGACAAACTGCTCTGCAATGAATTGCCAAATGGGAAACACTTCTCCCTTCCTCTTCCTCTATCTCTGTGCCATGCATTGCGATGCTTCTATCCATCTTTATCATCCTCTAATCAAATTTGCTTATTTCGCTCATCAAAATCGCGACAGAGATTTGAGCTCTTTCTCTCATCGCTTCTCAGCTGTCAAGTCAAAACTCAGTGAGTTGTAAGTAAGCGGATAAGTTGGGGCAACTTTTGACAAGGAACCCAGCCAACTGTCCAGCTTGATAACTGTCGTTCCATCTGGAAATCCATTGTTCTGCACAGTCTGAATAGTCTGACAGTCTGGCAGCCCACGCCTCGTTGTTTCCCAACTGGCGCCAGTTTTTAAATCGGCTTAGAATTATAAGCAGAATGTGACATTTTTTTTTTCATTATTATTATTAAGATGTTTACATTTGCGCCTAGGCCTAGATAATGGAAGAGCAGCAAACTATGACTAATGCCAGAGAAAGAATAAAGCGAGAGGAAGAAACTAGAAGAGAATAACACAATTTGCATAAATACTGCGACATTGTTTCAAAATTGTTTAATTCTATATGAAATTGTTTATGCTTCGTGAGTTTTACTGCATTGCGAAAAAATAACAGACATCAAAACTTAAAATAACAATGATTAACATTAAAAAATACAGTTCAAATGCTTTAAATATATTTAGAGTGAACATTTGAATTAAAAATAAACATACAAACATTATTTTAGTATAATCTATTTTAGCATAATCCAAATTATTCAGCTAATAAAAAAACCGTTTATGTTTCAGGCATAAAGTAAAGCTAACTTCAGCATGCCGAAGAATGAATACTCTTGCTGAAATTACAAGTAAAGTTTAAAGAAAGATAAAGTTATTTTAAAAACAATACCACAGTTCTTACGCGATTACTTATATAATCATAATTTAGGTCTTGAGAGTTATACTTAATATTGAGATTATATAGATATATTAAAGACATCATATTATAATTCGATTGCTTAGCAAAAGACAGACAAATGAATGTGCCAATCTAACCAAAAATTTCTTTATACCTTACACATTTCATGAACATTTTATAAAATTTCCTGCCTGGGTATAGAAAAGAGTTTAATAACAACGAAATCATTTTTGTTATTTTATTAGATTTGATTCCAAAATATTAAAGTTAAATCTCCTCTCTCTCTCTATTTAACTTATTTAAATAAATTAAATGTATTAAACAATTAACTGGAGTTTAAAAACACAGAACATTTTTGATTGCTAAATTATAGCATCAACCTCTTTAGATGTTTGTCTCACACATTTGTGTCCTTGTGATATTCCTTTTAATTCACTTGAGCCATAAGCTGTTTCTCTCTATGCCTATCTCTGCTCCCTAACGATGACATTTTAATTGCGAGGCAAGCTTTATATTTTCCTCAAAAAAAAAAACGATAATAAAATGTAAAAAATAATAAAAATGTCAAGCTGACCCGGGGGTCCATTTGCAGTGCCTGAATGTATCCCATATGTTAATGCGGATATTTGAGAACAGAATGGGACCGAATGGGGGTGGCTGACATTCTGCAACGAATTAGATGTGAATTATGCTGGACCCTAATTAATGTTGACATGGGATATTCTTTATACCTTGCACTCAACTGAAATGAATTGAGATGAGATGAGTTGAGCTCTGCCTTTGTCTCAGTCTGCAAATATGCTAAAAAAATCCCTTAGATTAGTGCGTTAACAAGGGGTCACTGGGATGACAAGTGGATTAGGTGCCATACAGAAGGAGCCAAGTCCCTCAGAAATGTTTACCCTTGTCTCTCTGGCTGCAGATTAGCCTGACATTCTGTATAGATAGATATTCCTAAAGAATTTACAAACAAAATTAAATTCAAGTATTTAAACATTTTATTTAGGGACACATTTAAAGCAAAAAAAAGAAAAACAAGATACTTGAGCTTCATAATTAATTTTTGCTGTCAAATTTCTCGCTATACGATGACGTGTCAAGTAAAACTTTATTACATAATTAAATAAATTTTTTAAGTGACTTTTGCCACTGTTTCAGTCTTCTGTCTCTCCTCCCTCCCCCCAGTTCCCACTCAGACAAGCAGACACCTTTTACAAGCTGACAAAAAGTTGCGAAAATGGCTTTCGCACCTGAGTTGGACATTTCACCTGCATAAATTACAATTTACTTTCCTCTCCCTGCCCCTTTTGCCTCTCATAAATTAAGATAAATCACGAAAGCTGCGAAAAATTGTGAAAATGCGTGGAGTAATTAAATTGGCTTGTGGGGAGAACTGGCAATAGGAGACAAAATATGAAGGAAAATTGAAATACAATGAGAGTGCTTAATGAAAGGGAAAAACTGCCCAGAAATGATCGTGACTATGCATTTAAGTACATATGTTTCTGTATATCCCGCAAACTCATTGTGTCGTTTAATATCTTTTTTATTCCTTGCGCCCATTAAAGAAGAAAGGAAAAAGGGGATATAATAGTCTTGTGAAAATGAAATGAGGTATTTCCGATCCGATAAAGCATATTTATTCTTGGTTAGAGAATATCCAGATCAAATTTAGAGCTATATTCTTGGGTCTTGCCAAAAATCGGGATCTTCCCTATAAATTTCAACACGATCGGATAATAGTACACAGGAAAGTCATTCAACAAACCATATTACAAAGCATAGGGGTGAAAAAAAGTAAAGAACCGAAGAAAATATTGCAATATATTGCTTGTGTCGTATTTGTTCGCGAATTCGCCGCCATGTGAATTCGCCGCCGTCTGAATTGCATCATTGTTGTCGTCATTGTTTGCAACATTGCTGCTCACCGTTGTCTAGGGATATTCTCACTCGTCGTTGTCTGAGGGATCTTCTTACTACTGGGATTGTGTTCATACAGCTTTACACCAACCCACCCACATATATATGCAGGTAATCTCTTAGTCACAAAATATCTGTTATCGGGGACGAACCGATCACTTCGTCTGTCCACTGAACTGAGCGTTTGCGCTGAACATTTCATTTTTCTGCTCATCTGCTGATTCTCAAATATGCGACCTCTCAATCGGATCATCACTCTCTACAAGTTGTTATTGAACGAGCGTAACACGAAGAGTTCAACGCAGAACACTCAACCGAAGACAAAAACGAAGACAAACGAAGTGTTCTGCGTGTTAGTGTGTAGACCGCAAAGGGAAAAACGTTCAACCGTTATTTGAGAGCTCTGTTTCGGTACGACAATATTACGATTCAACTAAAATATTTATTGTAAAAGGAGTGAAAACTACTCCTTAATCTGATTCAACATTTTTGTGGACTCTGGGTATCTCATAGTCGCATACTCTCGTCTAAAACGTTATTAGTTGATTGTCTGGGTATTTCACAGAATTAATTGAAATATTGCCAGAAGGTAAACAATATTGAAAGCGAAATTGTTGCGGTCCAATGTGCATTGTTATCCTGGGCAACTTCTTGTAACACAAAGGGCACATAAATCTTTCAGCATCAAGCTAAAATTTGCGACTTCTGTTCTTTCCCCAACCATTATTTTTCCATCGGGAGGTTCTCTCGTGCTCGACTTGGCATTTAAATTGCCGTCGACCTCTGAGAACACAATGCAAATACGAAACTTGCTAAACTATGCCGCCTGCTTGTTGTTTCGCTTGTTAACCAACCGAAAACCGACAAAACCATACAAAAAAGAAAAACAAGAAATAAGAAAAAATCAAGCGAAACCCGCAAGTATCGTCAGCATTTTGCATACGAGTTCTAGTCGGAGTGTTTGGTTGACGTTTAACTACCTCTTCCCCAAAAAAAGGATACTAAAGGGTAGTTAGGATATCTCAACCTGGGATTAAAGCTTAATGCCTGCTCTTTGATATATCCGATCTTAATCTTAATCTTAATTTGCAATTTATTCAATTTAAAACATGTAAGTCTCAATCAAATACTCTGGATTTAAATACCATCAAATACTTTTCTTTGCTTTTATATGATTATCAAACGAAGTTTTTTAAATATTATTTTATATTTTAAGGAGTATCCTTTAGTCTATAATTTTGTAACTCAATACACTCACTTCTTGCTGCTGTTTCAGCTGCACACTCCACTTAAAAAATCGTTAAGCATAAAAAACAATAAAAATAAATACTTATAAACACTTAAAATGGCACAAGTGCCCCTCCGTTTGCTCTGGCTGCCTCTGTCTCCTCTGCATCAGCAGTTGCCTACCTTGGCCACTCGCATATATCCAGCACCAGGTATTCTACAGGCACATCACACAGAGAGCTTGGCTCGTAAGCCAGTTGCCAAGTTGGCAGTAACTAGTTGGCCAGTTTGGCCATTGTAAATGTCAAGCAAATTTGGTTGGTTGCATTTTTCGATGTTCCGTTTTCCCCCAGTTCCCCTTGATCACCGCTCTGCAACTTCAGCACCTCCTTGTACCCCTTGTTGTCTTCTCTCTCTCTCTCTCTGTTCTAGCCATGCGCCTCATGTGCAAGTTATGGCCATGTAGATGTCGCCAGAATGTTGTATGCTGAAGGTAAACATGGAGTTTTTCCTCTTGCTAGTTGCATGCCTCTTGTGGCAGTTTGGCATTTAAATGGGTTCATATCGAGGCGATAACTTTGCCTAACTTTGCCTGACTAACAGTAGATGCATCGCTCAATCTTCTTTCGTAACGGAGACGATCAGTTTGAAACTGATAGCTACATAGATAAATAGTGATATTTGTTCACGCTGAATATTAATTAAAGAAGCGATACTTAATGGCTCACAATGATCTTAAATAATGCTTAGCCAGGTTATTAATACAACCCTCTCTCACTTTCTCTACCTGTAATTTTCTTTATGCATGTTTGCTTCCTCTTTCATAACAAATTGATGGGTTTCTTTCATAGGAATATCCATCGAGTCACCTCCCATTGAGTCTGAATCGAACAATAATTAATGCCCAAACATTTTAGCCATGGCAGGGCTCATTTTTTGTGCATATTTCTCTCGAAGAGTCAAACAATAATGTGAACCATAAGAAAAATGAAAGAAAAGCAACAATTTTTGCTAATGAATTTCCATGTATTTTTCTTTTTTTCACCAAGAGGGGCTACACTTTGGTACGTGCCGCGTGAAATGCGCATTTAAATGTGTAGGAAAATTAGTTAATAAATCACACGTGGAAAATTGATGAGCTGCCGTCTGAGCTGGCTTTTGCGGTAAGTTGAAGAAAATGCTCTCAAAATTAGATTTGTTTTGTTGTTGCTGCTGTTGTTGTTGTTGTTGTTGCTGCTGCTGTTATACATTTATTGTTTACCTGGGCCTTTGTTATGCATTACACGTAAATTATAAAAATGATGTATGTGGCCAGAGTCAGAGTGTCAGGAAGGAGACGAGACTCCGAGACTCAAGCAAATTACTGTAACTCCCCAAGGGATCCACAATGGATACCTTAATTAGATGGAATACGGGGAGAGTAAAAAATGGGGGGAAATTGAAGTGCACTGAATGCCAAATTAATGCCAAGAGTTAAGAGAGACTGAGAGACCTTTTTGCCAAAAGAAAATGATATTCACATTATTTATTAATACGTTCGTGTCGGTGGTCGTTGGTTGTTGGGTTGTTACCCAGGTAACCCCAGGTAGCTTCCAGTTACCAGTTACGAATTACGAGTTACGAGCTAAAATTCAATTCGAAAGTTGCTCAACAATTGAAGAATTAGTGAGTTGTCAAGACGGAAGCCAGAGATTTCGTGTTTGCCTCTTATTTTCTTCACTCGAAAAGCAACCACGAAAAGTTCCACGTAAAGTCTCCAACAGCAACAACAACAATAACGGAGGAGGGAACAACAGACTCCAATCAGAAATTTTAAAGGCAAAAAACAGATGAACTCATTGCCATTGTGCAAGCAAAGACCCGAATAGCTCCCTATCTGCTCATTGTCATGTAACTCAAATCGGACCAACAACAACAGCAACAACAACAACTACTACATGCAAGTACAACAAAAACAACACTTTGCATGTGTAGCCAAAGCACAACAAACCCAACAAACAATGAACACGACACACACAGACACACACACAACAGAAATAAGTAGTAGCCACAACAAGAACAACACAAATAGCTGGCAGCATAAAAGAGCCAAACAAGTAGAACTTGTCTAGGCCTAAACAACAGAGGCGTCGTCCAATGGGGGACTAAGCAAAGATTCAGAAATAAAGATGACTAAAGAATACTTGAGAAGGATGTGAAAACTAAGAATATAAAAGGTTATAATAATTGCGATTGCATTGAAAAAGAGTGTAAAATATATATTTAAAGAAAGCTTCCAATCTTGAGTATAAGATAATAAATTGAATTGCAATATGACAAAGAATATAAATAATTAAAGAAACATCTAATAATTTGTACTACAACGAAATATAATAGACGACATATTTAAGATAAAATTAAAATCTTGTAGTTGATGAAGATATTCAAAGATCATTTAATAAGTCGAATAAGGGATAAAGGATCTACACATTTCAATTGAATTGTGATATCAGAGGTAGTACATACTGAAATAATAAATGATCTAAATATTCCAAATGATCCATAATATCGAAAATAATAAATGAAGCATTGACTCGTAATAGTTTTTTGACTTGTGATAATTGGAATACATTTTCCTAACTTATCACAAACATTTCAAAGATTTATATCGCTTTGTCTTCTTGTTTTACTTTATTTCCTATCAGTATTTCTTAAGCTTACTTAAACCTTTCTATTTTTTACTTGTTACCGCCTCTGAATTTCTTGCGGCGTCATCGGTTCACAACAAATGTTTCCCTTTTTGAAATCGCAACTCCTAAAGCCGGCTATTTAAATGACTTTTCTTTCGCTTTAAAGCCGTTTCGGTTTCGCAGAGTTAAGTATTATTTTTGTTTCATTTTTTTCTTCTCTATGTTTTTGTCTTTTCGGTGTCTAAAGTCAAGATCACAAACGTGATTTGTTGTTGTTGTTGTTTTGTTTTGTTTTGTTTTGTTTGTTGCTCATTTTGGCAAACGCTTCATGGAGCTGCAAAAGATCGTGATCTTTAAACTAAGCAAACTCTGTTGTTGTTGTTGTTGTTTTCCTTGTTTATTTGTGGGCAAATGCATTTGGCTTTTTCTTTGGCCATGCTGATTCGATCAGTCGTCACTTTGTTGCTGTTGTTGTTGCAGATCGAAGCCAACTTTGGATATAGTCGTAGTACGTACAAGTATGCGATTTTCCTCTAGCCAAAGCTCGATTTATGTTAGCTCATTTATTTTGACAAGACTTTGGGCCTAAAACCACATTGAAATGAACTCAATTTGTGTGTGGGTGCAGCAGATTTTGTAGCTATATAGCTATAGCTATATATCTAACTATCTGTCTCTTTCACTTCAAAGTTTGTTATGTTTATTTTATGCGGCTTCCCTCTCCTTCCCTCTCTGCCACGAGTCTGCCTCCAACTCTCTGATTGATGTGGCGCACATTAATCAAGCCATTGAGCGGATCGTTTTGTTTGATGTTGATCAAGCGATCTTGTAACGCAGTACTCATATCTCTCTATCTCTTTCTGCCTCTCCTCTGTCTCCGTTTGACAATCAATCGATCGATCGACAGTCGAGTTTGTAACTGAGTTTCGTTTAGGCTCGTTCCACTGATCGTTTCATCGAGATCGATGGATCGATCGTTGGATTGTTCGGCTGCTGTTTACGCGTTCCACTTGCTCTTTTGTTTTTGGTGTTGATGAACACTTGCGGTTAATCACTGGGGATCGTTTTAACGTTTTTGGCTAGCTAATGGCCAATTTGCTTTCAATTAATTGGCTTGTTGTGTGTTAATGTTTCCCGATTACGTATATGGCCCAAAGGCCCAGAGTCATTGTACATTTGTGTATTTCAATCTGTATATCTTTTGCTTTAAATCACTTACACTTTTCATCGTCCATAAATTTTACTTAACAACTCGAGCGCTTCCTATTAAAAAGATCAAAGTAAAACGCAACAGAGCAGAAAAAGACACAGACAGAGGGAGAGAGATAGAGATAGAGACACTACCCAGAAAACAGTTCATCAGTCAGTCAATGATAAACTGAAGCATTGATAGAGTGAAGCATATTTTAATGAATAAAAAATGAATGGATCTTTAAATATGCTATCAGAAACGGCATGCAAATAGTTTTCAATGATTGGGACATTGGTTAAATAAAACATAGTTAAAGAGATTGTCATTTCTTTGAATATGCTAAAGTAAATGGGAATTCAAATGGTTTGACAATGTGAGTATTCACTGTGGCAATGACACCACATAAGCGAGACGAATTTCAATGATTAACGTCTGGTTTCGTCTGGTCTTTGACCATGCAAAATAGTTTAATGCCATTTTTCAAATGAAAGCAAAAATTGTTGCTTTGACTTTTTTTGTGGAGCCGTCGCAGTCGATTTTCTACTTTGATATGCCGGCGAGTTGAATTTTCTCAGAATTTTGAGGAAACGCACGAAGAATGACTGAGATAGAGGCAGAGACAGAGAAAGAGAGAGACAGAGAGATACCCCATTGGAATAGATACATTTGAAATGATCGCCGCGCTCTACACAAATGAAGATGAATGGCAGATGGTGTCAATCGTTTGATGAGTTTCGAGGTTGTTGTTTCAAGCTTTGAAGTTTTACTCTGTGCAACTTTCGGTTCATTAGCTCATTTCCATTAGTTCAGCTCCTCGAAGAAGTCTTAATTATGTGTGTGTTGTGGGTATTTGTAGGGAGGTAAACTTTGTGCGGGTAGTTTGCTAAATTCTTTTGAAGTTTCTTGTGTGTGTGTGTGTGTGTGAAGTTTTTGGCAATGCGGCGTGGCAAGTTTAATGGTCATATTGTGGCTGCAGGTTGCAAGTACATAAAGTAAAGATACATTTCTCGAGGGAAACATTCTTAGAATTATCAAAGATCTCTAGGAAGTTTGATCTAATTTTCGTATAGAATTTGTACTTATTTTAATATAAGTTTCTCTTGTTCTTTGATTTTAAAATGTCTTGCAACCATAAGGAACCATAACACTTTTCGTTAAGTGCCACAATTTAAATTTATTTTAAATTTAATGTCGCCCTCCACTTAACAACTCCAAGCAGCAAGTTTCACTGTGGTCCTTCAGACACTTGTTCCAACACAAAAAAGGGGAAAGGGGCAAAGAGATTTCGGTTCCAGTTGCCTCACGACCGTCTGTTGTATGGCTAATTTCATTTTTATGACTTTTATGCGCCGCATTTGTGTTTATTTTTTTGTCTTTTGACCAGAATCAGCATCAGCATCAGATTCGGATCCAGAGTTGGAGTCTCGACTCCACTTGGATGATTTATGGGCCTGGATTTTTCTTTGAATTTTTCTCATATTTTTTATTTGTGTTTTTTTTTTGCGCGCTCCTTTTGGCGTTAAAAATATTGCAAAGCTGCCATAAATTTAGTCGTATTTTGACAAGTAATAAAAAAATGCAGGCCACAGCTCTAAAATGCAAAGCTGCAAATGCATTCCATTTGCATAGGGCCATGAGACAAGACAAGACAAGGGAAGAGAAGAGAGAAAAGATGAGACAAGACAGGGAAGGGCTGGGCTGTTCTGTTGGTTATTTCGATTTGTAGCTTATTTGCATTTCAAAACCGAGACTCAGTCTCTTTTATGGCTGTCGAGAAATCAAAAATGGCTTTGACAAGTGTCTCCACATTTGGACGATCCACATCGATAAGCAAATGGATGAGTGTATGATTTATGACAGCTCTTTTGTAGTTCTCCCTCTCATTTTTTGTTTTATCTGTTCTCTATTCAATATTCTCATCATTTGTATGTTTACTAATAGATTTCGGGCGTCGTGCATTGTTAAAAACTAATTACCATCATAAACATTTAGTGTTCTTTGTTCGCTACCCAAAAAAACAACTTGTTGAGCCTCCATCGATTACCATATGAAGTTATCACTTAATCATTTTTATGATTCTACAGTTTTCTTTTGGATATACTATTTCATTTAATGTTTTTTATCTGCTTTTCTGCCTTGCTTAAAGGCGAGCATAAAACTTGGTTTACGACTATGCTAGAGCGTAGGTTGTAGTAAACTCCTAATGAATATTATGTGACTTTCTGTTATGGTTATGTCTCTGCATCAAGACACTCAGAGGTCGTATAACTCCCTGTGCTATAAATTTCCAATATAGCAAAAGTTTTAGAGTCCGTACGTATATGGAATGTGCCTACGGTATGTTCGGTTTATGTACTTTCAGTTCATTAAGACTCTTTTCTCTTAGTTCGGCTAAAAACGGTTGGATCCCAACTGTTATTTGAGTTGAGGTTATGTTCAAAGTTAGGAACTCCTGTTACATCGGTATTTAGTTACTTGATTCTCTATTGTGAACATATTTATATCATAAAAGTCCAATATTTTATCAGTTTTGACAGCTGAGCACACTAAACAGATATTTGTAAGAGTTGAGGTTATGTTTATAGTTAGGAATTGTTATTTTCCATTTGTAGAGGAATTTAAAACTTTGTTTGAAAGGCCAAGTATGTTCTTTATAAGCATATTTACTAATTTTATTAAAATTGTGCATATTAAACAGCTATTTTCGTTGTTTTGAACTGCTCTTAGATCAGCTTTAAGCTGTTTCTTGACGTATCTTAATCATTTTAATCCTTCAAACATGTTTCCATCGTTTGTTATGATAGTTAAGCATGTCACTTGTTGCAGCTTCCACCACTCCCCTGTTCTCCTCTTACTGCCTCCCCTTTTCCTATTTCAATTAAACTCAAAAAGCCATTAGCTCGTTTTATATAAACTGGCAATGCCGACAATCCGCCCAATAACGATATACCACCATAAGCTCTTACATAATCGGCCATATATTTTCCACACACACAGATACACTCTCAGACACACATTCAAAGTTTTTCAATTTTCCACAGCTTCTGCTGCTGCTGCTGCTGTCTGCCTCACACATATTGAATTGCATATAAATAAAGCGGCACTGGGACTGCGTGTAATTATCATAAAGCTGAATCTTGTAGCGCCAATATGAAGCTCATAACTAACTTGTGAAGCCAAAACCATTTGCCCACAGTTAGATGGGGAGAGAAGGCACAGGCAGTTGGTCATCATACTCCTGGCTTGGCCAGGGCCTAATGTCCATTTTGGCCATGGCACGTCACCAGCCCAAACGATGTAACTTTCAATTTGCGTAATTTTCAAGTGACTACGCGACCAACTGATCCCTCACCTAAAACCTAATGACTTTTGCCGTGTGATGCTATGAGAAATCGGTGGTCAAACTGGGCTATAGCATATAGATATGGAATTGTGGCCAGCATAGTATAGGCAGATGCGGCAAAGGGGGTGGCATGTGGATTTCGAGGCGTGGCTAACTGCTGCGTTAAGGTGCACGCTTGTCATAAAATGCCGCTTATTATGCTGGCTATTAATTTATACTGCTTAGACAGAGCCTGGACCTGGACCTGGACCTGGGGACTTCAACCTGGTACTGAACCTGAAACGGCCAAACTTGTTGGTCGCTGTTGCTGCGCTTCCATGGCAATTTATGACATACATGCGGAATGGCCATTGCCATCGCCAACGCCAGGCCTGGCCACATTTGGAGGCATATCGCGCCGCTTCTATCGCAGCTGTACAAATTTATTTTGCGTTTGCATGCCCTACGTTAAATAATAGCATATTAGCTATGAAATGATTTAAGTAATATAAATGTATATGAGCCCTCTCTATACTTTATGATTCCTATAAATTATATTTAATTTCTAATTTGTTGCATAGACGTACGATCTATACTGGCAAACACTACTATGCTTTTAATATGTTTTCATTTATTTGTTGATATCATATAACATCCGTACCATATAATAAGTATATCTGAAAGAAGCGATCCTGTGTTACAGTAATTGACTAATATGTCGATTTTCCGATTTATTATTGACATAAGTATTACCAAATTAGATCAGTAAGTTGTAGCATCTCAAATGATATGATATGTTTAAGCATATAATTAACTAATATTTATCTGGTAACAAACGATTTTTGAGACAATATTTGATATTCTACCGAAACGGATTTCTATGTCATATCAAATTATATTATATCACTTCATAATTATATCACTTATAATATTTTATCTTTTTATCTGTCAAAGATCATTCTACACAACATTTCATTTAATTATTTATTTGTGTTTCTATTTCCATATTTAATTTATCCATTATTTAATAAACTCTTGCTCACTTTTTCACTTCTCTTTGCTCACTTTACCATAAATTCCAAATATTATTTAAATAAATTAATCGTGTCTCTTCTCTTCAATGCTAAGATCGGTTAGAGTATCTAACTATCGTTGGTTCAGTTGCTCTGCCATTTATGCCATTTATTTCCTTTATTTGTTTCAGCATCTGCTCAGCTCATTGGGGCACAAGAAGCGAAGATGTCGGAAAGTTACCCATCATTAGTACTAACAAGCGACATTACGCTGTGTCTGGGTCTGAGACTGGGCAGGAACTGTGGCTGCTGTTAGTTTGGGGGTCTTCTATAGTCTGGGATCTTTGCTCTCAGCCGCTCAGCATTTGGCTGATTACATTGACCAGATAGTTGTGAGCACGCGTAGTTGATATGGCTTTGTCTTTGAGTCTCCCGTCTCCTCCCCATCTTCCATCATTGGGTTCACTCCTCTAGCATGTTTATTTAAGGAATTTTTATTGCCACATGTGAGTTTGAGTTGAAGTTGTAGTTGCAGCTTCAGTTTGAGTTTGTGCCCAGGTCTGTGGGGTTCTCAGTTATCGCATTTTTTGATTTTTCATGGGTTTATTAAATTGTTTTATGTAATCGCAGATGGTCAAATGTCATGACGGCGAATGTGAGTAGAATTCTGGAAATTACCCTCGACTTTGATTACATTCTCGTGCTATTATTAACCTAATAATGAGGCTTGTATTGTATGTACTTACACATATATCTAAGTATTGTATTAGATATAAGATATCGTTATTATTATTGGAATATGTTATTAAGTTCAGTTATTTGAGGTGTACTTTGGCATATTTTTGGAACATACCTGTACACAATAATTGTGCTCGTTGATATTTAGATAGAAATCGTTTATTACATACCTGTAAGTAAAAGAGAAAAGTTTGGATTAGGTTAAGTTTAGGAACTGTTCACTTATTTAAATAGAACTGTCAACGTATTTAGCATTAACTAATAATTAAGTATAATATCAATTAACAAATATTAGACAGATGACAGTTTATTTCATAAAAACATTCAAATAACACTGCTAACTTTCCGTAATATTGTATTTATCAGATTGATAAGATTGTTATTACGAATATTATCCAAAACAAATGTCGAATGCTGCCAACGTATTATCTAATAATATAATCTAATAATAAAATGTAACTGCCAACTTGTTCAAACCTGCCACATTACTTTTAAATAATTAGTTTGAATCGATATTTTAGTTTACGAAATTTTTTAGTTTATATTTTTCCAGAGTATTTTTAAATTTGAAAACAATCAAAGCAATTTAACATAATAACTTTTATTTATTAACTGTCAACACTTGTTGTTATTATTTGATTGTTGCTTTTGCTCTTATTCAAATGCAAATAACAATTAAGAGATGGCCAAAGTTCACTTTACTCCAGCATCAAAATAATCTGCATAATTAAGTCTTTTTAAATTAAATGCAAATTTTAAATATATGTTGACAATTATGAATTGAAATGTGAATTGTTTATGGGAAACGTTCCGTGTGTGTTTGTGTGTGTGTGTGTGTGAAAGAGTATGAGTGTTGGACAAGTTTCACTTTCACAGTGAGCCGTCAATTTGAGGCCTGTCGCATGAAATTGTCAAAAATGCATTTAGACGGGTTGCGTAGTTGGTTAGTGGGTTGGTCACAAATAATTTTCATAGTTAATTGACAGGCAGACAGGCTGAGAAATGCTACCGATTCCATTAGCCCAACTTGTCATCAAGAGTTTCGATTAAAACTGAGCTAAATAGAGAGCGTGGAGGGGGGGGGGGGTATATATTATTATTATTTCTGTTTCTTTTTTTTTTGGCTGTCAATAAAGTCAATAAAATGTAACGCCTGCTGTTGCTGCCTTTGGGGTGTTATTTTGGACCCTGTCTGTCGCTTTATTTAATGGCAACATGTTTTACAACATTATTAGACAACGTCAGAGAGCCAAACCACGAACCGGCTAAGCTGGCTAACATGGCAAATTTTAATTACCAATATTTTCCAGGTGTCGAATCAACGTCCCACGCCATTGGCAACATTTTGCATTTTATGACAGTCCCCCCTCCCTCGTCTGTTTCCCCCTACAGAGTAGAGTCGAGTCGAGTTTGAAAATAAAAAAAATGTAATTACACATTTGTAGCTGCTGCTAATTAGCGTTATGTGACAAACAGTTCTAATGGCTTGTAATTGGCCAATATTTGTCTGGGCTATTGATATTTAATTCATTTATATTTATGCGCTTAATAATGCTTAGGTCGTTGGTTTAGTTTTAGCTATATGTATCTACTAACCGCAGGCCACCTAATTGAATTGTCGCTGTGGCTAATTCGCAATGTGGCCAGAGTAATCCGCTTATTGTACTTCCTTTTTATTTAGATTATTTATTTATAACTTTAACTTTAACAGAATGACTTTTCTATATATAGACAATTCCGAGCTGTCCAAGTTGTTATAGATTTTTAATTTTATGTATATATACTCGTTAGATATCAAATAACATTATCTTATCATTTCAAAAGCATTATATACTTATTAATCACTTTGACATATTCTATTGTTCCTATTATAAATAATGAGTTTAGTTATTTTTGTAAAATATAAGTAGATAAGATATCAAATTCAATTTCATAATTGTAAAGAATAATTTCCTCATAATTTCAAAGTCAAACTTTGTAGCTTTTTATTTTAGCTGTTATTAAATTATATTACTGTTTAAAATCGCGTTATTCTGTTTTTGGTAATACGTAGTTTTTGAAAATATTTCTATATCTTATGTAGTTATTTTAATATATTTTTATATTATTTAAATTACATATTTTATTTTAGTCTTTTCTCTGCTACGTTCTCTTCTAAAAGAAAACCTTAAACAAATGGAAAGTCTCACACTTATTATCTGACATTTTCTTATCATTTGACAAGCGGCATTGCGTAAGCTTTTAGTTTAATAAAATATATTTACTATACATTTTTTGTATGTATACATTTTCTGGATTTTATTTTGCTTTATTTTAATTATTAATTTATATGTTTTGAATCTTTGTGGAATTACTAAAGCATTATATTTTTATTTAATTTAATAAATTGCTTTTCTAATTTTGTTTAAAAATAAACACACAGTTGCTTTAAGTTTTAAATATATTTTAATGTTTTTTTTATTGTTTTGTATTTTTGTATAAAATAAATAAAATTCGTTGTATTTTTTTTGCATAAAATTAGTAAATTCACTTCACAGGAAATTCATCATTACATCAATTCACCAGCTTAGCAGTGATGATGATGATGATGTGGGGGTCCATGGTGGTGGTCAAAGTGTCCATGGTGGTGGTCATGGTGTCCATGGTGTCCATGGTGGTGCTCAACGTGTCCATGGTGATGATCAAAGTGGTGCTGCGGTGGTCCGTGATGATGATGGTGATGATGATGATCGTGGTACGGCGGCGGTGGTGGGCCGTGGTGGTGATGATGCACGTGGTGCGGTGGCGAATGTCCGTGGTGGTGGTGGTGATGGCTGCCATGTTGGCCCAAATGCAATCCTAAATGGATGCCGAAGAGACGATCCTCACGATGTGGTGGCGACATTCTTAGACTTTGATGAATCCGCTTGTAATCCTTTACTTGCTGCAGGTCTTAATTCCTTAACTGGAATACTCGTACTGTGCCACAGTTGGACAGAAATAGCCAATATATACCAGTTGGTTTAGAAGTCTTATCAGATAACAAGTTCAGGTAATGTACACAGTCTGTTATCTTATCAACTTGTGGACGTGTTTTTGCAAATTGTGAGTCACTTTTTATGTTCAGTTGTATAGATACGGATATATATGTATGTACGATTATTATTATAGATTTTATCAGGTGAGTAACACGTTTCAGCTTAAGGTGATTCCCTTTCATTCACAATAGAAACAGAACAGATAACGTTACCATCTAATCGAGGTAAATAAATAAATAAATAAATCTGTTTACGCGTCAGACACGAAGCAAGCGAATAAAGCAACAGAAGAAATAACTTAAGGAAAAAAGGAAAATAAAATGGAAAACATGCCACAAAGTGTGGCAACTTCTATTTTTTTTTTTTTATGGCGGCGTCGAAAACTTTTGGCATTACAAAAGAAAAGAAAATGATACAAAAAAGGAAAAAGGAAAAGAAAAATGCAAGACGCCGTCAACAATAATTTCCGCCTGCATGCCGGAGTCTGGACAGGCAGGATAGACAGTCTGCCAGACAGTCAGACTGCCAGACAGTCAGACTGCCAGACAGTCAGACTGCCAGACGAACTCCTAAATATATGTATGTATTTATACTGGAAATACTTACTAAAATACTGGATGGATAGATGACTGGCGCATAAAGTGCGAAAAAAGTAAAGCAAAGCACGCAATAGACACAAGAAAAGAAAACCCTGAAATTGTGACTACTTTGTATGGAGATTTAACCAGTGTTGGTTAAAGAAATTGGGGGTTGAGAACGATGTCATATCAAGTGCTTAGTGCGTGCAGCGACGTTTTCGTAGTCTTAACAATAACTTTTCCCCCCGTTAGGTGGTGGTGGTGGTGAGGAACAGGGGAAGTTAGCGCTGATAAACTGCGTTATAAGTTATAAAGCGATTAGGTATGTGTGGCGGGTTGGCAGCTCTGCTCGCTGCGGCAGGGTTGCCAATGTGGGTGGAAGAGAAAAGAAATAAAACTTTTTACTTGCCTGTATCAATTTAATGCCTATTTAAAGTGTGAGCTCCCCCGGGGCAATTTTGCGGAATGCAGGTGCTGATACTGGAGTTGGTAATGCATAAATTTGATTTTATGGCAGTGCCGTTAAGTACTTGACAAAGTTTTCTAGCAATGCCAACGGTTGAGTGCTGATAGCCAAAAAAGTACACGAAATTTAACTTTACTTTAAAGCGAGAGCATATACCAGTTGAGTTTGCTTACTTATATTAATTATTTTTTATCGTCAGCTGCTCAATGACCAGGAAAACTGCCCATTATGATCAAGAGAAGAGGCCTTAAGTCCAATTAAAATCCAAGGCAGCTCAGGGCAAACAAAATCAAATCAAATCCAATACAAACACACACAAAGAGAGAAACCTCAGCTGGCAATTCTGGGTATTCCGCCCTCCTTTTGACCTTCCCTTGACGCTTCCTTGGCTTACATAAATATGGCTAATTAGTAATTTCATCGACAACTGTTGAAAGTGTCGTTGTTGCTGCTTTTAATATTTTCATAACTCAGATGCGAATCATGAAACTCTCTCTAGATTCAAATATTAATTGAAAATGTCACAATTCAGCTCAATTATCGTAAATTATAAACGCGCGTTGGGGGTTAATGTTTTGTTTTCCTATGCGGGGTAGGCAAATCAAATCCAAATATTATGATTATTATTATAATTATTTTTATTACGTGTGCTGGCGAAATAC
Source organism: Drosophila histrio (assembly GCA_958299025.2). Classification (NCBI taxonomy): domain Eukaryota; kingdom Metazoa; phylum Arthropoda; class Insecta; order Diptera; family Drosophilidae; genus Drosophila; species Drosophila histrio. Next base: position 18,560,488 of record OY729166.1, on the reverse strand, counting down.
GAAAAATTGCAACCCTCCCAATTGGTATACTTATCGACAGGGTGTGCAATTTTCATCACATAATGAAATGTCAACATAAAAATGCAGAGGCAACAACAGACTTGGCAACAAACAGTTAAATATATATGTACATAAATGATATTGGAAAATTGAAAATGCTTAAAGTGCTTTAAAGAGTTGCCTGTATGACTCATCTGCTATGCATTGTGGTTGCTCCAATGCGATTCGCCAGGATTCTGCAAAATTCAAAGCTGCTGCCGCTTCCCTCAACTGACTATGCAAAAATGCAGCCAAAAAGCATATAAAATTATTATGCGAGAGGGAAGGGAGAGAAAAGTCCCCGAAAACCCGCTTATGACAATGCTCAAAGGCATTTTTTGGCCAGCATCAGCTAAAAACCAGACAGCAGTGGCAATGGTGACAACCCTGGCATGTGCATATAAAGTCCAAATAAACTCCAAGTTGTTGACAAAAGGGTTAAAGGCCATAATTGCGGCGAAAGTTCCGGACACTACGGATGGGGAGAAAGAGATAGGGATAGGGATAGAAATAGGGTGTAGAGGGAGACGGGTTCATGTACGTCTGGCACATTAAACTGAGAGTGGATTTTTATTGAAAGTGTAAACATGACGACAGACCAGAGTCATCAGAATTATAAAGCCAAAGTGGACAACTGTTGGAGCAGAGGGAAGAATATAATTTTTGAGAAATACGCAGAATATTTGTGTGCATATTTTTGAAACACTTAAATGACTTTAAATACAAAGTGTTAATAGAATTTTAAAGTAGATGATAGCACTTCAAAACTGCATTATTACTTAGTGTCACAAAGTCTATAAAAGTTAAGCATAAGTCTGTGAAAATTAGAACATAAGATGTTCTATAAAGGGAGATTATAACTATGTATAGTGAACTATAGGGCATTTTATAAATGTAATCATTTACTTTACTACAACGGATGTGCGGACTACATTTGGTAATACTACTCAGTATAATTTGCTAAGAGATACCCTGTAATCATTGTTTCAACTTCTTTATTATTCTCTGTACATGACTACAGAGCATCTGAAAGTCGCATATACTGATGACTTATCTTAATAATAATATTGTCCACTTGTCCTAAGTAGATTGCGAGTCAAAAACATCTAAAAATACATCCCCAAAGTCAAAGCGGCCCCCTTTATCAAAGTCTGTCCCGCAATATTTATTTTATAAAGCTTACAAATTTGCGCAAAATTTTTGAACACACAAAGACACAGAACGAACTGAGGTTGATTGGGAAGCGGGGGGGGGGAGTGAAAGAGCAAATACGAATAGAGGTCCATATGAATGCGATCAAAAGGGGGAAATATAAAACCCGAGGACAAAAGACTTCGCTGACTGAGTGTGGAGCTAACAAGCAAGCGTCCCCCGCTATCCAGTTCTTTTAAGTGATTTCAACCCGGAAGTGCCCATAAATCGATTTTAGGGGTGGCAGTGTACCTAATGCCCGTTACCCTCCAAGTTAGAGACCAACCAAATCGAGGAGTCCTTGCCGATGCATGCGGCGGTCGCTTTATGGGATAAATGAATGAATTGAAATGGGCGGCAAGTGTATCGACTTATGGTTGAGTTGAACAAGAATCTGGCACACTTGTCTACAGCCCAACGACCCCTTGTTCACCCCCCCCCCCCCCCCGCTCACTTCTCTGCACACCACGCACATACACGCTGTTAGCAAAATTCAAATAAAAGTTCATTACAAGCCCAGCCAAGGCGCTTAAAAGTTCTACTGTATGTGTCGAGGCTTTGTTATGGCCAGCCAACTCTGTCCTGTCCCATTTCGAAGTGTACTGTGTCTGTTTCTTTCTCTTGCCGCCTTTTATGGTCATTGCCCCCCACGCGTCGTCGTGTGTGCGGCACATGGCACCGGATATGCCACATCCGTAGAGTCCGTACAGTCCGCACAGTCGTACACAGTTCGCAGAGCGTGCAAAGCGAAGTCAATAAAAAATTCTAAAGCCGAAAAGGAAATAAATTAACAATAAGCAATGATTTTCTTCTCTTTTTTTTGCCAAGTTTTTGATACGTCTATAAGCACGGATGATATGGTATCGCTTATCGGTAATCGCTTATCCACAATTGTCGGATATTGTACATAATTTGACGCCGGTCATTTGCTAGCAAAGACGCAAGAATTCAACAATAACTTTAGTTTTCTTAGAGTGCATAAGAAAAAGTGTTGAACTTAACCTTAAAGTTACAGCGATCTTAAACTCATTCAAACTACTTTTACTTTATTATTTAACCCAATTATTCTTACATATACTTTAAGCATACGTTTTATCATTTATTATACAATTCCAGATTAGTTAAAATTCACTTTCATTGAGTGTCAAGCTTAACGCTTCACCTTAACCTCATTTGAACTGCAACTTAACCTCACTTTCTTTTCTACGAAACGTCATTGTCACTGTGAGTGCTTGTCATTTCCTTGGCTTGGCAATTTTTAATCAATTTACTTGCATTTTTATGAAATTTCATGCCACTTAATTAACCCACAGTGCTGCAACCGCCGTCGATGCCACAGCAAAAACCTTAATTAACCCATTACCTTTTGTGCTGCAGATGAAAATAAAATAAAACAAAAAGGAAATGAGTGGAAGCAACCACAACAACAACAACAACAACAACTAAGTATTCAACACGTCATGCAAAAATGCCAAGAGCAAAAACTTTTAACGCTTTTTCATGCCAAAAACATGTGAAAGGTGTTGGCCTGACTAAAACTTTGCTCGTTGTTTTTGAAGTTGTGCCAATAAATTTTGGACGCAGTGGGGTTAAACAAAAGCCAAAGCCGAGTCCTGTGTCCAACATTCTCTCAGAAACTAATAATGAAACCAACCAACAGCTCCGACTGCACTCGACAAGAGCACAAAAAATTATATTCGATGTAATTAACAAAAGTTTTTTTTCGCTCTGGCCAAAGAATCACACAATTGAAAACGAGTGAATTTTTCCTTTACTTTTTGTGGCGGGCGGCAAACTGAAATCTTGGCCCGCCAGCGATTTGAGCACTTTACAAAAAAAACATCTTGACACGCCCCCGCCCCCCATCCAAAAAGCGTAGGAAAAAGCAATTTACACGCCCAAACAAAAAGAATTGCAAAGATTCGTTTTCATTTTCGGGTTTTCAACTGTCTCTCGTGCTTTTATCAAATTAGACAAAGGGGAGAAATTTTCCGAGACAAAACCTTTTCGATGTCAAACCAACTGCCGGGCGTGTCGGCCAGGGGTTAAAGGTGTTCTTGGAATTGCCCTTACACCCGTCATATCGAGGCTATAGGCCTGAGATACCAAATGCGAGTATAAAGCTGCCAAAAAAAAGAGATTTTAATGACGACAGCAACCGCTGCGCTTTATGGGCTTTATGTGAGAGAGAGATGCTCAGAAAACCATTCAATGTAGGCGTGTTTATTGTCGCCAACGGCATCAGGATATTAGAAATAAACAGAACAGCAGGAGGTCCCACCAATTGCCATGTACCAGGACGAAGCCGATAAGCTTTAGACCGGGAAGACAATCTCAATGTGTGGCCATAATTCGTGAAGAGTTTACTGTCAAGATGACTTTAATGTTCGCCTCCATTACACAGAGTTCAAGTCGAGTATAGATTAAGTAAATATTTATAGAGAAATTTCAATATCTAACCTTAATCAACCAGGCAACATAACAACACTTAAATAAGGCAGTTTCAAATTGTTGCTATAATTTTCGGAGTAGAAAATCAAGTCGGTGTGATTTTAATGTTTGATTCTATTGCAGAGAGTACCAAATTATATTCTATTTATATTGAAGTTTTTACATAACTTTAATGCTTGTTATATTTATATTATTATGTTTGTAAGGAAATTATAAGCTAGTCTTAAATGTTATTAAATAATTGTTGTCGTGTCTTGCGTTTTCCCCAAATATATTTGCATATATCTTATTTCTGACATTTACAACTTGCTCCAAGAGTTACTCAAACCTTAGGCACATTCATTAGTCTCTGTCCGCATCTTCTCTCAGATCTTGCATCATTAACATTGCTTTTCACACTTTGTGCCATTGTTTCCTACTGGTCATTGGCCTGGCCGAGACCAGCACGGAGGCCGGGAACACGACCGTCTACGGGTCCAGGTCCGGGTCGTAGCTTACAGTTGAATTTACAGTTGCTCTTTTTGCCTTTGGGCGTGTAAAATGCGTGACGCGAAAACCTTAACATTTTTTTTCGTTTTCGTTTTCTTTATTTTTTATGTTTTTCAAATCATATTAATTTGAATTAATGAATTTAATTGCCACTAATTAGTGACTCGCCAGTGCCGACAACTTGAGCCCCTTATGATCTGTCTCTCGACCGCTATGCGAAATTTTAATATTCTATATAATTACAGCTAATGCTCAAGTTCGCATTGGCCAAACGGGGGTTAAGTTCAGTTATTTACTGGTAAGTATTCTGCCATTGGCTTAAACTTCGGCTTCAAAGTGCTACATTTATGCACTCCATAATTATTTAATAGCAACAGCAATAAAAGCTTATACAAACAATGAGCAACGACAATTTAATTACAGCTTGAAGCTAAACAAAATCTAACAATTAAGTATGCTCTAGTGAGGAGAGAGAGAGAGAGACGGAGACGGAGGGAGATCGACTGGTAGATACCCTATAAGTTAAGCGAAATTTGAATATATTTTTTACAGAAAGAGTTCTAGAAATATACTGAGATGGAGAGAGAAATAGGTTGACTAACTGAAACTCTGTATGCAATTCATATATTTATATAAATATTTAAACACTATACTAGAATATGCTCATGAAACAAGACGTAAACTCTGATATAGAAAGAGTTAATAGAGATAAAGACCTTCCATACTAAAATTGTTTTATCTTAAATTGTTATATCTTCTCCATACTAAGAACAATCTTTAACAAATCAATTCTTTTTCGAACAATTTATCGCCGCTTCTGACAGTTATTTGGGAGCACGTACTTAGAGATGACGGATTTAGGCTTCATTTGTGTAGGAAAATGTATTGTAATCAAACGAATAAAATCTTAAAAACAAGCCAAATAACAACAGAAGCCACAAGAAACGTGCCAATAAAAAACTCATAAAAAAGGAGATGGCTTAAGATTGGCAGTTTTACTTGTTCTGATTTAGGTACACATATATTTCCCTCATACTGATAACTCCTGAGTGTGTGGCAAGTATCATAACCTAGTTATAATTCCCGCTGCAGGTGTGTGAAGCAAGCGGTGAAGAAATGGTAGAAATAAGCGCTAAATTGCAAATGTAATAAACGATACGGCAACTTTAACGCGATGAGGTACGACACAAAAACAACAACAACAACAGCGAGACGACGACAAGAAGTTGCATTGAAAGCAGAAGCTGTGGCACTCGCAACATGTTGTCGTAGTATGTATCATGTAGTCGAGTGTAGCAACAACTTTGTGCTATATCTCTTGACTGCGTATCTACAAACACTGCTGCTGTTGCTGTCGCTGCTTGCGTCACTGCTGGCTTCGCTGCTTGCGTCGCTGCTTGGCGGCAACTCACGCACGTTTCACGCTTTTTGTCGTCGTTGTTGGCAGCCATTTTTGCTACCGGTTTTACGCGTCAAAGTGCGCTTAACTTTTGCCGCATGCCACATTCGACAATGCACAACATTGTTGCTGTTGTCTTAAGCTGTTGTTGCAGTTATTGTTGTTGCTGCCGTTGTTGTTGCTATTATACTGCAAGTTGGTCAACAGTTGTTGGCTGCCAACTTCGTATCTTTTATTCTTTGCTTAACTTACAGTTGCTCTAGAGAATACACTTCGTAGGGTGAATCATAAAAATATTGAAATCGCTTTTAAAGGGAGTGTTATACATATATAAATCGTATATAAACTGATAAGAGAGACTGTAGCAGGCAGCACATGACTAAGAAGAGAAACTATCAAGTATAAAATGTCAGCAATGACTTTGAGGAGACAGAAAATATAGTCCCTCTAACATAGATAAGACAGAAGTATATAATCGTTGTCAAATAATTAGTTGAAATATTTATAGAGTACGGTCATCCTAAAAGTATCAAATGCCAAAGATTCATCGATTAACTAAGGTAAGCAATTGTAGTAACATTACATTCAACAGACGTAGCTATTCTTACTAAAGATCCGATTAAAATTATGTTAGAAATCGTTTTGAAAGGGGAGAAATGTCTATTATATGGTCACCCTAAAATAGAGTCTGAGAAATTCTATTATAAATGTATATTCCATTTGATCTTTTTATTTCTTATATGTATAATATTGCATGTGTATGAACGTCCCTTTCATTGTCCCTACCTCTCACTCCTTTTCAGGTTTTTCTTTCATATTTCCTCTTATGAATTCCACACAACTGGATGAGGTTGTGTATCATCTGCTTTGTCAATTGGTCGCGTATGTGACTTGCATGCCGTGCTGTGTATCGTACTCATTCCTTGAATTTGCCTGGTATTTCATTTCATTTGCCATATTCTGAGCTCATTCATTCATTTGCTTTGTTCCTCAAGTTTTTATGTGGAATTGCCAGGACAACGTGTATGAAATTTTCGTCTATTATTAAATTATAAATGCCTTGAACTTTTTTGGCTTGCAAGACTCAAAGGATTCCTTTTGGATCTAAGGCGTTTCCTTTTTACAAAGTGCTGCCTATCCACTTTTCCTGTCCAAATGCATTAATGCAGTTGGGTTCAGGGCTGCACTTATGTTCCTCTCTCTCTCTTTCTCTCTCCTATATCATAAATCATTCATACGCAATTCTTTTTATGCCATTCGATAGGACGCTGAGCAGCTTGGCCATTTGTGCTTTGTGCTCAATTCAGCTCGATTCCAACTGCCAGCTAATGCAATGCCAGCTTTCAAATCCCACAAGCCACACTAACCCCTCTTACAAGTTCCCCTAAGAGTCTTGCAACTGGCCAAGTCTTGGATAAATTATGTTAATATCATAGCCAGTAGTCGGTTTATTCTACATCTCTTTCTCTGTCTCTTTCTTCTTCTCCCGCACTCTTTGTCGCTATCTATCGTAATAGCTTGACAAATGAAGGGAAACGATGAGCAATGGAGTGATACCCTGTTTTAAATAACCCACATATCATAATTTATTGTAGTATATACTAAACTTTCATTTGCCATTTATGTTTATAGATGAGTGTATAAAACCTTTGGTGAGTTCATTTACAGGGTATCAAACACTCTGTCAAATACACAACTTAAACTGAAACTCGACTTAGTCTAGCGACTTACAACTTGTGCCATATAATTTGCAAAAGCGCAACAAATTGTTAATTTTCTTTTTTCTCAACTTCTTCCCTTACTTCCTCTTATTTCTCGCCTTCTATGCCATCCTTCATCGCCTTTCTGCGTCTGTTTAGTTAATTTACATATTTTTGTGGCAGTTTTATATATATGTAAATATTTTTTTTAGCGTTGACTCGCAATATGAATTTAAAATAATTGTTAGCGCAAAAGAAGAAAGTAAGAAAACGGAAATAATAATAAATTCTAAGCTAATAAAGCAAGTTGCCGTCAAAGCTTATTTAATTTGGCCAGTTTTCCATTTTATTATTGGTTTTAAATTAGCATATCATCAAATATACAAACCCTAGATATTAAATTGAAAAAGAGGAGATAGAAAGTATTTAAATAATGTGTTAATAATCGCAGAAAAAATGTGAATCAAGTGAAATGAAATATTTTTACAGAATGCTTTCAGGGATCAAAATTAAAAAAATATAATTAAATAAATTAAATGAGTTAGATACTATTACGGAAAAGCAAACGCAGTCATGAAAGTGTAGTGTAAAACAAAAAAATTGTTTAAATTGAACAGATTTAAAAATATTTATATAAATTACAATTAATGTGAAAGCAAAAGTTTAAATATATGTAGATTAATTTATAAAGAACCAAAAGAAACACGCAGTTCAAATAATGCATTATTAAATAAAAACTTTATGAGTAAAGCTTTTAAAAAAACTAATAATATTTAATGTAAAAGAAATAAAAGGCATGATTTTAAATTATTAAATGGAGCACAACAAGAACAAAATCCAACACTTTGTTTAAAATAAGTACGTATATTAAAACGACTGAACATCATAAAAAATAACACATAAAGCATTTTTGATATAAAACTGCATGTAAATAAAAAATATTTATAATTGTAAATGAATGTTGAAATAAAACCTAATATAAAAATATTTCAAAGTCAATAAAAAGTAATTAAATGAAATGAAACTTCTGGGAATTTAATATAAATAAATGAACATATGGTCATCTGGCAATTACGTATTCGCCCGGTATGCTTTGGTATTTGGAGTTAAACAACAATTTAAATATCAGCTGGCAATTGGTGTAACTACGCCTACGATTTACACGTACTCTATTTTATATGCTAGGCACACCCGCACACACACACCCGCACACACACTCGCACAAACACTCGCACACACACAACCAATCAGATTACTGCCCAGGCATTTAGCATAAACTAAATATTTGTCTTTTGCATTTGGCAAATCCCTGTCTAAAGAGACAGACGCATTTATGCAGGTGATTCATAGGCATCTTCTGTTAGCCAAAAATGGGAAATCTATCAAATGAGCTGCCAACGCGTCGCGCAGTCAATACAAATTGATGCATACTCTTTGTACTACCCTCTCTGTATCTCTCTCTCTCTCTCTCCTTCCTCCAATAACTGATCTGTCGCTTACGTTTATTTACTTAGCGAAAAGTGCCTGTAAGAGTTGGAGACATCAGCAGGGAAATGTGGGGGTTGGGGGTTGTGGGGGAAACAGACGACTATTCGTATCTGTGAGCATTATTCAATGTTTGCTGCGAACGTGCGCAAATTACAAATTCAATGCACGTAGCCAACGGCGGCGAGACTTCAGGCGAAGCTGCTTGTTGGCAGTTAGAGGAGCTGTTGGCTGGTAGCTGGTTCTGGCCATGTTTACGGAACGTCGCTGCCATCATCGTCGCCTCAGAGCGCCTCCTCGGCAACAGCAACAGCAGCAGCAACAGCAACAGCTCTCGACCAGCTGACGACACATTAAAATAATGTATTTTTAAATTTAACATTAATTGTCGTTGAATGGTTTCTGAATGGGGCTCTATCTCTCTCTCACTCTCCCAATCTCTGCCTCTCTGTCTTCGCCTTTTACCGTTGCGTGCCACCATTTTGGTTGCCACCCCCCAGGCCGCATTTCGGGGCAGTCTCTTAAGGAGTGTCTCCTCTTCTCTCTGTTCAGTGCATTAAGTCATCATTTTTTTTTTTTACTTGATTTTTCTTTCGTTTTTCATTTTGGGCAAAGGCAAAGATTTTCATAAATCGTTTTGCCTCGTTGTTAATGTTTTCCATCTTTTATTATAGCCGTGCAATGGGGGGAAATATGTTTTTTATGGCTTTGCCATTTTGCATGCATTAGCGAATGTCTTTCGAAGGCTGCGACAGAGGGGGGAACTGTACGGTGAAGTCTGTTTAAGTGGAAATATTTGATTGTGTTTGCATAGCACTGGAAATATATTGCAATGAGCTTATTTTACGATAAGTCCTAAGTGCGTGCGAATCTCATGGATGTAAGGAATATTATATAACGCCAGGTAAGCATTGATTGAGATTTGCAAATATGATCTTAAAGAATTCTCTAACTCTACATTTCAATTAGTTTTTACTTGCCTATAAAAGTGCTTATTTATCTTCAAACATTATTTGTTTTTAGACAAGTTATAAACGCAATAGAGTTTAAAATATGTATAAAGAATATCATAACTTTTCAGTTAAGCAAAGTTAGCCAATCTCTCCAGCTTCTACTTTAATCTTGATTCAAAGCAATACACTTAAATCATTTGAAATGATAATGTTTATGAGAAATAAGATCTATTTTATATTCTTATTTTTATTTCCTGCTATTATATCCTAAGATATTGTAACTTTTATTATCTAAATACATATTAAAATTTAATTGCATACAATTTAGATTAGTTTCTTTATCGATCTACAACTTTCTAACTATTTCTAAACTTAATCATCTTAATAATAAATGTTACCAGTAATTGCATATTGATTGGGGATTAATATACTCTTTTCTTTATAGACATTTATTATTTCCAAACTATTTCTAAATGCTATCATCTGATGCTGCAACTAATTGCAAGCTGAATTTTGTGGCCAATTAAAGTGGACTGTAAATCTTTCTTACGTGTAGGTTAATCACTCGATAATTCCATTCAAGCATCGATTGCTATTATCCGGTGTTAAGTCCGCGCCTAAGCTCTCACTTTACATTCGGCACTTGCAATGGGATGGAGTGTAGCTAATGTTCGATATATAGTCGTAAGTGGCCATTGGGAAGCCATCGCAGAGTGTTCTACTCATTCATTGGATTTGCCTAACAAGCCATAATCATGTGGTGCTGTATTTAATTACTATGCCTGCCTTCAAATTCCAATTGGAAATTGCGGTGGGTCGAGGGGGATGTGCAAAGTGGAGATGTGGAGATGTGGTGGCTTGAACAGAGGACAATCAGCAGCAGCAGCAGCTAGGAAATTCTAATGCGCCATAATGCCAAACACAATTGAGTCATTAAGCCGCAATCTAATTAAGCCCAAAAATGTGAACGGCTATCCAGAAAAAAAACACAACAACGATGGCAGAAAGAGCTAAGCGAATTCGCTTTGGTAGCTGCTCGAGATTTCAGTTCTTGTTGCTTGTTCTTTGACCCGAAAGTGGAGCTCATGAGTACAGTAAAAAAAAAAGAAAAATAAAATAAATAAAAGAGCAGAGAATTATCCAAAGGTCTAAATCTACGTTGGCTTTTTTACGGCATTTTAACGTGACCATTTTAGCAACCATTTTGTTTTACATTTCTTGGCTAAGATTTATTTCGTGTCTGTTTTCGACCACGTAGGTCATTAAATTGCTTAGAAATCGCGGACATCAACTCTACGGAACAGCCCAGGCCTCCCTGATAGGCCAGACCCGGCCCGTTTTTAAATGAACCACAAAATGACTGTGAAACGGGCGGCACGCACCGTCTGTCTTAGCATGTACAATGGGCAAAAGGCGACAGAATGTGGGCAAAAGTCGAAAAAGGGTGTCCAGAAATAATAATATATAAGATTAATTATATCAAATGTTAAATATGTTTATTGACATATTTATATCCCACAATACTTTTTATGGAATATTCTTTATCATAGTTATTATATTTACATAACTTATTGTAATCATATTCTGTTTTATTTTATAATCTTTAAAAATTTCAAAAAAATAGTGAAATGGGAAATTGTTAAGAATAACAAATATTTGTTTTCGTAGAATTAAATATTAGAATAATTATAACAGATGCTAAAAGTATATATTGACGTATTTAAATTCCATAATTCTCTTTTCATTATATGGAATATTCTTTTTCCTTTTTATAATATTTAAATAACATATTGTAATCATACCCCTTATATAATCAATAATAATATATGTATATTGTAATTTTAATAAAACTTACGAGATTTTTATCTAAAGGTAATTTTATTTACTTTAAACCTATAGTAAATCTTTAATTTACTATGATTTTCATCTATAAATCATCCTAGATATTCACATATTTATCGAATATTTCACATTTTGGCCCCTTGTTTGTTTGTTGCTTTAGTTCTTGGGGCTTGTTTTCGTTTGCGCAGCATCAAAATAGATACAGTTAATGCCACAAAATGATGTCTAATGACGGTTTCGTCTTACATGACGAAAACTGACGGCTGTTGTGGCTGAAACTGAGGTTTCTGGCGGGGGTTCGGTTGGGTTCGGTTAGTTTGTATATCTATTAAGTGCTGGTAATTTATAATGACTTCCAAGTGAGGTCTCTCAAGTTTAAGGTCAATGGAGTGGGCAGGGAATACACGCTTCCTGTTTAAATCTTTGTTTTTTATTTTCTATCTTATTATTTCTATTAATAATTGGTTATTTTTGGGGTACTCACCTTCAACTTTAGCCAGGGCCAGCACGGATATGGTTTGGAGTGCGGGCACCGCCCAGGCAACCAAATGGAATAAATGAGATTTATTTTCAATTGCCTCGTGGCCCCATTTAAGTCCGGCAGCAAGGAACCAGGCAAAAGCCAAACATGACCACCACGCAAAGGCGGCCATGCAACAGAAATATAATGCCATGAATAATACGGTGCAGGCCGTGGTCTGCCGATGACCCTGTAAGAGTATGCAGATGAAGATTTTAATGAAAGCGAAAGAGAGAGAGAGACAAAGAGTGAGAGAGTGTATGCAGGCAAAGGAAGTTGGTAAATAAAAAATGAAATACGTTTCACCTGCCTCTGCCTGCTGTTTGGGAATGGCAATGTGGAGATTGCGACTTACCTGGGTTATGGTGGACATCATCTGCAGGCGTCCCAGCTTCACTGGCGGCGGAAATGGTTCCCGGCACGACACCGAATCGCCCGCACCAAGTCCGGCCACATAGGCACAGCCAACGACCAGATAGCAGACGGCCAGAAAGACAATTGCACGCTCCGGATAGCGAAAACGCGATGAGTCTATCAGAAAGGTAAGCACCTGCCGAGAAAATACCATATACGATTATTACAAAAGAGGCCACAAATTAAGCATATTAAATATGCATTTTAATTTAATTAACTCTGTAATTATAAGCAAGATGCCGCTCGCTGCACAGATTCCACTCGAGTTGAGAGACTTAAAAATGCATTAGCCGAGGAATAAAAGGATGCCTTGTTTTTGGTATGGGGTATGGGGTTTGGGGTTTCTCTTTTGGTCATTAGGCACTACACATTAGCTGATTGTTGTGCAATTTATTTGATCCCAGCTCATTTGTTGCGTGTTCCCTAATGAGAAAAGCAGAACCTATTCGCTGTAGGCCAAAACTGTGGCATTATATATATATATATACATATATATAGATTTAATAATGCTATTAGGCTCAAATTCCCATTCAGCTGCACACACAAATTGCTTGACAATTCTTTAGGCTTTAGGGACAATTTCAATTAAATGGCACCCCCTTCTATTCTAGGAGCCCATTGATGAGCCACAAAAGGCGGCCCACAAAATCCACCCAGACAATCAAACAAAACCAATTCAACACATTTAAACTCAAAGCTAACACTGCAATTTCCCCCAACCAATCCCAAGAACTCTGCCTGCTGATTACGCACCATTTAAATGAATTCATTACCATTTGGACTAAGCCCCGACTGAGTCTTAAGTCCTTTGTCTTTTGTCCTCCAAAGCCATTTAACTTGATCATTACAAAACTATCACTGCGGCTGAGAGCGGGGGACAGAGTGTGGGAGAGAAATGGTGTCTTGCCAGTTGTTTTCATTGCATAATGTGCTGCCATTATTATTACGACCAAGAAACATTTGAATTATTCATAGATACTTATAACACACAACGCAATCGTCACAAGACGCAAGCATTCATTTGTAAAGATTTTCGAGCTTATAGGGTATAAAGGGTATATAAACTACTTAGTTATATGAAGACATTTTCTGCAGATTGGCAAAAGGACTTTCGAAAATGCACTTCATGTGTGATAAATATGGGATGAACCCAAGGATGTATGCCATTAAATTGTATATTTCTAATATTAGACTTATCCATTCTCTTCATCTGCTTCTTCATTAATTAGTTATACACATCTCCTTTAATTTATATCTCTCTAATAAGCTATTAAGTTATAGATATTTAATTCTATTTATTTAATTTCACTTTTATGGCTTTAGTTCCTTTTCTCGTCTTTCAATGGGTATCTATTCGTCTTTTTGTTTATTGCCTTCAATTTTTAGATATTAAATTATAGTTCTCGTCTATGCCTACATCCAATTCCCGCCTACGATTCAGCGTTTGGCTCATTTACATGCGAAATTTATGCCACAGATTTTGGGTGTGTGTAGCACACATTTGTTGACATACAAATACAAAGACTTAAAGCAGAGGGGAGTGAGGAAAATAAAAATTGTATAGAATTGAATGGAATTGAATTGTTTATTTATGCCAAGCAATTCGGTAAAGGATTGCCAGACAGATCTCGCCAAAGGCAAGGGTTAGTAGAGCTCAGAGAGCTCGATGTCTATTTTAGATGTTTGCCTCGACATTTCATGCTTCACTCTTAGTTGCTTACCCTTCCCCAACACACACACACACACAGTGCTAGCAATTTGTTATGCCACGCATGCTGCTCATTTTATTTGTAGTCAAGGGGGCGTTGGGGGCGTGGTTGCTTGGTAGGTGTGACTGCTGAAATTGTAGCTACAAATGAAGTGAAATACTAAGCAAAACAGTCGGAAGCAGGCATCATCTCTTTCCAACTCCGACCCCCCAACTACGTTTCCCCCTCCAACTCTGAGTCTCAACTCCAACTCCAATTGGGACAAAAATTATGCGTTTCTCAGGCTTCAGTTGGGCTCTTTGCTGTCAGCTCATCGTCGTGATGGGGCGTGGGCAGCTCTTTGATAAACATGGGGCGTGCTTAGTCAGTTTCCGGCTTTCATTTAGCCATGGCTAGAACCTACACATGATACTATGCCCAAGGGGAAGGGTAGCTCAAAAAGCAAAAGCGGGAAGCCCCAAGTATTTGAGATATAGGGAGATGTAGTTTTCTGCTTTGAGTTTCCTTGGGAGTTAACTTCTTTAAACATGTAAATATTTCTGTAACTTCAATGGCTTGAAATTTGACTTGACAAGTTCCTTAAGCTCTATAGTAAAAGGTTTTCATTTATTACCAATTTACCCAAATCTGTCAATACTAAATATATTTTGTGGATTTTCTTAGAAATCCTATGTTTTCTTCTTGGTTTATTCTTATTAAACAAAAGCGATTTAATGCGATAACATTTTATGAAAATCTGATTGATTATTATCATACTAAATGAACAAAGTTTCGTTTAGAATATAAAATTGTTAGCTGATTTGATATTTTTCTTTGTCCTGTCTTAATCCACTTTCAGTTCGATCAAACTATTGCTGTAAAATATCGCTTTGATATCTCTTGCCATATTTAAATTTAATTAAACTGGTTTATTCGATTGCATACAAAGTAAATGATCATACTAGATCCTCCTTTCGCTATCAAACCAACAGTTTTAAAGCTGATATCTTTTGTGCTTTTAGTCTGTCTTAATTTAACTTTAGTTCTACCTTCTTTAAAATAGTTTAATTTGATTCAAAACTTCCTCAACTTATGTGCTGCTTTGTCTGCTTTGATTTACCTTGTAGTTGCCACCATTTAATATAAGTACTTAGTTTATTTCGATTCCATCTATGATATTCACACACTTTTTAGTTGCACACCTTTGTCAAATTAAAACCGTTTTCCCAGCGGAATATCATTTCGAGCCCCCGATAGTTTAGTTTACCCTCTTTAACCTAGTTTATTTCGATTTCTTATCTTAAACACCGCTTAAAGTGAGCTTTTTAGTTGATTATTTTGCATCGGCAACCCTCGGCGAAGAAATCCCAATAGACCAAACCCAACATTTACCCACACAAATTTAAGCCACACCTCTCTCTCTCTCTCTCTCTCTCTAATGGTCAAGTTTAATGTTTAATTTCAATTTTAACGCCGCTGTGGCTCATAAATTTCTAAAACTAGTCATTAAAATCAGCCAAAAACTAAGTCCCCTACCTCCTGCTTTATTGCCCGTTTTCACTCCCCCTCACTTTGTGGGTTGCCTTTCTGCTCTGTTGTCAGTTTTGAGTTTTGCATAAATTAAATTAATTTTTTCTATATTTTTTTTTTGTAGGTTTTCATTTCAAATTCAAACTAAATGACGGCGTCATTTGCATACAACAACTAAACGAAGATAACAAAAACAACAATGGCAACTCTGATAGAGGGCGGGGCAGGGGGCTGTCGTCTAAGTTAGCGCCTATGATTAGCATAAGTCTCTCTACAGGTTTTTGTTGTTGTTGTTGTGTATATGTTGAAAAAATAATTGCGGCATAAATTGTGGTAAATGTTTTGCGGTTTCGCTTCGTTTGACTCTTTGATTCTAGTTTCTATTTTGTTTTCCATTTTAATTTTTGATTTTATAGTTCGGTAATATTTTGGACATTTTATCGGTTATTTAAATGATTAAAGTTTTGTTTATGCTGTCATTTAAATGTGCATATTAGACAAGTTGTTAATGAGCTTTCATATTTATGATAATGTTAAACCAAATGTCGGATATGTCAAATTGTTTATACCAAAATGTTACACGGGTATTTCAATTTGTTAAACAGTTTTGTAACACTTTCAACTTGGAATAGTAATGCATATATATGAGTATATATTCAAACAAGTCTCACTTATTAATATGTCTGAGTAAAGCTGAAAGTTTCAAGTAATTTGTGTCATATAGCAACTATTTGTTAGGGTGTTCTTTCTGTTTGTTGTTGATTTTTGTGCAACTATCGTTGTTGGTCCTGTTGCAGTTACTTTTGTCATCATGACACGGCATATTTGCTCACATCCTGATGACTGTCTGTCGTGTATGTCAACATGCGCCTCACTGAGCTTCTGTTTCAGGTTTTGTAATTAAGAAAAGTCATCAAAGTCAACAACGTGCTGACTGACTGTCACCTGCCCTGCCCCCACCAAGCCCACTCGGTTATTTGTTGTCAACATTATCAGAAGTAACTCCAGCCCCCTCCCGAGTTCTGCCTCCCCAGTATGTCACACTAGTACTACAATATTCCACTAGCAACCCATTGAGAGCCCATTATGGCCCCAGTCATTTCCTTTTCGCTTTCATTCTAAAACAAATGTCATGTCAGATGTCTCTCATCTCATTCTCAACACATTCTCATCACATTCGCATTCTCATTCTCGTCTAATGCGTTTAATGAAAAAGGTGTTGATTGTTGACAGTTGTCTCCCATAGTCTCGCTGTCTGAGTCTCAGTCTCATTCGGCAGTCTCCAGGCGATAACTTGAGCTCAGATTCCACGACATTTCAACCTGTCTGTATGCCAAAAGTCAACGGCAAAGTTTGCAGCCAGAGAAAATTGTGTAGATTTCGTATATTTGTTTGGTTGTAGTTTGACTTGTGTTGCAAAATTGAAATAAATGTGTCTTTGTTTATTATTTAGTTGATACTTTTGCTGTAACTCTTACCTGTAACTCCTACCTGTAACTTTCTAATTTTAAAGTTCTGAAAAAGTTTCTCCTGTCCATATGGTATCTAAGCCCTCTGGGTTTTTCTTTAATCTTCTAACATACACACACACGAAGAAAGATACTAAAAGATAATTTAAAACCTATTCGGTTTCCACTTAAAACGCAATCAATCTTTAACTTTGAACTTTAAATCACACTCACACGCAGATAAATGAGAATTGGGTCAATGAAACATATTTCATTATTAAGTAGAGCACAAAGCAAAATGAAAATCTACTCTTTTTTTTAATGCTGGTCAATATTTGATCAAACGCTTTTCACTGCAATTTTCTAATGCACTCGACTGACATTTTTTCTCAAATGTTTTTCCATTGATATTTCATGCTCGTCATTGTCATTGCAGTTGTTGTTTGTCCGTGTATGTGTGTATGAAAAGCAGCTTATTAAAAACATGTGACAGATAGCAGCCAAATGCGAATAAAAAATAGTTTTATTTATACTATATGAGAACTACAACATAAATTGGATGATATTAAAGAACGCACACAACGTTTATGCCATGAAATTAACGATTCTAATATTGAAATTAGCATCGGATTGCAATTTTTGCAATAGAAGGACAATCAATATTATTTATTGGCTGGGGTTGAATAATGTTATCCATTAAACAACTTTTAAATCGTGATATTCAGAAGTTTCATAAACTGATGTATTAAAATTTATATTTACATAAATTTATGTTGTCTTTTTTTAGTTCTTCTATAAATGCATACCATTGAAATTATATTAAATTAACTGGTCTTTACTTATCTCTAAGTAATAAGACGTTTATGCCTTCATAAAACAATTTTATTTGAATTTGAATTTTGATACATTAAAATGAGCTCTCTCTCTAACTAATAACAGAATATTGTATTAATTTCTAATCCATAAAGAGAATATGTAATTTAAATACAAGCTCACTTGTCTGGCTTGCTTTTGCAAATTTTGCAGCATAATTAGAAGTTTTTCTGCTTTCATTTGGCAGACAAAGAACTTCAATTCGAACTATTCTGGTTTAGTAATAACTTTCAATGGTTACACAACAAATTAATTTCATATAGTATGGCTGCGGATAACATCATGAATTTCATGATAAAAGTTGCATTACATTTTTTTTAACAATGGAACACAAAAAATAAATAAAGACCAACATGCAAAATAATTCCATCAACTTGAATGCTGAGAATGGAAATGAATATGTCAAGGGGTGGGAGGGAAAAGAAGCAGAAGAAGAAGCATATGATAGAGGGGATTCCACTGCATCAGCAACAATAATAATAACAATAACAACAAAAACAACAACAACAAATCTGAATAACTTGCCAAGGAGAAAGTGAAAGCAAAAGCAACATCAGCTGAATGCTTGCAAAATGCAAAATGAACACTCAGAAACATAATCATAATCGTAAAAAAAAAAATAAGTAGAGAATGCATGAAATGGCTAGAGGGTGTATCTGGTGGGTCAAAAGAGGGGGGGAGGGGGAAACAAAATAATAATTTGCGCACATTTTTTGCACTGATATACGCATTGCCACTCCCACAAGCAGACACTGTATCTGCTGCTGACAATGGGGCGACAAATTACATGCAAGAGCAAATTTATCACGAGAGAAAACAAGTAAGAATACGCTAGAGTCAACTATTCGACTAAGAGATACCCTATGGCGGCCAAAACTCAGATTTGATATGATATTACGTTCGACTGGTTGTTCCAACTTAAGCATTTCCTTTCTACAAATTTTATAGCTACTGGGTATTAAAGAACTTGGGGAAAAAACCAAAAGAAGATCCAACAAAACTATGCAAAACATGTCGCACTGAAAGTGACAATGTTCCCTTCTTCATTTTCCCCCTCATTCCGCATGTACATATGTGATGGATGTAGCTCAACTTTATGACGTTCAAACCAGACACCAGCCCAAAATACTGCTACAAATAAACACACACATTCCCAGTCACAGGAAGATCAACGGCAGGCAAATTGTGTTGCAGCCCAAAAAATATTTGATAGATGTGTTTCGTTGGGTCGTCCTGATGATTGCACAAGTGCCTTGCGAATTACGAGGCGAGTATACGAGTTTGAGTTTGTGTCTTGGATACAATTTAAATACCCTGTGCGAAATTAGAGCTTGTAAAGTTGTCAGATTCATAGTAAATATCTGAAGCGATTTTAAAGCTAATTGCTTTTTTCACTTTATTTGGCAACATATTTTTTAAGTTAACAAAAATGTATCTTACTTTATTATTACATTTTTTGGAATCGTTTATTTTAAACCGTTATTTTACTAAGTCTTAACTTTACAGAATAATTGTAAATACGAGCATTCAAACATCTATTAAATTGTAAACACTACAAAATAGTTAACTTACAAAACAATCCGTTTTTTAACCTATATATCGAACGTTTTATTAAATAATAATCAAAGAATTTATTAATGAAACTATTTTATTAAAGGAAATCAGGCAGCAGCGTGATTGTTTGATATCCTTAGATTAATCTGTAATTGAGTATTGTATCTCAGAGCTGTGTACTGAGTATCTCGCAGTGAATCTTTTAGTTTATCTTGTTTTTCTCTCTTGATTACGATAGCTACCAGGTTATAGCCTTTTTTTCCCTTGACTAAATTGTTTTTTTATTCAAATTTATTTTGACTTTAGGTTTAGTTAAGTAAAAACTTCAAGCATGATGGATATGTTAAGGTCTACTAGTATATGTCAAGGCAGCAAGTATAGGGATAAGATAGAAGCAAAAGGTAACAAATTTCTGGGCTTTATTCGTTTGTTTTAGGGTTTCAATAAGAAACGACGAGAGAAAGCAAAGGAATTTGCATATGTGCAAGTTGAATTGAGGGTATTTGGACTGAATAAATGATTATTTATTCGTGAATGATGAATAATGTGTGGGGGGGACTCTGTAAAACTGATTGCAATTTGTGTAGTTAATGGATATATTGTGGGGCAAGTCAATGGTGTATAGTTAAAAGGATATCCCTTTAACTTTTCAGCTGTTTCGACTCTTTAATATTAGTTAAAGGTATTTTTGACCGCAGGCATTTTGTACGTATACAATATATCTGTTTGAAATTCAAAAGATATCCAATATTTAAACCTGGCTTTGTTCTCAGCGTGGTTTCTATGCCGCCAACGCGTAATCAGCTTTTATATATGCATGCCAAAAGGCAAACTACACGCCTCACAACTGAATGGGCAGCTGGCAAGGACAGCAATACTCAGCAATCCTTGCAACACCTGCTCCAAACACAAACAACGCCGCAGGGCGACAGTCGGAGATGTTATAGGTGCTGTTGATGTGAAGCAGAAGTTATTCAAGTTAAGTGGGATGAGGGGCGAGGGGAGAGGCGAGGGTTGCCGCATATGTTTTGCCAAGTTTATTGAAAAATATGCGCTGACAGGTAATATGTCAATGCGTGGGATTTGCCAAAGTGGCAGCATCATAATAGACTCGCTGCAGGAGCAGAAGCAACAGCAGGATATCTGCATGGCTAGGGATATGCAAACGCTGGCATAAGGTTGTTTGTTCTCCCCCTTGAGCCATGTTTTTTAAGCCAAAAGAAAATATGGCAGCACTCAGTATAAAAGCAGGATGAAACCTTGGCAAAAGCTTACGAAGAGGTAGCGGGTGGTTGAGGTGGAGAGGTATAGAGATGTGAAGACGGGTTCGCGTTGAGTGTGAAGACTGCAGTTCTAGTCTGTCTTTTCATGATTTATTGCCGTCAAATTGAAAATTGAGTGGCTGACATTGTGCCACAGACAGCAGAGCGCATTAATATTGAAAATTATAAAAAAAAGGGTTGGAAAATGGATAACACTTTTCTGCTTACCGTAAAGAGACAACTGGCCACACAGACAGCCGCCCAGGATCCGACCCAATAGCGCAGCACGGTGCGTTCTCGTTCCGGAAAGAACATGGCGTGACACGGAGCACCACAATCGTGTAGATCCTGTAAAGAACAAGAGGAAAATGATGATGAAAATTCAATTGAATGGAAATCAAAGATGAAACTCAGGGAAATGGGTGAGAACGAAACGGAAATTAATTCGCTTTGGTGCGTAATTAATTAGGCTTACAATAAGGGATGCCAGGAAGGGGAGATATGATAATTTTAGATTAACCATTGAGAGAGAAAGAGATAGGCAGAGGCTTAGAGTAACAGAATAGTTTTATCATTACTTAATTACTTATTTTAAGCCGCTTGACAGTTATAATATGTATTATTGACATTTGTATAGAATTCGCATTAAAAAGCATTAATAATTTATTGCGTATAGTATTTAACAACAAAAAATATTTAAAATAGAACGCAAAGCAAAAATCTAATTAAAATTTGAATAACAAATAATAAAAAAACAAATAGTTTATATAATTGTATATTTATTTATTTTATAAAAATATATTTTTAATTAACTTTTTTTTTAATTTTCTTGCATTTGTGCCACATCTTTAAAGTTGGCCATCAAAAATCTGTGTCCAATCGCAGCTCCATTATTTGTGCTCCACTTCATTCAAATTTATATTTGCATTTTTCTCTTCAGTTCTTCTGGTGGTTTGGCCACAAACTGCAGGCAATTTATAGGCGCTCCCCATATTATTTTTACCACAAATACTGAAAAGTTTTTTGCGATGCTGTGTGTAGTCATTGAAACTGTACAAAACTGGGTATTATAGACTTAAGTGACTGTATGTAACAGACAGTAGAAAGTATCTGCGAGTCTATTAATTATATTTATAATTTCTTTAGGAGTATAGTCGACATTGGAGCTAGAGGCATTATATTTGCTTTTGGATTTCAGTAATCAATTAAATTGAATTCGCTGAAAACTGAAATAAAGTTTTAAATTTTTGAGGTATGCATAATTTATAATATTCTTTAGAAATCCTACAAATTTCATAACGATCGATTCATAAATGCGAAAATTATTAATGAAACTGTTGCCCATAGTGTATATTTGCAATATGTATGAAGAAATCAGTACTTGGCGCCATCTATCGTTTGTTGCTTGCAATGTTTATATGTTTACTTCAATTAACATAGAGTTATTAGTATCACAGCATTGTTTACAGGGTATTTCAGCGTCTAGCTGTATCGGTTATTACTCTCATTCTTCTTACTTCTCTCGTTCTTGTTTTCTTATGTTATTGCATGTGCCACAAATATGCGTAAATATTGCCAAAGTCCTTTCTTCTCTTTCCTCCCTTCCCTATCTTTCTCTTTTCTGGACTGACTGACTGGCTGCTTGCTTATCATTAACATCATTATATGAAATTTGTTGTTGAAATTGTTGTTGTTGTTCTTGTTTTCTCTTATTTGGGCTCGCAACTCGCGCCAGATAAAACGCGTTAAAGGCGACGACGTCGACAGCTCCTCTTCCCTCTTCCCTCTACCATTTTGCCTGGCCTTCCCCACTACCCAGAGAAAAAAAAAACGCAATTTGCGCCGCTAACCTAACGATGATTGCCCCAAGTGAAGAGGACAGCCAGGATCAGGATCAGAAGCGGCAGCGGGAAGCGCATTTTAAATTTTTAATGGGAATTTCAAATAATGCGCAGGCCGAGCCCGTTAAAATTTGGGGTTGCTCTTTGACAGGGCTGCCCCGCCTCTTTCACTCCCTCCCCCTGCGCTCTTTTCCCCTTTAAATGCCAACAAAAGAAACTGCTTAGTTTGAGTCAGACAGAGGCTGCTCTGTCCACGCTTCCCCTTCTGTTGTCGCCGCCACTGAACTGCCTTTAGCTGCATGTGAAATGAGCTCAAAGTGAGTTCGAAGCGAGGCGAAATGTGGCAAGTAAGTAGAATGGAGTCGACTCGAGTTGAGTCTGTTGCGGAAAAAGCGACAGAAAGAGATGCGTGAGGCAAACATTTGCAGATGTGTCGAGAGATCTGCATCAGATGCAGATACATTTCCTAAATTTCGTATTCACAGTTGCCCAGTCAAGAATTTTTGCGCTGCGTTTGTTTGTTTGTGTTGCCTTTCACTCTGTGCATGTGTGTGCGTGTGTATGCGTGTGTGTGTGTGTGGTTCTATCTAAAATTCAAATCTCTTGTGGTTTACACACTGCCTCGAGGCAGTCGGAATGCAATTTACGGGGTTGTTTTACACGGCAGAGGGAGAGAGAGAGTTCAAGGTTGTGGGCACTACAGGGTTGCCATCATTCCTAAAATATTCTGAATTGTATTCGTAATACTATCATTAAATTGCATTCATGCTAGAGTTGCTTTAACAAATCTCACTTCAAGTTACTGGGGTTTGTCTTTTTTTCGGAATCTTTAATGAACTCGGAAAAGGCAAACAGAGACGCCTCTTCTATGGCCAATTACAGCACTAGAGCGGGCCTAGGGGATAGGAGGAGGGGTTGGGGTGGGGGCAGCATAACTTCGTGCGACTGCAACAGTTAGAACAAAAGCCCAAAAGACAATGTTGCCCAGAGGAGTTGCTTGCAACACCAACAACAACAACTCGAACAACTGACCACAACAAAAGGCCCTGAGACTTGAACATTGCATTGTTAGGCCTCCGTCTGGGTCCAGTTCCCGCTTCTCCCCACCTGCCCTCTCACCCTTGCCTCTAGTCCGGCTGCAGACCATTGTTTTCGATTTTTATGAGGCATGTATAAATAATTGCGCCCAAAGGCCGCCGACATAAGTTTTCATGCCGGCCGCGTGGACGAACAACAACAACAACAACGACGACAACTAAAAACGCCAAGCGACTAAACTGGGACCCACTTCCCGTTTGCCACGCCCATTCCCTTGCGCCCTGGCGTCGGCTACGCCAACAACAACAACAACAACGACAAGAAAAGTATTTCATTTTTGCTCCTGGCAAGAAATAAAATAAAATATGACTGCAAAGTCTGAGCAGCATTTAAGGAGTTTTTAATTTATTATAAATAAATTTTATACCAAGGCAGAATTAGGAAAGAAAGGGGAATGCGGGGATGCAGGTGAAGAGCTGACTTCTAGTTGGAATATTGGTGGGCGTGTTGATGATGGGGCAGACTGCAAATTATTATAAGTAAAGGCGATGTGCCCGAAACGCACAGTGTAACAAGATGCCTCAGACAATAGATGAAAAGATAAACTTAAATATATCTTAAAGTAAATGATGAGATGAGAAAGAAAGAAAATCATCTTTATATATAATTTTTTGTATTTATTGATTACTCATTATACATATTATAATCACAATCAGTGAAATCTTTTAAGAGAGCAGCAAATGTAATAAAATATAATTTAAATTTAAAACAAATTAAGAATATTAATATTAGACTTGAACAGACCAAACAGTCAGTTTATCTTATTCCAAACTGTATCTAAGAAGAGGTTAAGTATATAGCCAAAATTCTTAATTAATTCTAGCACAAATATCGCACAATTTCTCTATGAGCAGCAAATGAATTAAAATATAATTTAAGAATATAAACTTTAGACTTCAACCTACGAAATACAGTCTAATTTGTTAACTCTAACTTTACCTAACAAAAGATTAAATATTTAGCTAAAGTTCTTAATTGATTCTAGCTCAAAATAGTCATCATCATCAATGCCTTTATCTTTCCCGTCTTTCGATCTGTCAATTAAGAAAAAACTATAAATAAACTTTCTGTGTAAACCATTTATTTCTCTTTCATTCGAGACGTGCGACAGTTAGCCAAAAAAAAAAAGTGTTGACAGTTTTAATAGTCGTTATGCGTAGCAATTAAGATAAAATATCTTTAGCTCATTTTCAGACAATGTGGCCATCAAATTTCATTCTCAGCAGCCTCGAAAAACAGAGAAATAGAATGGAAACTAAACAAGAGGAGAAATAGAGAAGTAGAACAAAGTTATAACGTAAAGTTTTAGCAGCAGCAGTCTAAGCCCAAAAACTTCTGGAGTTTGAGCTACAGATTCGTCATTCAAACGCAGTCAAAAACACAGACAACCCTCGACAGTGTTAATGATAGCCTCAACTGTGTGAGTGTCTGTGTATTTTTTGGGGGTGTTGCTGACGTTGTTAAAGTCAAAATATACAGAGAGATGCAGAGAATTAGATAGAAACATCGAAAGGACCCATGTTTTGGGCCATGTGCTATTCGAATGTCCTAAGGGTGGATTTTTCGCAGGCAGGATATTTTCCATAGACGGGAGATAGGCTGGATGAGTCTGTCGTCTCGTCTCGCCTGGCATTGTTTGTGTCTCGTTGTCTGCCACGTCCTTGGGAAGAGGGAAAAGATGCGAAAGGAACGGCGCTGCGTCGCACTTGAAACAACTGACAAGGACAACAGGAAGCAGCTCGTGCTGACAACAAAACATGCATTCGAGCGATGAATACAATTTTCAATAAATTGAAATTCAATAACAAAACCGGAACGAACACGAACTTGAAGTCGCAGTCGCAGTCGCAGTTAAAGACGAAGGCAATTTTCTGCCGGAAATGGCAACAGCAGCCGCAGGATATACAGGACATTCACAGCCTGCGCCAAGTGCTCAAATAGCGGCCACAAACCGGTTGACCAAAATCAAAAATAAACCAGAAAAACAACAAATTCAAAAACGTTGCAAACGAATAACTTATAATTTATTAATATTATTGGTTTTGGGGTCGCGAACCTCAGACTTCAAATGAAAAATCGAATGCAAAGCAAAGCTCAATATCAAAGTCAAGGGCCGCACAAATTACACATGTCGACACTTTATTAAGGACACCCCGAACCGAACGGAGCCGAGGATTGGCCATGCGCTGGTCCTGCATGAATGGACCATCGAAACAACGATGCGATATCAAAAAACATTTGGTTTTTGCGGTCCCGCAACGAGCTGATCCCGAACCCAACACCGAGGGCTATAAAATGTCGACCCGTCCATATGTTTTCGGCACAAGAGCGAAGTGGGAGGTGCCAGGCATAAAAAGGAAATCGAGTGAGAGCGCTGCAATGGAGAGCGCTCGAATACGAGATGACCAGTAGGTAATATTCAAAATATTCTCAAGGTTTTCTGCTCTTCTTTATCCCATTTCAATGTAAAAAGCAATTTCTTAAACTCCTAGATATTGATTACCTACAAAATTTATTTAGAGTTTAAAATATAACAACAAACTAAATTAAATTATATTATAGTGCACAGTTTTCAAATTATAACTGAAAAAATAATGTATATTTAGGGATAGATGAAAAAATGTGTAGATTTTATTTATAAAGAAATTCAAGGCATTATTTTCAAAGTTATGTCTGCAATTGGATTTATAGTATTTGTGAAGTAAGATGGTGAGAATGGAAACCTACTAAATATAGCACAATTGTTAGCATAGATGAAATAATAGATGTAAATTATATGCAATGAATTTCAAAGCATTATCCTTAAAAGTGTGACTACGGTTTGTTTGCTTGGATTTGCGAAGCAATAATTTGTTAATAGAAACCTATTAAGTGTAATGAAACTTTTAGGATGAATGTAAAAAAGAATAGAAATTATGTACCTCAAATTTAAAGCTATTAACCTCGAAAGCGAGCCTGCAATTAATTTCCTTTCAAGGAAAGATAGTGAAGGAAGATAATGATAATAGATGTATATAGTATACACAAAGTACGTTTATTAACTCATATATTCTTCGAGATATGTTAAATAAACGGAGTTCTTTAGGATCGCAGCTGCCACCTTCTGTCTGTTACACACACTTGCGCTATTCTATAATACTCCTTTGTAGCCCATTTCAAAATGGGTGCAGGGTATAATAAAAAAAGGCAACTCTTTGGCGCGCGATTTTGCGATACTCGTTCATACGTTTTTGTTTTTGTTTTATTCTTTTCCTTTCCTCACTCAAAAGTTGGCAGACCCATCCGTTGGCTGTTGCTTAACCCTTTCATGGCCAAATTGTTGAGGCTACATACAAATTATGCCCACAGCGATGAGGAGCGAAAAAAAAGACTGTAAGAGGAATGCCAAAAAGAGTAAGAAATAGGGGGAAAGGGGACACGGAAGAGTTAGGACTTGCTTGGGTCATGTAAATGTAAATGCTTCGGGTTATATGAGAAGAAGTGGCAAGGAATTTGGCAAGCGGGGTAAAGAGGGGCACCTGCTGAAAAGAGGAGTGGGGAGGGGAGGGGAGGGAGGGATGCAACACTCTGGCACATATCGTATAATTTTAATGGAAATTTATAATGAGAGTCGGTTTAAAATTTATGTTGCCAAAGGTGACACAGCACGCAAATTAAGGTTGATGGGCAGATGGGTAGATTGGGTTGATTTTAGGTTGCGGGACCTGTACTAGGTGCCCGCAGGCTGTGTGAATGTTGTCGGATCGTTGTTAAGGAAACGCAAAAGGTGTTGCCAAAGGACGCATGGAATTTATGCACATTTCAGCACAAGCTTAAAAAATAATGTAACTCTCTTTTTTTCGGTGGCCTTTACATATGCATATGTATGTATGTTGATTGGATGACCACGTAATTAGCCATGGAAATTAACAAAAAGAGGTAACCTTTTGAATATGAATTAGGAGGTATGCTAAATGAGAAGTAGACTTTTTTATGAGTATTTAAATATGGAATATTAATATGTGAAGGAATTTAAATGAATCTAAATTGTTAATTTATTCATATGAATAAATTAAATTTTTAATATTTTTTTGATATCACTTTAAAATTGTATATTAAGCTATTTTAATTGTAATTTTATTATATTTTCTAATTTTCTTGAAATTATAAATAATTTGTTATGTGTCGACTGCTTTAAGTTGACGCTAAATATAAATAAATATATGAATAAATAAATAAACAAATAAATAATTGAATCAATAAATAAATACACAATTAAATACTTATATAAATAAGTAAATAAATAATCAAATATAGATAATAATATTGAATAAATAAATACATATTAAATTAAATAAATTAATAAATTAATAAATATATATAAATAAATAATTAATTAAATAAATAAATAAATAAGTAAATAAAGATATATGTAAATAAATAAATCAATATACTGTCAGTATTTATAAAAGTATTCTTTTGCTAACTTTATCTCTTCAATCGCTGAACATTTCTCACATATTCATATGAATAAATTAAAAAAAAAAGTGTAATCTATTCAGTTATAAATTTTAAATTGTATATAATATAGTTAAATTGTTAATATTATTATTTTTATTACTAATTGAATTTGAAATTCTAAGTTAAATAAACAAATAAATGTTGCCAGTATTTTTATAGCACTTCTTTTGTTATCTTTAAGCAAACTTTAGCCGACTAGACAGTCTCTTAACGTGTTATCTGAACTTATCTGTTTCAGTGTCCATCTCCATCTCCAGTCGCCGCACAAATCTCAGCTAATGCCAGCTAAATGCTAACAACTTAAAACCAACTTAAAAGCAACTTAAAGACTGCTACTTACATACCATGCCATATAGTATGCCATATCCCATATACCCATATACCATTTACCATATACATCCCTATGATGTCTTGCCCTAAAGACTCGGCAAATATTTATCGGATCGCTTAGCATGCGACGCACGTACGCAACGGAAGCAGACGAAGTGTGGAAGGAGGAGGAGGAGGGTAGCATGTGGCATGTAGAGAGCGAGACAGGGATAACGTGACGTTGACACTCCATGCCATGTCCACTTTCCAACAGTTGCCAACGGTCAGATCCACGCAGCTGACGCTCTGCAGCAACGGCAGCAACAAGGTTTGCAACATAATAACCCACATAAAGCAGCCGAAACCAATCAACCAGAAACAGGCTTCGGCTTGAACATTAACCCAATACAAATTAAACAATTTGTTGTTTGCTGGCAGTAGTAACTGTAAATGGCTGGCAGCATGTTGCTAACACAGAATGTTGCCAGAGCTCTAGCTAGCCACTTTGTTGCTCAATTCAAACGAATTAAACATTCTTGTTGACTGGCAACATGTGTATGTTGCTAGACTTTGTTGCTGATTGCCGTTCAATGTGCAAACTAAAGTTGCAGGTGCAACAGCAACTTCTGCTTTTCTTCCTCTTGCTAACAGTCAAACCTGTACTTGAGAGCCTCTGGTTCCTGGCACGTTTCCATGTCTGTTGCGCTGACATTGACGCTGGCAGCGCCAGCAATTTTCAATTTGACATTTTGGCAGTTCTCTCTCTCTCTTTCTGCTTTCCACTCCTGCTTCTTTTCTAATTGCATTGCAGGGGGAGGCAGAATTGAGGTCGTGCCACAAGGTTGAACTCTGGACACGCTTCGCTTAGCTGCATCTTGTGCATAATTTGACATATTAATTATTAGTTGCTTGTCAGACTGACAACAACAAAAGTATCTATGTATCTATGCCCCCGACTCTTCTGTATCTATCTTTCTCCTTTTCTCCTGCCACATGCTGATACTAAACTGTTTCTTTTGCCACATGTAGCGAGCATACAACTCACACAGTTGGTGGCACTTTCTTTCAATTTCTGATTCTATTTTAATGCTCTTGGTTGACTCTGCTCAAGACATTTACGTCAACTTTTCACCCATTTTCATTCCTTTTGTCTACATTTTTCCATCATTTATCCGCTCGATTTTTTTCTTGTTACTGCGGCGTCTGAAAGGCGCATAATTTAATAAATTTATGAAATTTAATAGACAGAAACGTGTTCGGTGGCCACAAATTTGTGGTGGGTCTTGAAATTTATATGCCAGCTAAAGTTGGAGTTGGAGTTGAAGTTGGAGCTGACGCTGACGCTGAGTGGGCGTGTCAGCTGTGTTGCATTTGAGTTTGTCGGAGCATGAAAATGATTATACTTAAGTTGCGGATAGCAAATGGAACGCTTAAAGACCTCGAAACTTAAGCGAGAGTAACAATAGAATATCTTAGCCGATTCACAGCTGTGTGTTGCCTTATGAATATGAATTTGAAATCTATTTGTAATCTATAGACTTTCTTTTCATAATCGCCTCAAATAAATCGGCATTCGCATCTATAATGTAACATTAAGTAGTCTTAGGTACTACCTTTGTTTTTGCTTATGTGTCTTAAAATGCAGTTCAGCTTTTATACAGTTTTTAAGCTCAATGTTTTAAAAACTCATAGACATCTGAATTTTTTTTAAGTCTATTCGACTTTAACTAATTTCCGTTTTACAATCAACGCTTCTACATGTGTTATAGTTATTTTAAAGCTAAGTTAATTACAGTCTTAAGACAGTTTTAAGTTCAATTATTCAACAACTGAACTACTTAACCGTTTCAGTGTTCTATCATAACCGTATGACAATCTTTTAACATCTATTTCAATCCGATCCATCCACTTTAGTTTTCATAGCTGTAAACCTTAAGTTATTAAACTTGTAACACAGACTTTAGCACACATTTTATGTTCTGAAATTCTTAACCGTTTTACAGTTCTTACATAACCGTTTGACCATAATATTGTCATCCATTCACAATCGTTTCACTTCCGATTATTAATCGCCTGAACTGCTTTTGCTTTCGTGACTGTAAACTGAAATTAAGTACAGGTTGAAGCGAGTCTTAAGATGAGCTTCAGCCACAAATACTTAATTTCCGTCATTAGGCATACATCACGTTACAGTCATTAGACTTTGTCAAAGATCTGTGCAGCTGAAACGGTAATTTCGTTTGGTAGTGTCGCCATATCGACTAACAAGCAAACGGTCCACTTTAAAGTCCCTCACCCGGCGATGCGAGGATGCAAGAACATGGGGCACGAAATATTACAACAATTTGCATGGTAGTAAAGCCTGTTACTGTTACGATTTTCTGATGTCGGTGGATGCTGCAAAGATGCAGATACGCCACGAGACCTGAGCTGAGCTGAGCTGGAGACTAACGGCATTAGGAGAAGTGTGCGGCAACTGCGAGTGGCATCTCGCCAAAGATGCATCGATGGGTTGCGATGGGATGCCACAGATCCGATGTTTACCATGCCGTACAGTTAGGCAGGCGGCGTCGCATCGCAATCCGGTTCTCTGTCTCTCTGCCTCCAACAATAATAATTACAAGAACAACAAGTTATGGCAGTTGGCAGGTGGCAGGTGGCAGAGGCAGTGGAAGTGGCAAAGACAAAGAGGAAGACGCCGACGAGTAAGACTGTTTGCCCTGGCCAAAACTGAACCAGGGAAAAGTGAACAAAACATTGCGCTGCCTGGCTTTTTCTTTCCTTTAACCCATTGTGAGTGGTCATTGCGAGCTTTGATATAAAATGCGGTTGCAAATTATATATCATTTGAATAATAACGCATCAAATTACGTAAAAATGCCATATAATCGATATGTAGACGGCGACAGCTATGTTAGGAACTTCAATCAAGGAAGTGAAAGATGATGTTTTGGGGTGCTTCAACATTTTACGATGTGTGCAAGAAATTGCATTGTTAGTATTGAGAGAAAATAATGACAATTGAGGAGTGATTTAAATGATTGAGTTTTCGAATTTTCAATTAATTTTAATGAATTATGAGTGAATAACTATGAGTAAAATCTAAGAAGGTTTGCTGTGTTTCTTTCATATATCTAAGAGTAATTTTTACTTAAATTACAATAATAATACTGCAAATGGTTTAGTAAGAAGAGTTGGCATAATTATTTATTATTCTAAACTCTAAAACTTTAGTATTCCTTAACATTTTTAGTTCTTAATGTAATAAAAGTTGAGATATACAAAATACTAACAATATAGACAACTGAGAAGCATTGCAAGGTGATAAATAAATAAGCTTTAAATTTTTGTTAGAAATTGAAGCTTGTTTTCTTAGTTATTTTGTAGAAAACTTAAAGCATTTTCAGTTCCTAAATTATTTATAATAGAAAAGCTATAGCACCAAACTGTATGTATGAAAAAAGGATTTAGTTTCCAAGTTTTAACTTATATCTGATGAATTAAAGTCCGTTTTTAGAGTGTCTTCCGTAAATATAAAGAGTATAGAGCTTGGGAATACTGTCATGAGAGTTTTTACATATTTTGCTGAATTGAAATATTTATTTATTAAAGGATATTGAAAATTCAAGTATTATTTACAAGAAGTCGGAGTCTATAAAGCGTTACAGATATTATAAATTATGCATTAAATGTATTTTTCTAAATTCAGAGCATTTCTACTTCATATGTAATTTATGACTGAAAAATACAAAATTGTAATTCATAGTTGGTCATACTTTTAGTTGATTTGTAAAGTCCTTTTAGTTGGCAAGTCACGTAAATACTGCAAATTGTATTTTTGATTCAAGACCTGCTTCGATGAG
This sequence comes from Drosophila histrio, assembly GCA_958299025.2. Lineage (NCBI taxonomy): Eukaryota > Metazoa > Arthropoda > Insecta > Diptera > Drosophilidae > Drosophila > Drosophila histrio. Next base: position 18,528,039 of record OY729166.1, on the reverse strand, counting down.
TACTCGGTACTCATTCATTTAGCCTGGGAAACAACACTCGAACTTTCTGCTGCATGTGCATGTGGCATGCACGCACAAACATACATACATATGTGAAACACTCGCCACTTGCCACTTCATTGGCTGACATCGATGCCATTGAATCAGACTTGAAGAGCCACACTCCAGTCCCCCAATGTGAGGCACTCCTCGGGGCCCAACACCAATTGATGATGGGCCAGTCCAGTTTCTGGGCTGAGCCGAGCTGAAAGCAACCCATTAACTAAAAGCCTACTCTGCTTTTGATATCGGACTGTGGCAGAATGCAAGGAAAAAGCATTTACTGAAAACTATTTGCAACAATTTTTCACAGTCGGCTGCCATAATTTTTCACACAGCGCAACAGATGCGATTCCACAGATCTGTTGCTCGATTTTTATTTTTTTGTAATATTTTTCTCCATTTCTTTTGCTTTTATTTTAACACTTTAAACGCTGACGTTTAGAGATGAAAGAAGAGAGATTGGGTGGCGGGAGCGGGAGCGGGGCAGGGTGTAGTCCAACTGCATTTTCATTTCCATTTTTTCGCTACAGTGGCGAGCGCTTTGTAATCAACAAGAGTCGAGAGTCGGGCTCCAGAGTGAGTCTGGGTTGCATCCCAGATACAGATACAAATACAGATGCAACGCAGATACAGATACACCACAATTTATCTCACAGTTTGCAGTCTAAACAAAAATGACTGTCGGTACATAGCTGGTCTGCTATGGTCGAGAGCCCTAACGATAGGGAAGTTTCACAGTGCTCAGCGGCGGCTCATCGGCTCATCTCCTGCCAACCCATTTGCCATTTGCCATGTCCGCATCCGCATTCGTTACCGCGTGTCCGCGTTTCATATCCCCGCCTTCCCCTTGCCCCCTTTGCCACATTACCTTTGCTCCAGCGGCGACAGCGATAAATGTTTTAGCATTTCAAACACAAACTACAAAACTCTGAAATATACAAATGATTTCGTATTTATTTCAGCCAAGTTTCGAGTACCCAGAGAGATCCACAAAACTCCCTTGGCCTAACGATGACAGCGAGTCGCTTTTTGTATCCCCTGGGCTTGGTTCACTGGTCAATGCCGCTGCCCTAACTCCCTCTCCTTCTCTCTATCCATCTATCTCTTTTTAACCATGAGCTTAACCATGTAATTTAGTGCGAATTTCAACGAGGTTAGATGGTAATTTTGATGCGGACTTTGGCAGTCTTTATATGCAAGACATAGGGATCACATTGTAGCCTATGTTTTACATGTGCATAGACTATTTTAAATCAGTATAGAGTACAGACTGAGCAAGTTCAAAAGGTGAAAAGTTGGCTTGAAACATTAGCAAAGATCTGTGATAAAAGCGAAACGATCACGGAAAACATATTCCTCTATGATTTACTTGACAACTACTCAACATAATACTCAAAATATATTAAAAATAATAGTAATTAACTAGTCAAAATAATGTTAGTATATTTAACAATGGCAGTTGGTTCTTCTACCTGCTGAACATTTCTGCCAATTACCACTATGAATAGAGTGAACCAATTAACAGCTTACTGAATATATCTCCAATGAGTAATGGAGAATTATTCATTCAATTGGCATGTAAATCTATAGCCGTTCTTTATATTAATTTGCGTACAGTGAAATATACCAGATTAATGGTGCAAAGTTCTCAGTATACAATACAATTATTTTTTTTTTTTATAAACAAACCAAGAGATAAATAAAGAAAATAAGAGAACTGACGAACAGTCGAATGGTCGAATGTTGAGCTAAAAACTCAGATAATGCCGCAACTTGTGCATTTACAATATTTGCCGCATTTATTTTCATTTATTTATTATACACAATTCTGTTTTTTTACATTTATTTTATGTTTTTTGTGCTGTCGATAAGCAAAGAGCTCTGTGAGTTCTCTCGACAATCGATTATTGAATTGGCAACTCGCTGGAGCCCAATTCCTATCAGCTCTACAGTTTGGGTCAGTTCGGTTCAGTTCGTTTCAGTTCTTTTCTGTTCTGTTCGGTTCTGTTCTGTTCGGTGTTTCTTTTGTGTCGGTTGATAAATGATTTCAATATTTATAAAAGCGCCAAAGCTGCGGGGCATCAAATTGCGTCAAAAGCCTGTCAGTCTCATTAATTTCCAGCATGGAAATTGTGAATAGTCGTCGTGGCAAAAAATAAAAAAAGGAAAAGACAGCAAAAGAAAAAACACATTTTAATACGCATTGAAATGTTTTGTGAGCTGCTTCAGCTGATATTCAATTGCTGGAAAATGCCGCTGTCAATGAAAAACTATCTTTTAATAAAGCCCCCCAATCCTCAGACTCCTACTCTGACCACAACTGAAGTGGCTAGTGGGAGTTGGCCAGGTCAACTGCCTGCCAGCCAGTCTGTCTGTCGGTCTGTCTGTGAATGGTGATTCAGCAGTTGGCATTGAATTCTTTATAAAGCAACATTTATCTCAGCTCTCATCAGCAGGGGGAGTAACATTTTTTAAAGGCTGTAAAAGGGGCGTGGTGAAACATGAAGTAATGGCTTCAATAGCTTTGCAAATTCTGTGCGATTCCATTCAAGAATTGATCAAATAGTTGCTACAACGACAGAATTGAGAAATGATAGCAGTACCTTAAGTTACAGAGTTTACAATCAATGGAAGATACGTAACTTTTGGTATTTTTCCTATTAAGTGCTTTAATTTAAATTTGTATATTTATATAATATTTAATGAACCAAAGATAAAATTATGCTGTGCATTTTGATATTGCATTAAAACAAATATAATTAAAGAGACAAATTAAAATTTGGTGGAATGTTTAAATAATTTGAGAATGCAATAATAATATTATATTTTATATTATAATTTAATATTATATTTCAACATATTTATTTGTATTTTTTAACAAATTGTCTTCAGTTAGGCAATATTTTTAAATAAATTCAAAATAATTAAATTCCAAATATGAATGCAATAGAAACTTCTAAAAGTCGACCACATAATCTTAATCTCAAGCGAATAATCTCGCAGTAAAGGCTAGGCCATGAACCATCTGTTTGGCTCAATTCAATTGCCTCCCCCCGCCACGACTTTAAGCCGTTTGTCAACAAGCTTCGCATGGACCAAAGAGCTTTAGAGATAACTATGCAAAAATGCGTTGCCAAGCGCACCTACAAACGGAACAAAAAAATTCGTCAACTGGCAAAACTGACCGAACTTTAGGCATACTCACTATCCCCCCCATACCCTATTGCTCCCACGACCGCAGTCAAAATTTATGGGCAACGGCGAAAAACAACATCACTTCACTTAAGCGTGAACAGTGCCTGCCAAACGTACAACAACACAGAGCAAAGGCTAACAAACAATGAGAAACGAGAGCAGCATCATTTCCGATAGTTTCTGGGGATGAGATACAGAGACAGCGCACTATGGTCCCAGCGACCACTTTTGTTGGCCAAAATTAATAACTCGCGAACGAAACAAGATTTTTTGATTAATTTTTTTGTATTGGATAGATATAATCAATAAGAAGTAGATTTACAAAAAAAAATGGGTGTGGCACTGCCCTTTTTATTACTAATGCTTATTTAAATTATTAGTTATAGTGAAACACAAAACAAGTATTGAGCATTTTGCACTGGGTATTATAATTTTGTCCCAAAATGTGTAATGCATGAAAGTAAATATGTCCGACCCTATAAAGAATATATATTCTTGGTCAGCATTAACTGCCGACTCGATAAAGCCATGTCCGTCTGTCTATCTGTTTCTATGCAAACTAGTCTCTCAGTTTTAGAGCTATCTGGATGAAACTTGGTACATATCAGTCTTTATGCTGCAGGCAGTACATATGTCGGAACCGGCCGGATCGGATCACTATATCATATAGCTGCCATATGAACTATCGGTCAAAAATCATACTTTGTATGACAAACTTTTTTATTTTCCAACGTACTTCAACCAAACTCACAGAGTATGCATTTGGCAATGTCATATACATCCTGACCAACTTTGGTATAGATCGGATCACTGTATCATATAGCTGCCATAGGAAAGATAGGTTGAAAAGCGCCTCAGGGTTCTACAAGGAAACGCAGTTTACAAGAAATGTGGTCGAAAGTGGAACTTCTCACTATATACAATTGAACAAGAATTTATTAATCTACGACACACAATATGTTTCAGGGTTGGACTAGGTGGGACTCATTTAGTATACCTTTTCAAAAATTAGTTTTCATCACAAATCAACACATGTCGAACGTCTCACTTTAACATAAAATTACTAAGACATCACATTTACTAGATACAGTTCACATTACAAAACACGTAGAGCAAACCCCACTGATTACAATTCATCACAAAAATTTGATCAAATAATGTTTTTTTTGAATTTATGATCAATTTCAAATTGTGATTAAATTGACACTTTTTCACTGCATGTACTTTTCAATAACAACAGCCATGTTGCACAGCTGATTTCGCGAAGGTGGCGCCATCTATGGGAATTTCTGGTACGCAACTAATATGGTCACTCTTTTTCTGATGTAGATCCATCAAAAGAACGTTACATTTTTAACTTTTAAAAATTAGGTTTTGGCCAACGAAAGTGGTCACTGGGACCATAGTGCAGCGTATCCTGCTGTAGTTCAAATAAAATTCAATGAGTCGCACAGCTAAAATAACCAACAGTCAATACCCTGTAAAAAGCGGGAAACAAAGGAGAGTAATTAAAAAAAAATAAGAGAGTTCACTCAACAATTGCTATAAACTTTAGCTAATATCAAAACTATTTATATGTAATCATTAAGTTCTCCAAATGATAGCGACAATCATACTATTTACAGAAAAGAAGATAGCAATATAAATACTATAGATACAAGGAAGAACAATATCAATTATAGGATACAATTAGGCTTTCATCTATTAATAGGGCATCCTTTAGTGTTCTTTAAAAATTTATGAAAGCCGGCATGAAAAACAAATTAAGCCGTCAACCAAAACTGAAGAATAGAAAGAAAAATTTCTGTTTGCGTATTTTGCAAATAAAAATAGAAAAAAATTCTAGAAAATTGCCAACTCGATGGCACTGCACCTGCAACAATGCCACGCCCACCAAAAAAAAAATAAAAAATGAAAAAAATTCAAATGTAAACTAGAAAAGATTTAACAAAATGTTTGTTCGAAATTTGTTGAAGCGCAATTTTCCGATGCGACATAGGCCAGAGAGGGAGGTTTCCGCAGAGAAAATGGCAGCGTAGAGTCAGATTTGTGACCCAACGGAAACTTTGAGAGAACGCACCCCCCAGCCCCACTCTAGCCCCCGTCTAGCCATATTTAAGGGTTTAGATGAGCGCAACGGGAAAGTTGGCAACTTTGACAGGTCCCCAGTTCTAGTTTTACTGAAATTCGGTTCGGTAATTGCAAAATTTGTGCGAGTGGCGCGTTGCAGATAATGGAAACTTTTGGTGCCGAGTTAATGCCACTTGAAATTGTCGGGGACTTTTGACAGTCGAAGGGAGGCTAGGGATAACCTCTCTCAAACCCCAAAAAAACAGGTAAGCAAAAGTTTTATTAAGAAACAGCTGAAAGTGCGACATTCAACAGCGAATTATTTGCGTATTTATGGTTACAGTTTTTGACCCTTTCCCAACTGAGGAAAGCAAATGTTGGTATGCGAATGCTGCTGCTTATGAGTATGTGTATGTGTCCCCAATGGCCCAAAACTTTGCCAATTGGCTTTTGGCCGTAAGCTGCAAAAGTTTGTATCCCCTGCAGAAGCAGAGACTCGCGTTGAGTCCAACAGCTCTGACAGTTTTTCGGATGAGGGTTGAGACTTAATTTAACTGGACTTACTACTTGATAAATGAATGATATTATAGATTAAAGTAAATCTATGGGATTTGAACATACCTGAAATTAGAAGAAAAGCAAAAAAGAATTGATTAGAATTGTCAATAAATTTGTAAGTAATTATGTAGAGTATGTGATTATGCTATCCTTATAATGTTTTTTTTTGGATATGGAAATTGTGCAGTGTAATTTCTAAACTCTACTTAACTAAAAACATGACTTTATTCCCAGAAAAATGCTGTAAAATGTCTTAATATTCACCAAAATTTTATCTATATTTTAACGTTCTTATATACTTATATATCGAAGTTTTCCAATGTTTTTGCAGTTAGAGAATTCCTTACTGATCATTATGGTACAACATAAATTTAAAATACGGCAGAAAATGCTGTAAAGTATTTAGTAATTTAACCCAAATTTAATTTATGAACACTTTTCTCTTATTTAAATACTATAGTAATTGCTGTTTGTCTTTCGTCAATACTAAGTGCATAAAGAACAGATCAATAGAGATCTTTAACTATTTTATAATATTTTAAATGAAATAAAATTCTATCCTTTTTTTTAATACTATTAAATTTACTCATACTTCACTCTTAGCTGCTTTAAAATTTCTGACAGCAGCATCAAATTTTGTATCTATTAAGGAACACCTTTTCTTTCTTGTTTTTTGCATATGCCAATCATCACACACACTTACAATTGGGGCATGAAACTCGTCAGCTACACGTATCTTCGTGTAATTTCCATGTTCGACGCCTTCCATCTGCCCCAACTCAGTTTCTCCGCTTTCAACAAGCTGAGTAAGTCTGAAAGTCCTATCTCTATAGTATGTGCAATATAAGTGCAATGGCAAACTGGCATTTCCACAGCTTATTACAGAACCCGCCCCACATTTCGGCATGCTGGTTCTCGGTCTTTACAGTCTTTACAGTCTCCGCCAGCAGCTTTCACCCAGATCAGACGGCAAGGCATTGCCACATTGCCACACACTCCTCCTTCCAGTTCTGGGCTCCCACTCGTACATATAATTTTGCTGTTAATGCATTTGGAAAGTAGCTGCATAAAATCGCTCAATTTGCTAGCATAAGACGTGGACATAAGAGGAGGGTAGAGGGTAGGGGAAAGGCAATGGGGAAGGGGAGCAACTGCCCATGAAACGGCAGCTGTTTTGTTGCCTATTTACTGCCACTTTAACCTAATTTCATTAGCAAAAACAGTTGAGGAGTGGAATAAAATGAAATGGATGGGTAAAGAGGAGTGGAGAAATTCATGGCACTTTTACCTGGCCACGTTGGTAACTCAATTAAGCAGCGACCCCAAAAACATGGAAAGAGATAAAAATCAAATGTAGAAATAAACATAGCCTGGACAGGAGCTATTTCATTCAGCTCAATTCCGACCAAGTCTATGTCCATGGCAATCTCTCTCACTCTCGCTGGCCATGGCTCAAAGAAAGAGATGGGAGAGTGACGACACGGGAAGGAAAGGGGGGGAGGGGTCCATCTCCACATGCATGTCAAGTGTCTTCGTCGCGGGCTTCGTTGTACATAAAAATCCAATTTTCGTAATTAAAAAAAATAAAAGCAAGGCAAAGAAGCTGGTCTGGGATCTGTTGGGGTTGCCCCTGGACACAGCATAAAACGAGTCTCATCTCATTAGAGCATACACAAACACAAACACACACGCACACTCATATACACACTCATCACAGTAGCGAAAACACTTGAGAGCACAAATAAAAACAACGAAAAACTGGATATTCAGATATATTTTGAATCCAAACTGTGGAGAACTGGCAACTAAACCAACAACAAAATGATGTAAAATAAACAGAAAAATATAAAAAAAAGACGAATTGAACAGTTAACATATTCCCTCTCTCTCTCTCTCTATCAGCTCTTGTGTTCCCCTTTGCCCCTTCTCTTTCTTCAAATGTGCAAAGCACTTCTAAATCGCATATCATCGCAGATGGACGAGTGGACGCCATCATCATCGTCATCACCATCATCATCGCTTGTCCTCAGCTCCAAAACTCTGTCCGGGCGTCGTTAAAACGCCAAGCACGTTTTTAATTATCTTCCAGTGTGAGAAAGAGACAGAGAGAGAGGGAGTGAAAGAGATAGAGAAAGAGAGCTGGGGCTAGTGGCACCCTTAGGAGTTACGCTTGAAGAGGCAGCTGGGATTGCTTAAGTGCTCGCTTCGGAAAGACACAATGCAAAGGGTTTTCAAGAGTACAAAAGACTGAGAAAAGAACCCATGAACTCATCCGAAACTATGCAAGCCAGCATTGTCCGGGTTTTTTCTACACATACAATTCAATTTAAAGCCGATCTCTTGACAAATTCACATGGCAAATATTTTACTACAACATTAATATTGCTTAAAGTTAAAGATAAAGCTAATTGATAGTCGATCTCTTGTTAAATTCCAATTACTATAACTTCTTTAAAGTAAACAGATACACATGAATTTAAAGCCGAGCTCTTGACAATTTTCCAACCCAGTTTATTACAGCTATTACACAGTTTTAATAATGTAAATGAGTTAATTCAAGATCAGCTAAAGATCATAAGGCATATAACCAACCGTTGTCGACGCATTTTCATGCTCGTTTAATGCATTTTTAGAAATCCTATCCAAGTATATCTCAATCAGCATCTGTATATCATTAAATCATAGAAAAAGATTGCTTATTTACATACTAGTCGTAAATCCCTACAATTCTCAGCTCATCCCAAGACTTTTCAATTATTTTTCATAGTTTTTCGTAGCTTTAAAATAGTTCTCTTTCTCTCTTTGCAGTTTCTCAGCCCAAAGTTCTGTATATTTTATGGCTTTTCACCAACAAGGCTCAACCTGCTGGACACATAAAAAATATTACAACCTTTGCAAAGGATTTTCATCAAACTCCTTGCACTGAGCTTTTATGTCGAATATAATAAAGCAAAGCACTGATAGACACTGTCGGGCACTGACTGTAAAGCACTGTGGAGACACTGGCGAAATACTGAAGGAGACACTGTAAAGTACAGACTGGGCTCAGAGACAATGAAAGGGATTGTTTGGTACTCAGAAATTTTGATTGCATTTTGATGGCTTTTAATCAGCTTAAAAATTAGTAGCCAAAGGCAGAGTACGTATCTCTTTCTCTAGTTTCCTCTGTGGAGAGCACCTATATGAAAGTGTATTTACTTTTATCACACTGACAGTCATCAGCTGCAGATTATTATTCTTAATGTTGGCAAACATAAAAATCCTTTTTATGATATGCAAAGCAGTTTAATAATTTGCTGTAAAGCAATACGTGTATCTCAGACAAATCGGGCCTTCCTACAGGATGCAGGTGGTTGTAAAAAGATTGGCCCAAAACCAAAGACAAACCATGAATCTGAGTTGGAGTCGTGTCATAAAAAAATAAAAAAAAATAAAAAAACACTTAAGCAGCGTCTTAATAAGAGGAGAGAAAAATCATTTTAAATTTTCATTCTCATGTAAATTGACACGTTTCATTATGAAGTTGCGGGCGACGAGCTGAACTCTTGAGGATTGCCATGAGATGCATATGAGCGGGTTCCCATTGCTGTGGCAACACAAACGGTGACAACAACAGAGTGTGAGAAGGATGGGGGAAATGGACGTGCAACGGAAAGCTTTATATCATATCAAGGCGCACATCATGCCACACATTGTGGTCGAGTTTGCGGGCTGTGCAACATGATATGATATGCGGTAAGTGAAGTAAGTGCAACAGCTCCAACACCAACACCAAAGGGATACATGATACATGGCGGAGCTGACAACAAATAGTTGTTGCAACTCTTATTGTTGTTGCTGGTTGTGTGCGTTGCCACCGCGATGAGTGTCAGTTATTAAGTACCTTGAAATGTATTTGTGTAGTATTATTTAGCTATCAGTTTAGCAGATGAACTTGATTAGTATTTTACACCAATGGGGATGCATTTAAAAAATATATTTTATTATCAGCTGTTTAGTTGCTAAGCAAATAAGTTTTATGCTGATTGAACAAAATATTTAAAACTTGTGCGCCTAGGGTTAAAATAAATACATTGTGTGCAATCAGTTAAAGATTAGAATTAATGAGTTGTTGAATCATTTTTAGCTTTGGAAATTTGCTTTTGAAAATAACCGAACGTAATGTCTGTGCTCCTGAATTGCCACAGAGAGATTTCGCTCCTCAGCCATTTATTTATATCTAGTCTCAACAAATTATAAGTAATTTATACAATAAATATTTTATTCAATTTAAAAATAAATAAGTAACATGTTTAAGATTATCTTAAATCTGTCAACAAATATTTTTTCAATTGAACATATTGGTTGTTTGTTTTTAAGCTAAAACGATCATTGTTTTTGCCTGTCTTGAGATTTGTTTAGAACTTTTCTTATTAAGATATATCCAAGAACAAGTTTTTAGTTAAACATGGAAGATAATAATATAAGTACTAAGACAAACTAGAGACTCATTTAATTGACTTTTTTTTAGTAAACAATTATATGCAATATATCAAATTTTTACACACATAATTAATATTTATAATATCAACCTTTTAACTCCGTTTCTTATTGCTGTTTGTGTTTGGCTTTCACTGTCAGTAATTCAATATGTTGATTTCTAAAGGATTTCGAATAGAACACAAGTGTTCAGTTCAAGATTAAAGATATTCAGTTAGCTAGACTATCTAAATACTCGTTTTTGGGCGTTACTTGGGTTCTTGTTTCGTAATTGGTATTGTCTTAAAGTTTGGTATATAATCTGTTGGCCAGTTTGCCACTTAAAGCCACTGCAGTTGAACCTTAAACGTTTCGAGTAGTTTTTATTTTTTATGTATTTCCGCTACGCTAACTACTGCCACACGGCCCACTTGCTGTTGCATGCCCCATCATTTATAACTGTCAACAGTTTTGTGGCCGAAACACGCCACAGAAACAGAAGAAACACATAGTAAAACTAATATTTAAGCCATCAACAATGACGAAAGGCAGACAGATTCAGCCTCTGAGCAATTGCCACTCTACAGTTACTCCCAGCCCCTGCCTCCTTTGTTGCCAGCAACTGCAGCTAGACAAACAAATTATGGCCACTGTCAATAGACGCGCATTTCTATGCCAACAAAATAGCCAAGAAGTAGACGAAGGAGAAGAAAAGTGGCTAAAAGGAAAACAAGTCGAACAAGGAAAAAGGCACCCACAGTTGCCATAGTTGCCACAGAGTTTCACGGACGGTTTGACAGACTGCCAAGTCGCAAGTCGCAAGTTGTAGTTTTCTTTACTGCCAACTGTGAAAACTGTGAAAATTGCCGTCAGGCATTTGGCCAAAGCCAAAAGAAAGAATCAGCAACAGGCGGTTCCCTTGGCTAATCATTGCAATTGGCATTGGAATTGAAATTGCTATCGCAATTGGCTTAAGCTTGCAACATGTTGCTGCAACAAGTCAACAGCAATTTCTACATTTGCATTTCTTCGTTTGCCTTTTCAATTTGTCTAACAAAAATTGCATGCTGCATTTTCTTTATTTTATTTTATTTATAGTTTTACTTTTATTTAAATTGTCTAAGCGATCGCAAAAATTTTAACTTTGTTGCAAAATTTTGCAATTCTTTTCGAGCTGATTTTTTTATTTTGCGCCTAAGGATATTTATGAAATATGCAGGCAAATGTGTATAAGTGTGTGTGTGTGTGTGTGTATAAATTGACGCATAGTTTGCCAGCTAACTGAATTCTTTTTAGCCTTGTTTGTTTGTCTGCACCAGAAACTGTTTGCGTCCTGCGGCGCTTTTCGTGTGTTTGCCAAATTATTATTGCATTTTATTTAATTTTATTTTACATTTTTATTTTGCTAAAAAAGTTTGCCGAATATTCGTTGTTGTTGTTCGTTCTTGTTGTTGGTTGGCAAGTGGTTGGCCATAAGAGTAAAATGAATTTAGATGGCTTAAATGGGCTATACGGCTGTGCAATTAGTAAAAATAGTGTAAATATTCAACAATCACTGAGGCAGTGAGCATTTAAGTGTTGTCGAATTGGAAACTTTTTGGCAAGAAATATGTGGAAATAGACTCCAAATGAAATCTAAAACAATTCAAGTTAACATCGGAAATAATAGTCTTTTAATATATATTTATTAATTTCGTTATCTATATTTATTAATAAATTTTAAATAAGATGGAAAATTAACACTTTCTATACCTTTTGGTAAATATATTTTAAAAACAGTACCAAACGTAACTGACATGAAAGAAAATCTAATTAAATGTAATTTATATAAAGCAATCAATACTAAGTATTTCATTGAAGTAATCATAGGTGAATGTATGTATTTAAATGATTACAACAGACCATCAGATCTCTACATACAAAAATATACCCCAATGAATTAAAGACAAAAAAAAATGTGACCAATTCCAATAGAAATCCCATATCAAACTTGAAACTCCAAACGAAACAAATGTATCCAAATGTTACAAATAGCAAACTATATATCTTGGCATCATGTATGTAACTTAGCCCTATAAAAACTTGCATAAAATGCCAAACATCCAAATGTACCCAATCACAAATGGTGTACGAACGTGTAAACTGTCAATCCGTTTAAGGTACAAAAGTATTTAACAACTGTGAAGTACCAAAATCGTGACAACTTCCCGTGCAATTGGATTGGAAACTGTATCAGTTGCTGCCATTAAGGCAAATGGAATGATCTCAAAAATTGCAGAATTGCAATTTAAATTCGATAATGCAATGGACATTTTAGCCCATATTAGTCATGGCAAATTGATTTGAGGCAAAACACTTTTGACTGCCCCGCCAGCCCCATTTGTGGCAGTCCGTGAGGCGCATTTATCTTTAGTTTTTCTACTCTGTTTTTTGTTTTTTTTTTGTTTTTGCGCCTTTGCATAGCTAATTTCCTTTCAAGATAAAGTCATAGACACAAATGGCCATAAATTACGCACTACAAGAGCTCTGTGGCTAAAAATCGCATTTATGTTTATCGCCATAGATAAACTCGGCCGCCTTTAGATAGGCATCAGAGGCCAGAGCCGCCCGTCTGGGGAGTTGGGGAGCTGGGGAGGCTTTCACTCTATAAATAATATAATCAAAGCATATTTGTAATCAATGCAAGGCTATCTAAGCAATTTAATCGCCAACTTTAATTGTAAATTTTGTGCGCAAAACTGGCACAAATAAAAAGTGCACAAAATGCGAAGAGAGACTATTAATGGCTCCAGTGGTCACATTATAATAATGGTCTGTAATGGGTTTAATGGACGATATCCATAGGCGTTGCTACGTCAACCAGTTGCCATTTAAGGTCGTTGTTGCAAATGCAACATGGCCTGCAATTTTCACTTGACGCATTGACAGCAGCTGGCCAACAACAACAATCATGCGATATACATACGCTATCGTATGTAGGGTAGCTTTAACTTGTACTTACTTGCACCACACCACACAACTGGTTGCACAGCGAGTAACCCAATGCAACCGCAAAATATGCCAAGACTTGGCAAAAACGGATGTAAGCAAATATTTTATCTATCTTTCACTCTTTCACTTCTTTTTTTTTGTTGTTGTCTTGTTTCTTGTAGCTCTCTCGTTTTTCTGACTGTTCCAACTTCAATTGAGCTACCTTTTTGCCTCAGTACTTGATTGTTTTCTCACCTGCATCACAGCAAAATGCCGAAAGACGACTCGGAAGATGCTCTACCATGTATTCTAAAATATGCAGCGAAATATAGAGTTCTCTTTCTGTTGCAATCTTTTAATTCAAAGAGAGCTATCATTTTTAGTCATAATAATAAAGTTTAACATAACGTATTTATCTTTTTAAGTTAATGTTAATGTTATTCCTTGCACCAAAACTCTCTCATATTCTTTAATAGACAATATATTAGCACTACTTCAGTCTTAATGTTAATATTCTCTTTTTAATTTCTGTTGTATTGGGCATGTAACATAATTTTAGCTTAAAATACACACTATTTTTGTTTTAAAATATATAAATTCAATCACTGTGTTTTATTTGTAATTAACCTACATAACCTACATGGTATTTTTGTGTCTGTGAAGTTATTTTATAAGTTCCATCTCATGCCATATAAAGTCTTTATTTTATAGTCACGTTTTAGCTCTACTTCAGTCACCAGTCTCATTAACATTTTAAATGCTTTTGGGCTGTTAACGCGATGTTATCGCTTGAGTAAAATCACTTGTCAATTAACAATTCCACGCAAATATATGTCAATGTGGTTCATTAAACAGAGATCTTCCAAACTTCCAGCTTTTTAACTGCCTGATTCACTTGAGTGCTGCACTAGATTATAAAATGGAACATACCCTCCGTTAAGCTAGAGAAACACGTATATAAAAAATGCGAAGTGGGCTTTTTTTTATCACACCGCACTCGTTGAGAACTGAGAACTCCGTCGCCGCATTTCATCTGTGCGTGTCCATCTTCTGGAGCAACTCCTGCTCCATCCACAGCTTCCACAGCATCTACATCCCGAGCTCCTGCTCTGATTGTTTGTTTGCTCGTTCGGCATGCGTGCGATAGATCATCTACAGTCGAGACTTACAGCTACAGACAGGTACCAGGTGTAGTATACCCAGGCCCCAGCAGAAATTTTAATTAAATTAAACTTTACTTTGAGACACGTGTCGGATTCTGGCATATTCCTTTATGTATCTCACAATCCCCATTCACATCTCCAGCATCGACATCAGACATTGAGTCTTGCCTACAGAATTTTACGACAATTTTTACTCTTTTTCCTGTGTTGCAACTTGTTATTCAATTAAATTTGTGCCTTGTCTGTGTTTTAATTGCATGAAAAATGGTTATTAAGAGTTTGTTTTTGTACAGCCTGAAGGATCTCTCGTTTTTCTCTGAGGTTTGACTAATTGATTGTTGGTTATTGTTGCAGTTTTCGCAAATTGATAGAAACTTCTGACGCCACAAAACCGACACAAAAAGCCAGTTATGATTTTTGCGACCACAAACAGAAACTAGAACAATTTGTGGACTATAGGACCACAGACTCGCACTCAATGCTCGGCTTAGGTATTTAAAGAGCTTTTACTAATACATGTTCAACAGTTTACTAATACTCTCAATGCCTGAAGAGCTATTCTCAAATGTAGTCATACAATCAGTCATGTTTCTCTTATCTAACATCAAATTCTGTACTATTACAACACAGTAATGTTTGACCTAAAAAAACCTTTCCAACTTTTGACTTCCACCTCAGAGTTTACACACCGCACACACACACACTCACACACAAAGTTATCGTGCCTGTTGGCCCTTTTGGCTGACATGTCGTTTCAACTATTGTTGTTGTAGGTTCAGCAATTCCCAACCCACATGAGCTAACACAATTTGGTCACGATTTAAGCGACGCACACGCCAGAAATTCATCAACGACATGCAAAGGTTCCTCCAGTTCCAACATCGTATTTCTCCAATTTGCCTGATAAGAAGCGTTTAGCTGAAAGCATGCGCCAAATTACAGCAAATTTCTCAATGTAATGTGTGCACAGCTCCTGCCCCATTCCACTGTGGCACGCATAAATCAAGTGCCCCCAAAAAGGTTGCATGTCTCTCTTATTTCGTCAAACAATTTATCGAACTTTGTGCTGCCAAAAAAATTCACAGCCGCGTCACGCAAATCTAGATAACAACAAAGACTATAATAGAGTACAACAATAGAAACAAATAAAACTAGGCTACAATTTGCACTCCTCGATATAGGGAAAAGCAGGAAAAATCTTCCCCCCGTCCCAAACAAAAGCCACAGCTGTCAGAGGAACTACACGCAATATTGAAACTATCACAGTGTAACTTCCCCTACTTCATATTCCCTATTCCCAGGGCATCCATTCACTCATTCATAATCGTTGACATTCACAATTTGACTTTGCAGAATACATAAAGCCACAAATCAGAAATCAGAGATCCAAAATCAGAAATCACGAATCATGTTATCGCTGTGATTTGTCATCTGAGCCCCTAGGCTCCCACAGGTTTCCTACCAAATTCTCAGTCTGTTTCTCTGTTCCCTGGTCCCTGTTGACTGTATCTGTGCTGTCCTTATCTGGCACGTTCATTGTAATTAACGCTGTAATCAAATTGGTGCCCCATGTCAAATGGCCCTCATGACAGATCAGCATCAGCAGCATCACAACATCAGATTCAACCTCAGTCCCAGTGTCAGTCTCGGACTCAACAACAACTGCTGACTGGGCCCACAGTTTGGCCTTCTGCTAGTCAAACAAGTTTGAATGCTACAGTTTCAATTGGCCCAGACATGCACATCTCAGCATCAAAAAGTGGCCGATGCCGATCCATCATCAACCTCAAGTTCTCATATCAGTTGGCGTTTCTTCCCCATCTTCCCCATCTCTCTCATCCCAAAACTATCTGTTAGTTTCCAGACTAGTTTTGTGAGGGTTTAACTAGTTTCTCAACTATTTGGTAACAAGTTGAATATATAAATAGTAAAACTATAAATAGGATACATTCCATTTCTATCAAAGTTTAATTGAATAATTGCATCTAAATATAATAATAAATATAATATAATAAAAATAAATATACCATTTCATAATGACAATTATTATTGTTCTTGTAAAATTATAAATTATATAATTAAACCATTATCTCAAATATTTGTTATTAGTTTCAGCTCCCCCATTTTCATAACTCAAACTATCACTAATTTTCCAGAATAGTTTACTGAGGGCTTAACTATCTTCTCAACTATTCGACAACAAGAAAGATAATTTATATATTGATAATCTATAATAAGGAATAATTTAATATTAAATTGAAGAATTCCATTTGAATAAAAGTAATATTTTGTAGAGTTGAATTATCTTAATTGTTTTAGATTTTGTTAAAAATAATAAAAATCCTTTCAGTTCCTTACGTAAATAAATAATAATCAATCTGAAAACAAGCATTAACGAAATGAAAATCTCAACTTAACTTAGAAAACCAATTAAGAGTACTTTAGGTAATCACCAACTCTTACTAAACTCTTCGATTACATCATTATCTATCTTCTTACAGACAACGCATAGATTAAAATTTCAATCCGTTAGCAACTTTTTATAGAAATTATATGCACAACAGTGCTAAACTCTTTCTAATAGATATTAGTTGTATTATAATCGTTACTTCTTATAGAAATAATAGCTTAATCAGTTCGTAGCGTTTTTATGTGATCTAATTTTCTTTCGTCAAATACTTACCCATAGATAGTTAGTTATATCTCAACTCTTTCTCATAGAAAGAGTATTTAAAGTGTGCTATGAATACTCAACTATTCAAACTTATAGTTTTGTTTTAGTTCACTTCATATGCAGCCCACGCCCGTCCATGTCCAGTCTGTTGCTATCTCTTCTTCTCTTTCCCTCTCTCTCTCTCTTTCTCAGTCTATCTCTGATTGCTCTACATATGTATGCACGCTCCATAGTTGTCATGATTTACAGTTATGACAATTTTAAGTTGGTTCATTAGGGGCTGCCACAGATGCTGACTGAAAATGCACTTACTTACAGCTACTACAAATAGAGTTTACGTTGCGACTACTTAACTATCTGTCCTCTCTGTTTCTCTACCTTTGTCTGCTTCTGCATCTCCGTCTCTTTCTATTTCTCACTGGGTGTGTGCGTGTCTCAATGTCTATGTTATGATTGAAGATGATTACAAATGTCTTCTTATGGCAGTTGCCTCTTTGCTGTTGTTTGTTGCATATTTCCCAACTCGGCCATTTGTAGTACCAGACTTATACGTGGTCGTAGCACTCGTGGTGGTTCGGTTTGTGCCTGCCTCCACTTAATTAATAGCCACTGTCAGCATTTTTGAGCAAAGCATCCGACAGTTGTGAGTTGCGTATAGTTAGAGCTAAATAATAGGTCTCCTAATGGTTCCTTAACAATTTATTTATGGTTTAACTAAAGAAAAGCATTTGCAATAATGGATTTTATGCGGTGCGGTGGCCCTAGAATGTTGTATGTACAGCTAATTGAATAACTTTGTTATGCTCTTCAATCTTCGACTAGAATGGGAACAAGTGAGAATATGAAATGTGATCATTAAATCTGTCTTTTACGCTCTTTAAACCAAGTTTATTTCACGCAACAAAAGTACACTGAGAATTTAGCTGTATATCGTGTTAAATTTTGAAGCGCAACCAACTTCACGTGATTATCTTAATGTGGGTGACAACCCTAGATTTTAAAAGGAAGTGAACAACAAAGAGGAAAAGAGAGAAGAGGAATTTCTGGCAACATAAGTTCACTGTTAATTCAACGCAACTCAAGGAATTAATTATATTGTTTAAATTAAATATATAACTTTTAGCAAATTTTAATTTTAAATTTATATTGAAATGATCTTTAGTTATTCTCATGGACATGATCAGTGCTTGAATTGCTACTGATTTATTTTACAATGTTATAATAATGCGGATTACAATTCTCTGAAATAGATTCTGTTACATAAACAAAATAGTATAATAGTATAAATTTTCAATCACGCTTTTTTTTTATTGATTTCTCAATATGTAAATGATCTTTAATTGAATTGTCCTACGACTACAATCTTCAACTGATTAGCAGGTGTAAACGGAAATTACTTAAGTAGCTTAGAGGGAGACAACAGATACATATATTGTAATTTATTGGGGTGCTTATTTAAGGCATTGTCACACCGTAATCTCAATCCTGTGCTAATGAAGCCCATGGCCCTGTTTGGGGCCATTTTAGCAGCTGTTTGCCATTATCATTTGTGGAGTTAAAAAAAAAAGAAACGCGAAGATATTCAACCTTCTCGTTTCCTGCTCTGGCTCATAAACCTTTAACAACTTCTTTATAAACCCGCTTCGCAGCCTACACACATGCACACCTTTGTGGAGAGAGAGAATACTATTTACCCCTGGGACTATCACCAAGCCAAAGCACTAAGCATAAAATTTATGATTTGCCTTTTGGCTGCCTTCTCTGACAGCGACTGCAACGTGGACTTGGACTCGGAGCTGGAGTTGGAGTTGGAGTTGGACTGGGGCGACATCGATTCGAGTTATACATTCGCCATGGGGACAAAACAGAAACAAGTTTCAGCTCATTGCCCATTTGTGGACTTTGGAGTTGGAGTTGGGATACAACTTCAGCTTCAACTTCAACTGAACAAACTGAACTGGATCTTCCCTCTTGTTTGAATCGTGCGCGTGTTTCATTTTAATTAAGCTAACCCGATGCGAACTCCAATTCCACTACCAATTTCAAATCGAATCCGTTTATGGATTCCCTAGCCAAGGTGTTAACTGGCAATTGCAATTTGTATTTGCCCAAAAGCAGCCGACATAACCCTAATTCCCAAAGGTGGCCGCTGACCAAAAATCGTTTTCAATTCTGGAAACGAGTATTATTTATGGAGCAGGTCAACATGAAGTTGGTAAGTTTATTGGCCCAAGGCCTATATCTTTACCCATAAGTATAATATGTCAGTCGGTCGGATGGTCGGATGGCCATCTTGTTTCGACCCTTTTTTCTTGCAAATGATTTCAGTATGCTTATTTATGGGCCAAGTTCTTTTACTTTTGTTGCCAATGTTTGCAATTGTCTGGCCAAAACAGACAATGGGCATTATAAATTCATCAGACAGTTGCCTCTGACATACAAACATACAGCATTCGCTGCATAGTATATCTGTATCTGTTGCTGAGTATCTAAGTATCTGTGAGATGCCTTTGGTCACAAAATGGCGCAGCGCTTAGCGAACAATGCAAACAATAAACAAACAAGCAAACAAACAACAAAAAAGGATGTCTGCTTTGTGGTTGACATTTGTTTTGTTCGTTGTCGGCTTGTTGCTTTTGTTTTTAATTGTGTCAAATTTTGTAGGCGGGCAACGGGGGTGTGTCGGGTGTGTTGCACAGCTTCATCATGCCCCAAAGTGGAGCACTGCGGTAGGTGCAAAATCAAAAGCCACTTCACAAAATATTTGCAAAAGCTTCCACAAAAAAAGGGCCTGCCACATTGTTTTGTGATCTGAATAGCAGGATTATGCTCAGGGATACCGGGAGGGGAGGGGCAAAAAGTGGGTGTGGCGGGCAATTGGAACGTTGATTAAACATGCAACGGTGTGTGACTTCAAAATATATGCATGTGCTTCTGGTCTAGTTGTTGCAACAAAAAGAGCACACATCTCTTTATAAACAGGAATAAGCCGAAGGCATACAAAATGGGATTTTGAGGTTAGAAGCGACCATTCTCTAGAAAGACTCCTTTAAACTCCATTGAATGTGTCTAAAACCAACAAAAACTTCACTTGCCAGCTTGTTGAAACAAAAATTTGTTATTATTCTTTAGAAAAACTTACTTCATAGATTAAAAATACTGCAATAAATGTAAAAGAAACTAAAGAAGCTGTGAACAAGATAATTTACAATTTATATAAATTCAATAAACTTTATTTATTTACAAATTAAAAAGATTGCAACATATTGCTGTGATATATACATTTATACAGTAGAAGGAAAACAGATGGAAAATAACAAGAACTTTGAGTAATTTAATGAAAGAAAAGTAATTGATAGAAGTAAAAATAGTAGAAGGAATTTGATATAAATATCGACAGTAGTACTATCGCTAAAGATATAGAAATGTATATAGCTATAATCTAATTTATAACAGTCTAATAAAGATATACTCTAAGTTATTTATATATATTAAATATTTGAAAAAAAGATGTTTACTTTCATCATATATACACATATTTATATCAAACTAGTGTCAATTGCCTCTCTCGATAGTTTGGCAGTATGGAATAAACCGCAATCAATTTAACTTTATTCTACTTATTTGTGCTGAAATAAACTTCATCGTCTCTGTTTTTTCCGATACCAATAAGCATCTTTAATCTAGCGAAAAGTGTTCAACCGAAATAACAATTAATTTGGTACGCCAGTATAAACTTCTTTTTCATCTTTACACCTCCTCCCCATCCATTGTCAATTCCAGTTTTGGTTTCAGTTTATTTACTGTAAAATCGGTCACAAAAAAAAAGTGTCAACTGAATTGTGTGCTGACTTTAATGCTGGGTGCGGTCAGTTGTTGGCCAGTTATTACGAGTAGAGTAAATGTTAAATTGTCGTCATGGTCTGGTTTTGGGTTTGGGTTCTTACAGTATGGCATGGATTGGCGCGTGGACTGTCATTAAATGGTTGTAATTAAATATTTTAACAGTCGGCTGACAGGCAAAAGTCACAGCTTAGCATTAGCATTTAGGAGAGCCGACAGTCCATGAAAACACAACATGAGTGCTCACATTCGTATTCATGCGATATGTGAGCAAAGTATGACAAACGCGAGTATCTCAAAGTTTTGCCGCAATGTGTTTACCATTATTTGGTAATAACAAACCCACACACACACACACAGAGCTCAACACACCGGCGACAACTTGTGAAATGGAAATGCGCGACAGTCGCCAAGTTGTCAGTCAGTTGGCCAATCTATCAAGAGTTTAAATTTACGTAGGATGTGAGGGTAAAAGTATAAGCTAGAGATACCCTATAAAGTGTTAAAATCAGTCACAACGATTGGTAACTGAATAAAATCACTTAACAATATCAAATAATAAATAAACTTGAGTTATGATTGTTTATTATTTGTGTTCGTAAAATACATCTTTAAAGTATAATAAGTTGATTAAATACTTGTTATTTCAATACTATGTATCCATCTATCAATTATCTAGCTAAGTAATAGTTTTATTTATTAATAATTAACTTTCAAGACACCAGGGATACCCTGTAACTTTGATAACCCTATCAAGTGCTTATGTTGAATATTACTTTAACTTTTTCAACAATAATAAATGTTAAGCTCAAGAGCAATCGCTTAATTGGCTAATACTTCTCAAAAGAAGACGCTTGAGATACCCTGTAATTGTGAAGCGGCAAGTTTTTACTGAGCTTAAAGCATAAACGCTCCCTGCATTAGAATATAAGTTAAGCCTAACTTAAGTTCTTCTAATTGTGTTATATCTATTAAATCACCCCGTAAATATTTAATTAATTTTATTAAATAACATATATTAAACATTCTTCTACTTGTGGTATTCTGATCAAAAATTAAATGTAATCAATCAGCCAATAATAAATATATAAATCACTTCTTACTTAAGTTTATCTTACGCTTAACGCTAGACTCTATCCGGTAATTGAAGCTTAAAGATCAATAAAAATCTGTCATTTCATCACCTCCATTTCTCGCTTACTTCCAGTTCACCTAAAAGCTTCACTTTAATGTGCTTTTATTTGTTAAAATTGAACTGAAGCGCAAGTTCTATTTATCTACTTAAAGTTTCAAGTAATTCTCTCAAAAAAAAATGGTTGTTTACAGTTTCACTTTCAAGTTCTTGTTGTTGCCAAGGGGCAAAGGACAAATAGCGGATGACAAAATGGGAGAAAGGCAACATGTCCTGTTAAACATTGTTGTTGCCACTTAGTTCTCATCGTTGTTGTTGTTATCGCTCTGTCCAGTCACTCAAAGCTGGTGAAAAGCGAATAGAAAAATAGCAAAGAAAATAAAATAAATAAAAGTAAAAACAAGAGCAAATTGTTTTCGTTGAAGTCTTCTGGTAATTTTTATGGATTTACAAGGATTTAATACAAGGACAAAGAGACACACACACACACACACATGCAGAAAGTGCGTGTGCTTAAGTAGCCGGAAGTTTCCTTCTTCTGTTTGTTGCCGTCCCGTAAATTAATTGAGTTGAAAATATTGTCCTTGTTGCTGTTTCGATTGCAGCCAGAAAAATAAATAAATAATCATCATCAGGCTTCGCATTTATTGGTTATAAATTGAACAATTCAAGCGGAAAATATTAAGTGGATTATAGTTTTAATGCTTCTCGGCCCCGAAACTTAACTGTGGCTATTTGTTAAAGGACATTGCGTAAAATAAATTTCACAGATACGAGAAACAAGCAGAGAGACAGACAGAGTAGTGAGTGAAGTGAGTGAGGGGAGAAGTGAAATTTACTATATGCTGACCTCTGTGTTCTGGGTTAAGAGCTTTAGGCCACTAAATGATTATGAGTCGACTTCATGTAGCTCAGAGATTAGTGTTAAGCTTCTGCACATCGATAATGATAAATGCTGCGGGCCTGGTTAACGGTGAGTTGGCCAAAAGGGAGGTCAAAGTAATCAATGCAAAACTTGCTGAAAATTTCAAATAAAAAACTTACTTATTATACTATAATTATCAGATAATTTTCAACTTTCGAGTTCAGCTTCTCAACTTCTTCTTTCAGCCCATTTAACTGAACTGTGTTTTTGGGCTTTTGCGCTTTAATTGATTCTCAGCTGCTTTGAGCAACGTAAGCCAAGCTAAATCAACGTGGTAGTAAAATTGAAGTACGTCTAAAGAAGCAGAGGAAAAAACGGCATTGGGAAGGCAAACGATACAACGGAAAGGGATTGAGAGTAGTTAAAGGAAATCGAAATAAATATGGATACTGAAGGGACTAAAAACTAAGAAAATATCTTAGAAAAATGGCAATTGTGTGTAGGGAAAATTGACTTAAAATAATGAAGTTAATTAGAGACAAGGAATTGATAAGAAAACTTAAGTGCCTACTAACCGAATAATGTAAAAATCAGAAGACATGTCAAGACTCTAAGAACTGTTAGCAATTATTGAAATTTCATTAAGATATAATCCTTAATGGATAGATAAATAACTGAGCTTTTAAGAAAGCTTTTCTTACATCTAAGAATTACGATTATAAACAAATAATTTAACTATCTAGTAAATAGCATTTCACTTTGTCATTTTAACACATTAAATATGAATTCCTTAACACAAGACAAATCATTTAATCTTTTGCAATAACTTTGACTGATGGTTGGTGTGAAAAGGTTTCTTTTATATAAAATATTTCAATAAATTATCAACATTGGTTTTCCTTTCTTTCATTTCCCATTGTCGAAATCCTTTTATACAAATTAACATTCAAAAAGTTCGACCTTCGCAATTGTGAAATGATAAAGCCAATCAGTTTATACAAAACCAACAAACCGAAACATAGAAATACAGAAATACAGAAAAAGAATCATTTCAATTAAATTAGTGTAAGGGGTGCGTCTGAGATAATCATGATGTCTGTAGGACATTCAACATATGCAACGCCTTTTGCCTTGCCAGACAAGCTCTATTATGCAAAGGCAACGGGGCAAAACCACAAAAGGATGATTCTATAAACCCCCAACATAAAAAGGATATCAGGGGATTGGGATTAACAGTGGAAATGTACCAGAAACCCAAGGGGGGGCACAATCAATTACAGTTTCGCTTGGCTGGTTGCTTTCCATTTTAGGCCTTTCAGCATTTCCATCAATTAAAAGACCGCCACGCCCACAAAAAATGCTAAATGGCATTCAGTTAAATCCGCAATGCCGCAAATCCCAATGAATTATCCTATGTGAGGGCGAGACGGGCCTACAAATCGAATCCTCGTCTCGGCTGGCTCCTAAAATGCGTCAAAATCGTTTCAAATGAGGCTTTTAATGGTTTTACGATTTTCCATATAACAACAACAAACAGCAGATCCCTAAAATTACCCCGAAAATCGTCTGTTGTCCTCCCGCGGTCTTTGATTAATTTATTTTCGTCAGCCCTTTTTTCGGGGCAGGCGCAGGGGGGCGTGCCTGTCTACACATACAATCATCAATCGGACATTGGCCCAGGCAACGCTGTCAGTGCGTGAACTTAATCCGCTCGCTTTTAAACGCACCCAGACAGAGTTTCCTCCTCCTCCTCCCTATCACTCCTCCCCGGCCTTCCTCCATTCTCCTGCAATTGCCCAACAAATTGACGAAATGGCAGGCAGTATGCGCTCGACTGGTTAATGAAACATTTGAGTGAGGGGAATTCCCCGAAAAAGGGATGTGGTACGACCCGAAAACGTTCAGAATTGTTGTGGTATTGGATTACGCATAGAGTTCAATTGATTGAGTATTCTTTGAATTTGCAAGTTTATTTTACAATTCAAGCAACATCAGCATAGAAAACAGAAGAAAGAATGGATGAATATCTAAAGTAAAGGGAAAATTAAATAACCTTATAGGTCAGTATGATTTTTGACGACGTTATGCTTCCTTTTATTGCGACATATACACATTTTTAATACAAAGAACTATCTAATTTATGACAGATTTTTCTAAGTAAGTCATTTGTATCTACAGCAGATATCATAGATGAGAGACTAGAGAATTTATTCTACTTCTAATCGCTCTAATCTCGATGTCAATACAATTCTTAGCTAAAGCCGCCTATTCAAAATAGAATTTATAGAGAGATTAAGTACATTTTTCAATGACACTCTGCTCTATCATTGAAAAACAAATTAATCTATACCATTCCTTTCTTCTCTGACTACATCCCAACCTTCTTTAGCTACAATCTCATGTGTGCAACTAACAAGCTGCTAAATTTCGCACGCTGCTCTAAAAAAAAGGCATTTAAGACAGAAGGCTTCGAGTTGTATTCCTCACAATGTTGATGATGAGGAATTCAACACAGACACACACACTCACACACTTTAAATGATACCAAAACAGAGAAGAAGAAAAAAAATGGAGAAAAAGAAATAGGAAATACAAAGTGTAGCTAGCAGCTAGTCATGTATCTGTGTATCCGTAAGATACTCGTAGCAAGCGACGCCTTTTTCTCTGTGTGTCTGCTTGAAGAAGTGTGAATTATCCTGCCTCAAAGTATTTAATGCGCTTTACACATGGCAACAGAGAAGGGGCCAAGGATGTGGGATAGAACACAAGCAATGAGTATTGTTAAAAATATACTAAATATAAAAATCAAAGAGAAAGAGTAGAAGCAGATGAATAATAACAACAATAACATTCAAGGCATTTGATCATCAGTCATAAAAACAAACAGTGTAGGAAAAGAAGGGAAAATGTGCAGAGGTGTAGGGGGTAAAGTAAACAGTTGGAAAAATAACTCGAGCCAATAATGTTCCCGATGATAATAATAATGCTGCTGATGATGATGATGATGATGAGGAGCCAACAGCGAGCTGGGAAATTAATTATACACGAAACAACGTGAAAATGCGTTGAAAATATCAGCAGAAGGTCAGACAGGAGGCGTGGGGAGCTTCAAGAGTTGGTTGGGGTGTTGTAATAAGCGTTAGTTTCTTTTTCGACTATTGGAATTATACGTAACCGTAAGCAGGCATTACAAATTGCATTGGTAACTGAAAACTGGTTTCTGTTCAAAACAAAGGCAAACAAAGCAAGAACTAAAGAGAATTTCATTCCTTTCAGTGCCGTTTTACCTGCTCTTTAACTCCAGGCAGGTAGTAGATCGAGTCCCGACACAACACAGGGTGACTCTATAAAGACTGCCTGCTGTTCGACTCGGTGGTTGAAATTAATTCT
Source organism: Drosophila histrio (assembly GCA_958299025.2). Classification (NCBI taxonomy): domain Eukaryota; kingdom Metazoa; phylum Arthropoda; class Insecta; order Diptera; family Drosophilidae; genus Drosophila; species Drosophila histrio. The sequence continues at coordinate 18,501,679 of OY729166.1, read as the reverse complement.
GCTGCGCAACAGGATATGGCATTTTACTGGCTTCGCAAGAGAGCCAAAAGTGTAGAGTAAATTGGGTTTTGTGCTGGTTCAAATGAAGACATAAAACAACAACAGTTGACCTACATGAAATGATGTGAAATGACACGAAAACTACAACTATTTTCAAACAAACTCAACTATATAAGAAGGAACTTATCGTTTCTAAAACCCGTCGAAACGAAGCAATTGTTTTTAATTTCAATTTATCACTGCATTGTTATTTGTCTTCTTCTCTTAATACACCTTGTAATCTTAAGTTCTCATATATATTTAAAATCTGCTCAAAATACACTACAATTTTACTTTTCTTTAAAATATATACATGTTATCTAATTAGTTAATTTGTTTACTATTCAAGCTATCAATATACAAGTTCTCTTCAACATTTAAGACTTTATATGGTAATCACAATTTGCTGAAAATTATAGAATAAATATTCTTTAAAATTATTCATCGATTAATCTCAAATCTAGGTTGAACAGATTTGGAAATATACATAATTCATAAGTCTACAATTATTATTCCTGTTGTAATATTTAAATATCTTCATAATTGATTTTATATCACAAATAACATATTATTTTAATTTATATATTCTCTGACTATTCTATTTAAATATTCAATTTCATTTCACTGTTTAATCTGAAATTTAAATTCACAAGAATTTATGTATTCTTATTTATAATAGTAACAATTTTAAAATTATTTTCCACTTGTAATACTCAAGTCTTCATCATCATATTATGATCACAATTTGTAGATATTTATATCAATTTCTCTCAATATTCTTTTAAAATTCTCAATTTGTGGTTAAATCTTAACCTTTTCCTTTTTAAATTTCCATCTCACAATATACTGAATAGATCTTTTAAATAATATTTTAGCTCATTTGTTTTAAATCGAAATGATTCAGATTGGTTAATTAGTAGCTTGAGTTTAGTTTGCTGTATTTTTTTAATCAGCCTCAATTCACATTAATATTTATTGAGTATTTTACTTTTCCTCTTTAATCTTAACTCTTAGTTCCTCATAATTAACACGTTTATCTATCATTTTCTATGGTTTTCCTCATTCCATCTTTTAGTGTCAAACCCACTTACTATTTTTGTATTCATAAGGATTTTCGCTCATTGATCTTAACTACATAGTTCTACATTCAATTTCATATTTCATTTTGCTTTTTCCTGAACTCCAAGATCTTCGCAGTCACATTTTATTAATCATTTGCATCATATTACTACCCTCTTTTCCTTACTGATCTCTTTCCGATCTTGAGTCACATTATATTCCATCTTTCAGTATACAACTCTAACTATATCTTAGTATTCATAATAACTTAAGTATTTTCTCTCTTTCGACTGTGTTTCCCCGCTCTGCATTCTGTAATTTCATATATATTTTAGTTTTTTCCTGAATGATGATCTTCTATGATCTTCTAAGTCTAATATCAGTAATCTTTTGCTAAATGTTAGTTCCCCTTATTCCCCTAGTGATCTCTTCCCGATCTTTACACTGTTATTCATATGAATATTAAATATCTGCCTTACCTTGCCGCCAACTTTCAACTCATAGCCCATTCCCAGTGGAGTCTTGAGCTGAACTGGACACACAAATCCTATATTCCGATGAGGACTGTCCACGCTGATCTGATGCTTTCGCGTTGTTACCTTGGGCGCACTGCGAGTTGGTGCCGGAGTCGATGCCGAGGATGTGGTGTTTTCGGCAACACACAAATCCTCGCCGCCGTGAACCGGAAACTTGGAACACTCCAGATTCTCCGGCCAGTTGAAATTGTAGGTTTTCATCAGATTCTCACAGACGCGGGCGGATTCACAGAGCGATCGGCAGGGGGGAATGGGACGTTCGAGAATTGTGCAGACGGGAACATAGAGAGAGCAGAGGAATAACTGTAGATCTGCGCTGCAGCCAATCTTCACCAGCGGCGCAAACTGATGCACCTCCAATCCGGCCTCCTCCTGTTTGGTGTGACCAATCAAATTGGGCATAATCGTCATATTATAGGGTATATTCTTGCATATGGAAATTGTGATGGGCTCGCAGCGATTGTGATGGGGAAATCCATCCAGAGAGGTGGCCAAAGTGCCCGCCAATTCCGAGCCGCCGCTGCGATAATACGAACTGGCGTCCAAGGGGGTTTGATCGTAACGCTGTGCCGCAAGCTGAAGCGCGGGAAGCGTTATAAGCACCGCAAGTGGCAACAACATTTTCAGCATTTTCTGCATATTTGTTTTGACGCGTTTTCAGCGCGTTTTTTCTCGTGGATTCCTTAAGTTAATTTGTACGCGTTTTTTTGGTTTTGGGATTCTTATAGCTCGCACATTTTGGACAAACACAAACACATGCACACAAATAACACAGACACACGGACACAGGCGAATACGGAGACGGAAATGGAGACGGCGACGGTGACTGCGACACACGCGTACAGGCGACAAAAAATAATATTTGATATTGCCGCGAACACTTGGCACTTTATTTTAGGCAATTATTTACATAGCACAACAAATATTTAAATATTTTCTTTCAATTTCAATTGCCTTCTATTAACACTTGTAACTGTTTTGCCGGCTGACCGACGGAACGAGACACAGGCAAAGTGCTTAAAGTACCGTATGCAGCAAAACTACGTAAAACGCGCGAATAACAAATCGCCTCTAGTACTTACAACAATTTCAATATTCAACCGAGAGCACAACCGAACGGCAGGGCAAACGCTGACAAACTAAACATTGCACGAGCAGAGCCAGTGTCTCTGGCCAATGGAGGGGGGAGGAGAGCAGGTTCTTTTCGTTGGCAGTGGGCGAGAGTGCGAGCGAGAGCGAGAGCAAGCAAACCGACGACCATCGTCATCATCAACAGCAGCCGTCGTGTCGTCACTTGTTTGCATCGCTTACGCTCATCTGCTGAATATGAGCTCTCGCGCGCGCTCACGCTCTCACTCTCTCTTCAGCAATACGCAATGCAAGGGTCGACCTTGAATTTGACGCTCAATGCAATTGGCGCGGCAGAGCCAGAGAGAGAGAGAGAGCGCCCCAACCAGAACAGGGCTGTTATACGTTTTGTTTTGAACGTTCCGGCAGCGGCGTCGACGTCAGCAGCGACATCAGCTTGAGCTCCTGTTGATTGAGTTGAATCCCAGAGAAATATCAACGAATGGTTAATGTGATGCGTTTAGCGTATTAATTAGAGATTATAATGAAGTACTAATAAAACTAGGCCGACAGAAAAGTGAGCAAGGCAGGTGTGAATAAAGAAATTATAATTTAGGATACGAAAACGATTTCGTTTACAACATTTACATAGGAAAATGCTCGGAGAACATTAAGATTTACGGTCAAAACCGTTGTAATGTCGACTCCCATCACATCGCTAACCGTTATTTACTTGCATTGCGAGAAAAAAGCAATATAAACTCTAATATGTTTTCTTTATTGTCTACACTGAAAGAAAAAAGCAATGCAAGTCTCACATTAGCATACATATATAATATTAAATAAAAATTATATTATATTATATTATATTAAGTAAAAAATATAAATAAAAGTTTAGTAAAAGCAAAGTATTTTATAGTTTAATTTAATATAAATTATTGAATTCAATTATATTGGGCTTATTTTTAAGAATACATTTAATTTAACATTAAACTAAATATGACTTTTTCTAATAATAAGTATTTTTCACTTGGATTTTACTTTATTCATTTTACATCTTAAATTTAAATTAAGTTCTAAGTTAAATCAAATTGTTATTGAGTTGATTTTAATAAGAATTAAGTCAATGTACAAACATGTAAATTACAGCCCATTTTTTGTCAGTGTATCTTTGAGTATCTTCTGATGCTTGATGGTTTTTCCTCAGCATATTTGCACGACAATTTGCTGTGGCCTAATGTGTCGCTCTTTAGCCGTCTTCATCTCTTTTCATATAGTTTTTCCTTATTTTTTCCACACTTTTCCTACACTCGAACTTAATTAAGTCATTAGCTTGCGTTTAATCTGCGCTTAGCATGGGGAATCAACTCGAACGAACTTCGCATATCCAAAGCATTTCTTTAATGACCCCCCAGGCCAATCTATGCTGGGAGGGGCAGCTGAGGGGAAGACAGCCAATAAACTTGTTATATTGACAATAATGATGACATTAGAGCGAGCTTTGTCTTTGTCACCTGTAGCCTTTTGTCCGATCTCAGACTGAGAATGCAGCCAGCCGAAGTTTAACATATTTTCCATGCTCATACACACACACACACTAACACACATGCACACTCTCACACTCACACACACATACAAGAAGAGAGAGAGAGAGACTTGCATTGATGACTTGTTCAGTGTTGTCAACTGTTCTAGGCCTAAGAAAGCTATATTAACATTTAAAAACAGCTAGAAAAGGCTTAAAAAATTTTCAATAAAGACAAATAAAAAGCTATAAAAGCGTTTAATTGTCTTTATTCCCCGTGCCCATTTAAAGTATGAAATAAATCGAGAAAATCTAAATAACAATGTTTAATTTGAAGACAACAATCCTTTCGTTTAGTTTATTTGAAAAATCTTCCAACTATCGTAGCTTTGGAAAAACTACACCGATTTCAGTGCGAAAATTATTATTTAACGTGATTTGAACTACAAATTCATTCACCACTAAAATTTTATTCATTTAATATGCAATCCAGGCAACTTCTGTAGTTTGAAAAAGTTTTCGACTATAATTCAATTTCCACATCTGGCATACGTCAAGCTTCAGAAGTGGCGTGAAATTAGTTGAATTGACAACACTGTTCTTGTCTTGCTCCATCTGCTCTCTCGCTTGCACTCTATCTCTTTCACTGTCTCTTTCCCGCACTCGTGTGGGCTGTAAACAAGTGTTACCGGTTTAGCCGGCGTTCCTTCTGAGCCGCTGTGGCTTCTCTTTTGTTCTTCTCTTTGCCCTCTACATCTCCTACATCGTCGGCTTGTTTAATAAAAAGCGCCAAAGTTGAGCAGCATAAAAAGACTTTTCATTGTTGTTGCTTAGCGACGTCAACGTCAACGTCGACGTCGACTGCGATGTTGCCTTTTAGTTGTTGTGTTTTTAGTTGGCGCTCGTTTTATGTTTACAAGTGAACGAACTTTGACGCCGCTGCTTCTCTTGGTGCCTATCTCTTTCTCACTCTCTCTCTCTCTTTGTCTCTCCCATCACATTGTTAGAAAGTGTTTGTTGTGTTGTGTTCTTCTCGCGTCTTTTAGAATATGTTTCGTATGTAATTTTATGTAATTAAAATTAAATTGCTTTAAAAGTGTGAGCAAATGTAAAGTGCGATGAAACTGAAGAAGATAAGAAAGAAGAGACGACAGACAGCAAATGTCAAATTGAATATTCCCCTTGTCAAAGTCTCCAAAATTAGTGGGTATAATGAGAGTTAATAAGTCGAAGGAAACAACTGATATTTAATCGCAGTGATAACATCTCAAATTGTTCCATGTGATCTTTATATTTATTGTAAACCTTAGCTTATTAAGTACAGTGAAGATCCCCTAATGTGAATAGCTGTGTACCAGGGTAAATACTAATATTAACTTACATTTAGACTGTATATAATTGCTGTTTATAATAGTAAGCACATTAAAGCTCACCGACTGTTTAAATAGGTTCAGTTAAAGCTTCCTAATATACATGTAAATAATCATTTATGTTTTTTATGTTTTAGATCTGTTTTTAATCAAATATTCTTCAACTTAACCGATTAAGCACATTAAAGCTCTTGCCTTATGCATGGAAACAGTAAAAGCTTTATATATCACAATAGAAATGTAAGCTGTTTATTCAGAAATGGAACTCTAGACAAGCTATCTACAAGTATATTAATAAATATACTTTTATACGTACATCTTTAATCTATATTCTATTGTTTTTAATCAAACCTCTAACATAATATATCAGATAAATTTTAACATATTAAAAAGAATTTATATGAAATAAAAACACTAAATCCACAAAGGATTTTAGTTTTTTCGTTGTATCTTTTTGGCGCATATTTCTTTTTATTATTTTATTTAATAATTTCAGTTGCTGGCATCTCTGATGTCAAAGTAACTGTTTCTTTAATTCGACTTTCATTTTTTCTCCCATAATTCTCTTTTTATTTAGATATCTTTTACATACTTACCCACTTTGTATGCCAATTCTCTTTATGGTCTTGGCTCAAAGCTTTGCTTGCCATTTGTTTAATGATTCCTCCTTGTTTGAGTTGCAAAAATAATCTGTCCTAAGCTCCGTTCAAAAGGGATACACACAAAAAAAAGTACAACATCATTTGTAGAATAAAATACAAAATCAATCCGAATTCTCATACATAACTTTGGTCATGTTCCATTTATTTGTTTGTCTGTTTCAAGGAAGAAAAAAAATCTAGAGAAAATAAATAAACAAGCTGGAAAACATGGCGTTCAAATTAGGAAGGGTTAAGTCATATGTGCGTGGTTTTCGAAGACTTAATGCTAAAAGGACTCGGGCCCTAAGCCAAAAGGGTTCGCCAGTTAGTTACATAGGAAAAAGTGCAAGTATTTACAGAACAGACTTTGAGTCTAAATCCCATTCCTTGGCAACAACCACGACAACAACAACCACCATCATTGGACTGTTGGGCTTTTGCGTCTTAGGCCACATTAGTTGACCAATTTCCTTAGGAAGACTTGCCCCTTATTCTCGGAGTGAACTGTCAACTTTTAAATGCTTCAGTTTCAGCTTCGGCTTCAACTTCAACCGCAGTCATAACAAACTAATTAGATGTAAAAGCTCTGCATGTTCTCTTATTGCTGAGCCTAAGGCCTCTCTCCCTCTCCCCCTCTCTCTCTCTCCCTATCTCTATCTCCCTCCCTTGTTTGTCGAGTTAAGGGTTGGGGAGTTATTTAAGTGCGTTTTGCGGCACAGAATTTGTTGAAAGCCCGAAGCAAATTTCTTGATTAAAAGTTTACGTTTTCGTTTGTTGTCTTCTGTTTGCGCCATTTTTACAGCTCATTTGTTGCTATTTGCGCAATCACAAGGTCCCCGCACTACCCCAACCCCCCACTGGGCCCCTACAGCTGAATGTAAAAGTTTGCTAGGCTTTTCGTATTGGCGGAAGCTACTCATAAATAATGCATTATTTACTTAAAACAGCCAACGGCCAGAAGCTCAATTAAATTTTTGAAAAATGACCAAAAACATTGGCCCCTGGGGTAGGGGTAGTGGTAGGGGCAGTTGTAGGGAATGCTGAGCTCGAGGGTAGCTCGTGTTGCATCAACTGACGCCATCAATCAAAGCCAGCGCTGAAATGTCCATCAAAACGAGGCTCGTTACAAGCATCAGTCGCATTGCATGTCCTTCAAATGGGATTACAAAGCTCACAAAAGGGGAAGTACAGCTCTTGAAATACCCTACATTCAAACTTTATAAAGCCTAGCAGAAAGTTTACAAAAATACTTAATAAATCAACTACTACTATATATTTAAATTGGAAAGTCTTCAGTAAATTACTGTACAGAAAACGTTGTTAAAAGCTTACTTTATTGCTTGAAAAAAGCTTATAACAATGATTAATATAAAGTTTACTTAAATCGCTTGTGGATCAATTTAATTAGCTGTTGACTGTGGCGTTTTATAGAATGTTCAAAAAAAGGTATTGCAGCTTTGGAAATACCCTCCATTATATGAGTAGTTTAGAAGCTCAGCACAAAGCTTACAACAATCAACTTATATGAAAATTATTTCATTTTACTATTAAATAATAAATATCTGTCAGAATTGAATAAACCCAACAAAATGAAGCATAAAGCTTTTCAAATATCAAACTTCAATACCATTAAATTTAGTAACAAGCTGCCAAAGTTTACTAAAATTAATTTAAAGCTTACATAAATTCAAAAGCTTTCAAAACATTTAATATTCTTCAAATACTCAACTCTAACAGCTTAGAGTTGCACAAAAGCTAACTTAAAATTAGCTAAAGCTTACAGAAACTTCATCTTAATTAAAGTTCAGCTTTCAATTCATTTGAGATAATCTAATTTACCTGTTGAGCTCTTATTGAAGTACAGATAATACGAGTTTGTTAACAAATCATGGTCTAAGAATATTTTCAAATGAAATTTCAAAGTTCCCACAGGGTTACACAGTGCATAACAAAGTTATGCTACCACCTGCTGGACTATAAATGATTGCATTTGAAATTTGCATGCAGTTGAACTTGCAAGCCACTGTTTGAGAGGGAGAGGGAGAGGGGTAATAGGGAGGGGAATCGGGTTAGTCTAGGCCTTGGCTATCCTCGACAACATTCGCATTTGCAATCGCGTCGAGTTGCGGAAATTTGCAATTCGCTGCTTGGGTCAGAAGAGGAGTGGGAATGGGGCATTTGTTCTGTGGCACGGCATACGCTACGTATGCGTGATAAATGTGCTTAACGTGGGCGTGGCTACCTACAACTCCCCCATTTCCTCATTCCCCTCATCCTCGGCTTGTCCTGCTGTCGGCATCATCAGCGGAAATGTGTGCGGTTCCACCTACGCGCCCCTAACGGACCCTCCGCCTTGAGCGTTATTTATGCGCTTTGGTTTACGACTTTTGGCGCGCACTATGAAGTTGAAGTGCGTTTAGTGGAGGGAGGTTAGTGAAGGAGACGAGAGGGGGGGGGGAGGGAGGAAAGAGGCATTCGTTGTTGTGTCCGCCGGCCAAAGATTTGATCAACTTTTGTGGCAGTCAAAGATTTTTCGGCCCATTTTCAACTTTGAACCACGGTTTGATTTACATGCGAGTCTGCAATACAGCCAGAAGTATGGCCAAGTAGAAGCTATAGGAGTTGGGTACAGGGTTGCCGCTTGTAGGAAGTTGTCGACACTCTGTTTAATTGGGCGTTACACAGTTGAACTTGTTGGCTCTGTCTGCCCGTGCTTGGCTTAATTGAATGCGTTTCGGCCAAGTTATGGGAGCACAAGTGGGCGTCAAACCAGCTGGTTGTTATTGTAGAGAAGCTCTGACTCTTTAGCTGGGCTGGCAACTCTGCTAATGCAATTTATCACATAGTTACTAAAGTCTGAACATTTTTGAAGAACAATATTGCGTAGGGAAGCTTGGAATATTCAACGAAGCAGGCAACTCTGGTTGCTGAATATTAAGCGGAATTTAAAGTATTCTACAAGCCGAAGCAGCAGAATTGTGGAATACACAGTGGCTTAAGACAACAGTTCTACCAGCATTAGGAATGCACATACTTATAGTTATTATAAGAAATAATATTACAAAATAAAACTTTCCTCTTTATAATAGAAGGAAACTCTGGTAATTTAACTACCCTAGCAGACCTGGATGTATTCCCTGGTCTGCTGGATCTCTACAATTATGCCTTTTACTTATTGACCAAGCTGACAACCCTGCCAATTTCTTCTTTCTATCGTGATTCAAATGATATTCTTAAAGGCTATCCAATTATGACATACAACCAGTATTAGAGCAACTCTGACCCTGACAACTCTTATCAGACCTTGAATTATTCCCTAGTCTGCAGTATACACTTCCAACCCAAAGTCGGTCCAATTATGCGATCCAATTGACGCAGCAGCTCACCCTGGCCAATTAACAATCGCAATCCCGTTAACCCCTCGCCTCATTATACCATTCGCCGGCACTTCGTAACTCCGGCTTAACCCTTGTGAGCCACTTGAATTAGATTAAACCCCATTTGCCTTTTCAGGTTAACTACAACTCAACTGCCCTTCCCTTTCTTCTGTTTTTATTATTCTCTGCTGAAATGCGCCCCAACTAATTTATGGCCCAGATTTTCCCTTTTTTGATGAATGCATTTTCCCCGATAGGTGCCTAGGAGAAAGTTTTGCTAGTCCTCTGCGTGGTATGGCAAGGGGGAAAAGGGAGACAACCGCAGCGGGGCAGATAAAAAATTTGTTAAGCGGATGCGGAAGCGACGACCGCCCGTTGTGCACACACATAAACACATAGACATAAAGTTGCAACAAATTAAATATGGCGGCAACATATCGTCTGGAAAAATGGCAGACCAAAACAAACTACAGCAACAGCAAAAGCCCAGACATAAAACAACAACAACAACAACAGCGAGAACGAGAACGAGAACAACTTTTAGCAAAGGGTCAAAACGTGCACAGACTGTAAAATTAACGCCACCTTTTTTTTAGGGGTTTTGGCCCGATGGCCGAAACGTGTAGAAAAACTTAAACAAAAGGTCGGCAAAAAGGCCGCCAGAAGGGTGCAAAAGTCTGGCAAAGGGTTGCGTCGCACACACACAAGTTGCTCATACGCCACGTGAGCCACATGATCCACTCCCCAGCTACAGTGGCAACATGAAAGAGCGACACGAGCCAGCCACTGGCTGACCAAAAACAAAAATATCACCGCCTACAATTCGCCCATAAAAATGTAAACAAAGTTTGCTCGTTAGAAAATAAAACAAAGTCGTTAGCCAGATGCTCTTTATAAAATAAAAATATAAATGTCTTTAGAATTTACTCTCGAATAGTTCTAAATATGTGAAGTTAAAGATGAGTATAATAGAATATAGTATATTAATATGATTGCCAGTTGCCTAGAGAGTTCACTTAGAAATTGTATCATAAATGAGAAGTCAATGAAGTTTTATTATAATTGAATATATTTAGAGTTAACTGCAAGACTGTTTTCAATATAAAGAGACTATTGATTCTTTAAGATAAGTACGTTAAATGATATAACTGTGTAAATTATTTAGAGTTTACTTAAGATATAAAATGAAAAATATAATATGGAAATATGAATATGAAACGTCTATAGACTGTTGAATACTAGTATAATGATATAAATAAATTATTATAAATATTTAAGGTAAGAGAATAGATTGTTAAAGATGTTTATTTAATAGAATATATTTTAAATCTTAACCTATGACTATCTGAAGCTGCAATAAAATTGATATAAAATATAAACATAAGTTCAGATATGTTATATAATAATTTGTTAAAAAAATGCCACCTGATTAAAATAATATAACATATATGTAGGGTTTATTATTTGATTGAGTAAATACAAGTATTAATAGAATAGAAACTTAGTAATCTATCGTCGATTGAGCTGATGTTCCCACAACCATTTACGTTCGAGGCCAAACTGCAACTCCCTTCGGCGTTTCGGTCTCTGATCTTCTTTGGTCGCTCGGTTATGCGAATTCGCCTGAGAGTGAATTCGCCTGAGAGTGAATTCGCCTTCGTTGCCTTAACTCGTTGATGTTGTCTGTGCTCGTTGTTTTTATCTTTGCTCCTGGTTGTTGTCTTCGCTCGTTGTTGTTGTCTAGGGATTGATGTACACAGGAATATATCAACCCACATATATTGTTAATTAATTGATTATTCTTCAAATATCAGAGATAATAACTTAACTCAATTTATTTATCTTTTTAGCTACAAATTTAATACACGATATAACATAATTTACTTCATAATATCATAATCTAATGTTCTAGGTTTATTATAAGTACTAAATATTTTATTTGTGTCGTCTATTTATGTTCAAGTTTAAACAAATAAAAATTTGTGTAGTACACTCACCAACTTATTACCTTTAACTGGTATAATCTTCGAGATGTTTGATCTCATTCCGTTATATAGAGGAATATAGTTTACTTAGAGTATTCCCTGTGCACTTAAAGGTCTTTTTAACTAAACTAGGAAACCGATAGAGGGCACACATTGTTGGGACACTCGTCTTTCGGTAATCAACTAAGTAATCTACACCTATTAACGTCAGCTTCTTCCTCTCTGTGTCTTCCTCTTCCTGTGCCACAAAACCCCTTTTCAATGGGTGGGGAGGGGACAAAGTAAAACGCTGCCCATTTTGTGATTGGCAAAAATTTTAAATGTCTGGCAACGTCTGGCGGCGTCTGGTAACTTTGAAGCCAACGTCTATGACGTCGTGGTAAGCACGCACACACACACAAACATGCACACATTTCCGGCTAGGGTGAGGTAAATACCTAAAAAGAGCCCAGGGGTGGATTGGTAAACTACCTTTTGACGTTGCGTCGTAAAAGTTATTGATTTTTGCTTAAAGTTGGCGCGCTTGAAGCTTTAACAACACACAAGTTAGGGGGGTTGGGGGGTTGGGGGCTGCGATTTCATAATTCCATGCTGCATGCCACAAAGGACATGTTAAAGCGCTCACAGGACGCGGCTATCTAGGAATGTTGCGCCATAAATTGGCAGCCAAGCGGACAATTTTCTTTGTTCTTTCACTTGCTGTTGTTGTTTTGGATGCCGTGTAATTAAAAGCGCAACAGGAGGGCAACAACTCAGACGGGGGGGTTAGGGAGGATCTTGCCTACGATTTGAAGCAGAAAATTAAATAAATTTGCATGTCAAATGCGCATTAAAAGCAGCACAGGCTGCGCTTTTTTTTACTCCTGCATCCTTGTTGTCCTTGTGACAACAGGCAAAAGGGTTTGACAGTATGACGACGTTGGAGTTGTAAAAAAAGAAAACCTCAAAACACACACAGGAAAAAACCAGAGGAAAGAATTGCGCGACGAGTTTCCATCTCTGAGGTTTGGTGTGGATACAAAACAACAACAACAGCAACAACAACAGAAACAAAAACAACAACAAATAGGTATTGTGCGCAAATTAAATTAAATTGTTAAGTCTGCCAAAGGAGGCGAGGGGAAAAGAGGGAGCGGCTAAGAGGCGTGACTGCAATTTTGTTGCTAATGATTTTGGCTTGTTTTGTGGATTTTCAGTTTTCCACTGGCCAAAAACAAATGCAGCTCAGCAATGGTTCCCATTGTTAGTGTTATACCCTGCAAAAAAGAGAAAACAGTTAATGGGCTTCCATGCTAAATATCTCAAAGAAACTTCTTATAAAGAAAGTTGACTTAATAGTTCAAAATAATCGCTTTATATTCACCATAATTACAAAAAATACAATAAGTAGCCTAGACCAAACTGCAGAATATCTTTTATTCTATCACTGTCTGCTGTAAATTCTTACTTATTTGCTTCTTGTTATTATTGTTGCCCGAAACAAATTCTAAAGAAATGTTCAGCCTGCAGGGAAATGTGTTTTCACTCTGAGGGGGCGACCAGGGGAGCAAACGATGTGAAGAATTGAAGAGAGAGAGAGAGAGAGAGAGGGAGAAACAGAACAAGAGGGTTCGAGTTGCAAATCCGAGTAAGTAAATCCAAAGCAAACAATGCAATTTTACTTCAGCTAAATTAGTAGTTTTAACAGAGAACTGAGCTGCTGGGGCAGCTGGGGGAAAACTATTGAAAACTGTAGGGAAATTTGTCTAAAGGAGGTCATTAATTGGCCAAGGGTCGAAGGGGGGGAACAGAAACAAGTGCAATTTTTGCATTTCTATGGTGTTCAGTTAGCAAATGTACCAAAAAGAGATACGGAAAAACAGTTTTTGATAAATTAACATAAAAAAAAAGATGAGGACACAATTTGATTGAAATTTATTTATGTAAGAAATAGTTCAATTATAGAGAAAACAAATATCAATTGTTTTGAATTCAAAAGAGTTTAGTATACGTATATTAAATTATATTGCTTAATAAAATGTTTGACTTATATTCATTCAACAGCTTTAAAACCTTGAACTTCTTAGACACTTTTTTCAACAATTACGATTGCAATAAAGTGATTAACATTCAAATGCTTAATTCTACCCAACAGCTGAATATTTTGATAGATATTTAAATGAATAATAAAAGTAATAACTTCAGTATAATGCCGAATTATTTGTAGCTCATATAACAATCCCATTTCAGAAGTATCAGTTAATTTAATCCAATATATAGCTTTAAGCTCAACAATTTATAAGCGTTAATATCATGTAATATCAACTGTTAATTTAAAATATAAAATAAATAATACTTCAGTCCAATGCTCAATAACAACAAAAACAACAAGAATAAAGTGTGTGTGAGTTAAGTGAATAGCAATATAAACAAATGTGAGCCATATAAAGATACTAAAGCGGAATAACGGAGGGAAATGTTAATGCGCAGCCTATCAATCAAAACGAATTCAATTGAAATTCGACTGCAGCTCAAAGGGAAATACTCGTAACATATATATAAAAAAAAAAGAGTGGAATATTGACTGTAAATATGCCAAATATTTCTACCAACAACATTTGCAAACATTATAAATCAATAAAAATAAAACACACGTTTCGAAAGTTGAGGCGGGGAAAAGCGAATTTCCAGCATAAAAAATAAAAAGAGTCCAGAGAGTGTTTACTAAAAAAATCACTTTATGATGTACAACAAATTTGATGTAAAGCGGCAGCGGCAGCGGCAGCGGCAGCATCAGAAAAATGAATCAAAGTTTGTTGTCATTGGGTTTCGGCAAATATTTATGAGCCAGAAAATTGGGTTTTCCATGGTAGGAGTGAGAGGAGTAGCATTGGGATGAGCGGGAACAACTACTTGACACTTGGCCAGTTGATGTTGCTTTTGCTCACGCTTCCTCGCTTTTATTGCCGAACAATAAAAAGCCTATCAAGTGCACATATTGAGCCATTGCCATACGTAGTCAGCTGAAGAACCATTCCGTGTGCTCCATGTGATCCAAGAGCTCCAACTTCCCATGTGCAACGTCAATAGACTTCAACGCCCACTGCATACATACATACGTCTCGGCACGGACCAATTTAATGTGCCATCAATTTTTGCCGCCTCTGTCGGCTGATTTTTATCAGGCAAAAGACGCAAGAAAGTTGTAAAAAGGCTAAGAACGAGCGTGCCCCCAAGGAGAAGACCGCCCCCTACCCACAACCTTTGCCTTTCTCTGTGTGTCACCTAAAATGCCATCAGCAAAATTGGAAAAAATCTATACACATAAACAGAGGCACACACACACACATCTACACAAACAGAAATGTATGCTCTGATAGCGATAGCAAGTATAACTAGCATTGACAGTGTTGGAAAACGTAAGACTACAAATAGGCTAAGGAGGGGGGGGGCTGTCACTTTAAGGCCACGAATACGACGTGAGGCTTGTCAAGAACTGAGCACGAATGACAGTTTGAATTGAGGCTCAGGCAATCAGGAATGTTCTTAGTTTGTGTGTGTGTGTGTGTGTGTGTGTTTGGGAATTTGAGAGATACTTACTCGCATGAAATGGAAGCGAATACATAACTGTAAATGACACTAAATGCAAACGATTGCGATACGAAAGAAGCATGCTGATAGAGTTGATACAGATTAGAATAAACAGATATTGATACAGAGACAGTTAAAAAGAAAGAAAGACAAAGAGCTACCAGAAATGAAGATGAAACTTAATATTCTCAACAATCATCTTACATACTTCAACTATTTCCATAGCATCTATTGACAAAAGCTTCTAAATAGAATTAAATAAACCACTTCTGAAAGTATTCTTTTTCTTCTCCTTAATCTAATTTCCCTTCTTAATCTATTTCCCAAGTATAGTAAAACTTAACCAAACACTAAAACTCCGTTTAACCTTCTTTAATCTTCTCATGTTTTATATTTACAACCACCAGTGTATTTACGTCCTTAGAGCATCCTTACATTCCCATCGGACAAAATCTTCCCCAACTTCGTTTTAGTTCGTGTCAATGGCCCCAAAACAAAAATAAAACTGGCACAACAAGTCAAAAAATTTGGCTTTTTTGAGGCGTAACGAACATAAAAAAAACAAACCCTTAACACCGCTCCTCTTTCACAATGGCAACACACAATGGCCCCTTCTCTCTTTGCCCGCAAGTCAACCAATTTGCGATAAAAACAAAACATATTGCTCAATAGACGACAAACAACTTGGAAGAAGAAATATTTGACTCTCTCTCTCTCTCTATCTCTCTTTCTTACCTCTTTATCTGCCTCTCTTTCTTTCGTAGCCCTTGACAGGCACCAGCACGTCGTATGCGTGATGTGGGGAAAACTTTCACAGTTGCAGTTGCCGTTGTCACGTGCCGCATTTGCTACCTAAACATTTTTGCCAGGCGCATCCCCATCTTCCTGTCATAATGTCGACTCTTAATACCCTGTACTTTGGGTAATGGGTAATCTAAAGGAATATATATTTCTGCATCACTGTATAAGCGTTTCAAAGTAAGAAAGTATCAGGAGTAATATTGTTACATCGCAAGTCAGATGTTTATAAAAATTTACAATTCAATTTCTTAATAGTGTTTGATTTTCGGGGGCGGAAGAGAGCTTGGCCAAATTCTAAAACAAACTCTTACTGCTGTATATTGTATGCAACGAATACAATGTACTCCTTTACTTTAAGAGTAACAAGTCTGCAAAATTAAAAGAAAGCAATAATAATTGACGGTATATATTATATTAAATTTTTACAGGCAAAAGAATAATAACGTAGCGTTTGTAGTTTCTGTTTGCATCTCAAATGGTACAGGTTTTTTTTAAAGAGGGACTTATGAATTATTAAATTAACATTCACAATGTTACACGTAATCGCTGCTACTTAATTAATTAGTTAACCCTCATTTAATCAAGTAAGTAGCAATTATAACGTGTTTGTTATATGTAATAAATAGTGTATATTCGGGTCTCATTAGATGCCTCCTCAGGTACGTCTGAAGGTGCCATGTTAAGTCTCTTCTTGGCCGTCTTTCTGGGTGGCTCCTTAGGTGTGTTTCTGTATGTATCTTTTTCTACATATGGGTTTCAAGCCATCAAAATCTTTAAATACTCCTATAAAGTCAATAAAGTAAATAAGCAGGAAAGTCAATTATAAGCATGGTCATTTTGTGTATGATCTTCTTTGGTATTAAGTTTGTAATCCTGAAATATTTGATGAATCTTCCAGCATTTCAAGAATGCAGACAAGCGGAATACAGTTGAGTTGAGTTTCCATCTGGTAAATTAGATATATAACTTCAGTAACAATGTCTGAACAATTCTGGGTTTAGTTGGTATTTACTTTATTGTATGTTCTTTATTTTTGATACGAACTCTTTGGTATTAAGTTGGGTAGCGCCGAAGTATTCATTGATTCTTCCAGGTTCTTAATAATGGACTTATCTGCAATAGAGTTGATATCGAAAATGAATTCAGCTTTGTTAATTCCTTCCTGTTTCCCCTTATTAAATCACTGATTATTCAAAAAAATACTTAGCGTAACAATATCTCAAATATTCTGAATTTGATTTGCTAGTTACTTTATTTATTGGCTTAATTAGTGACTTGAAATGTGTTAAAAACCAGACCCAAATGAAGGAATTGACATATAGATTTACACAAAACCACAAAAAAAGAGGCGCAAAAAAGCCAACCAAGTCTATATTTAAATTTGTATAAGAATTTTGTTAATTTTGAGTAATTTTCTAGCATTTTCTTAGTTAGAATTAGTTTTTGCCGTGTGTAATTCCATTTGTACAATGACTGTTAGAAATGAAAAAGACACAAATAGCAACTTCGATTAAACCGCGATATTGCGTTTCTTAACACAGATTCTGATATCGACTCTAAAATATAAAACTATTTAAAATGTATTACTCACAGATTAGATACTATAGCCAACTATATTTAATAGCACTTGAATATCACTTGCATATATAAGAATACATAAATATTCATCTGCCATTTATACTTGCATTGTCCAACACTGCAGTGCGTGCGTGATTTTATGAGGTTCAGAGGTGCACGAACAAGACGTGATGGGACTGCATTTATAGTATGTATTTGTATCTATAACAGTTGCTATATTTGTATTTATTTATTGATATTTGTTTATTTTTATTCTTATTTATATATTTTAATTTAAAAACATACATTATTTAAACAATTACTTAACAGTTTACTTAAATATACATATGATCTTGAAAAACCAATAACATTCTTAGCATTTTTCGTGTCTCATGTGTTTCTCCTTTAAATTTTTGTGGCAAAAGCGAAACTTTTTTGGCATGCAGAAAATATTTGCTCCAGCGAATTGATGGCCAAAAGTTTGTTTTGGGACAGAGGTGTCTGGGTATTAGGGGCATTTGTTTGTTAAGGCGTTTTGAAACTAAAATTTTATACAAAACTCAGTGCAGTTAGTAAAAATACATGGGATGCAGTTGTAAACTAGGGGCAGGCAGGCAGGCAGGTGGGAAAGTGAACTGCTAAGGGATTACATTTCATTTATCGATTGATTTGAAAGCATTGCCAAGTTGTTGCCATAAAGTTTGAGTCAGACATTCAGGTGCGCTTGCAGCCAGCCAGATAACTTTTCTAGTTGAATCTTTTGCGCATTTGCATGCACTTTTCAATTCGTATCTATTTTCGCATTAGAATGCCAATTGATGCGCAAATCGGGTAATTCAATAAGCTTACGATTCTTGTTATTGTTGTTGTTGTTGTTGTGAAACTACTTCGGAAATTTGTGCACATTTTGTTAAGGAAATGAAGCGCAATGGCTCTAAATGCGCAAAGGATGTATCTACACAAACAAAGATACACAACTGCCGCTACAGTTGCAGTTGCAGTTGAAGATGCAGATACGTTTACTGCATTTACATGCATTTTACAGCAGTTGACAGCATTTGAACATGCCCAGCTTCTATTGCAGTTCTTTATATTTTGTTTGTTTTTGCATAGTTTTCATGCATCCTTTCTTTGCCTGTCCGCACATTAAATATGCGATTTATTTGACATTTTTTCTGTGGCTTTTTCTCGACCAATATGCCAAAAGTGGCTTAGAAAATCGTCCTGTTATAAATTATGCATATAGTCTGAGTTATGGGCCCAGCTAGAGTCAGTTGCTAAGTTATTTGCCCGGCTAGCTTCTTATATAATCACTCAAAAGTATTAAATATGATAAATGACACACACAAACACACACATCTACACACACAGGAGTACACACACACACACTCTTAGTGGACAACTGGTTTAGTTTTGGGCCTGTCCAGACTCATAAATTTTATTGCCAGCTGGGGTATGCGAAGTCATATATTATGCTTTTGTTTGTATTGAAATATATATCAATATATAAAGACAAATATTTATGATATATCAGATATTTTGATTAGAACTCATATCCACATCGATATGCTTTATTTTAGCTATTTCTCAAACATTTGCTATGCTTCAAAGTAATGTAGAACTGTTGCCAGCCCAGCAAAAGAAAAAAAAGTGAAAACCAATTCACAACCCTTTTGGCTTTTCTTTTTTTTCATTATTTTAACGAAAGCAATTTATAGCATAAGGCCACCAAAATGGGACCGAAACGAGGCAACAGAGTAGCCCCAAAGAGTGGCAGCCGCCATATGTTCCAAATTGACCACAGCATCATAAATTTGAGGATTTAACATGTGAGCCGAACCGGGAAGGAGCAGTTTGAAAGGCGGAAAGGAGTCGCCACTGGGCACTCAGCTAGTACTTGGAGCTGAAAAACTGAAGATTGTGCAGGTTTCAGTTTTTCCATTTTCTGGTGTGTGTGTGTGTGTGTGGAATCCGTGCATAAAAAATGCATTAAAGTAATGAAAATTTATTGACTGCTCGATAAAAGCTACAAGATCATTATGAATTCAAGGAGTTTCATCCATATGTTGTGACAATTACACGCAGAGAAATATCTTTTTAATCTGGTAATAAAAAAAATAATCATTCTCGTATCTTCAGCACTTTTTTCACACCATTCTGAATTCAGATATGGAAAAACAGAAAATTAAAAGCAAAAACTTTTTTTGTGGGTCCAAACAATTTTTCATGCTCGCCGCCATGGAAAATCGTTTTCCAATCACGTAAACACAGCTGGAATTTTATTGCTGCATGTTTTTATTACAAAAAAAAAGTAGAATCTCAACCAAAAAAAAAAATATATATGCAATATGCAAGCAAAAGCTGAGAAAAATCGCTGAACGCATATTCGCAGAGCGTTCGCATTGCAATAATAAAAGTTTTCCACCAAACGCCGCCCAAAAGTCCCCAAAAACAAAACCCAAAAAAAAAGAACAGAAAAAAATACAAGAAAATGAAAATACAGACAAAACGCAGCCACAACAGCCACCGAAATCTGTATGCTGTCCAATAACCCACAACGCGTTCAACATTGCTATGTGTGTGTGTGTGTGTGTGTGTGTGTTTGGATATATGTAAGCCTCTATATTGTATATACTACTACGAGTATACTCAGTATACACCATATAAATCAACCCAAGCGTGCACACAGTTATTTGGTGGACTATGTTCGCTATAAAGTTGCCACTCTTCAAGCATTTTAATACCCTTTCCAACTAAGACACTGCCCCTTAGTAAGAAGAACAGAACTAAAAGGTAATTAAATGTAGTTCCTTAGAGATTCATATTTACTTTTTGCTTACAACTATTTTATATTATTTAAACCTCAAACTTCGTTCTCTCAAACTTCGATCTTTCTTGGCTTGCTCTTCGCCCAACCGACGATCGTTTCAGTTCGCTCGCTCGGCTCATGGGTCACTTCGTAAAAACTCGGCAAACGGTCTTCTGAGCATGTATGTGGGTTGCGCGTGTGGATAGCTAAACATTTACAGCGAGTCTTCATGCATATGCTTATGCACACAAATGAGCAGTCTATCCTCTTCAGTCTTACTCCTTAATGCTTTGCCTGTGACGAAATATCTATGACAACAAGATAAGGCAAATGCAACAACAAAACTATAGTCCTTTTTTGCGGACTCTTTGCTTGCGTTGCTCACTTACTGACTCTCAGTAGCTGAGCGACGAACGGTTCTGTTCGTATCGAGCGGTCAGTAAGAGAGCGATTCGTGTCTTACGCTCTACCCGAAAGCCGAGAGCGAGAAAACGAACGAAACGAATAAATGGGTTGCTGTTCAGACAGTGGGCGATTCCGTCTCTTTTTGTCGGTCTTTTAAGTGAGCAGACTGCGCAGAACATCTTGGTTGAGCATATTTTGCGAGCTCTGATTTAAACACATATTTTGAATGAAATTTTCCAAAAATAGTTACTTGAAAGGGAAATAAATACTTTTATTCACTCAGAAGTTATATTTAGTGTATTTATTTTAATTTCACCAATAGTTCAATAATACGTGGGTTGCATTAGATAAAACCTTTTTCTATAATCTCTAATCTAAGGGTAAACACTCGATCGGTGTGAATGTAAAGTGAACTTTTCCTGTTGCATGTGGGAGTTGTGAGGGCAACAACTGCTGTTGCATTCTGTTTGCATCCTTCGCATTGTATCAAGTTGTTTTCCTTTTTCCTTGACGCTTTTGTTTTGTAGTTGCATCCATATTTTTTTTATCGTGTTGCATTTATTTATCATATTCTTGGTGCTTTTGTTTCGGTAGCTGGCAATGGGCAACGGGGCGTATGATGAATGCAGTGCGCATTAGAGAAAGCGCGTGCTTGGCGAGAACGACGAAGAATCAGAAGCGGGGGGATGAAGTGAATTTATTTGTTTTGTACTTATGGTGTCATAAAATTGTTTTAAGGCCAACTTAAATAAAAATGCTGAAACCAAAAAAAAAGAGAAAAAAGAGAGAAACGTGAAGGGAAAAATAAAGAAAGAAAAGTGTCATAGTGGACAGCGAAGGCAAAGCAAATGGCATAAAATCAAATGAAGATAAGAAGTGCACAAGAGTGGAAAAAGCACTAAAATGCATTGCATGTCATTTTGCTGTATTTTCGCCAAATTGAAAATGTTTTGCGTTATTTATTTAATGTAAGCAGCTGAAGACTGTAGTAAGCCAAATAGATCTGAAAATTAAGATTACAGTGGGTAAAAGTTGAAAGGAAGCAGTGCATAAATAAGCTAATGTAAGAAATATTATTACATATATTTACTTAACTTAAAGTGCTTAATAAGTGCTTATTTTTAACTCTTAAAACCTAACTACTGACAGTTTATGGTAAGGATATTTAAATAAAAATGAAATGTTGTTAAATATTATTTACTAAAAATATGTGCACATATTAATGTTACGTTATTAAGATATCATTTTATTTACATTTGAATATAGTGATTAAATATAAAATATATTATCTGTATCCGATTTATTATTTTAAAATATTGTCTAGCTTTCAACACAAAGAAAACCTAATAAAATATTATTAAAAATTTAAGAAAGTGCATGCATTTAATTATAAATATAATTGATTTAGTGTTAACCTTCTTGTTTCAACTTTTGTCACTTTATAAATGGCTTGAATTATTCAGATTATATAAAAATACTGTTAAAGTCTGTCATATGTATTATGTATTATATTTTGTTATTTTGCAATATTATCATTATTAATTCCAATATTTATTAAGCTATTATTGGACTTATCAATAAATCAAGCAGAATTCTGTTAAATTTCAAATCATAACAGCAATAGTATTCTGCATTAGATTTATAACTTTCTGCTTACCAATTAAACAATTATAAGAACTTTGTTCATTTACTCATTTATAGAACTATTATTATCCTAATTCTGATTATTTATCTAAAATACCCTTTCGATGAAAATCTTACCAACTGTATTGAATATTCGTTTTGAAACCTTTAGCCGTTCCCTTGACATAAATTTATAAAACGCTTGCCATAAATTTAAGTTGGAAATGCGCTTCTGTCAAGTGCCTCGTTTCTTTTATACTTTTTTTTCCTGTCTGTTTCATAGCATTTTTATTTTATTATACAGCTAAGTTTTGTCCTTAGTTTCCCTCCCAAAAAGGCGTGGCAGTGCAGGGCAGGCATTATATTTAAGATGCATAATGAAATGTTTTCAAATGCTTAGCATTGCAAATGCAACTGCTGTTCAGGTGGCAAGAGGCAAGCTCTGCTGAAAGGTGCTACTTCTCAACTGCTGGCAAATTATCTAATTAAAGCAAAAGAGACCCAGACGTCAGCAGGAGAGCTTACAAGCTTTAAACTATATATATGCAAATAATCCACGACGGGGCGCATACAGAAAACAGAGAATTAAATAAAAATAAAACTAAGTGGAATGCAAGGACCAACTTTTTAGCTATACGAAAATGCCACTAAGCAGCTTTAAGTGTCTGTCAATGTCATATTTTTGTGAAGCTTACAGCAATTTTTTGGTTCTCGTAGCTCTGATAAGCTTAAAACAAATGCTCAAAGGCAAACGGCAACGTAAGGGCAACAAGTTTTTAATGAAAACCGAAATGTGAATGCTCTATCTATAGCTGTATATATATGATAACGAGATTATATTACTTTACAGAGTATGAGACAACAATGGATTGTTGTAAATACTTATAAGTAGAATAAATACTACGTATGATAAATATCTGTCGATTACAGTATATTAAAGTATAAGGATGGAAGAGTTTATTTAAAATACTAATATAATATATATACACTAATATTCTATTGTCAATTGATATTTGTAGTTTAATAATTCGGCAGTTGTCTAAAAAAGAATAAAAATAAATGGAAATGTAATTATGAATAGCAATGTAATATTCTATACTAATTGATGCAATTGAAAGATTCAAATATTAGAATTACAATTAAATACTGTTTTAATGACTTCAAATTTATTTTACAAAATTAGATTATTAAATTTTTTAATACTTGTAGTAATAATAGATAATTTATTGTTTAATTTGTTAATATTTCTCTATTGCTCCCCCTCTATGCATCAAGTTTAGGTCTTCTGCTAAAAAAACTCTATTTTAAATCACATAGTTAGCATTTCCTTTGATCTAAACGGTTTCGAGGCGAATGATACCATTTTAACAGCGCGTTCCTTAACCAAATTCCTTTCTGTAGTTCGCCGTTCGTCCTTCTGTCCTTCTCTGTCCAAATGTCTGGCATAGCTGCTTCATAATTAAGTAATTCCCATTGCGCAGGCAATGCAATGCACCTTAAGCTCAGATTGAAAGACTGAGAGTGGGCCAACTGGTTTGGCGACTGCTATAACGGACCATCAAGACCCGGCCCAGACCAGGCATGGGTGGGGTGGCTACCAAAAATCTTTCACCCAAGTGTCGAGACCGAAGCAGTAGCCGGCACTGCACTGCGGGCATCCCAACATCGAGGCAAAGAGAAGCCCCCAAACTCGTCTTAGTTATGGCCATGTGCGAAGGCAATGAGCATATCTTATTACCACTGCAGAGATTACCAACCAAACAGGTAGAGGGGCCTGCAGAGGAAGCAGAGAAATAGGCAACGTGGCAGGCAACCAGCTTTAACGGCCTTTTGCTTTGACTTTGACACATGTTATGAAATTTGAATAGATCACCGCGACTATTACGTGTGTCGTATGTAGTAGATAGAGACAACAACAGCTTGAGAAAGTGTTGAGTGTGAGTGAGATAGAAGGCATTAGATGATGCAGCAAACCTGTAAAGTGTAGTTAGATTGTAATGTTTGTTTTTGGTATATTAAGTCGAGACTCGTGAGTCTCGTTCCGAGTTGTTCAAGAACATCTGGACGATGAGTTTACATGAATTGAGTGGACGCTTAATGAAGTTGTTCGGTTAAGAATGTAAACAGAAAGTTATGATACTCGTATAAATAAACTAACAAAAAATATCAAATAACGCAACAAAAGAATGTGTTTAAAACAAGTAATCAAAGTTGATCATTCCATGAACTCTACAATATCTTCTCTATAACGAAAAGTTTCGCCATTTCAATTAATAATAAGATAGAAGTTTTAAATGTGGAATACTGAAGACACAAGGAAACACTAGAAGTGTTTGAGTTTCCAGAAAGACTAAACAGAACCATAAGTAATATCTTAAATGCCTTTATTAAAAACAAACTCAATTTGTAATAACAATATGCATTCTATGCTAAGGACTTGTCACCTCTACCACTTAGTTTCTATTGAGCGGACAACGCTTTAGTCAATAATGTTGATTAAAATACTTGGTTAAACAATTTAAAATCAATTTGTACTATAATTTAACTACACACACCCCACACGCACAGACACAGACAGTAATTATGGGAAGAACATGTTGTACTAGGAGGAGAAACCTCAGGAAGAGTTGTTAGATAGATAGCAGGAAAGTGTGGCAAGTGCTTAAAGGCAACATGCTATTGACGGCATTATTATGCGGCAATTATAAATGTATCAATCAAACTTGGCAAAGAGAAAACTGATAAGGTACAGCTCAGTCAGTCCTGTCAGTCAGTCAGTCTGCCTGTCTGTCTGTCTGTCTGTCCGCCTGTCTGCCTGTCCGATCTGTTAACCAATTTCTTATCGCATCAGTCAGCTGCAGCAGCTCCTTCAGTTCCGTTAATTAATTGATGCGATGCCTGGAAAGCTTCTTCAGCAAATCATGTGGAGATGCTGCTCAGATAAGAGGAGAGTCTCTGGCTGGTTTGTCTGGGACTGGTTGGGTCTGGTCTGGTCTGGGCACCTGGTTGAGCATTGAGTATACAGTACACACAGTACACAGCACACAGGTGGCCCCACACAATCGAAGTTAAATCAGGAAGACAACAACGGAAATCGCTCTTGAGACTTGATCATTATGCATGCCACCAAGGAGTCGCAACAAGTTGCAGCAAGTCGAGTCGAGTCATCATTGTTGCTTTTGTTGTTGTTTTATCTGGCTGATTGTGTAATCGGGAGACGTGGAGACAGTGCTACCTCAACGTATAGCAACAGCTGCCACTTCTACCGTTTTAATTGTCGCAAATTAAAGTATAATTATAATATATACATAGTAAACAGTACACAGCATAGCTACAACCCTATGCACAAATACGTATCACGTATTACACATTCTCTGACAGCCCAGAGAACGCAGAAAGCAAAAAAATAGTAAATTGATTAAAACCCATTAACATGTTCTTTATCACTCAACACACTTGTGGCACTTGCCTCGCCGTGTGGACACTGTGTTGTCAAGTGGTTCTTGCCCGCTACAGCTGCTGGGAAATGCTGTGAAAACTCTGGGATCCGTTTGTGGGTTGGTCCAGCCATCCGACAGCCATCTGCCATCTGGCAGCGTCTATGATTTAGGGGCCTGTTCACCTGGGTGCTCAAATTTTATGAGCCTACACTGATAGATGGTTTCAATCAGCAGCAAGTTTCCATCAGTATGCTAACGGAAAAGCATTTCCAAACTGGATGCGTTGAGTTGAGTCGCCATAGAAAAGAGAATCTTTATGCTAAACATTAGATAAGCTTAGAAAAAAGGAAGAAAAATGTCTAATCTTATGAATAATCTGTAAAAAAAAAATCAACAAGCAAGTGCTTAACAATTTTTAATTTACTGAATGAATGTGAGACAAGTATCAAAAGTATTGAATATTTATCTATAGAAACTATGTTTGTTTATAATTATCAATTTATCAAAAGTTTTGCATATGTATTTGGAATCTTTAGCTATACTCGTATACTATATATGTATCTGTACTTCAAATTAGTTTGTATTTCTAATAAGCTACAAGAATTAAAGTAGTAGCTTTTCATTTGGGTAAATATATATACCAGTTATATCGCCAATTCTGTTTTCCATCATAAACTCTAAGCATTTAGTGTCAAAATACAAACTTGTTATCCTCATGGCAACTTCATTTTGAAATCTAACTTATTTGCCCATCCCCTTCACCCTCAACTCATCCAAACACCTCACAACTTTCTCGCTTTTGCAATTCATCAATTTTATTGTTTACCGCAAAAGCTACCGCACAATGAAAAAAAATAAAACGAGAGGAAAAGCGAAGGAAAAACTATTGCAATTTCCATTTGAAACCGCAACTAATTTCAACTTTATTATTTGATTTGGAGCGATGACCCATGGTCAAAAGTCGAAGGCAATAAATCACTCATTCGCCAAGTGTGCCACAAGCTAGCATTGAAACGACAATGTGAGGGGGTTGTGTGGGTGGGGGGGCGGGGGGGTGCTATTGGCATAGTTCCACACAGTGTTGCAAAATACCCAACAGCTGTCGCTATACGTTTCATGGTTCGTCGCTCAGTGTCAAATCCAAGGACTCAGCTCCTATTTCTGTATTATTTTCTTTTTGCTACCTTTTTTTATTGGTTTGGCCAATTTCGCGCTTATTTACGCAGTTGACATGTGCAACACGTGCGCTGACAAATCTGTCCAGCCAGCATTAACCCCTTATTGGCCCCAGTCCACAGTTTAACCTGCTCCCTGCTGAGCAGAAGACAATTTAACACCTGAGCGAGGACACGGGCTGAAATACACTTAATTTATTGACACATTTGGCCACTTTGATTTGCCTTGCTTTGTGAAAGCTTTCCTCTTCTCAACCTCAACGCCCTCTTAACCCCCATCGCATTGAACAGCTCAACAATTTCATGGCCCAGTAAACAGGCAGCTGTTCTTTTGGGTTCAATCACCCGCAGACACTGGGCGCCATATGTGTTTGGCTGAGTTTTCCACGTTTTTCCACTGCTTTTACACTGTTTACCCTTTAGGCTGAAAAACAAAAACTTGCCACATTTCGCGCCCTGTTAGCCAAACTGGCTGCTGTTACTGTTGCCATTGCTCTTGGGCTTAACACTTGACTGGGCTTAAACATTCTCTAGACCTTGTCGCAATCGCGACTTGCAACTCGCTTGTCGCCGCTCGCACTTAAGGCCAATTATAGTTAATGTCTCAATTAGCGGCAGTTATGAAAATTATTGACTTGCAGCATAACATCGTTTTTTGTTGTTTTTCTTTGCTGCATCGGAGCATCTTTAAGCCATTTCTTCAGTATTTCCAACAATTTTCACTCGCTGCAGCGGCAGCTAATGCTCCCAGTTACAAGCCGAGGGGGCATGCAACAAGCTGATTAAATGGAAGCCAACGTGTCGTGTTTGGTCAATAGCTGTTTGATTAGGTTGAATGACTGCACTAGATAAGATTTATTTTCGTCGCAACAGGAAATTGCATCAGGTTGCAGCAGGCATATCAATAATTTCATTAGTTTCCCTATCTAAAGCTGCTTCTGTCGATTTTATGGAAGAACGCGTTTATCTATTTCATCGATTCCCAGGGATAGTTTTACTGCTTAACTGCTCACAAATATATGCTACAGGTTCTTATCAAACTTCTAATCAGTAGTTGTCAGTCCTGTAATAACTATTCGATGTAGCATTCAATTTCTTTTCACGAATTTGTCACTCTTTCTATCTATCTCTATCATATTTATATTTAAATTTCCCTCTTTACATTCCCCTACTCGACTTTCTTACTCATTCTTTATCTATGTCTTTTATAATGTTTATAATGTCTTCCTTTCTATATCTATATTACCTTAATTTTAGGTCTATCCTTTCTTTAACTACATTAATCGATATCCATTACTAACGTAGTCCATCTTCCTATATATATATGTATAAATATTGTAATCTCATTTTTTTCTATTTCCCTTATTTGTGAGGTGTTCTTTCAATTTGTGTCCTCTACTAAATATATTCCTTTCTTTGTAGTTATTTTTATTTTTGTATATGCATATATTTCAATATTTACCGCCGTTTACTTCAAACTCTTTCAATGTCTCTACCTCCATTTCTGTCTCAATCCCTATATCGGTCCTTATATATTTTCCTATCTTTATATATATATCAACTTTAACTTCTCAATAATATCTCTATTTTGGCTTCCAATTCTTATTTCTTACATTTCTGCCGCCACTTCAACTATCTTCTATTTATAGCCTTACTTCTACTAATAGGTCTTACTTCTACATATAATTGTCCTACTTTTTCTGTATTTATATATTAATCTCTATCTACAATCTCTTTCTCTATCTCTTTCACTACTCATTTTGCTTTAAATGTTAATTCTCTGTAGTATTAAAAATAATAATAATATTAATAATTATTTAATTAATCATAATTCTACTAATAATAACAATTTTAATACTGCGACATGCTCGTAAATTTCTCGAAATTAATTTAAAATAAATCAAGTTATAAAAGGATTTTTCTCATGTTATTTTCAAAAGTTCGGTTTAAATTTCGTGGCAACTGCGGCAGCTCATTAAGCATGAAAAAGACTTCAATGCCGCACATAAATTAGTCGACGGTAACAATTCCATTTTGCTAGTGAAATTGACGGCCAGGCCCCCCGAGAGAAGTAGGAGCAAACTGTCAGAGTGACTGAGGAAAGAGAGGGGTAGAGGGAGGGGCAACCAACGTGGCAGTGGCACCAACTCGGCCATAAATCAAAAGCAGCGCACGGCGTTTAATACACTTGACGCCAGATTTCCGCGACAATTTGCGCATGAATTAAACATAAAAGCAAGTCGGCAGGGTAACGTAGAAACCCCTCGATGTTACCCCCTTAGCCTTACGCATTTCCCTACATTCTGCATGCTGCCAAAATCAAAAGTGGGGCCTCTCCGGTTTCCCAGTTTCCCAGTTTCCCGGGTTTCCACTGAGTGGGCAAATAAAATCAAAGTAGGTAACACGCGCAAATAAAACACTTGACACATTAAAACGGCAACAGAAACTCACATATGTAGCATATGCAACAGGGGGTGAGTCGGGAGGTGGGGGGCGGGTGGTAGTACCAATGGCGACGCCATGAGCAATGCGGCTACAAATTTCCATTTTGTCCTGCGAGAGAAATCCCCATTCTCCTACTCCCAAAGCGTCATGCAAATAAGTGACACTCGCCGAGCAGACAAGCGAGAGAAACGTAATTCAAGGGGAGGGAAACAGGAAGAATCTGAACACACATATATAAGTATATATTTACAATGTGTGTGTGTGTGTGTGTGTGTGAGTGTCACCTTACATGCGCATACATACAAATTTAACGAGTCGCATTTATGATACCACAGACAAGTATAATAATTTCAATTAACGACACCCGCGGGTGTGTTTGCAGTGTGAGAGAATGAGAAAGCGAGTGTTTTACAGGGAGATGGAGCGGCAGAGTGCGATGCTGCAGAACCCGTAAGAGATGCACGCGATGTGTTTCAAATTAATGAATAAAGAAAACACGAATAACTGCTAGCTAAAATCTGTTGACAAAACAAATTTGACACACACGAAACGACAGACAGTTCAATTTGTTATGACGAAATTCTCGGAAAATCTGTGCTACAATTGCATTGATAATTTTTGATTATGTTGTGAGACTTAATATTAAATTAAATTTCTAAAGAAAATGTAGTTCCGATGAACATTATTAGCATATTCCGACTTACAAAATGATAACAAGCTAAAGATTTAAATTTTACTTTCAACTATCCAATAAAATATTTATAGCATACATCTAGGAGCTTATTAAAATTATAATCGGGCATGTTCCAAGTTTCAATTTTATTTGGCGTAGTTCATCAAATAATTCCATTAAAATTTCCCACAAATTACCCACAGAATTTCCCTTCTACCATATAGTGTTGGAAAGGGCACAACTTAAAGGGGGCTATAAACAAGACCAGCCCTACTGAATTTCCCATTAATTGTTACGATTACTTTCGGAGGCTAGATGACTAAAAAATTGTTTAAAAATCAAGTAAATTTTTAATTATATATCTAATAATGCAACATCACTCCTAAAACATTAAAGTATTTTATAAAATTTACGTTTTCAGCTTAAGATTTCTATAATTAAGAAACAAATTATGTTATAAATGGAATATAAAGAACAAGTCAGAAGGCACTGTGATTTCACAGTATCCCACGTTATCACTGTTACACTCATCACTGTGTAATGCTGCCCCAACTTAGCTACTAGGCAGGTGTGGACATAAAAAGGAGCTACCGTGTGGCGAAAATAAAAAAAAATAGAAGTCACGCATCGTTGGCAGAATAATGAGAATGAGAATGTGAATGTGAATAGCCGGCGAAAGAGT
The DNA here is from genome assembly GCA_958299025.2 of Drosophila histrio. Taxonomy (NCBI): domain Eukaryota; kingdom Metazoa; phylum Arthropoda; class Insecta; order Diptera; family Drosophilidae; genus Drosophila; species Drosophila histrio. The sequence goes on along the minus strand of OY729166.1, from coordinate 18,470,899 downwards.
CACGTTAAGTCGTTGTATGGCTGTGTTAGTAGGTCATAGGTGCATATGTGTGTGTGTGTGTGCTTGTGTATTTTTAAGTATATTGTGTATATGTGTGTGTGCATTATTATGCCTCTAATTAACTAAACGCATTTATTTTCTTAGCCACATTCTTTGGCCAAGTTTTACAGCCTCGCCATCTCATCAGCATAAAAGTTTTTAATGAGCCATTTTGTTACCTTTGTCGTTAGCTTCAGCTTCATCATCTTCTTGTCTCCTCTTACTCCCCGCCACGTATATATGTACTTGTGCAAATATAAATATATATATGTATATACATATACATACATCCCACATTCTACATCCTACTTGCCAGCCTGTTCCTCTTTTTAGCTTCTTGAATGTGTAACGAATTTGTTTTGACAAGCTCAGTTGACACGTTTTAATTAAATTTAATTAGTGCGTTCGTTAAAATAACAACAAATTGGCCAACATGACAGCTGGATTAGGTGGGCAGGTGAGATTTGTACAGAACACAGAGGAGAATGACAGCTGAATGGTAAAGCCACAGCTCTTTATGATGTCTGACATTTGTCGGCATAAAGATGAGCTCGACTAGAAATAATTACAACATGTGTAAAGTTTGTTGGCCTTGAAGCTGAATGAATCAAAAACAACAGAAAGCAATTCAAATTTTCAGAGGGAAAAGTGTGGCAAGGCCACTGCTTTATGATAGGTAAGAAAATTACTGAGTTTAATTATTTAAACAGCAATGCAAACTATCTAATATTTATTATTATAATAAGTTAATGAAATGATGAAATTGAGATGGAAAAATCTATTATTTATATCATATTTGTCTATATGAAATGATAAAAGATGAGCTCGTTTCTAGTTTGCTTAAATAGATAATGTATAGAAGAGATAGATAAATTTCAATGGGTAAATCCTTTATATAAAGAATATAATAAATAATTATATATTTGCTAAATTTATCCAAGATATCCTCTCAAATTGACTAATAGCTAAAGAAGGATGCAATCTTATCTTAAGAAGGCGACAACAAACTTCTTTCCATTTTATCTATCATAATTAACATGGAAATTTCACTAACTGACAAACTATCAAGACAGATTTGAATTAAAATGAGATAACTTGTGAAGAAAAATTATATTAAAGGAGACGACTCTATATGTGTAAAGAAGACAACTTGCACTCTATTTGTATTATCTTATCTAAAGATACTAATTGACCAATTGACCAATAGAAAAACCGCATACAATTAATGGCAACTAATTATCTTAGTTGTCAACTTTATAAACGTTTGAAATAGCCCTGTCATCACAGAGATTTCCATTGCTATTACATAACTCCGAAAGCCAAGAGTCCAATCAATTTGAAAATTATAAATGCAAATTGATGGAGTAACAGCAATCAGGACAGCTCATTGATTACCCACATGCCAAAGCATAAACAGTGGCGATAGAGAAGAGAGAGAGAAGAAAAAAAATAGAAGAAAACTCAACCAAGTGCCAGGGAACACAACAATTAGAAATTTCCTGCCCAGTTTAAAGCTCAACAACAAAATGCAGGGACACAGGTAAACTGGGAACTGAGACTGGGAACTGAGACTGGGAACTGAGAACTGGAACTGTGTATTCATGGGTAGACTGTGGCAACGGCAACTTGTCAGCTCGAATGACGTTTTAATAAGTCACATAATTCATGGAGCCAATGTCGATGTGGATGTTGATGCTCTTGTGGCTGAGGAGGTAGCTTTGCCTGTGGATGACAATGTTGCCGCGTGCCCCAAACGGCAGATTATACTTGTATGTCAACGAGAAGATTGCATGAATGCCGCTGCTGCAGGCCAATGTATTTGGGGTCGCTTTTGACACAGTCTATCCCCTGTTCTATCTCCCGTCTCCTGTCTATAACTCTATGCCTCAACCCGCGCTGCGTGTCTTGTCAGCTGCTCATTTGTCAATGTAATTGATTTTATGCCTGAGCTTTTGACTAAGGTTGTCGTGGCGTTGAATTGGTTGGATGTCTGGCTACCTGAACTAGCCTTTTGCCTGATATATTATTCGATTACAGTTAGACGTAAATCAAGTGGAAGAGCATGATGTAGCCATCAGACATGGGTACATAAGTACGAGTATCTACAAGTTATTGCAGAGAGTTCATATATATATATATATATTGTATAGATACAGATTGCGTGTATGCGATTCACAGCGGGGAATTGCAAAAGAAGGTCAAACGAGTGGCAAATGCGAAGAGTAAAAGGTCAATTTGCGGGGTTAAACGATAATTGCCTGAGAGATAAGATAAAAAAATAAATATTGAAGGTGGATAAGAACAACGTCAAGATAAAATAGGGACAATGATTTATCATTCCCTACTTCTAATTGAATTTTAACACGCTTTACAGTGATAAATACCCAAAGCACCACCAAATTCACCGCTGCACTTGCATCACAACTTAATTTGCAATCAATTGAGAAAAGAGAAGAGTCAGTTCGATGGAAACCGGTAGCTTGGTCCGTCGATTGCCGCAACAGACGGAGCAGCTTCTGTGGCACAAAGAGTAGAACTTTTTTTTTATGGCCAGGCGCGTTGTATCTTATAGATACGACTTATTTTTTTTCGTGCACCTATCTGTGCTGTCTTTGGGACTCATAAATTTTTATAGCTTGTAATTTGGGACGTCTCTGCACATGCGCGCCAGGCGGTCGACTTGTCTCTTGGCTTTGGCAGTTGCAATTGCGATTGGAATGGCAATTGACCGTACTGAAGGAAGTATCTGCGGCTTTCATTGGTTTTTGGCGATGGCCAATACCAGATTTATACTTTTGGTGTAATTAATAGTGTTGTTTGGCCCATTCTGATTGGCTTAGATGGTTTTATGGATGCTGCACACGTACCAGACGTAAAAAATAAAATATAAAAACAACAACAACAACAGTCTCTCCGGCCATTTGTCTATCGTGCCTACCTCGTTCGCAATTATCGACAGCTGAGGAGCTGACTTTATGGCATTTGTCTATGTCTTGCTGACTCTTGGTGCTAATAGGGTTGTCCGCTAATTAAATTGCAACACAGGATATTCAATGATACTTAAAAAAAAAGTCAAAAAAAAACATCCCCATAAGAGTCTCTACAACGGTACCTGCCGCTAACAAAAAACACAATAAATATCGCGATAAAAATACACACTTAGAGCTGATTATGTATGCTTTTTTAACTGGCCGTAAATATTTATAATCCTTTGTGTGTTTACCTCTTACCAAATTAATGTATATTGAGTATTTGTTCCAGGCTCAGCGGTTTCCATTTATGTAAGCGTTTAAACTTCATGATAAAGATTTAGCTCTTGGAAAGCTTTTATTGTAAGTTAATTGTTGATATTATATGTTATATATCCCCAACTTTCAGCCATTGACCTCATGTCTTGAAGAAACATTTTAAAGCTGATCAAATGAAAACTAGAAAATGTTTAAAAACATTTAACTCCATGGTGTGTTGTTTACCATCTTATAATATTACGTTTATTCCTTAGTTTTAAGCGCTTTTTATAGGCAATTTCTTGATAGCCTTTTCTATAGTGTTATTAGAATATTCTCTGTTATAACAAACTCCACGCATATAAAAGAGCAGCACAAACTTAATTAGGTGGGAAAGTACACATATATTTTGGATAAACCCACTCAAGTACCCTAAAGTTATTCCGCCAAGAATTGCAGCTACTCAAAATGCGCAAACATTGTAGAAGCAGCTTGCGTGGCAACTTGAATCTCTCTCTCTCTGTCTCTCTCTCTCTCTCTCTCTCTCTCTGTCTCTCTTGACTTTCAGTTGCCTGTTGGCTGCTGCTTTGCCTTTTTGATGATTACAAATTAATCACACTTTAAACATGGCAATTACGCTTCTCACACCGCGACAGCCCCAACCTGGCCTTAACTGTAGGCCTGAGATCATACGGGTATTGCGTATGCAGTTTTATAAAAGGAGGATGCACTGTGCAAGAACCCAAGCAAATCTTGGCTAACTCAGGAGCCACAACAGCAGTCCATACACTGAGAAAAAGAACCATGCTAGTATAGGATATGACAAAGAAATATGTTCTTCTTTAACTTAAGAGCGTAGCAATCTTAAATATTAATGGAAAATTATAGAATACAATATAGAGGCTTAAAGAAAATGATAAGTTTTCAGTATATTTGAGAGTTTTACTAATTAAATATACTTATTTCACAAGCTTACTATTAATATATTTTAAAGTGTAACTAAAGTGTTACGTTCCTGATTAAAAAGACACACTTTTACCTATTTATGTAATCAATCTCAATCTATGGAAACTCTGTGCTTATTCCCATCATTGCAAATCCTATCTTTCAATTTAATACTAGAAAAATAATTCATTTTCTGCTTAACTTTGAAAAGTAAGTAAATGCTTGTCAATTTGTAACACATAGATTGTATATACTTAGAAAGTGTTTCAGAAAATAAACTTCTACACAAATAAGGCACCTTGCACGTCGGAATATGGAATCCATAGAATATCTATATCTATTTCACTGAATGTCTGTTTTTTCTTTAATATGTTTTATTAAATAAATGACTTCCTAAACAAACTCTTCTCAAGTTTGCACATATGTATGTCTATTAACTTTAACTTAAGACGATCTTCTCACCAAAATTTAACCTCTCAACCTATTCACACAGAACTTTCCACATTATTTCGCTCAGTGCTCTTTCTTTGACTTTAATATGGAAAAATTGCTTCCTTTCGCTGTTTAACTTTCGTTTTAATAAATAATCAAGTGAAGTGACTATCGTTTTGATGCTGTAGCCTGTTCCCTGGACTTGGTCAGCGTCTTGGTCGTTGTCTTCTCTCTTGGTCTTCCTCCTTGGTCTTTGTTTCCACTTGAGTCTCTTTGGCTGCGGTTCGTCAAGTCCCGCATGTAATTTCCAGGCAATTTCTCATACCCATAATTGCATAATTTCAAAGTTGTTGGCAACTTAATTGCGCGCAACGCGACCAAACGCTGCCAGCTGCCTTTTGGATCTGATCTGACTACGAGTAGTACGAGAATGTAGTAAATGTAGTCGTAGTCTTCAATCCGGATGGATGGCGATTGTTGCTTTAGCTTTAGCTGCCCTGTCTTCGGTGTAAATAAAACCTTTTTAAACGGTTGTCATGTGGCAGCCACATCCAAAGTCCCCCCAACGACTACTGGACTGGTAGCTGGGTGATAGGTGATGGGAGATGGAAGCTGGCTAACTGCCTCCATCTGAATGAATCGCCTTCTGTCTCTCGCAAGTCTCTGAGATTCAGACTTCAAAGCGCGCACATCGTCGTCAAACATGTGTTGCAGCAACTTCGACTCAACCCCTCCCTGATCCCTGATCTGCTTGTGTTACGCCAACGCCTGACAGATGACTACAAAATCCATGACTCCATCTCCATCTCCATCTCCATTCGACTTCGGCATGCGCCTTTGCCCCGCGGCCATTTGCCATCAAAGTTAATATGCTTTATATTAAATTTGTTGTTGTTCTGATTGTTCCTGTTGTTGTTGCTGTTGTCTGGCCTCATTTTGTTGCTTTCAGCCATACACTCTACATCTGCTACAATTTCCACGCTCATATCGCGCCTCCCCTGGGCTCATTTGTCCTCATCTGTGGAATTGTTTTGGCTGCGTTTGCTCATCAAATTACTCAATTAATTTCAGTTGAATTAAAAACACTGTCCAGCTAGACATTGTTGTGATGTGACATGTAATTCCAGTTTGCTGGCAAAGAGAAGGAGGATCCTCAAGCTGGTTAGCCAGCCCCGATGGGCAAATGGTCGTTAATTTGGCATCTGCATTTAAATGTTGGACAATAGCAATTTAGACCTTAATTGTGATTAGTCAAGTGTTTGCAATAATTTGCAGAGAGTTGGAGAGAGAGTAGCGGGCAGTCTAGTTAGGGTATACTTTATTTTATAATTTTATTTAATATATTTTATATTAATTTAGAATCAACAAAGTAATAACTGCTAGTTATACACAAAATGTTCACTAAGCTTTTAGACGTTTTCTGTTTAATTTAATTATAATTCTTAGCTGGTTCTAGTAGCACAAATCTATCTAAGCTTACTGATGATAGAGACCAGATGTATACCAAGCCCTGGTCATTTTCTTTTGGTAAGTACTGTGTCAAATCAACTATAAATAGACCTAGAATCCTGTAAATACTCTTTATATAGTAAAAATTTATTTACATTATTTTAGTGTTATAAAACAGACATAAATTAATATAACAAATTAGTTTTATCATTTAAGGTTAAAGTTTCTCAACTTTTTATTGAGTTATTCGACTTTTAGGGATATATTTTAATTAAGTTTTAAGCCCCGAAATTCCTTTATAAGTGTATATAATAAGCAATGTTTTGATTACATTTTCTATGCATACTTACTCTAGTTTAAGTGACTTTCGACTGTATAGTTAATAAACTCCTTGAATTCTTCATTTCATACATAAATTTTTTATATAAATTTAGAGTATCTGTAAGTCTAGTTGAAGTAAACTTAATTCCCCATCGAATATCTGCGCATTTGGGTTGGAGGCATTGCCGAAACTGATTAATGACCACGTTGCTTGCAAATGAGTCGAGCAAATCAAAACAAGCGCAATGCAACAGCAGCCGCTGCGTGCCTGAAGTAATGGAGTGGTAAGAGGGAAGATTTGTGACGGGAGGGGGGGGGATGGGGGCAGAACCCGTTTGGGCCAAGCCAAATGCATTTGGCACGCAATTATGGCCCAAAGTGTTAATTGCATTTCCGCTGCGGCAGCGTCAACTTGCAACAACGTGCTGCTACAAAATGCGGCACGGCCCACAGCTCACGCATTTGGCATTAAGCGAAGCTGCAGAACAAGAAGAAGAAGAAGATGCTGCTGCTACCAAAGTAAAAGCTGGCAAAGCAAAGGCTAAAACACATTCAGAGATAAGCAACGTGCACCAGTTAACGGTGCTTTTCGGTGCTTCCCCCTTGGGGAGGCGATGTTAAAGATGGCGCATGCGTGGCAGACACGCAGCGGGCAGCCAAGAGATGGCCAACAGTTCCAACAGCTCCAGTTGAAGCGAAACTAAGTCAAATATTTGTAGAACAGAACAGTGGACAGGCGAACAGGCGGACGGACGGGCGGGCAGGCGGACGGACGGACAGCAAGACAGCTCCCCGGGCTAACTGCAAATGTGAAATTTATGGCCCCCAAAAGGAGCGTGGACGTCGCAGTTCCAACATGAGAACAGAACTTGACCCAACTAAATTCAAATGTTGACTATTTGAATACGCTAACAATAGACTGAGAAGGCGTAAGGATATAGGGAGAGGTGTGAGGGGATAAACTTTGTTTAGGATAAGTCTTTGGTCTGCTTTTCCCATAATATGAGCGATGATATTATAATTTAAATAATAAATTATTAATATAATATAATTAATATTAAAATTGTAGCGTTGACACCCTTCAATACTTATGTATATTCAGTAAATAATAATATTATTATATTATATATATCTAATTGGTATTGTAGGGTTGTCACCTCTCAATACAAATGTATAGCTAGTAGATAATAATGGAATATATTATCTAACACAAGAAAATATCATGACATTATCTGTCAACTACGTGTTCAGTTTTTGTAAATACAAAAACAGATTTGAAGGGTCGCCATTACATCATGTTGACGTATAGGTTTGAGATATTTGACTGAGTGTTCCTATTGCATAGTAATTATATAATATTAGGCATTTAGGGCTGTCACCTATGCAATTTACAATTTAACAAGTATTACATTTAGGTCTAAATTCAATTCAAATTTAATGACAGTATAATGGCAAAATTTTGTCAACCAAAATATACTACTACAATACATTTTTGTAGGGTTGTCACCTTCTATAAGTCGTACAAAACTTAGTAGAGATCATACAGATAGCAATTGTCAATTCCATGACAAATATTTGTAATTATAGAGTTGCCACATAGTAGTGCAAAAGAATGTTTACCTCCTATACGAAACATTAAGACAAGAATGCAAGGGCAGGAATTCAAAACTACTTCCTAAATATGAATTTGTAGAGTTGCCCTTCTGATATGAAAAACAATATATGATAGTTATATTTTAGAGAAAATATAATAGTACAATTTGCCAACCTTATATACCTTATATATATTTATTTGCTTATTTATTTATATTTAAATATATATTTTATATATATATTTATAATTAATACATTTATAATTGTATAGCTGCCCCCATCCTTGTAGAAATGATTTACTAAATATATTTAAGTAAGTTAAAGTATATTATAATGATAGCATTTATGATTTGCATTAAGTATTTGTAATTAGCATTATAGAGTTGCCACCATGCGGAATGAGATCTACCAAATATAAGAGCAAATCCAAAAACAGTGTACTAATAGAATTTATCAACTACATGGTAAATATTTGCAGAGCTGCCACCTTGTCAGATATTTTAAATATCAATGCAAGGCGACAACTCTCGAATGCATTACCGAATGCATTACTCAACAGACTGGCCACTCTATGATGAGTTTTACATTCAATCACGACATGAACTTCAATCTAAAGACACTAGATGTCACAAGCGACCCGACAGCGCTGTAATACCCTTTTCTAAACTTATGCAGATCTGCAACTGAAGCTGGCAAACGAAAAGAAATGATTTCTTTTTGGTTCGCCGCATATTCATAAAGTGCTTTTTAATGGGAGCACGAGGTCCCAGTTCCAATCTCTGTCCAAGTCGCAGTCACAGTGGCAGTCTCCCGCTTAGACTGAGGCCAAGTCCAAGATGCTTGTGGTACCATCGACAGTTGCACCGAGAATGAGTGCTGACAAGGCGGCCAACCAGGAGGCGTCTGTCACTTATCGAACTCTTTGCATGTCTTTGCATGCGGCAACATTTGATAAGCGAGCAGCAAAGCCAGATTCGATTGGAACAGCTGAGACTGGTCCGTTGCTACATTGCTCCGTTGCTACATTGCTCCATTGCTCATTCCTTGCCCCGTATTCCCCATTGGCATTGGCATTGGCATTGGTATTGGCATTTACTTGGCTTTGCGTTTGGCGTTCTGGGCTTTGGCCAAATCCGTTAATAAGCCATTTTGACAAATTGCATGATTGCCGTCTGCCTGGAATTGCGAATATTGTGTGTGCGTGTGTGTTTGTGTGTGTGGAAAGTGTGGCATGCGTTTGAGGCAAGTGATGATAAAGTAGACGATTGCCAATTGATCTGAAGAAAAACGAGCAACATTTAAGCATTTGATTGTTGCCAAAGAGCCAAAGACATATTTGCTGAGCGGCAAAGTACACCTAAGATACAAAGTAAACTCTGGAATAAAAGTTGAAGCATATCAAAGCCGTAAAGTCAACACATCTGGCATGGGAAATTGAATGTGAAAAAATGTCTTACATATTGTGTAAATAACAACTGCTACCATATCATAAAATGTACCCAAAGCAAGTCTTTAAATTTAAATTATACAATTTAAGTTATATTTAAATCATATTTTGTCTGTTATAGAAATACAAAATAACTTATTTCTAAGTTCAAAAATCTCTAATTTATTAATTATAAATTCGTAAATGCACCTTCCGCTTTATATATATTTATATATTTTATTTCTCTTTGTTTCTTCTTACTGCATATCACGATCGTAGCACTTGATCGTATTTCTGCACTCGTCATCATGCACTTGATTGAACACTAGACAAGTAAAATATTATATTAGTTACAATTTATAGATTGTGACTCTTTTCAGTCAAATGGCAACTCACCGTTTTTGGTGTTGAAACAATTCCATTGGCTCAGCTCACATTGGCCGGGAAATTCGACAATGCATTTGCCATTGGTGGCACAAACGGGCAGCGACTGTTCTGGACACTCGAAGTTGCACTTGCCGAGTTTCTGCAGGTCGCGTTGCTTTTCCAGAAGTTCTGGGACCTGCACTTCATTCGACAACAGACGCAATCTTTGATGGCCTGGCGCTGGGGAAGTGCTGCTGCCTTGATGCTTCTCCTTTTGCTTCTCCTTTTGCTTCTCCTCATCATGCTTCTGCTTCTCGTGTATTGCCTGATTGATGGCCAGCGGAATGTGCAACTCGGTCTGTTGCATCACATTGCTGACATGCTGTTGCAACTTGTTGACCTTGTCGCCAATGTTCAGCGGCTGTTGGCCGGGCACTGAGACGACAATCTGTGGCACCGGCGGCATTACCACTTTGTTATAGCCAGCAACGGGGGCTGCCTGATGCCATGTGCCAGTTGCCTGATGATTTATCACCTGCGGCACTGACTTTGGCCGCTCAACATGTGGTGGCAGCAAATCCAAGTGCGGCACTGCAATTGCTGCTTTTCCTTTGCCATTTTCATTACCATTTCCATTTTCATTTCCTTTGCCTTGGCCAGCCTGTGGCACGTGGCCAGTCAATACTGTCACCTGTCCGTGCGGCTTCTGTGTCGTTTGCAGCACATGATTGATGTGGTTCGTTATCAACGTTTGAATATGCGCGGGCAATTCAATGTTCTCCGGCAGCTGTTGCTCCGGCTTGTCAAGTTCCACGGCCTGAGATACGGCCAACAGAGCTGCAGTCAATACATAGAGTTAGACACAAATCGAAAAAATCAAGTGATAGGTAATTAATTATTTATTAATTTAATATATTATATATTATTTTATTTCATTATATATTTATTAATTTTATCAAATCTCTATTCTCTCTGTGTATATCCTTGACTCTGCCTTCGCCACGCCCACCACTTTTAACTTACCAAATACAAAGTAAACTCTCATTCTGTCACTTGAAGTCCACAAAAGTCACAATCTACACTTGTGTTCCACACACGCACACTCACTATACGACGCTCGGCAGCGTTCTGTGACGCTTTCGTTGTCGGCTGCCAGTTTATATACGATCCCCGAAAAACCGATCAAATATCATTTGTGATTTGTCATAAGCCAGCATCTTTATATTTTAATGCACTCAATATGCTAATTATAATTATAAAACATTGCAATATTGTGAAGGAACTGGTTTCGTTTTGCCTCAACGATCGACTTTCTGACGGGGTAGAAATTGACGGAAATTTGTAAGAATTCGCATTAATTGCTTCCTTATAGAATTTAAGATTATTAAAGAATTTTGAGATATTTTGTAACGAAATGTCTGTTGCTGGGGCGTGGCAATTATTGAAGCAAGGCGTGGCACATAATCACAAATAAAAATATATGCATTAAGCATATATTTAGTATAACAATTATTATAAATTAATTAAATTTAAATGGACTTACAGTTTTAGCAGCATAGACTTCTATCACCAATTTATTCACGTTGCCTAAAAGTATGCTTTAAATAATAATGTTTTAATTTCTGAGTTATTTCGAATTGTCCCAGCCATTTATTATTTAAACAAAAGAAAGTAAATATGTAAATTTGGCAGGCAACAAAAGCTTTTATTTTTGGCAGGCGAGCAATACGATTAAGTTGATGACAACAATAATAATATTTCTGTTTTGCATATTTTTGTCAGGTGTTAAAATAAAGGATTAAAAGCTGCAAATTTGTGTGACGAAAACTTTGTTATAAAAACAATTTGGACATTCGACAGAATACACAGTTCAACAGTTGCTGCACACACAGCAAGGTTCAACAGCGACAACTACAACAACTACCAAGGCCATGAATCAATTTACACTGCTTTGGATATGTAAGTTTTAAGAGCACCGCTGAAGTGGACGCCATCTGTAATTGTCACTTTCTCTTTCTCTCTCTCTGTTTCTCTTCTAGTATTCGCAGCCAGCGCCGCCGTTAGCGTCAGCGCCAGCGTGCTGCCTGCATTACGCAATCATCTGCCAGCTGCCAATCAGCATGGAGATATTGTCTGGTTGGATGAGATGATCAATCCAGTGTCGGATAAATGCGATTTCCGCTGCACCGACCAAGATCTGAGCGTCTGCGCCCACAACGGACAGTGCCTGCAGTTATTCACCAGTCGCTGCACAATGGCCGCCTACAATTGTCGTAATCCGCAGAAGCGCTTCAACATTGTGGAGAACTATCGTTGTACTCAAGGCTATGTGCCGCTCTGCAGCAAGGAAGAGCGCAAGGAACTGGGCATAACAGTATGAAGGAAGATGGGAAATGTCAAGTTGGTTTGGAAGTTGTAAAATAGTCGAAAAAATTTAATATAAATAAAATATGCAATTTGTAAATTAAAGCAAATATTATGTTCTTTTTTTCAACATTTTCATGAACATTTTTCTCATTAATATTTTACATATATCTGACTTTTGCGGTAAATGTTTCCTTTTCGATAAAAAAAAAAAAAAACTTTTTTAATGGACTAAGAAATATTTAATTTATCTTTCTTTTTTTTATCACAATTTGATATTAATACATATATATTCATATATTATTAATATACTGTTCCGGGTTTCACTTGAATATTGTGAGTATTTAAATTTAAATAAATGTTGACCGAAGTTCCCCACAAACCGCCCTTGAATTTCCTGCGTATTACTCACAGAATTTCCCTTCTCCCTTATAATTTCTTCCTACAAATGTTCCCATTCATTTTCTCGAATACTTGAACAGATCAGAGCAAATCCCATACCGTTTGTAGGTTATATGATTAAAAAAATATGTTATAAATCAAATAAATTATTAATAATATATCTGTTATTTATGCGAGTCAATAATGGACCAGCTCTGGTAAAAATGCGCCAAATGTTGCAATCATGGCAAGAGTTTTTAAAGAGTTTTTTCGCAATCGAAAATATGAAATGTGATGCTCATTAGGCAAATAAAACGCACTTAGAGCTATTAAGTTCTGTGGCACGTTTGTAATTAGTGTGCACATTGCATACATACAATAATGAATATCATTTACCGCATTAATTAAATATCTAATTATATTACGCATAATTGCATAACGAAAATCACGTGCTGAACTGACTCTTTAAGTGCAAACAAGAACTTTTCATTAACACTCTCGAAATGTGAGAAATCAAAACCAATGGCAAAAAATATATAAAATAGCATAAATGGAAGCATAATTTAGCAAATTCAACTACGAAACATATTTAGTGTACAAAAATTTGGTTATTAATTTAAGATAATCATTTAGAGTACAAAACATTCATTAATATAAGGTTAAGGAGCTTTGATTTGTTTGATTGATTGATTGATAAGTGATAAGAACAAGTTCTAAATTAAATTATTCTTATATATTTATTTACAATGCTAAAAGCAAAAGTTGTGAGAGTTAAAAGCGGCGCTCAATGCTCCAGTTTCTCATGATAATACGTAAGGCGTAATGCAGTTTTATTTGTGTGATTTTCTTGTTTGTAATTGCTTTTATTTACAAGCCCGCAAATAAAGCACTCGACTCGCAAACAAAAAAACAAAAGTTGGAAGAGCCAAAAAACTGCGTTAAATTCGCCGCACTCTCATATTAATTCGAATATCCATTCGCAGCATCGTTCGATTTGTTATTACATTTATTACAATGTGTGTAAATAAATTAAATAAAAAAGCAGATGCAAAAATAAACTTATGAGAGTTAAAAGCTGCGTTCAATTCGCAGTTTCATGTGATTTAAAACAAACCAAAGGAAAAAGTTGGGAGAATCAAAAGCTGCGCTCAATTCTCACGCTAATCCGAGTGTCCAATCGCAGCTTTAAGTGATTTGTTATTACATTTATTAAAAGGCGTATAAATAAAACACGCGACAGACAACAAAAGTAAAGCTGTTTTCGTCTTTTTACACGCTAAGCTTAAAAGCCAATTCCAGTTTCGTTTGCAGTGCTGCCAATACAGCTATTTTCACGCCAGTTCAGGAGTTTTACGAATGCCAATGCGGGGGAAACTGGGAAATAGCGGTTGAAGAGAATTCTAACTATATTTTAGTTGAATTATGATAGTCGTTCTGTATTTTAGACTTTATTTAGTATTTTCTAGCTATTGGTATATTATATATAAAAGAAATATATAACTTTCTAAGCTCCTGAAATGTTGCCATCACTGTTTGATATTCCAAATATATTAACGATAGCAAGAAAGTGAAAAAGTGAAACATTAACATGTTATTTTTACAATTACTCGATTTATTTTTTATTTATGGCAATAATGTATATGAATATGTATTGTGTGTGTATGTAATAAATGTAATATATGTACTATAGTACTACATGTTTAGCTCCCCCGCTCTGCAGCGACGTGCACACAATCCCAATCGACAGACATCCTCGTCGACGGCACGGAATGCCAAATCACGATGTCGGCAGTTGAAGGTGTCCAAGACGCACTGATTGGGAAACTCGTGGAGACAGATGCCGTTGTGGGCGCAAATGGGACTCAGTTCGAACTTGGTGCACAACTGATCGCAGCTCTCGGCGGGAGGAGCTGGCCCTGGCATCGGCATTGGTGTTGTGGTCATGTCAGCCAACAATAATTGATGACAGTTCTTTGATGGCACTGATTTGGGCATATCAACTGGTGATTTGGTGCTGCTGGGTGGAAGAACGACAACGGGATGAACCTCTGAGGCGGCAACGTGTGGAACACCAGGATTGGGCATGCCAGGGTTGGGCACTCCAGGGTTAGGCATGCCAGGATTTGGAATTCCTCGATTGGGCATGCCAGGATTGGGCACTCCTGGGTTAGGCATGCCAGGATTGGGCATTCCTCTGTTAGGCATACCAGGGTTGGGTACTCCAGGGTTTGGCATGCCAGGATTGGGTATTCCTCTGTTAGGCATACCAGGATTGGGCACTCCTGGGTTAGGCATGCCAGGGTTGGGCACTCCAGGGTTGGGCATACCACGATTTGGTACTCCCTTATTCACTGTTTCCACAATAGCTCTCATATTTCGCACCTTGGGCAGCGGCTTCACCACAACGGGCGGCACCACAACCTCCTCGGTCACCACCTTGCCAGGCTTAATCTCAACGACACGTGCCACCTCGACATGATCCTTGGTCATCACTGGTTTTCCATTCGACAGCAACGGCACTTGGACTGTAACCCGGCCGATCTCTGCACTTGGCATCACCTGCGCTGTGGCGAAGACGAAACACAGCAGCACTGCGAAAACAGATTTGAAATAAATCAATTAGAATCAAAGATCTTTGATCTAAGGATCTTACCTGTGGCCAATATTAAATTAAGCTTAAACATCTTGTCACTTCAACTCCAATTGTCTTCTGTGTCCTGAACTGGGTCTTGTCATCCGTTTATATACAATCTCAGACAATCAACGCTGCAATCCAGCAACCGGTTGCAAGTTCACGGCAACAGATGTAATCAAAACCGGTTCCGGCATTACTTTCCTCAATAAATCCCCCAATTATGGTTATTGTTTTTGGGTGGGTTTTCAGCGCTTCATTAGCAATAATTCATTTGCAGAATATTCCAAAGAATCAAAGTTTCTTTTTTGTTTGTTTTTACAAAATTCTTTTTATTATTATTTTTTTTTATTTTTAGTATTGTTCCGTACACTTCCTTGGTGTAAATTATATAATTAAGCGCTATGTTATTTAGGCATAGACATGTACATATAGTTAATGTATATTTATATATATATATATATTAGAAAGATGTACATTTATCGTAATGGACTTTTTGTTTTTAGTGTTATCTACAAGCTTAGAACTTTTCTCATCTCGCCTTTTACAACACTTTTCTATCATACAAAAGAGTTTCTTAATTGGTATAAATCATTTAAGGCATCAAATATTTTGATTAGCAAAGTTCTATATTGAATTTCGATATTGGTATTGGTATATATATATATATATGTTTTTATAAAGAAGAGTTGACCACTTGAGTTGTGTTTTAAGTTCTCGTTGAGTTTAAGTCTAAGCTATTAGGGATCATCTGAACGTATATTCGTATATTCTCTGTAGTGACGATCCCTAAACCTTTTTGCACATTACGTCCATCAATTGGGTTTACACACGATTATAATAGAGTATGTACGTAGTTCAGTAATTTAAGATTAGTTTTACATACTTTTCATTGTAGTATTATCATATTATTTGTTTTTTTTTGTATTATTGTAAATAATTGCCTTTCATTCTAACTAAAACTCCGACTACATATCCTGGGGATTGTCCATACCATAAACGCAAATTTTTTGATAGGTTCTTCTTGCATCTGGATATAGTATACATATATATTTGGCAGCCCAAGGCTCTTGAGAGAAATACAGCAAAAAGGAAAATGGAGCACAACGAACAAGAGAAAGCGAATGAAATAAATTGAGTAACTCCCAGAGATATTCCAAAGACTGCCTCTTAATAACATATTTCTTTTAAATAGAGTTCAAATGATATTGTATCTAAAACTTTTAAAAAGGTACTCAAACTATGGATCCGTTCGCAACGTTTACTCATATTCACATATACATATTCTTCATATAGATTCTAGTTAAAATTGTTAATAAATATTGTTTCATTTAAAAGGTGTTTGATCTTAAAATCTAAATGGTTTTTTTTATAGATAATAACTTCAGGGCTCAACAACACTACAAAAACTAGTATAAACAAGTAAATTGATTGGATACATATACTTCGCTTTAGACAATTTAGTTTTCTTTGCTAATTTACAAACATGACATTTTCTTTTGTTTTTTTTTAAACATAACAATTAGATTAATTTAAAAGTTATACGACAAAATAATTAGATTAACAATTTTAACTAATTTCACATAAATCTGTTGTTTTGTTCTGTTCTGTTTTTAGTTTTCTTCATCATCATTCGCATTTTGTGTTGTTCGGTTTAAAAACTACAATAAATTGTTATAAAATAAATTACGACTTATGTTTAGTATATATAAATATATGGGATTGCTTATGATAACATTTAAAGTAGTTAATTAGTTTCTTCTTTTTCTTTTGAGTTAAAGTTAGGTGGTACAGAAACTGTAAAGTGTCTGGGTTGTTTCTGCTTCTTCTTCTTCTACTGCTTACTTCCGCTCCATGGGCTTTACTTCCAGCAGCTGGGGATAATTCTCCACAATGTTGAGTAGGATGGTATCGATGTAATGCTTTAGACGTACATTCTCATCTTCCTTTTCCTGGAACGCCTGTTGCAGCTGTAAAATCATAAAGAAACCGATTAGTGTTGTATAACGCATAAAAGTTGAGATACAGTTAACACAATGACAGACAGAAGTTATGAACCATATTGTTCTTGTTACGCTTAGAAACTAAATGAACCCAACACTTGATTTGAAATTTTGCTTAAACATTTTTGTGCCAAAAGAATTGTGTTAAAGTACGTTAACCAAAAACCATTTAAACAATTCGCTGTCAAACTGCAGCGCATGCACAGTGGCTCCAAAAACCGTGTGATTGTGTGTTTTAGTTTCTTTTTTGTTTTGTTTTTTCATTGATTTTCGATAAGCATTACCTGACTTAAGGATGCTAATGTGGCTGAATCCACAGAATCCTGTAATACAATAAATATAATAGAATATGTAGTATGATAACAAATGCGACCAAATGCGGTACGGGCACAAAGTGTATGGCAGCAGGACTTTAACAATTACAAGCTGTGGACTGTGCGTGGGCGTGGGACAAGTGGGCGTGGCACTACTAAAAAGCTCAGAAGCACGGAAAGGCAACTATACACTCATTACTCAATACACACCTGAGCTTGTGACATTTCCTCCAGCTCTTGGGCCAGATTATTAAGGGTGCCACTCAACAGATGACGACCCTGTTCCACGCCATTTGTCAGCATTGTGGCCTGATTCGTCAGCATTGTGGCTTGCAACTCTTCGTTCTGCTCCTCGAGTGCTAAAGTGGAAATTTAATTAGTTAAGTTAATCTCAGTAGTTTATCTATTATCGTATACTCACAGCGATTCTTGTGGCGCATCTCCTCCAGCTCCTGATGCAACTCCTCCAGTCTTATGCTCTCCGGCGATGTTGTGGGCATGGCACGTGCCCCATTCTCCTCGCGGGCTCGCTGCAATTCGCGACTCAGTTCCAGCATCAGCTCCTCGGTGGATTTCTTCTCCTGCTCGTGACGTCGCAGCGTTTGCATCTGTTCATCGTATTCCTGCTGCAGTGCGGCAATCTGATCGCGTGCCAGCTCCAACTGCTCCTCGGTGCGGTGCAAATCGTTGGCCTGTTTATCGCACAACACACGCAATCTTTGCGCCTCATCGCGCAGTGCATTCGCCTCGATCTCTGTGGCCTTCATCTTCATCTGGCAGTTCTCATTCTGCAGCGAGGCTTCGCGTTCCACGCGCGCCAAGATTTCCCGATGACGCTTCTGTTCCTCCGCCAAACGCTCCTCGGCACGCAACTCCGACTGAAGTAAAGAGAGAGAGAGAGAGAGAGAGCAATTATTATTATTATTTTCATCTCGTTATTGCCAGACTGTAACGCACCTCTCTGTACTGTTCCTCCAGCATATGATAACGCGCCTGGAGCACTGCATATTCCGTCTTTGTGCGCGTCGTTCGATCCTCGGCTATATTCTGCGTATCTGACAGATCGTCCACCTTGCGCTGCAGCAGCTCCAGCTGAAAGATACATTTAAGAGATTGTATTAATTGAATGGAATGCAATGGGATTACAAGATTTACAAGCTACTAACACAATCGCTTTTCATGTGCCGCAAATCGTGGAGCAGCTCATTCACCAACTGCACATCAGCCATGTGATTTTTCAAATACATTTGCATATATCTTTTGCTATATACATTATCTGGGTCTCTATATACTGCTAATACTGATGTATGTATGCTTTCTGCTCATCAAATATTCAACAAAATTTCAGTTGGAATCGCGTCGTCTTTGCTCATTTGCTTGCCACAACAGACTGCAACACGTAGCCGCCGGCTGTTTTTTTTTTTTGTTTAACAGCAGCAAAGACGACGCACTCTGTGGGCTGCATACTCTTAATTACACTGCACAACAAGCTCGTTAAAAACCAAATGATATTGCTCTCTAAAGTAAACAATGAAATACTATATGCAAAGCTTTAATACTTTGTTAATATTGAGATTCAATTTCCTATATACATTTACACTACGAATCACTTGTTGGACAGTGTTATTAGACATGCCAATCCCATATAAATTTCATAAATATTAAGCATACGCCCATTGGCTGCAAGGCACCCACAAATGTTGACGTTGCATTCATTAACTATTTTTGGTAGACATGTGAAATCAAATATTTGATTCCAGCTCTCAAATTGCTGCTCAGTGTAATTATTGGTATATATATACGCATATATATATCTGTATATATACAGTGTCTATATATACGATGCATATTTCAAATCAGTCGTCACTTGTGTGCCCAACTGGCGATAAGAAATGTGTGAAGCGGATGCGTCTTTGTGTTGCAAATGGAATACAGAGAAACTGATAGCACAGCGATCAATAGTGTTGGTAAATGTGTTCTCAAAGCTGGATATTTAGACTGTGCCTAAGATAATAGTTAGTTTACTCTGTGAGTTGTCTTTTGGATAAAGAAGTATGCTCTATAACTCACGCACTAGAAGACAAAACTAAGAGACAACACTGTCTAGTGTTGGAAAACAATTCGAAATATAATTATTTGGCATTTTCTAATGTGACATTGTCATTTTAGAAAAATAATATTTCCTTTTTTTATAATAGGAAGATTAACAAGTGTTTAATAAAATAACTAGTGTTGTAAAACGTTATAAAATAAAATGATTAATTAACATTCTGAATAGTTTGCTTTGTATTGCAATCAATTAGAGAAAATACTGATATCGTAGGCTGCGTAGTGTTGTGAAACGAATCAAAATGGCTTATTAATGTAAATATGTAGTTATTACTTTACTTTACATCACAGTGTTGTAAGTGGATTCAAAAGAATATTTCTCAGCTAAGCAATTAGATGGATTTGACTCTCTCACTCGTCTTTACATATTTTGCTTACAAAAAGTCAATTGGAAAGTTCAATTGAATAAAATGCGAGGCATTTGCAATACAAATTGTGGGTGGGTTTTTCGGCTGTACAGTGAGACTTGTTGGCAAAGGCTTCAATTAGGCTTAATTAAATGCAATTTGCGGCGAATGGAGAGGGAGAAACTAATGTAAACAGTAAATAAAAATAAAAATCAGCAGCACACACACACAGCAACAATTCAAAGTCACAGAGAGAGAGAGAGAGCGAATAAATATGGCGACTATATAATATATTAAATATACAATATCGTTCAGATTGAGAGACGTAAAAAAACAACTAACGATTCGACGCGCGGCACGGCAACAACTGAATAAAAGCCTAGGATTGAGGCGTAGAAACTGACATGTAAACTCTATATGCTAGCTGAGAGACCGAAAGAGAGAGGTCTATAGGGCCCCAGTACTCGTCATATGTTCCCATATGTGTACAATGAACCATGCCAAAAAATGCCAACAAATTATAGTATCTTTTATATAATAAATGTATGTATAAACGGCAGAAAACTAGAAATTTTATTTCAAATTCTACAGAAAAGAATAACAACAGCAAAAACAAAAACAAAAACAGAGACAGAGAACCGTTGGCTAAAATAAACAAAAAGTCATACAAGCCATAAAAGAAACTAGGCACATATAAAGAAAAGACAAAACAGAAGAAATAAAAATAATAAAAATTCAGGCAGACAAATTAAGTAACAAGTGCCGTTTTACAAAACAGGGAAGGGCAGCGGAAAGTGTGAGACGAGCGGGGGGTAATCTTTAATGCTTCACTTTTTCTTGTCACTTTTGTTGAAGCCCATCAAAATGTCAGCAGGGTTAGTTCCAGGGTCATTTGCGGTCTGCTCCCCATAACATTAAGATGTGTGTAAAAATCGGAAACTTAGTGTGAACATTTTGGTTTTTTTTCTTCCTCTTTTTGGGGGGAATTGGAAAACTGGAAAACATTGACAGTCTGACAGGTGCCATTATTATGGGGAAATTTGTGTGTTAAAATGGAAAAGAGTCGGCAGAAAGATGAAAACAGCTGGCAAAGGTTAGGGAAATGCATTAGCCAGAAATCGAAAGAGTTGAAGAAGGTGAATAGAAGATAAAACATAAATATTATTGATAAATGTCAAAGTTAAACAACACTGACAGATGGTTGATATAAAATATACCATAACCAATGCTATTTAGATTTGAAAGGTTTGCAAATTGTATTAATCGAAGGAATTTTAAGTTAAGAAAGGTTAGCTAATTTTATTTCAAGTTTTGCATAATTTTCTATCGATTTGTATTAGTGAATGTTCAATAAATAAAAATATAAGTAAACACATTGATATAATTTTTCTGCCTCTCGACCTGTCTTTCTTTTTTTTATCATCTATCACTTAAATGTGATAACTAAAGATCTTCTACATATCATAATCACTTTTCCATCAATTTGTTGCCATTCTTCGGACATTAACAGCTCGTAAATTTCGTTAACAATTGAAAAATGCTCAGAGCACAGTCATTATAATCAGCATTAGCTTTGACCTCAAAAGATTTCCAGCAATAACAAAACGAAAACACTTGCAACACTTTCCGCTGGCAACAACAACAACATTTGTTACATTTATCAAATGAGAGTCCGTTCCCATTAGCATATCTGGTAAACAAACTGTAGAATTGAACAAGTGGAATTGTTGGGTTAACATCCGTCTTATGGCCTTATCGGACTTCCATTGACCTCCAGGGTGGATTGAGGAGTGTTGAGAGACCGAGAGACATTTGAAAGAGTTTTATTTTTATTTTTTTCCAATAGTTTCGTTTGATTAATCACATGCTCGCATTCACAGCCCCGATGTCCAATTAGCTGGGCCCACTGTATGTAGTACTCATGCATATAAGTGGAAAATTGCATCATGCAATTAGTTGCATGTCGAATTCTGTTTGCTGCTTGTGCCCCATGGTGCATGAAAGACTGGGAAAGCAGAGATAGAGAGAGAGGTTGTTCCCGCTACCCATATTTCATATCTCCCATACCCCAGGTATTTCCATTCTTCTTTCAACCTGTTGCAATCGCATTAGACATTTCATTTTTAGAAACTTAAGACCCAAGACCCCAAAAAGACGCTTCTGTTCTGTTTTTGTCTCTGTTTCAACTTCTTCAGTTACTTTCGTTGACACATTTTTACCCACTAATCATCATCCACTTGCTTTAGTTTCACAGTTCATTCATCTGCCTCGTTCATTCATCAGCGTTTTTTTCTTTAAGTTATTTAGTTTTCGTGTTATTTTTTCCGACTGCTGATCTCATTTGACGCATTCCTCGGACGCTTCGAAAAAGATAATTTATGTTTTCCATGTTTATTTTTAACAGATGTTTGCAATTTAAAACAAAACAGACAAAAAAAACAGTATTTTTGTTATTCTTAAAGTTTTTCTATCTTTGTTGATAGGTAAATATGTCAAGGAAATTGGCAAACAGTTTGAATAACATTAAAGTTAATTCTACATTAAGCCAAATTCATTATTGCGTCAAAAATCACAGAAAAAATTATGCTTTCCCAATGACAAAGGCGAATACCAACACTGTTGTATACTGTGTAGGTATTAATATGTTATTTTTCAAGTTTAAGATTCATTAATCTACTAGATTACTTGATCAATCATTTCTGTTATTAAAACTTTGAACTTTTTCAGTAGGTTTTTATGCACTGAGTGTTATTAAAAACATAACTCTTTAACGCTATATAACACTGTTTTTATTTTTTCAATGTAACACTCACATCATTTGTTTCCAGCATTTTAGTTTAAACAAATCCACACATTAATCAATCAAATAAATATATATATATTCGATATTTTCATACAAAATGTAACAGTTCTCAGCCCCGAACAATGCTAGTTACAATCCGAAGGTAGACTAATCATCTGACTGGGAAGCGAGGCCAATTTATAGTAAATTTGCATTATTGACATGTCTCTATATATAGTATAGAGGGTTAAACATGGGGATAGACTAACAAACTAACTAACATGCAACTATGGAAGGGCTACAAACCACGCAATAAATGAACCCTGAACTTTTTATACTAGTCATTACTCGTGGAGTAAATGAGTATATTGTATTCGTTGTAATGTATGTAATGTATCGCATAAAAAAACCATACCATCCATAGCTTTTAAAATATAACGTTCTTCTTTATTATAACTATTAATTATCCTGCTTAATCGTATCAATATTGATTAAATATTATGGTAGTTATGACTGTATCAAGTTTGTAAGCAATTCGAGCGCCTAAAAGTATGCAGTAATTACTGTTTGTGTTTAAAACTCATTGATATCATTTAAATGATATATCTAAACTGATTAACAAGTATCTCATAGTCGGTAAATCGACTATAGCGTTCTTACTGCTTATACAATATAAACACAAAATTGCCCCAGTGAACCGCGACGCTAGGTCGAAGGTCATGGGGCTGGGTCATTAGGATTGTCAGATGATTGGAACAATTTGCTTACTTGCTCATTCAAATTATCGCATATTTCGGCACTGAGGGCTCCGTTCATTTTGTTGTTTGTACCGTTAGACGATCCAACGTTTCCACTTCCCCCGTTCTCCTCGAAATCACAGAGTAATTTATTCTTAAAGTTCTTAAGATTTTCCAATTTAAAACCGTTTGTATTTGTATTATTTGTTTTATTATTAAATTTACTGGTTAACGTTTCCAAATTGTAGATTTTATTACTATTATTATTATTGTTATTGCTATTATTATTGTTATTATTATTCGATTCGAGACTATTGTTGTTATTCTCTAGTTTGTTCTCGATAAAAACCAAAGAATTGGGCTCCGAATCAGATGGCACAATATCCTCAAAATCAGCTGGATTAAGACTCAGAAATGTCTCCTGATCGATCAGTATAGGCTGCTTATCAAATGCCGAATATTGCCCCTTTACACCCAAACTATAGGCGTTACAAAGTGGATTCTGTGTGGAACTTGTATTGAAATTCAAATTCAAATCCTCCAAACTATCCGCTGATGATAATTTCTGACTAGTATTCCTTTCACTCCCGAATTTTACACAATTGTTATTATTATTATTACTATTGTTGGTGCCGTTGTTGTTGCTGTTGTTGTTCAATGTGTGCTTGTCATTAGTTGTTGCTGCATTCGTTGTTGGTCCGACAAATTCGAATTGACCCGCCCACATATCATAGGCTAAGTCAATGCTATCGGGCTGGCTGGCAGGTTGACTACTCATGATTTGTTTTTATTAGACGCTCTCTGTAATAGTTTTATTTTTGGCTTTGTTTTCGATTTTGTTTTATGTATTCGTTGGGGGCGTGGCACTGGGGCGTTGGATATTCACACTTGTTTTGTTGATGTTTATGTTGTTTTTATTGTTGTGGAAGACGAGGTGTTGTTTTATTTCTTTTTTTCTTTTTTACTGTTTTGTTTAGTTTTTAAGGCACATTTTTTAGATTCTTGCGTTTGCTTATTACATTTTTTATCACTTCTTGGGCACTTTTCTGTGCATTTTTAATGTTTCAGTGTGCTAAATTATAAAATATAAATTTTAGATATCAATTTAGATTATCTATTAAATATGATTTGTTTATTTAATATTTTTTATACTATTATATTTTATACAGGATTATTTTGCATTATAATAAAAGGGAAATTAATTTCGTTTTCTTTATATAACATATTAGTTAATATAATTTATGTAAATAATTGGTAGTTATCGAAATATCTCTTAATATTATGAATATTCATATTTTGTATTTATTTATATAATATTTTATGTTTTAGTAATTTCTTTTAATATTATGAATATTTATTTACTGTATAAATTATGCAGTTTTATTAAGAACATGTAATTGTAAAATTTAAATTATTTATATGTTTTAGTTTCACGTTTACACTTCATATTTAAATTATATATTATAATTTTATACATTATGTATTTACTTTTACTATTTGTTAATGATATAACTTTTAAGAAATCATTTTTTAAAGCATAATTCCTACACTGTTCATCTATTTCCCTAATGAGTTCATTCAACTCAATGAATCAACTGAATTAATAAATTCGATTCGAATCTAAATGATATTCGAGGTTTAGGCAGAACCCAAAGAATGCTGCTGAGATGGTAATCAGACTCGGGGCTAAACAAATTGAAAGGTAATACTGTTCCGGATTGCATGCAGTAGCCTCAAGGGGCCCACCCAGTGGACAATGTGAAGGAAAGCAAAAAATACAGATCAAACAAAGGAAAATGGTAAATGGCATTAAAGAATTTTTTCTTCAATCTTTCAATGTTTCATGCAGAAAATGCGCGCTCGCAGACAAAACAAAAGCGCAGCGCATAAGCTGCAAGAGTTCTTCCCCCCCCTCCCTTTGCGCTGTCACGCCTCTTTCTACACGACTGAGTTCGCAGAGTCTTCTGTGTTTAATTTCCGACTTGAATTGATGAACTTCGTGCAGATAAAGAAGCGAAGTCTTCTCTGCACTGCTTAGTGGAGCATAGAATGCTGCAATTCTTCGCGTTGCATTGCATAACAGTCGTCTGACTTCTTCTCTACCCCTTTTCCTCCACAGTCTGCAGCTGTTTTTCCAACATCCCCAGTTGATGATGATGATTCAATTCAAGAAATGGGAAAATGTGTCATACATATGAGTCTTAAATTTTCTGATGCCGCCGTTGCTTAAATTGTTTATAATAAATTCGCATGATTCACAGCAAAGAGAAAAAACAAAATATTCTTTCAACTAGAGAATCGCACACAATTGTGCATGTCAAACGATTTTAAGTGGCGGCCATAATAAATTTCAATTTATTTTCTCATCTCAAAAAGAACCCGAAATTAAGGCATTTCTGCCTAAGCAAAACAGAGCATATTTAATTATAGAATGCACTCTTAGAAAGGCAGCGTTGTAAACCAATGAAATGTTATAATTTCCAAATGTTTCTACGTGCAAATTATGCACTCAAATAAAACTGAGCTGACAGTTAAGACTTCCCGCTAACTCGTCATCTACTTGAAACAAATTCAATTGCTTTTTTTTAACTTGACCACTAATTTCATTGATTTATGGTACTTTTTTTTGTCAATGAACCATTACAGTAGCAGCAGTCAACAACATAAATAACACCAACAACAACAACTTTCACCAGTTTCTTGACCAGTTAACAGCAGCAACAATTTTAAAAGTCTGTCGCATATTTCTTAGCGAACTTGTTTACTAGTTTGTTGTTGGTTTTTCTTCATTTTTTTATTTTTAAACATTTCTCGAGAAAAGCGCATCAAATTAGCTTATGACCAAAACGAGGTTTGGCCTTTGTTTTTCATCAGCAGCCGATTTTATGACCTGACCATTTATAAGCATTGCTTGTATCGGTGGCGTATGCGTGATATTTCAATGTGTTTAACTGCCGACACTTTTATGATGGTCTCGCATGCATTATTGATTTGTGGCTGCCACTTGATGTGTTGCAGTTGCCTTTTTGCTTTTGTTTTGCGGGTAGTTCACGACTTTAGACAATGGAAATTAAGTTAATGACGTAGCAAACTGAATGCCAGTGCTCTTGTCGTGAAAATGAATTTGTGATTAAACAAAATCATAATACAAACAAATCTCTAGGCATATTATGATGGGATTTTTCAAAATTTATTAAATTTTTATTATTGTTGTTGCGTGTTGCATGTTGTTGCGCCCCCACATATAAAGTGTGTATTACACACACACACACAGACACACATCATAAATGATACTTGTGGGCAGCATTTGAATATGAAAAGTGACTAAGTTGATACTGTTGAAAATGGAGAGCATTGATATAAAATATCGTTAGGGAATAGTTATAAAAAGTATGTTTGGGGAGTGTCACAAGATGAGTATTTATGCAGAGTATCTACAGAAAAACTCTACAGAGATTGTCTTTGAAGAGAATCAATTTATTTGTAGAGTAGAGTATATATGGAAACTAACAATGAATTGTATCTACTAAGAGTATCTGTGCACAGAGAATCTATTGAGACTTTTAGAAAGGAGTTTCTATGAAGAGTATCTATGGACAGAATCAATAGAGATCATTTACGGATATTAATAACTATGGGTAGTACATATGTTTCAAACAACATACTAACAATAGTTTATATACAATTATATTTCAGCTAAGGCCTTTACTTGATAAGAATTAACAGCCACTACTACAGATAATTCAGCAATTACACCTACAAATGTCAGTTTAAATTAAATCGGCCCTAAAAACAACCTCAATAGAGTTCACACTGTCATAATCTAGTTGTTCTACATTCAAACGCCACCAAACTGTTCCAGGAAAGCAATTTAGCCGCATTAAAACCCTAACAAGTTCATTCAATTTACACAAGCCACATTTGAGCCAGTTTCCAAGCGCATTGTCTGGCTGAAAAATACATTTTAGCCATGTCCATTTTGCAAACACCCACTCGCTGGGCCCTTTCAGAACATGGCCAACACAGACAAGGCAACAACTAACCTCGTTTCTCAACATGTTGTCTGTCAGGCAGACAGCCACACAGACAGACAGACAGACAAACAGCTGTTTGCTGTCACACTGATCTCTCACCTTGCCTCTTTGCATAATTTCTCAATGCAATTGCAATGCACAATAAGAAACAAAAAAGAAGATGTTGAAGTAGAAGCAGCATGTGAAGTATAAGTAAAATGTGTATAACAGAATAGCTAAACTAAACTGTTTAGTAATCTAAAGAAGAAGCAGCAGCATATGCTAAAGTTTATTTCAAGTTCCTCTTTCATCTTCATCATTATATAAAAATCAAGGGAAGAGTCAACAGAGCGTTAAATGATTATCTAGCAACTCTTGAAAGACAATTACAATCTCGTCTAGTTTCGTTGTTTCTTTCAGTGTAAGGAAAGCAGTTGGTCTTTATTATTTTGCATGTCCAGATTGTTGAGCTGTTCCTTCCCCGTTTATCTACCAAAAGGGGGGCGAAGCTTTGTTCTGTTGTTCCAACTGGTTTCTAATTACGCCAAATTCAATGCTCTGCTGCATTTCAACATTGTTCGGTCTGTTAACACACTCAAAAACACACACACAGCACACGCACACACAGTTATACAGTTTGCCAGCTTATCAGTAGTCGACTTTATAGGTAAAACACCCTTGGCACTTCTAAGGTCAATTTTATGCGGGGCAAAGGGGGCGAAAGTCGACGGGGAATGATTGATAATGCTAAAGAAATTCAGTTTAGATTAGACGCTCTATAGAGTTGATTTCAGCAGGGAGAAATATGGAAAACTAAAGTAAATATATGATGAATTACTGGAGGGTAAATATTAAATGAGATACAAAAAATAAATACAGGGTTTAAAATAAGAAAACTACATGAGAACTAGTTTGAATAAAGTAGAAAATATGTCGATGAATGAATAGATGATGAATTACTCTTCGGTAAATATGAAAAGAGCTACAAATAAATAAATAAAATCGATTTTAAGAGGCGTTTCGACTTGAATTAGTCAAGAATTAGTCAAACTCAAAGAGAATTCGTTCATATGAATTAGGAAAAAGTGGAAAAATTGAGTAAAATTTATTACTAAATGTTAAATACAATTGTAATGATTAAAAACTAATTTTTAGTGCGAAAAAGCTGTAAGAAAACTATTCCAAATATTTAAAATAATTCATTTAAGTAGATACAACATAAAATCAGCCTAAATCAATAACGAACTCACTTAAAGAAAAAGGAAATAAGTAACTCAGCAACTGAAACTAGTTGCAGCAAGTTGTGCAAGTTATTGACACAAAATTAAAAATTAAAAGAAAGGCCAGCGCTTAATTAACTCTCTTGACTAAACTTTCTTTAGTGAGTATATATAATTTTTTTAAATTTATTTCAACAATTTGCTCCTCATCTTCAGTCAATAAACAACAACCACAGTAGCCGAGGCAGCGGAGGGAAAAGAAGAAAATATCATTAGCTTTTCAAAGTGATTTCCACAGCGAATTTACATACAATTGCCTCTATAAACATAATAGGGCAGGAAAACGGGAGGGGGCTCTGCCTGCAGTTGCTGGCAGGGGGTTGCTTTATAAATAAGCAACTCATTAAATGCAAATTTTCCTTACAAAAACATATTTTGTGTGCCGAACAAAAGAGCTTCGCATATTTAAAATCAATTTTCTTTGGGTTTTTCTGCAAATTATATTATGGAATTTTAATTTGCATGTCAAGTGGACGCAGCAAAATTGAACAATATTTTTGCAAATTTCATATCAATCACAAATAGAATTAAAGATCATTTTTTATGCATATTCTCGAGTATTATTATCTTGCTTTAAGCCAAACAACACACACTTTGATCTCATTTATTTTATCAAGTTTGATAAATATTTGCGTAAATAATTTACTATTTATTTTTGCATTACGATTACCGTAAATAAATAAACAAAACAAACCCGAAAAGTCTCTCTTATTCGACTCAAACACGCGAAACGCGAACAACGAACTGAATGCCAAATTCAGGGGCATTTTATAAAGTAAACTATGGCAAAATGCAAACTGAGAGAACCAGAGATAAACACACAGCGAGTATGAGATACAGTGAGCGGGAGAAAGAGAAACACTCTCAACCCCTGGCGGATCTTAAAAATAGTCAAATAAAACAACAAAGAAATCAACGTTGATCTCCACACGCTTTGGCTCTGACCCTCGGGGAGGGAATTGAAAGCCGAAAAGATGGGAACTGACAGCGGAGAGAACTGGCAACGGGTGGAACTGAGAACTGGGAAACTGGCATTTCAATCAACAATTTGCCATATGTGCGCCATCAATGTACGAACACTCTCCACATATGGTACAATATTCAACGTGGTGTGTTCAAAGAGTATAGCAATTAAATAAAATATTAAATAAATTTAAAAAAGCCTATGTATGTGTTCTATTAAAAAAAAAGATATGATAATAAGTAATATTCAGATAAATTATTTTAAGAATTCTATTTGGACGAGTTCTTTTGTGTTCGTTTATTTTATGTTATTTTTATGTAAAACAGTTCTGTAAATAATTATTGTATCAGAAAGGAATACTGGTGATATCTTGTACTGATTGTTTTTCAAGATCGCAGAATATAGACAACTGTTCCAGTATCCACTCCAATTTTGCGAATTTAAGTTCGACCGAATTGCCCGGGATCGGTGTGTACAGAAAATTTCACCACGAGGCACCCTGCCTTTGCCCGTAAATTGAAAACATGAATTACACGAGAATTACATTGGCAGTGAATCGGAGCGGAGTTTTGTACTGCCACAGGATATATAACGGTCGAGATCCCGACTCTCCGGCTTGTTTTTTGTATACTTTTAGAACTCCCCTCTCTGTACTCACTCTCGCATAATTATGAGGAATTTCATGCCCTCCCTACCGCTCTCATTCCTCCCCCTCTAACAAAAGCGCAAGTGAATAAGCGCGGACACGAACCATGTGAGTCGCATGGTAACTGGAAGCGGGACAAACACGCATACGGGTTCAACGATGGACACGCGTCGTCATCACAGTATGGAACTACCTCCCCTACCCACCCCACTCACTTCCCCCTACTGCTCCACTACCCGCTCCTCTCCTGCAACGTGTGTTGATGTCATGCACAGAAGACGGAGGAGATTTCCCCTTTGGAAGAGAGAGAAAGAGACCTTTGCTTATTGGCTTCTGGTTCCGGTTCTTCCTCACTGCGGTCGGCGTGTGCCGTTATAATGCTGACTACTAATTGACTGCCTAATGAAAATTTCTAACAAAATTAACGGCATGGAAAATGCTTGAGAGTGTATATAGAAAAACGGGAAAGCTATTCGAAATGAACTTGAAATTGTGCGTGATTCGTGTAAAAGTTCTTGACTTATTTGATATGCTTTATCTTTTTTTTTTTAGTAGCCTAAAGAAAAAGGGGCTTGTTAATGCTAGAAACTTCCGGTTTTTTGTGGCTTATTGAGTAAAGTACCGTTTTGGATTGTTATCTTTAGATTCTTAATGAAAAGTGGTAAGGAAAATATTTTATAGAAATTTAATTTATAGTTTTCTTTTAAATATAAAATTGTTGTTATATTTTTGACATTTTTTAGGTATTTATTTAGTTATATTATTTATGCATATGTTTATTTTATACATATATTAGATGTATTTTTGATATATGTATTTAAGGTATTTATTTTGTTGATATTATAATAGCTAATTGTGAATTTATGTAATATATTTTATATTTCTTTTGGTTTATTATATAAATATTAACAATATATTCACTGATCTGAGCTGAATCACTTTTGTAACTTAATTTCCTTCAACAGCCCTTTATTTTTCTTTTTGAGTCAACCACAAACTTCAATTTGAGATAAATCAAGCTTTTGATACTCCAGTGTTGTTTTCGATTAGCCGGCTGAGTGATCATAAGCTATAGACCGATAGATCGGGCCAAGACACGTAAGGCTTTTACAATAGATGCCGCAATTAGCGTCGTTTTGTGGCCGTCTCAATTTTCATATTGAATAATCGCTTAATGAGGCGCACGCAAACACACACACACACACACGCACACGAAGCACCTGACATAACTGATAAGCGATCAATGTGAATTTTTCGATAAACTGCAATCGATATATTGGTTGGGTGTATGAAGCAAAATTTAATTTACACTTGGCACATTTTTTTAGTATTTGCACGAAAATATATTGCAAATTATTTAGCACCCACCACAAAGAAGAAAAACAATAGCAGCGGCAGCGGCAACAACAACAACGTTGTACGCTGATGCAGCTGCAGTTGGCGTCTTTTGCATTTTCCGCACAAATACAAAAACAACAATACGAACGCGAGCGAGCAGCAAACAAGCAAGCGAGAGAGAGAGAGCGCGCGTTACTCCCCCAGCCAACGCGAGGCGGCCGTCTATTTAATTTATTTTTTTGTGTTTCCGTTGTTATCGCTCTGTCCGTTGTGCACGCGGCAAGAGTTAAATGCAATCTGAGCGCAGAGCGAGCGAGCGAGCGTACCAAACCATAGCATAGCATAGTATGTTACATTGGCGTCGACGCCGGCAGCGACGCGGCAGCACAAAGCTAACTATGTAGTTGGGTGCCGTTGACGTCGCAGTCTCTGTCGCAGTCGCAATCGCTTTGTTGTTGTATCGTGTACTAGGACTAGTTTGTATGTAAGCAGCCAAAAATGCGATTAATCCGACTTAGCAAGGGAAATTTGTAGTGAAAATGCAATGTGGAAAAGTGTGCAAAACGTATAAGAATCTGGAGAAGCGAAAGAACAATGATTAATCAAAATAATCGACCCATTAGATGAATGCTAAACTAGCTCGTTTGCCTAAATGAACTAACTCATTATGTAATATTAAGTACTAGACTTTGTTTGGTCCGCGCTACTTGAAGAACCGGTTACTAAGCACCCTCTTAAGAGGGGTTCTTCGAGGAGCGTCGTCGTCACAGCAACAAAACCAAACAAACTAAATTTGTATACAAACCCAACCACAAAAACCAAAACAAATTCGATAAAAATACAACACATATGTAAATTGCAATTGCACAATTGCACAGCTGCCACTGCCTGACTATTTATATATATAAGTATATATATCTATATTAATCGGAAAGGTCTCTCAGATCAGGGAAACTGTGTATTATACAATGTGCATAGTTAAATACCAATTGCAAATAAATGGTTAAAATTTGCCGACAAACGCAAGAAAATTAACAGGAATTTTATAAGATCATCAAATATCATAAATCCACATGAGTTTACAAAGTTGACTAAGTGTATATAGGTATCAGAGTGTGTAAATATGCAGATAAGCAAATGATAAAAATTGCTAAAAAGAGTTCCGAGTAAGTGCCTGACTTCTGATTGAACTAGATCATTTGTTAAATAAAATTACAAGTAAGTTTCTAGCTTTGTTAGCTATTATATAACCAGATCATTTACTAAAGTAATTGTTAACAGGAATTCCAAAAAGGCTCTTGATTTTCTAGGTTATTTTTGAACTAGATCATTTGATAAACACAGTTATAAAAACATTTCCGAACAAGTTCTTGACTTTTTAGGTCATTATTGAGTTAAATAATTTGCTAAATCTATTGCTAAAAACCATTCCGAAGAAGCACTTCATATACTAGATTATTATTGATTTATATAATTTACTAAATGCAATTCCGAACAAGTTATTAACTTTTTAGGTCCATTTTGAGCTAGTTCATTTGATAAATTCAATTCCTAGCAAGTATCTCACTTTGTATGCTATTACAGAGCTAGATCTATAATAAATAAATAAATTGCTAAAAATATTTCGAAAAAAGCTCTTCATATTCTAGGTTATTATTGAGCTAGATCATTTGCTTAATTAAATTCCGAACCAGTTAATAAAATTTTGATAAGATTAGAGTAACTCAATTTTCAAGAGACTTAAAAGAGAGAGGGAGATTAAATAAACTCAGCTCCTCTCTCTTTCTATCTGCATCTCACTATCTTCTTATTACTACTACTTCCTTTAAGCGAAGCAAATGTTAAAGGTTCAGCATGATTTCATTTGCACGTAGGCCGTAATTGTTAACTCTCTGTCTCATTATTTATAATAAATAATTGTACAACGAAAACAACACCAAAGTTGGCGATTTTTTTGGTGCGGCAAGTGCGCGAACTAGTTGACTATTAATGTAACGCCCGTTTGCCTTGTACAACCTTGCAAAAAAAAAAGAAACACGAAAAAAATCAAAATGAAGAAAAACAAACTGATAACAATCCAGAGAATTGACTGGAAAATACCCTACAAAAAGATGGGATACATAAAATGTTTTATTTAATATATGCATTCTTAATAAAAAATTACTAAACTTATAGAATCTATTTTAAAATATATACAAGTCTACTTTCTGTAATTATAGTTAAATGGAATCAAGTTCAAGAGTATTAACAGCGATCCTGCGTTATAGAAACTTTTGCATTTAATATTAGAATTATTATTAAATTGACAAAACTCATAGAATATATTTTAAAGTATACACAAGTCTACTTTCTGTTATTAGAGTTAAATCAAAAAATATCTTTGACTACATGAAGATGCGATATATAAACTGTTTTATAAGAAATACTTTCCTTATAAAAGTTGCAAAACTCATTGCAAATATTTTAAAATAGATTCAAATCAACTTTCTGTAATTAAAGTTAAATGTTGACTAGATACACCCACTTTCTTCACTTGTACAGGGAATTAAAAGCGGCTTAAATCCACTACAAGCAAAAGTTCCAGTTCAAATATGACGTAATAGGCCAATGGACGGACGGACAAATCAACGGCAGGCGTAGGATTTGAGTTGTTGCTAATGTTTTTGTTGTTGATAATGATTTTGTTGTTGTTGCTGTTGTTGCCACGCCCTCACTTACAACAACGCCTCGTGTGGGAAACCAACATAAACATTTTATGGCCAATTCTTTTTGCGATGTTTTGGCTCAGATAGGCAAACAGTTCTTTGGGCCCGTAAGCTTGCAGGTGTTGAACTCATTGTCTGGCACTTACTTACCCAGCAGCAAAGTTAGATAATAAACTTGTGGTATATATATAATACATAAACAGTTAGATATGTCTGCTGTTGTTGTTATTGTTGTTGTTGCTTACCTGAAAGCAAAGTAGGAAAATGTTCGATTAATATTTGATAAACCATAAAGAAATGTCGAGAAAATGTTTCGATGGTGGCATAAAAAAAATGAAAGTTGTGTGTTGGAAATTTGTATGAAATGGGAAGGATTGATTGGAAACAGGGTATAAAAAACGGAGCAGTAAGTAGTTAATAAAGAATAAAATAACCGTTAAGTTAAATTAATCAGGAATATAAAATTCGTATAAAGTAAACAGCTTAATAAATAGCTTTATATTATCTTCTAAGCTATCGAATCTAATATGACAAAAACTATTGCATTTAATCTATTCAACTATTGATATTTATTGGGCGATTTACACAATATTATATGTATCTACAATAAAAGTAGACACATATTAGATATTTTTTTAAAACGAATATTTGTATTTGTTATGTAGTTTTTATACACAACTAGGCTAGGCAAATATAAGTCCCCCCAAAATAGAAATTCAAAAGATATATTATTATTTAATAGACCTATTCCTATAGATTTCCAACTAAGATTTTTGAAATTTATTCATTTATATCTTTATTCATCTTTCCGCTCTTAAATTAAACGCTTCATAAATGTCTTTAAAGCGTTTATTGTAATACCAAAATGTTTGATAGATTATAGGGCGAATTTGCATTAATTATAATAATTGCAATATTTTATGCCACAATTTGTTGCGTTCCACATCGCGTGGGTTGTGTTCCTCAGTGTTTAAGTTTTTCAGTGTTTCAGTTTTCTGGGTCAACGTAACATTTGGGTTAAAAATCGATTTTCGTGTATGATTTTTACTGTATCGGTTTCAGTTTTCTGTTGTTGTTGTGTCTGTTTGTCGTCTCCCATCAATTTGTCTTTATTTTTTTTCTACTTTCGCCTTATGCTTCTTCTTCATGTTGTGTGTGGACTGTGTGTGAACTATGGACTGTGTGGGCAGGTGGCAGAAAATTGTTTAATCGATATGATGGAAGAGCAAGCAATTTGTTGTTGTCCTATTATACTATTTGCTGTTAATGGATCGATCTATGGTAGGCCTTTTTAAGAGGATTAACTTATGGCATGAGAAATGCTAGAAATGACAGCAAAAAGTAACTTAAATTTAGATACAAAATCTAATGAAAAATTCCTAACCAAAAACTAAATAAATTTATTAGTTTCATTACAGCCAAAAGTAACTACAAATTAGGCACAAAATCTGGAAAATATTCTAAACTAATTGATATGTAAATACTGGCTAAATTAAAGAAAAAAATAACTTAAATTTAGGCATTAAATCATGAGAAAAGTCCCTAAACAAAATGCTATACACTGGCTAAATTAAAAATAAACCAAAATGTAGACACACAATCTAGAGAACAGTTTCTAAACACAAATTTATTTCCGACTCAAATCGGTAAAGTTTTGATCAAGTTGTAGGAGTTTTAATTACTTTCTTTTAGTTCCCATAAACAAGTTAAATAAAAAGCTATAAAACTTTTCACACTTTTCACCTTGGCCCATTGCCCAGTGGGGAAACCTGATCAAAGGCTTTTCTTTTCTTTTTTTTTTTGGTTTTTGGGCTTTTCCAATCTTTTTCCTTATACGTGATATTTTCTAAGCTTCGGGCTAATTGTCAATGCTCTGTTTGGCTTTGTTGCTGCAAAAGTGAAAAGCAAAAGGGGGAAAAAGTAAAGAAAAAAAAACAGTAGAAAAAGAACCTCAACAAGGTGTGTTAAGCCCGTTGGACGCTTTTAATTAGCTAAGGTCAGTTGAGTTTATTTGAGAATTGCTTGCAACAAATGGGGGAATAAACTAAAAAATAGTGACTTTTATGTTGCATTCAATTGCATAAGTTTCCTCCATTTTCCCCGAGAGCTCTGTGTCTGAAGTATCTGACAGATACTGCTCCCACAACTCTTCCCAGACACGTCGCAAGATTTCAATCTGTGTCACACTCTTGTCTGTCTGTGTGTGTGTGTGTGTGTGTGGGGAGACGCACTTATGCAATTATAACTGTAGGCATTCGAGTATGTTAAACCGACAAAAGACAAAAGACAATGGCAATTGCAATTTGTTCAATTGTCAGAGATCTTTCGGCATTTAAGTGGAGTATCTACATATCTTGCAACAAGATGACGACATTTCTTTGCCTCAAGTTGCAACACGCAAAGTTCCCAATTTTTTTGTTTACAAGAAGCGGAAAATGCTTGTCGATGAGTTGAACAAATCCATAGAAAGTTGGGAAATGTATAAGGTAGAAACTTAAGCGGATTCTGTCTTTATATACACAACAAAAGTAGTTCTTAAATTTAAGACACATATTTAGTAGAGAATTAATAAACTATGCTGTTAATATTAGATAAATATTTTTAAGAATATAACAGAAATGAAAGATATTTGAAAATCATAATGGATAATTGTTTTGACAAAATAAAATATTTAATATATTTTAATTTCAAAAAAATATAATAACATTTAATTGTTTTATATATTTTTTTCTCATTTTAAGACAAATGTTGATTTTCTTTGCTTTAACTATTTTTAAAAATAATAAACAATAATAAATAATTAATAGTAAATAATAATAATTATAAATAATAGTAAACAATAATGAAATAATAAATAAAAGTAAATAATAATTAACAAATATTGAAAAATAATAAATATTAATAAATAATAATTAATTATAATAAATATTAATAAATTATAAATATGTATTAATCAATAATAAATAATAATAATTATAAATCATAATAAATAATAATATTAAATAAAAATAAAATAATAAAGATATTTATTTTAGTTATATTCTGTAATATTTTATATTTTTGTTAAATAACGAATATTTCATGCAGACTCTACTTATTAATATTTATTGCCCTGGTGCGAGTCTCTGCTTGTGGTTTGTGTCTATGATAGGCAAGTGCAAGGTGCACACAATTTAATTACTACAATTTGAAGATCTCTAGACCTAGTTCTAGATCTTGCCAAGAGAGACTTTCCCATTTTCTTAACAATTAAATGCCACCGGTTTTCCCTCAAACGTATATTGTTATTTCACATTTTCATTTGTGTGTCGCATTTCCTTATCAATTAATTGCTTTCGCCCTGCTTTTGCCTCTGCTTTCCTATATATTTTCGCTCATTTTGTATGCAACGCCAACGTTTCACACAACAATCAACGACGCCCTTCAATGGCCGTACATTTCGCATTGCAAATGATCTGACTTGCCGCTTACAACTTGCCACTTGCCACTTGGCCACCTTCCTCTTGCAACTGCTCCTGAGTGCCTGGCATTTCCGTTTCCCGCTTGGCCTGTTGCATAAAAGAACAATCAAAGGTCTTCAAATGATTCGTACGTGATATTTTTGCACAAAATTTTTGCCATTTTCTGTTTTTGTTTCTTTTTTTTTTAGTTTTGTTTTTTCCTGCGTTTGGAATTTTCCTCACATCAGATGCGAGCACCTTTCATTTTCCATTCACCGCAGCTCTTAAATGTTTATTGTTGTTGCCTTTGTTGTTGCACACACTCCTTTTATTTGCTTTTTGAAAACTTACAAATAATTACGTGCAACAGCAGCCGTCGACAGGCATAAAAACCATTAACAATTTACACCTGTCGCTCAAAAAGTAACTCCAAAATTTGCATAACAACAGAATTCCTTTTATGTCCCCTTTGAATTATCTTGACAATTATTATTTTCAGCCGGAAATCGTTCCTTCCCCTTCAACGTTTGGCCAAGAAAAGTTGGCAGTAAAATTCAAAAGTTTGTCTTATTAAATTAAAGTGTAGAAAGATATATTAATGAAGTTTCCATTCGTTTTCATTGTTTTCATTGCGAATCTTAACGTCACGCTGTTATTAACAGTTGTATGTTATGTAAATTAACTGGAACTGTAACTCAATTAACATTTGCCTCTAAGTTATGTCATTAACATTTTATATTTTTTTCCAATTATGTTAATAATATTAAAACCACAACATAAATTATAATCTTTAGACTTGCACATAAATTTGCAATGAAAACAGTATTCCATATATGTCTAATTTCAGTTATTTCCAGTATCATAAAAACTTTGCCGGTTATCGTTCCCATTATCATTGTTTGGCCAAGGAAAATTGGTAATTAAATCGATAATATGGCCGAAATTGTTTTTTAATTATTAAAAATGTGGTTTTTATTTTTATTTTCATAGCGAATTGCAATGTTTATTATCAGGGAACGAACACGCTGCTATTAACAGTCATCTGTTATGTAAACACCAGCAATGTTAATTAAAAGTAACAGAGACATCATTTGACATGTCTCTATTTATTTTATTTATTTATTTACACATTTATTGAGACATTTACGGAGTTTTTATATATTCCCTAACATATTAATGCTTCAATATAAAATAAATTGAAACGCTTGGATATACACATAAATTTAATTCAATTGGAAAGCAACTTTAAAATTTACATTTGACCATAACTTCTATTATGATCCATTTGAATTAGTTCGACCATTATGAACTCGTGCCGTACATCAGTTCCCCTTTTAATCTTTAGCCAAGAAAAATTGGTAGTTAATTCTCTAATTGTTGCCTAATTATTAAAAGTGTAGAAACAAATATTAATAGTTTTATTAATATTATATAAATCAAGTTATTATTTTCATATCGAATGAATTAACAGTTGTCTGTTATACAGCTGCCAACAATGTTAATTAACATTAAAAGCTGCACTCATTTAACATTTTTTCTTTATATTTAGTCAGACTTTAAAAATCATGCAAAGAAATTGACTAATTTTATATTTCCACATCATGTTTATGATCATATCATAAAAAAATTAAAAAGTTTGGATTTTCTGATAAATTGGATCAATTGAGTGTCGTTTAATGATCGTCCATCAGTTCCGGAAGAGGTAAAATCACTTGGATCATTATTGCAGCTAAGTGAAAAGGTTGTAAAAAGTACATTACCAACATTACTGACGACCTCATTGGCACTTAGACTGATTTGCCAGCGGCCAGACTAATTGGCAAGTCGCGTCTTAACTTCATTTCACAAACTGGCCAAATGCAATTCGAGTCAATTTCAATGACCTTGGGGCATCGTTGGACTCACTCTTTATATTTCTCTTGCATTTGGCCAATTTTCTTGCCTGCATTTTATATAACAACGGGAAGGTGAAAGGGGAGGAAGTGGGAGAGGGGAAGGGGAAGGAGGAGGTGGAGACAACCCACACCAAATAAAGAGTTTCACCTGCCTGGCCACGAATTGTATGGCTAAAAACAATCAAAGACAAAGACAAGAGGCAAAAAACATGTTTGCGATTTTCGTAGCGGGCGAATTCAAGTGAAAATTCACTTTTCCAGCCACGTTTACTGAGAGAAAAACAAAAAATAACAAACCAAACGCGACGCGACGCGACGCGACGTTGACTGAATTGGAATTTGGCATTAATGAGTGGCCAAATTAAGTGCCAAATCGGTAGCCAAATGTGTTTTCAATCTGTCAACGGTTTTTGTCATTGTTGGTCAAGTGCAAATTCTGCAATTCATCGGTGATTTCATTAACGATCAACACTCGATTTCAAAGAGACATTGAAATCCGCCGTAGCTCCGCCCAAAAACCATCCCCCTCCAACTTCCACAGTCACCCCCTCTCCCTAGCATTGTCTGAGTCTGAAATTTATGACGTTGCAGTTTTTAGATCGTTTTTGTAACGGTTTCTGCAAGCGAAATTGCAAAAGCATTTTGACTCTTTTTTTATT
The DNA here is from genome assembly GCA_958299025.2 of Drosophila histrio. Taxonomy (NCBI): domain Eukaryota; kingdom Metazoa; phylum Arthropoda; class Insecta; order Diptera; family Drosophilidae; genus Drosophila; species Drosophila histrio. The sequence goes on along the minus strand of OY729166.1, from coordinate 18,430,492 downwards.
GTAATTAGTTTATGTTTGCTTCAAATTTGCTTTAAAAAAAATATATTTGAAAAATAAATCAACACATATTTCAAAAATGAATGAAATAAATTTAGACTTTATATCAGTGGTCGGCACACGCCGCGCACCGTGCATAGGGATTTTCTCTGCCGCAGCGCTGCCTGCACACGTACAGTATAAATTTTCGCTGTTTCTGTTAAGTCGCTGTTATGGCGCTTTTAAGCTGAAATGTCACTGTTGAGGCGAAGCAAAATGAATCAGCTTCTGATCAGCCATTGTGATGCTACGCTGCACAATTTTGACAAATTATACATTATATACACAGAAAAATAAATGGTTTTTGGACTTTTTGAAAAAGTATTCGTTTTTATACACATTATGACCAATATATAGCCGTTTTGATGCGAATCAATAATATAAAGGGCAAGAAACGGCACATGCTTGACGCCTGTTAAAATTCTGTTAATTCGCACACTAATGCAAGAAACATATGACTGTGTTGGTGCCGACCACTGCTTTATATAGTCAAATAATGTAAAATAAATTCTGTAGTTTACAGAATGTTGAATTGCTTAACATTTCATGTTAAAGCATAAACTGGTATGTTTTATTATTATTTTATACCCTCTTTCCAACGATTATTTAAATTTTCTTTCCTATTTTCTTACTATACAAACTTTACTACAAAATATTTACAGATTTTACATTTGCTGCAACAACTAATTAAACACATAAAATCAGTTTGTCTAATTTTAATAAAGAAAACAAATTGGAATCCTTTTTGAATGAAATTTTACCTTTTCTTAATTAATTTTCGATTTAAAATTTGTCAAGGTAACAACTGTAGATCTGTTAACTCTTTTAGCATATTTATACTATATTTATCATTTAAAATTGCCATCAAACTTACCCGATAATCATAATCCTGGCGATTTTCCAAGCTAATATCGCTGTACATGTCTTCAGTTGTATCACAGTTGGAACTTCGGCCCGAGGAGTTGAAGCTCGATGATCTGTAGAGTTGGCTGAAATTTTTAATAATTTATAATTTAATCAATATCTAAAAAAAATATATAATATATAAGCATTTAATACAAATTAATCGCATTTCTTTTAGTTAGCTGAGTCTACTGTGAATGATTTTATATTTGCTGTGTGGTTTGTGTCTATGGTGGATGATTACATATTTGCAGTGGATTGTGTCTACGCTAAGCTTTCAATCGCCACAGCGGAGACACAAACCATAGCACAGTCAATGCGTACCTAACTGTATTTAGCCAAGACACTGACAAATGAAACTCGCACTGTGGCTGCCAGACTGTGACTGTAAAACTGTTACTGGGAATTCAAATTTAATTAAATAACTCAAAATGTTATTTAATCAATTTGTGTGGCTTTTTAAACTAATATTATTAATATTACTCACCTGGCTAAGGCATTGGAACTTATTTGCCTGCGGCCGGAACTGTAAAAAAAGTGAGGAAAATGTGAAAATCGTATATAAATAGGCAGATAAATAAATTAGATAATTCTTAATATATATCAAATATTCTTCGTCTTCTTCTTATTCCTTGCCCTTCAAGTCGAAGCCCCAGCAAAGAAATGTCTATTAATTGATTGGACATTAAAAGAAAATGCAAATAAACTTTCTGACATTGAATAAAGAGTAGAAAACGCAATAAAAGAAAAAACAAACACGTGATAAACAAATAAAGAAAATCAACAACAAAAAGGGAAAACAAAAGCCACCCACGCGAAAGTCAACGAAAAAAAAACAGGTAAAAACAACAAAACAATAGGCGGAAAATGCAGCCAAGAAATCGTAACAACAATAACAAAAACAATATAATTGAGACGAAAATAAATAAAATCATGTTGTAAAAGCGAGAAAAGAAAGACATGGAAAATGTGTAAAGTGCATTTAGAGAAAATGTGTCAAACGTGAAAATGTGGAAATGCTTTGCATTCTCAGGTGTCTGGAAAATTTATCAAACGTGAAGTCTGCACAGTAAATTGTTTAAGTAAAAAATAAGTATAAATATATATTAAATAAAATAAAATAAAAATGTAATATATATAAAATAATACAAAAGTAGTAATTTAAATATATAATATATATATATATAAATATATGTATATAATATAAATAAGATTTTATTCGTATTTTACTTTATATTTTAAAAATGTGCAAAACCTAAAAATATCACATATTTATATTTTTTATTTTAGTCGCCTATTTACTTATAACTGATATAACCTAAATAATTTTTAATTCGTCCCTTTAATTTGCATTATAAACTGCAATATAAATAACACATATTATTATTTAAGATTCGTATTATAATATAAGTAAATAATGTAAAATGATTACATAGTAAATATTATTTAAAAATATATAAACATTTAAGCTGTCTGCTTTAAATTTGCGAAAAACTTGTTGGTTTTTTGTTTCACCTGCTGTGGTTTGTTGAAACTGAGAGAAACACATGTGGAAAACTCATGGAAAATATTCAATTTTCCGCCTGTGCATTTGTGTAGATAAGCAAACCGCAAGCGGCAAATCAGTTTTTGCACTCTAATTGAATTAGAAAATCAAGGCAAAAATGTTTGCCAAAATAAATGCAATAACCACAAACAAAAATAAAACATCTCTCTCTCTCTATTTTAATGGGCACGCTGTGGCTCAGCCTTAGTTGAGGGAAATAACCCCCCCACGTGCTCTTTCCCATTAAAAAGTGAACTCATTAACCCACTTTGTTGTTGTTGTTGTTGCGTTAGAAATATAATAAAAAAGCACTGTCTCATCTAGTTTATGACTTATTTTTAGCAAGACCATAAAATCTACAAGACCAGCAAAAACTAACAACAACAACAGCAAAAACCGCGACAGCAACAACATCAACAACAAAAACCATAAAGTCCAATGCAAATTTGCAAGGTTTTGTCAAGCCAGACAAATAACAACAAAAACGACGACCAAACAACCAAAGAAGATAGATTTTAAAAATTATATAAAACTTCACAAAATGCGTTTATATATAACGAATTTTTAATGTATACTACAAATAATATAAATCATATAAAATAAAAGAAGTAATTATTATAATTATAACATAATCATTAAAACAAATAATTAATTACTAAAATAAACTAAGTGCCAATAAAAACTATGGGCAAAAGAAAACTGTACAGAAATTAAATTACAAATATTAACAAATAAAAGCAATAATGATATTTAAGCTATGATTGCAAAAAAAGTACATTATAATGTGAATAAATAATAAAAATAAGCATTGTTATAAATAAGAGTCATAAGTGCAACTAAAATATAAAACAACCAACAAAATATAATAGCAAAAAGCTAATAATAAACAAAAACTAATAATGATCAAATATAATAAACAAAAATAATAATAAAACAAAATAATAATAATAAACATCAATAATAACAAACAAAACTAATAATAAACAATAATAATCAAAAATAAGCAGTAAGAAATGTACTATTATTATTTCTGTTTACGTTAAAATTGCCAATTGCGAATATTTGTCCGAAGTGTTGGAGCTAACAACAATTTTAATCTGCCATACAAAGTTGCGCAATTTGTGCAACAATTTTCAGTATAATCAACGGAAAAACTTGTGGCGGAAATGCCAAATTTCAGCTGCTTGGAAACTGAGATACTCTAACAAAATGTACAGAATTGCAACGAACAGAGTTCAATCAGGGAACATTATATTTAGTAAGAAAATATTGTTAGATTCATATAAAAAGTTAGAGTGTAAATATTAATAAATTATACTTAATATAAGCGAAGAGCTAATAATATAATTGTTACCCAGTTCTTGCAACAAATGTTACATCAATTAACATTTATTGAATAACTTCAATCAACTCAACATTTGTATACTTTAAGTATTTATTTTAAAATTGAATATTCTTCTTATATTAATTGCAAACTGTGTTTAATTTATAATCTTAGGCTTTACATTTTTGTTTTTCACTGCTTTTATTTGTCGCTAAATAAATCCTACTTATATAAGTGTTGCTACTTCTCTGTCTATTCTCCTATGCCACATTTGACCAATGTAATTTATGAACACAACTGCGAATCGTCATCGAAAATGGGAAAAAATACTTTTTCAGCTATGCGGTTGGCTTTGAGTTTTTCTTTTGCATTTGCATTTATTGATGCAAATTGAAATTGGCATTAAATCGCAACGAAATGTGGCAGAAGGCAGGTGCAAATCAGAGTGTTCAGCGGCATTAGAATGTGCTATGGTCGCATGCAAGACATGCAACAAACCAATGAGCTGGCATGCCACAAACAACGATACATGCTACAACCACTCCGAAATAAACTTAACAAATTTTTGTTGTTCAACAACTTTTCAATGCGTACAAATTTTGATATAAAACAAAAAAGTTCATACATTAAAATTAAACACGAAATCTCGTACAAAACAACTGACAGTTAATTATAAAAACGATCAAGGTAATGACATGTAATCAACAAAAAAAAAAACATTGCTTAAAAAACTGTTTAAACAAAATTATGATTGAGGTCGCATTTGGTTAGCTGCTTTTATTTCTATACACGTTTTTGACTCACAATCGATAGAAATTGTTGTTAGCATTTGGACAGCTGTGGCAGCTACATTCACAGACAAACGAAAGAGAAGTAGGTGACCTTCGTTTAAAACAATATTCGGGTTCTGTACACTATTTAAAACGCTTTGAAGCACACGATCAAATTGCAGTTAATTGAAACGCCGGCCGGAAATTGCGGCTATCATTTTTTTTAGTTTTTGATATTCTGCAATTAAATATGATATTTCTTTTTTCTCTCCTTCTTTGCCCCTTAATTTTGTTTCTCTTTCTTTATTTTGTCACATGTGTTTGAGCATGTTTACCAGGAAAATATAGATGTACCCTATCTTTATTATTCTACACTTAAATTAGTTATTCTCTTTTCCACTTATTCTCTTTACCCATGTATCTCCATCTTCCCTATTCTCCCTCATTTTCTGCGTCTTTGTTTTGTCACATGTTTTTAAAAATGTTTACCAAGAAATATTCGCAGGTTGTCAAGTCTGTAAGCAAGTCTACATTTAAATACCCTAACTTTTATATACTCCAATTAAATAAACAAGGAATTCTCCCTTGTTCTTGCTCTCTCCTCCTTTCTAACTTCCTCCCTTTTCTTTCTATTGAATCATTTTAAGGGTTATGCTTTAAATAAAAATGTAAATGTAATTATTTCATATTAATTTTTGTATATTGAAAACTAATAGGATTTATAATATCGTTTGTATACTTCAAAAAATTTATAAAATAATCTGTTATCCCATTTCCTGAATACTCTATGCAAAATTAGTATATATAAAAATTTCCCATTTATGCGATCCTTTGAATTTTCTATAGAAGTTTCCTTTCTTTAGAGTTTAAGCACCTTTACCTCTTGCAGAATATTCAAACCAAGAACACAACCCTTGCAAGAACTCTTGTCTTCCCTATTTTGCAGTCATTAAATTGACAGACAGTCACCGGTACAGGCCGCACACCTGTTGAATGTCTGTGACCCCTCTTCTACTCTTGCAGCGAGGCACACGCTCATTACTGACTCCTTCCCTTCCCATTCCTTCCCACCCCCTGTACTTCAACTCATTATGTTCCGCTTGGTTTACATTTGAGAATTTTGTTTGGTTTAGCAAAAGGTACAAAAATATATATGAAAGGTTGCAAAATGGCGTGGGGGAAGGGGTCGAGAATTCATGTGTATAGAAATTCATTACAATTTTTATATAAGTTTTAGATTTTGTTTTGTTTATATTCAATGACATAACTAGAAAGTGTCTATAGAAATGAGTTCGTTGCTCTGCTCTAAAAAGTGTAAACTATACAGTTGTAATCTATTTTTATTATAATTTATTAAATTTAAATAATACATAGAGATAGTCTAAAACAATATCTAATTTACAGTTCTTCACAGAAAAATTAAAAATATATTAGAGATAACTTAGTTTCTAGCCTCTTAAATGAACTATAAATGTTTTTTAAGCCTTCTCCCTTAAAATGTTCTAATATATTCTATATATTAATATTTTAAATCATTTTATCAATAGCTCTTAATTAAAGAGATAATCTGTAGAATGTTCTATGTCATAAATAAAATCAAACCTCTCTTGCTATAAAGCTTAATATAGTTAGTTAGTTTTGCTTATAAAATTATTAGTATTTATTTATTAATTATTATTAAACTTAGTTATACCTTTTGTATAATTTCCTTTTCCAACATAATTTAGAATATTCTTATATACAAAATAATCACAGCTTTTCTCTTATACGTTCTTCTATACCATAATTAATAATGAGCTTTACTTTCTCACGATCGTCTCTATAGGTTTTCAGGCTTTTATTCCCTTGCTTTTCTTTTCTCACATAGGGAAATCTACTTGTAATTAAAGGTGACTTTCATAGTTGAAAATTGGAATGCAGAGAAATGACAAAATAAAAAAAACAACACTATAGAATGAGCTTTCCACCTGTAGAGTGTTTTTCCCAAAAGCAACAAATAAAACGGTCTCATGTACATTAAATATGCCATAATACCATTAAAAAATAGACAAGTTTCTCAGACCATTTTATGAGCTGGTTTCGAGCTTGAAAGGTGTCTTTGAAGTGACCATCCTTTGGCAATCGCTATATAACAGGCAATACTCTAGAAAAGTAACTGTTAACTTAATACTTGAGGCATTGAGGCGTTTCATTTGGCACAACTTTGCACCTTTGCAAAGTACAAACAAACAAGCAGAAAAAAAATACAGAAAATTGCAAATATTATTTTAGTAAATGTGGGTCAATTTATAGACTTCATACAACTTTGCATCGGGCCTCTCCTAATACACTAAGTCAGGTGTCGGGTTTTTGCATAATTTGCCATTTGATTGATTGACTTGGGGCAAAGGCGCAAAATATGAAACATAAATAAAGCCCAGACACAATACAACAAAAAATACAAAAAAAGAGAAGAAATATCTGAATTAAGTTCCATTGTCTGTGTCTTGAATTTTAAACAGACAACCGCAGAGAAGTTCAAGAAACTCACAACTTTAGCTGATTATTTAATTTGTTATAATCCCCCCCCAATCCCTTCTCTTTCCTCCTCAGGGGGTAAGCTTTATAGCTGAAGAGGTAATCGTAATATGCTTGGAATCGTTAAAACTTTCGTCTGTTGTTCGCACGTTTTGACTGTTTGACTTTTAAGTGAATCGCAACAGGTAATAACAAGGTAACAATATTTACAAATACAGCCCCCAGAGAGAGAAGAGTAAAGGGGAGTAGTAGTTGTGTAGTTGTGTCTAGGGTAGTGGAATAGAAACATGACCCTATGTAAGCTGACTATAAAACGCTGTAAAGTCTAATTAACAGCAAGTTGTTAAATACGCAAATGACGGAACTTTGACAATGTTCCCAATAATGATATTGTATTACGTTTATTACGGAACTGAGAATATAACAATGGGAACGCAAGCTGGGGAAAGTCAATGTTTATTGCAAGGGAGAGAGAGATGCGCATAAAAAAAATATATATATATATATTAAAAGATGAAGACCTTCGTCAGGAAATATACTCAATACATTTATATTTTTAATTTTAATCGACAAAAAAATGCATCACAATTTAATATGCATACGTGTACTATAATAATAGAAATATAATAATGAAACTGATTCATTTCAGTGGATAATAATACTTAAAAAGATAAGAAAGTTATACATGAAGTTCTTCTTGGGAGACATTATTCACATAATATTATTTTCCGAAATCTAAATGATATGCAAAGATTATTATTTAATCGAAATATCATCTATAATCACATTTATATAGTAAAATAATAGATATTTGATTAGAAAATATAGATTGATGATATTTATTATAGGCTATAACTTGATGTATATGTTGAATAATATGATGTATATATAATAAGAATAAATAATAATAGTAAATACTTATAACAATAAATAATAATGACAATAAATAGTAATAATAATAAAGAAACACACACGAGAAATGTAAAAACCAAACTGAACTGCTTGCCGCATATAGGTGTCAGCAAGCAGTGCAAAACAGTGTTAGTAAATCTTCTTCTTACCAGAATAGGTTTACTTTTATTTCAATGGCATTGAGATGAAAATAACAAACATTTCAAACAATACTATTAACTGATTCCCTTTACTTTCCATTACATATAAATCATTTATCTAAAACTTTTTATTTATTTACAATAATTGAAATATATTTCTGTCTATTGGTAACGTCTGAATGATTCGATCATGCTACATTTAATGCAAAGGCAAATTCATTGAAATAATTAATGTTTGCCTCAAGACAAAATTCGCGATTGTTGCGCGTTCCCAAGAAATATAATCTAGGTAGGAGTTTCAAGTTGAGTCACATTGTAATCGATTGTTTTGCTGAAGCGAAAGTGTGTTTATTGCTATGCGGGTTGTGTTTATGTAGGCGTATGTGGGCGTGTCGCATAGCGGTTTCTTTCTTATGAATTAATACATTTGAACAATGCTTTACATGACATTTAGGTGCAACAATAACAACAACAACCACATACATATATTGTCAAGTATACGCACATTTTTCTCAAATGACTGCGGTCATAGGGAAAATACTCAAAATATTCATCATCCATATGTGTGGAAGTGTGTAGTTATCTCAGATTGTTGCTTTAAATATTTTGTTGGATTTAATTCGTTTTATCTATCAGTTAACTCATTTGCTTATCATTTTGGCCATTGGCCGCATTGCACGTCATTGAAATGGCCTTTCACGTTGCGTTAAGATAAGATAAAACAGTTAAGAGATTGTATTCAACGTAACTTCATTGAATTATCACTGTTTACACTTGAGTCTTAATTAAATTGCGTTTATTTACACTTGATTTACTTGATCATTTACATACTGCACAACACAGGATACTTATTTAGACACTTTTTAACACTTATAGCTTCACTTTGTTTTTTAATTTTAATTTCAATATTTCTACATTTACTTTGATGATTCCTTTTGCTAACCATGAACTGTCTGCACTTTTTATTATTATTAAGCTCAGTTTGTGTGTAGTTTTATTGTTACAAGCCGAATGCAATTTTAGATACACTTTCGCAAGTGCCAATCACCGATTTTCCACACTTCACTTTTCATTACAAATCAACTACAACAACTACTATAGACAACAATTGCATTTGCAGCGCCTCTTTGTCTGTGATTTATGGTTAATATTTCATAGACACGCGCTTTTCATTTCAACTTTTCTTAGCTCTGATAACGTCGTTAAATGCCGCCTCAGAAAGCGAAAATGAAAAGCGAAAAGTCAGAAAAGGAAAATCAAAATGCGCCTCGTTTATTTATTGCTCTTCCTTCTCCGCCATTTGATCAACGAACTACCAATGAAATTGTGCACCAACTGTTAACCGACTTTTATGGCTGCTTAAGTGTAATTAAGGCTATAAAACGATTTGATTTTGATTGATGCATTGCGCTCTCACAAAAGGGTGTGCAATGTACACAACTACACACACAATTATACATATGAGATAAAGAGCAGAAAAATAAGTCTGACGTTGTTGTTTCTCTTTAACTATGCAAACATCTTATAGTGGGAATAATTAAGCTTGTGATTCTATTTCTGCTGCAATTCAACTGTAAAGTTTGACCATGTAAGAATGCTTTAGACGGATGATTTGCTATGGTAAATACCCTGTAATGACGTTCTAGAGGGTACGTTAGAGGATATTCTGTACTTAATAAATCAACATATTGTTAAATAGAATACCCTGTGCCAGCCTACATATTAAAGTAATTTGATTATCAGGCTCTTAGAAATCTTTATACGCAAGTCTATAGCTTCAAGTCTGCGTATGGTATCCAGGAATCTACATACCCACTTCAAAGTCTCTAGCTTTTTTAGTTGCTGAGATCGACGCATTTATACAGGCAGACGGACGGACAGACAGGCATCAGAACAGACAGACGAACAGACAAGCGTCAATCGACTCGACTATTGATACTGCTCAAAAATATACAAATATATATTACAGTGTCGAATTTGCCTACTTATGTCTGTTACATACAACTGCACAAGTCTATTATACCCTTTCTGGACTATTTTTAATATGCACAGCGTGTAATAAATACTGTTTTCATCATCAATTCAAATATTTTTAAAAATCCACTACAAATATTATTTATATTCAAGTCAGTTAACAAAAATCTTTCATTTAAAACACAACATACCCTATTGGCAACACTTTAAAAGGGTATTTTCAACAAATATATTTGTAAGTATAAGAATTTCGTATGTGTTTTGATTTTGAGTTTTTTGGTTTCCGACTTTGATTTGATGTATGCAACATTGCAACGCGTGCAACAAAAGGGCGTGGGCAATTCCTGAGTGTGTGTGTGAAGTAGGTAGACAAGACATGTCAGAGATAGAGGTGTGTGTTGTTATAAAGTGTCTATCAGACTCAGTGTGTGTCTGTCTCTCTCTCTGTCTGTAGGCATGTGCAACAATGACTCTCAGCTTCGTCAGTTTGTCAGTCCGTCAGTTGTTGACGCTTGTTGCAGTCATTAAGGCGTGACGCCGTAAATTACCAAAGTGTGAGCAACAAAAACAACAACTATAAGTACTCGAAACTATAACTCACAGTAAACAGTAACAACAATTAAAACTCGCTGCGTTTTCTATTCCATGAAAAGCGAAATTTATGGCCAAAAAATCTTAAAATATATTCATCCAATTTTTTTTTTAATTTTTGCTGTTCGTTTTCGCACTCAACAATTCCCCAACTATAACAACAATAAAAAGAAGATAGTACAACAACAGAAAAAAACAAACTTAAGCAATATTTCGCATACGCCGCGTTGTCCGCTTTCACATACTTTTTTTTATGCTGCTGCGGAATTTTGTATAGTGTTTTTTATAATGCCACACCGGAACCGAGTGTGACGATGGACGATGCGATTCAGACGCGACTCGACAACAACAATACACAAACCGTAACAGATATTAACGTGGTCAAAAATTCCAACTGCACGCGTTTGCAGTAAGTTTCAAACTAAAGAAATCAACGCAAAACGCCGCTGCCAATTCAAAGGCGGCTGACAAACAGGTTCGACGCAACCAAAAACACACAGTTAAAGAGAGGCAAACAGCGAGAGAGATAGAGAGAGAGAGAGAGACTGAACAAGGAGAGCAAAGTTAAAAAAGAAGCAGCCAAAACACAACAAACAAAAATCTAGCAAGTGCATAATGAGTGAGAGAGCGAGAGAGTAACGCTCTTTAAAAACTATTTGCTGTAGCGCCAAGGTGAGCGTGGGAGAGCGGTCGTCACAGTGTTGCCAGATAGTATAAAAGGGCGGCTAGAAGACAAAATCAAAGCTAAATAAACATTGCTAAAAGCTATTCGAGTTGTGAATATTACATGACTTACAGGGATATTATAATAAATCGTAATAGTTATTAACTAGTTTTTATGATTATTTTAATAATTTATTTATTAATTATGACTAATAATATCAGATATATATAGTAAGCATTATAATAAAGTATTATAATATGAATATTATATTATGAATATTATTATAATTTATTGAGAGCTTCCTCTTTTTAATATAACAGTTAAAAAGTTGAGTACCTTTGTTTGATTTGTGACTGTTTATTGATATGCAAGTATATACATTAATTAAATAATACAAGAACCGTTTATAAATGTTATAAATATGTTACAGCTTGCAAATAAACCTTTTAATATAATATCAATTTATTATTTTCAATTTGCTGTTTGTAGTATTTTTAATACTCTACATATATTTGCCCATACAAATTACTGAACAATCTTTCCTATTTATATTTTGAAATAAGTAAATATTTGCTCTATTGTCTAAGCCTTTTAAAATACAGTTAAAACTGATCAGTCTGGCAACGATGTGTGCTAACACTATTGCCACAACAATCTGGCAACACTGTGACACATTAGATTCTAACAAAACTGTTGCCCTGCACTTGCAACAAGTTCGTAGACAACTTGTTCGCTGCCAACAACTATAAACCTGGCCAAGACAAACATTGCAGTTCAAATGGAATATTTATATGTGGAAATGTATATATATGTGTGTATGTGTGTCTCCAATAGATACCATCAGTTGCTAGCTGCCAAATAGACGCTGACAATTTGCCAAATGCTGAAGAAATGCCAAAAAACTGTAAAACGTGAGCCAATTACTTAAGCCAAATTACTACCGTAAGTTTAATTAATGGGGTGTAACCCGAAGAATTTCAACTATTTCAAATATATTTACTAGTCTAGTTTCAAAATTTATGTTTGAATCTTAGTTGACTTTGATAAAATAACAGAAATATTAGGTTTCTCTCATTCAGAATCCAGTTAGACAGTGCTATTTTTTAGAATAGGCTTTCTACACAATTTCAAACATTTACAGATACCGAAACTTTAAAAATACATCCAATTTATACTTATTGAATCGTTTGCATCTTGCACCTGAAACTTTTCCAAATTGTTAACCATGTTTAACTATAATTTAAAGATTGAAAAGTCCTACGAGACGAAACTTAAGATGTCAGCTTTCTGCCACGAATGGCCATCGATTTGTTGGTCTATACTAGAGGTAAATAAGCTGATTAAACCCAATGTGAAAAATAATAAAGCACAGGAATATTGGATAATTCTTCCAATTTTAATACTAGCAACAATTAGTTTTATAATTATAAGACGTGTGAGAACAAATGTAAGTTAATTGCCTATGAATATATGTAGAATCATATTTATTTTAAATTTAAACTTTCAGAAACAGAAATTAGAGGCCAAAGTTCAAGCAGAACAAAGAAATGATGAAATTACATTTCCAATGACTGAGGCAGGAACTTCACATCGTTGTCAGAATTGTGATAATCTCAAGAAAATCAATGAAGGAAACTCTAGAAAACCATTAACTGACTTCAGAAAGTCCACAGTGAAAGATAAAGATATAGAAAATTCAAGAAAAGCATTAACAGATGCAGCAAAGTCCAAGAATAGTAAAAAATTTCGATTTTGGGACAGGGAAAATTCAGAGACTTCCATTCTCAGTAAAGATGAAGCAAAGGGATCAACTGCGACCAGGACTAATAAATATGCATTGAAGTCATCCACTAAGCCGCCTAAAATACCGACTATACCCGTTCTACATCCCGGTGACAGTATACAAGTATGCTACAAAAGTAATTCTCAACCCGTTTCCTTAAGAGTCACTGAGAAGCCAATGTGGCGAATATGATTTAAATTTAGTTTAATTATCTGATAGTTTTTATAATTTGTTTTACTCTGGTATTAAGATATGTATGGTTAAATTGGAAATTAAATTAGGAAAAGGCAGGAATTTACAAATGACTTTCATTTAATTAAGTCAGTTCTTTGTGCACTTTTAAAACTGACGTTGATAAATGCAAAAGATTTTTCCCAGACATTTGCATGTCAAATTAAAGCTGGGAATATAAACTCGGCTGTAAGTGGTTGAATGCAATGGCCGGAAAGTCAAGACCCCGCAGTTCCAACAATTTACGAGGCACTTGCATCAAGGTTAACTTAACCTTAACTGATTGCACAGTGTTTGCATCTAATTAGCCAAGATTTCCCACTGCTAATTGCAGTTGACCAATTGGCCAGCTGTTCAGCTGTTCAGATGCCGCATTTTGGGTCAATTGCCAATTGTGGCTTGACAAAATTGCGGCCTAAATTCTGTCAAGATGAAGATGAAAACTAAGAGTTAACTGAATTCGCTACCAAGTAAAGTAAAAATAAAACCCGTTAGTGAGTTCCCCCTCTTTCTGTGTCTCTCTGTTTACTCTCTTTCGCTGTGCGCATTCCAAGAGCATGACAACCCAAACAAAAATAATGCAAAAATAAAAATAAAAGAACTCTGCAAAACTTGTAAGCCAAGTCAAGCAAAACGGAGACTCGCCGCCAACTACCTTCAACCTTTTCACTAAATGTTGAGAACAACTTCAGTTAACAGAAAGCAAGGAAAAAGCATCCAGAATTGTATCTTTAATCCGTAATCTCTAGCAATTAATCTCTTGAATTTATATATACAACCATGAACTAGACAATTAAATGCACACACAAATAAGCTGAATTCGCTTAGACAGTCAAATTTGATGACAAACAAAACAAAAACATTTCAATTTGGGTCAAAAGGCGGAAAAACATTCACAACAATTTATGAATGTACTTGAAAAACAAACAAAACCCAATTGAATTTCATATCGAATAAGAAAAATGATAAGCTGAATAATTTTTTCGAAATAATGGAAAAATAAGTAATTAATTTCTATTTGTATCAATAAGAATATCTGTGTGGAAATAAATTTAGTTATTGAATAATGTGTGCATATTTACAGCATTTTTTAGTATTATCATAAAGTTAGGCAAATGAAAAACCAAAACCAGAACAGGGCAACAAATGAAATGGCAGAGTTAGAATCATTTATGAAAACCAAAAGCCAACCCAAAAAATTGAATGATTAGCAAGACTCATAAATGATGAGATATAGAAATTGTTGCTTACTGTCTCATGGAGCCCCAACGACGCTGGGATAAACTATCGGGATTGCTGTAAAGAATATATGATATGATATTTAATATGAAACATAATTTGTGCTATAAACGAGAGTGGTATATGGTAGAATAAGAAAGTGGTATCTATGGAGCTACTTAAATATAAATAAATTTGTTTTATGTTTATGGAATAATAGATATAATATTGTGTAAACACAGAATGTTTTTTATACGTTTTTAAAAAGTCTTCTTTTATAGTATATGGTTGATTTCAAAAGAATCCTATCCATAAATAGTTATTGGTGTACTTGAGTTTGCAAAACGTCTGCTAAACTTAGGAAAAAATATCTCAAGATGGGACTTATATTCAAAATAGTGTTTATATAGCCAAAACAACAAGAGCTTTAGACTAAACTTTAAGTCTACTTAAATACCCTAAACCCTATTAATTAAATATATATAAATTAATAAATATATAAATTAAACATATATAAATTAAATATATATAAATTAATAAATATATAAATTAAATATATATAAATTAAATATATATAAATTAAATATGTATAAAATATATAATTTAAGATATACTTTCTTTTTTCCAAATAGTTATTTAATAAAATTATTATAATAAAATCAATTTACTTTCATCTATTTTTTAAATATTGATATAAATGTAATTGCAATTTATTATATATTTAGGATACTAACTAACTACTCTGTAATATAGTTATTTTTGTAGTTTTATATTGTGGGACAGTTTTTGTGTACAATAAATAAATATATTTAAAAGGCAAAAGAATTATATATTCTAAGTTTTCAACTATGTTTCAAATCAAGTAATATCTATCTTTCTATTATAGTTACCACAAACATTGATCACAGCACAGCCTGCATACTGTATAATTTAAGAGTGCAGAAATACTCTGCTGTCAGGTGAATCTCCACTTCAATTCACCACACTGCTCGTTCTCTCTCTCTTTCTCTTTCACGCTCACATTATGTGGTGAATTGACAATAAGCGGAAACAATGAGCGCTCTCTGATCACGACTTCAACTGCGATTTTTGACTGAGGCACGCATGAATCACGGCCTAAACAAGCGTGAGGGAGACAGAGAGAGAAGGAGTGGGGGAGATGTAGAGACTGGCCCATAGAAAAACTGGTTTGCCAAGCCGTGTATGCACATTTCGTGTACATACACAAATGACGATATGCATACATACATGTACAAAAGAAAAGGTTAAATATTCAAATAGTTTTACAGAAAGACGGACACTATAGTTGATGATATCTATGAACTGGCAAACTGGTCATTACGTCAATACGTCGAGACGATTATTATGTGTGCAAAGTGCAGCATAAATACGAGTATACACTGAATACATATATACAATATATATGTACTACGCTTTCCATATCTAATTGCTGATCGTGTTGGCCTTATAAGGTAATCGACTCCATTCCCACTTGCTGCTTTTGTTTTTTATTTTACCTTGTAGGCGTGCGTCTCAGACTGCGTCTGGTCCAATTGTCGCGGGGCATAATGTTCAACTCCTCGTCACTGCAACAACAATGGAAATGAAAATAAGTTAATAAAATCCGTTTAAGCTGTACATAAATAACAATTGAACTTAGGGATGTAAGTTGGCGATAGCTCGATGTTTCCCGATATTTCTGTTGATAGCCTCGATGTTTAGGTAAACTATCATTCAATTTAACAACTATATTAAAAGATAAAAGAGCTCATCGTAGTTTTAATTAAACGAGCAACCGATAATGACATTTCAGATGATTTACAATCAGGAACTTTTTGCGTTATCACAATGTGAACGATATATATTCAAGTTGCTAAGTATTAAAGCTTATTTTAAATTGTTGATTCTTTAAAAGTCTTTAGTGTTTTCGTCATATTTAATATATTAAAGATATTCCATAAACTGCTTTAGAGTTAGTTTAGGTTTCGCAATCATACAAATTATCTCTTTATCAAAATCTAACATCGAGAAAACATCAAGACATCGAGTTTAATTTAAAAAACGCCGCTGACTATCGACATCAAGGATTCCAACCCAATTTACATCCCTAGTCTTACTTACTCCTTGGGCGAAGATGAAACATGTGGCGCCAGATCGAGTTCAATGCCAGCGCTGTCATTTAAATTGTTGTTGCCGTCATTCGAGTGTCCACTGTGACTGTGTGAGGAGGCAATGTTATTGCCATTGCTAACGCAGAGATTGTTATTGATGTTGTTATTGCTGTTATTGTTGCTGCTGTTGTTGTTGTTGTTGCCCTGAGATCCGCTTGTCACACGCAATTGCGAACTATATTCATTCTCGCCATAACCCTCAAAGGACTCTCCATCAGATAGCGAGGAACATTGTGATTTGGCCACACCAGCTAAGAAGAGGGGAAAATAGCAAACGTTAACGGATTGGCTATTGGCAAATATGTTTATTAGCTGTATTACGACTCACCTGTGCTAGAGGGCGGACTGCTGGGCGTTGGGCTGCTGTCTCCGGAAATTGTTTCCGCATAGAGAAAATTATTGGTACTGGCTTTAATTGCCGCATTGCTGTTGGCCAATTGTATGCGTGGCATGGGCGCCATTCTGCCGAAGCCCTTTTACCTGCAATAGAAAGGCAAGAATATTACTTGAATTATCCAACACACAAAAAATAAAAAATAAACAGGTCAATAGGACAGACAATCGACGTGTGACACATGCAATCCAAGAAGCCACAAAAGTCACTTGCACTCGCTCCCTTCTATTCTCTGTTCTTCCCTTCAATTCATCCACTCTGTTTGACATAAAATGCATGCTTTCTACTCTTGCTTTCATTCTTAAATCATTTTAGATGGCTTCAATATTTACAATTTGTTATATTTTATTTACTAAAGTTGACAAACCTATTTAGAATGGCATTTAAACTTTCAATTGAATACCTAAAGCTGTAATATATATTTTTAGATATTAGCTGAAGCTTTCCTACCAGTTATTTACTCCTCCTTTTCATATAAATTAAAGAAAATTAATTTTAGTTTAATATTTAATATTGTGACTTGATTGTTAGTAAATAAAGAAACTTGTAAGCAACTTGAAGCAAGCTCTTATTTATTTATTTGTTTATAGAGTTTCTTAGCTTGTTTAAAAAAATTGTATAGTGCAAAATTGTTTTTTCCCCACACAATTTCAATTACACTTCTCAAATATGAGTAGCAAAAAAAACCCGTGTTACGAAACTCGACTCAATATCAACAACAGCAATGTGAAATCACCCGAATCTAATTTGAATGCAAGTGCAACAGGTGCAATATCCACTGTACACCAGTATACTATACCATAAAAAAAAGGCAGAGAAACATTCAAACGGAAGTGGTCAACCAAAAGCGTAACAAGTAACCCAAATGCGTCGAGGTTTGTTGTGGCCACTTCCTGGTAGCCCTGTGTGTACCCAGATATTACCATTACCATTACAATTACAATAACAACATCCCCCGCAATTTGCTGCAGGTGGAAAGGAATTCTGTCACAAGTCAGGCGACATTTTCTGAGACCCATAATTACTTTATAATTGTTGTTGGTTTCTTCTTATTCCCCCCGAAAACTTTACTTATTTTTCGTTTTTATTCACGCTTTCGTTTCGTAGAAAGTAAATAGACAGACGAAAATGCGGAAGAAGTGGGAATAAAAACTATAAATAATATTGGGCACAATTGTTTGTTGCTTGATTGTAGATACAAGTTTGTTTGTGATGATTGATTGATATGTCAGGGCCATAAGTTGGCATTTGGTTCTGAGAATTAGGTCAGTTTTATCAAATTAGGTATATGAGATAATGCCTATCATGAATAGAGCTTAAGGAGTGCTAATTGGTAGCATACAAACTATAGAAATTGTGTATTTGATAAAGACAAATAAAAAAACAGTAATAAATAATAAATAAATTATTTATTTATTTTAATCTACAGTTAATTATCGAGTGTTAATTAAATCCCAAGTATAATTACTTTTAATATATGTTAATTTTTATTATAATTGATAGTAATATTTAATTGATTTCTAACTCAAAACAGTGTTGGTTAATTTTCTTGCATTATAATCCTACATGACAGAATTACACTTCTATTTTAAGATTTATACTTTGAGATAGATTATATTCTTTTAAGCATACTTTAACAGGATATTCGAGAATCGCTTTTAAATTTCTTTCATGATGATAATCTATAAATATCCAGGGCTTGTTAATTCCCAAGCCGTATTATCCTTTACTTCCCTCTTAATAACTCTTTACTTAAGAAAGTTTATTACCTTCAAGTTTAAAACTTATCACACAATCTATAATTATTCAGTGTTGTTTAGCACCCAAGTTCTGGTCTGTTGAATAACTTTCTTACTTGACAGAAGTCCCCTTAACCTCAGCTGAACTTCATAGCATGACTCTTTTCTCTTGAAACAAAGCAAAGTGAACACAACAAAAAACCAATAAAACAAACAAGCAACAATTGCATTACAATTATAGGAATTTGTCATAATGAGGCAACATAAAGAGCTGTGATTAAATATTGATTATCTGACCATATCGGCAATTACAGCAAAACGTTGTCAACTGGAAAAATGCGCAATAATGAAAAATGTTTATAACATGGTAGAAGTTCAAAACGAAAGTAAATAGAAAATATAATAAGATCAACAACAAAACGAATACAACTAAGCAAACTGGCAAACAAACAAACAAACAACAAGTTAACGTTATATGCTTTTGACATTTGACCAAAACAGCGAAAAGGTGGAGATAGTGGAGGGGAAGAAGGAGGAACAGCGGCATGAACAGAAGAAGGAGGTTAGTTTGGAGGGTGCAATGAACTCGGACCCGAGTATCAACTCACAATCGTCGGCGTGACGACAACTGCAGTGAAAAATCGATGATGGAAAGTTGCTAAAGTTGGCGAAAAACTTATGCAATTGACTTTTCCTATGCATAATCAAACGAAAAAAGAGGGCGTGTGAGCTTGTCAGCCCCTTCTATCCCGTCAAAGTTGATTACTATGACACTTTAACAGTTGCCCGTCACTTTACAAATACCCTACACAGCTTGTGATACCATAGACTTCAGGTATCTTTTGCTTAAGCTAAGAATCGAAAATAATAGTCATTGGTTCAATTGTGTGATTCTTAATTTAATTCTTAGTCAATACAATGCTTGCCTTCCTCTCAATTTAATACCCTACACAGATTATGGTTCTATAAACTTTGGGTGTACTTCAGTTAATCAGACAAATTCCTAAATACTTTAATGTCTTTTCAGACCGAAAAAAAAATGATAACTCTGAAGAAAACAGATATTTTATATAGGAAAAAAGTACAGAATTATCTGCTAAACTGTCATATACCCAGTGTAGGGTATTTTAGCTCTTCAGGGTTTTTCTGTGAATTAATGCAACTGTGTCAGCTAATAATAATAATGCCAATCAAATTGTATGCCAACTGTTCAGGCCACAAAACCAAAATTTTTGTTATTGCAACCTGTACAACAATAAGAAGTGCAACAAACTGCGAGACCGTTTCGTGTACAGTTAGACAAAGGCGTTGAGATGCTGAGAAAGAAGTGGGCGGGTCGAATGAGTCGAATTTATCTGTCATGCCTCACAGCGATTCTCAGCATCTTCCTCCTCTTCTTGTTGCTTACACTTTTCTGATTCGCTGATTTGTAATGCATTTTTTATGCAAGCTTGCAGATTTTGTTACCGTCTCGGCGTCTATAATTATAAATGTATTTCCCATGAACAGTTTTCCATTGTTTACAACTCCAACACATCATCATCATCATTATCATCAGCACCTGATATGCGCAATAAAATATAAAGAACTGTGTGAAAATCTTGCGAAAACAAAGAGACTACAGATGTGAGAACAGTGTGATTAGCGTAAGCATCGTTAAATAACTGTTTGGTCAAAGCTTAAAGCTGTTTTATTTTAATTGAAAAGCCTTTATCGGGTACTTAACTCTATTAATAGAGTTGTTAAAGTTGTTTGTGTAATAAAAGTGAGTGTGACTCTCACAGTTTTGGCTTAAACTACAACTTAAGCTAACAGTTTCAGTGTTATTGCAGCTTAAAGCCCATTAAATAGCTGTTGGTAAGAGCTTAAAGCTGTGTTTAAATTGAAAAAGGTTTACGAGATACTAACTAAAAGTAATCAATTAAGAAACTATTTTATGCATAAGAATATAAATTAATGTATCTTACAGTTATAACGGAATTGAGCTTAAAGTTGATTACTGAAATAGAAAAGCTCTTAAGGACAGATGTTACTATTACTCCTCAAAGTTTTGGCTTAAACTACTACTTAAACTTACAGCTTTAAAGTCTTACGCATAAAGCTCATTAAATAATTGTTGGTAGAGCTTTAACCTGCTTTTAATTGAAAAGCTTATCCAGTATTATTATTTTAACGGAATTAATAAATATAATATATATATAATATAAATATATAAGCAAAAACTTTAAAAGCTGCAATTTATTAAAAAAAAGCTTCAAAATGAAATAATATTAATAGAGCAATTATTCTATGATATATAATAGAAGTGTATGTATCTTACAACATTTGTTGGTAAGAGCTTAAAGTTGATTTTTTAATTACTTTATTATTTTATCAAGTGAAGTTTCTTCATAGTCCACTTAAATATATATGCTGAGATATATTGTTTCTATTTTTACATTCATTTCTATACAATATACGTCAACATATCTTTCAACATTGATTAAATGTGAATTAGTATATTCAACGACTTTGCATGTCGTTCAAAGTGTAATTCCTTCAGTTTTAGTTTCAGAATTCATCCTGAGCCACGTTCAGACTTGTTCATAGCATTAGCCATATGCTACAGATCAAGAGCACATGCCAGAGAACCCAATATTTGTTTAATTATAGCACAAGCTGCTCGTTTTGTGGGGGCGTTTGCTATTTATTAGATGTTATCCGAGACTCTAGGCAGCCAAATGGGCGTCTGTTGACCACAGACTCAATGGAGCATGAGTCACAAACTTGAACTTGTCCGACTCAGTGTGCAATAAATATTGAGAAAAACGAGTATACTACATACATAGAAATACACATAAGCATATGTATGTGCATTTATTGGATGATGTCAAATTTATGACGGGCAAACGCTTTAATTTACTAATCAAGTGAACTGCTGAGCGATCTTCTCGGGTTTATTACGGAACGAGAGTGCGAACAGCTGTGGAGTGTGAAACTGAGGAACGGGAAAGAGAAGAGGGAAGGGATTTGGGACAGTCTCTGTTTATGGATTACATATGTTGTTAAATAACAAGCGTAGATGTAATGGCTTTACCTAGACCTAAATAACATTAATCTTGCACGGACAGTGAAACGTTGGCGAAGGCGTGAGCAAAGAAGAATAGATAAACGAAATTCTGTTGAAAGATAAACTGGCGAGCGGTAGTAAATATATCAAAAAAGTATAATTTAATCGAATGAAGTATGCACAGTAAAATGTTAACGAAGTTGCGAACAACTTTTAACCAAATCAGTTACCTAAAGTTAAAATTATATAAACCCATACAAGTTGAAAGTAAAGACTGCAAAACGTTAACGAACAGATGAACAAAGAGGAACAGATAAAATAGTTAAGATATTATATTATCAATAATTAAATAATGTATATCAAAACTTAATCTGATATAAACTCAAAGTAAGTAAAGTAGAACGTTTGCTATGACAAGAACAAAGTAGAATATAAGATAAGTGAAAGAATGTTAAAAGCGTATGCAGAAAATTAGAACAAGTAAGCAACATAATCAAATTAAGACCATATGAAAATTTCAAAGAAATGTAGAAAAATGGGAGACTGAAATAGTAAATTAGTTGCAGAGGAAGTAAACAATATTTAGCGAAACTTAGATGTCGTCAAAGTTATTTAATTCAAGGAAATACAGACAGTAAAACGTTGACGAATGTGCGAACAAAGAGGAATATAAAATTAAAGGACTTTAAATGAAAAGTACGATTAAATTATTAAGAAACAGATATTCCAGTTTCCTGTGTGTCTATTGTGATTAAGTTTATTATTTATGGCATTAATTAAATTTACAGAATTTAAGATTAGAATTCCAGTTATGAAAGAAATATATCTGCAAAGTTTACAGTTCAAAGTTTGTATATATTTCGTAAGCATAAAGTAGGCCGAGCTAGCTGAAGAATGTCTTCAATTAACTGTCAGCTGGTCTGGCATTTTAATGAGCCTACAAGCCATGATCAGGCACATGGCTAGGTATCCCATTCCATAGGCATAATACGTGTAATGCGATGGCATTATGAAACCACACGAACTCTGTCTCTGGCGAACAATCAAGCGAGTAGCCAAGTTTGGGCATGTAATTCAAGTGCCACAAGAAAAGACACAACAAGAAGAACAACAACATGTGGCATGGCACACGCGATTTGGTTTGGTCGAGATGAGTTGAAATAAGATTGGGATTGGGTCGAGCATAGTGCATAATTCAAGCGAAGCGAAATGCAAAAGATAGATACTCTTGAAGTCCATGAGAATTCTATTGAAATTCTCTACTTAGACCGAGAGTATCTTCCACGAGGAATCTTTTCACAAGTGCCGGATTTTGGATTCTACCTGCTCAAGATGCGAACAGCTGCCAAGATATTCTGCCAACAGCTGGTCCATAAACAAAGAGATAAGAGTTACGATTAGATAAATCAAAATTAAATATGATATAAATATAAATCTAACTAAGGCTAACCGTTACCATCGCAGTTATGTAATAGTTGAAAACTAAACAAGTTCTTGACTGTTGCTGACTTAAAAAAAAACGTGTTTAACGCTCAAATACATTAATTAAATTTAACTGCAATGCTCTTAAAGCTGGCTACGTGCTTTTACTGCAAATATTTGCATACATTTTTACTAAGCAAAAAAAAAATAACTGAATAAAAACAACAAAGAAAACTTAAAGATTGAAAGCAGACAGATTAAAGTTTCAGCTGTCTATAATAAATAAATATGTGCATTATAGGATAAATTTTAAATAACATAATTATAAATTATACAAATATTTGTGAATGTAAATAACATTAAATCTGACTTGATTGCACTTCAAAGCTGACAAACAAAACGCCCTCCATGACATAAAAAAGAAAGAAAACAACATACGCCCCCCCATAAAAACCAGAAAAAGTCGAAAACAATCAAAGACCAAATAGATTAAAACAATATTGATTAATTATAGTACAACAACAAGAATAAGAAATAAAAGAGAAAATGAGAAAATGCATTGCGACACTTAAAGTGAAGAATCCAAAGAAAAGAAAAATCTAGAAAATTAGGTCACTGGGCATAGGGAAAAACGTGTGGAAAATGCACAAAACGAATGAATGACAATACAAACTGTGGGAAAACTGTAGCAGAATATCAACAAAAACTTTTAGAACTTCAAATGCATTTACAGTTTAAAGTTGAAAACTTTTTTGGGCGACAAATTGGGTCAAAATACAAAATATGCTCATAATTTAAATAGATAAAGATAACAATTCTAACAAACGTGAAAGTATAGTGAAATTCAATTAAGATTTTCTGAGATTAACTGAGTGTGGAAAATTCGCCGCCTTCTACTCCTAAAATACAAAAAATCCCATTTGCAACGCTTTGACATATTTTATTTTTATGCATCTCGAACTGTCTGCACCTCGCAGAAGAGTCGCTATATTTTGGATCGTCTAGGCAACCTCGTGGATGCCACGCTGGCAGTTCCCGCTAATTTGTAGTCATCCTCATCCTCACGTCTGTGCCTCCGACAGCAGGTTTAAAATTCTTGAGGCCTACACTCAAGCGGAAGCCAAAAAAAAAAAGAGAAAAAAACAAATACTTGGCCGACTGCTTCTGCTGAATGAATAATGAGGCAGCCGTTGTTGGGGCAGGCAAAATACTTCTTCTACACTGCAACGTCGCTTTTAAGTACTCAGAAATACACGAAGTTCTTGTAGTAGAGACTGCTCGACTAGGAGTTGTCAATTTTGATATTCCTCAGTATTTAGATCGACAAAGAGACTTTGCTAATTAAGTTTATATATATTATAATATATATAAACATTTAGATATAAATATATATTAATATATAATATATTGATTAATCGCAATAGCAATAATTCACACAAACAAAATAATATTATTTCCTGCACTTCAAGCGAACTCTTTTAGCAGTTGTCTGATTACTGGGTATTTCAATCAATAAATTGCATTGTCAGAAGTGAATTACAAATCAATTTAGAGTTAAACTTCAAACGAAGAAAAGAGTTTACTTCTTAACAAGTCTTAAAAGAAAATTCACTTTGCAATTGTTTTGAAATTGAGTTGTAGAATTTTTCTATAACACAGTGTGTTCAGTTTAACAAAGTTCGGTTCGCGAAACGGCTTAAAGAGTCTTTTAACCCAAGTTTTTAGTTCAAATCTAGGTTAACCTTTATACAATTTAACTCTTTTATTTTCTCAATTGTTTTTAAGATAATCCTTAATTTTAAATGTCAAATAAATTATTGAATATACATTTTTCCAACTGTTTACGCAAACTAACTTCAGATAATGATATTATTACTTTTTTTTAATTTATATAATCATTTTATATCAGAACTGTTCCAAGTTTTAATCAATTTAGCGACTATATAAGTATATACAATTATTTAATAAAAAGTACATCTAATTGTTTAAATAATCTAACTTCAGACGATTTTATTTTTCAACTGATTCAAAATCAAAAAAAAATACATATATATTTAATAAAATCTAAAATGAAGTGTACGAAAATTATGTTATTTTTTCCTAAAATATTACATGTTGTAATCAAGTTTAATAGTAAGACTGACAGCGACAAACACACATAAATCTAATAAAACGCTAGATATTTTAATCAAAAGGAAATGCGGAAGTCTGTGGCCACGTACTTGTATCTAAGAGATACATTACAAAAGTACACGCGACACTCGGCACCCATGACAGAACAAAAAAAAAAGAAAAGAAACCTAAAGATATGTATGTATTTATTTATAAACAACAACAAAATAGTCGCCACCTGTTCAAAGTCGTTGCAGTTCTTTCGAGTTGTATTTGTTTTTGAGTTCTTTTCGTGTGTTTGCATTACAGTCACCGCAACTATTTACTTAGTCGGTTTCCTTCAAAAGATCCCAGGTCGGAGAAACTGTCGTCAGGCGTGTCTAACGCAACGGACTTGGCATTAGACATGGCTACTTAGGGGCGGGGGTTTCCCTGCGGTACCCTGACTAATTACAAACATATGTGATGTTCCAATGACCAATTCCCTGTCCAATTCCCATTCCAATTGCACCTCTATTGAGCTGAGGCAGGTGGTAAATGCATTTGACCCACTTTGTTGACGGCTCCACTTCAATTTCGAAGCAATTACGAGTCAATTGAAGATGTCATCAGCTGTCTAACAAGTTTTTTTTCAGCTTTCAGCTCTCGCCTTTTGTTTATTCACTTCTCTTTTCCCACTACCACATTTCTTTTTGATTTCTTCTACTCATTCTCTTGCTTTTGGCAACAAAAATAACAAACAACTGGCACGAGTTCTCGTTTATAAACAAAAAAGCAAAAATCAGCTTAAAACGCAAGTAAAAAAAATCATTTCAACTCGTTTGCCTTGAATCGAATTGAAGTTCAAATCTGTAATTATATATTTAGCTGCAGCTTTTTTATTGTTTTGCTTAAGTTAACGACTTTTTGTTTAACTTGAATAATATAAAATAAAAAGGAAAACGATACAAAATCGACTGCATAATTAAATTGAACAGCAATTTGTATTCATTTTTCAT
Organism: Drosophila histrio; assembly: GCA_958299025.2. Classification (NCBI taxonomy): domain Eukaryota; kingdom Metazoa; phylum Arthropoda; class Insecta; order Diptera; family Drosophilidae; genus Drosophila; species Drosophila histrio. The sequence goes on along the minus strand of OY729166.1, from coordinate 18,403,998 downwards.
ATGAAATTCTTAATGTACTGTAAAGTTTTTCTTGTTATTTGCAAAATTAATGAATGCAAATAATGAACAAGAAAAACGTATTAAATTTGCATGTTTCATTGAATTAAACAACTATTTGGATTAATTTATTTTTGAAGAAATTGTTGACTTAAAGGAACAGTTAAAAAACTGTAATTACAGTACAAAATGCATAAGCCAGAAGACAAACAAGTTAAAGACACAACAACTACAACAAAACGTGGCCAAGCCGCATAACTGTGCCAAGGCCCAGAAACAAACAACAACAGTGAATATTTTTGGGCATATATGCAAAGTGCATGGCAAAGCAGAAACGTTAGACAGCCATGCGAGTGAAAGAGATGTCAATAGCGCAGTTGAAAAGAGAAGTTTGGTGGCAGTGTTGCCAACTTTCAGAGCCTAAGATAGCTATATCAATATTAAAATTAGCTAGGGCAATTTTAAAGAAAGCCAGTTAAAAGCTATTACAGTTTTAACGTTGTTTTCAAACCCTGTGCCTATTAAAAATGGCTTTATTGGTTTTGTTTTCGCCTCTCATAATTCAACTGTCTATAAAATTTGTAAATTTTCACCGCGTTTACCAATTGAAAGCTACAAAACTGGCGTTAAAATAGTTGATCTGGCAATACTGGTGGCTGAGAAGAAAAGGGAGGGGAGCAAGGGGATTGTGTGTGGCAGAGCTGCCATTTTAGCCATTTTTATAGCTAAACTAAAATGATTTGACTAATTTTCCAGTTTGCCAGAAAACTTCAATATACTCAACAACATTAATATACAATCTGTAGATATATTTCGGACTAAAAAGGAAAATATAATTGAGGTATTGATATATCTTAGTGAAGGAAATATTAAGGAAATTAGATTGGGTCCATTTTGTCAATTGGTAAAATTGTTAGCAGAGTTTCTAGATGATTCAGAGACGATGGCTTTCAATATTAAAGTTGTTTTTTTAATAATTATAATATAAAAAGAATAATAATTATTATAATATAATTTATTAGGAATTTCTAGCTATTTATTTTGATGAATTTAGCTATTTTAGTGTTTAAAACACTGGCAACACTGAAGAGGAGTAGAGTGAGAGAAAGAGAGTGGGAGAGGGGAAAAAAGAGGGAGGCGGTGTTGCAGCTGTAATTTTAGAGCGCTAAGCAATGTTAATGGGGGCCAAATGGACTTGGGCCAAATGAAAAAACTATCAAATTACAAGACGTACAAGGAAAGAGCAATAGGCAAAAAAAAGGAAATAAAAATCCAAGCAACAGCAAATGCAAAAGAGCGTAAAGAGAGCAGCTGCTCTCTCAGTTGTTGTTGTTGTTGTTGCATCTTTTAGTCGGTTTCGCATTACCAAAATCGTGGCAGCCTCAAGTGTCCTCAAGTGTCGCCTCAGTTTTTCTTTGGCCTGTCTGCTTCCTGTTGCATTTTGCACCAGGCAGGTGGCCAGGGCTACAACAACAACAAACAGCCGGAAACACTTGTGCATGCTCTCAAATGATCCCTTTTGCTCTCATTCTGACGCTACCTCTTGCTCTGGCTCTCTTGCCCACCCACTCTCTTTAGCACTGCTTTGATTTTGTGCCTGGCAGCAAAATTCAGTTGCAATTAAAAGCAACAACAACAACAAAACTTCCTCAACTTTAAGCAAAATAGTGTGAATTAATTGAGAGAGCGCGACTAGGAGAATACCCTGTAGTCGGGTAAACAAATGAGTATGTGTGGCAGAAAAAACACAAATACGTTTCGAATATTAATATATGATATTAAAATATATATCGCTTTATATATATGTATATAGATTTTCTTTAACATATTAAACTTAGCTGGCAAAGTAAACATTTTAAAAAATAGTTAGATTTATATTAATTAAACACTTTCCAAGTCTAGCCATGAAGGAGCTAAAAGGACAGTCCTGCACTAGGATTTAACTGCAAGCTCTGCACGCACTGCTTGCTGAAATACACACGAGCAATGCAAGCAGTGAACAGGGTATTTAAAAGCATAGCAAAAACGGCAAACACAAAATTCAAACCGTAGAAAACAATAAACCAAACAAAAAGCGTCGCTGTCGACGTCAACGTTGGCGATGGCGCCAACTGGCACGACATGGCTAAAATAAAAACAACAACAACAACGACGACAGCATTAAAATGGCAAAAACGAAATGCGAATTTCGCATTTGTGCAAATGTTACAACTATCTTGCAGACAACAACAACAAGAAAATCAACTAAAACAAGTAATTTGTTTAATTGCGCGTACAACAACAACACCAAAACAAAAGCTTAGACAACCAATGCTGCCCCAACCGCTTACACTTTGAGAATCAATAATGATGAATGTTGCGTGTCAAAAAAGAAGACAAACGGAGTAAAATGATAAACGGCATTAAGTTTATATTGAAATTCATAGATAAGAATTAAAACTAAACTTGTATTTTCTATTGCGCTTACTGTTTGACAGCACAAAACGCATAAACATATACGTACATATACATAAAACGAACATACATACACACACATACATTCATTTGCACACATACATACATAAATATTCTAATACATACATACATCCATACACACAGTTGGTCAAGTAATTGTTTTGACAACATAAAATATGCACTTATTTCTTTTTTAATTTTAAAGCATATTATTTAATTTTATAAATTGTTCTAAGAACCAATAAGCAATTATAATAAAATAAGCAAACTTTTTAAAACATTTTGAGAGTCAAATATATATTTTAATAGAAGTTATTTCTGTTTTTTTTTAATTTGTCAAAACATTTGCTTGGACTAACTGTATGTGTATATGTATAGAGTATGTATGTATGGATGTTTGTATGTGTAACAGCCGACAACTGTTGTTTTAAATTATGTAAAACAGTTAAAGAACCAAACAAAACGCACCTGTTGAAACTGTTGGGCAATATATTTAACTTAGTACAAGCACAAAGCGCCGTTAAACGCGAAGCAATTAACTAAATTTTTTTAATCATGCACTTCACGCACAAACACACACACACGCACGCGCATAGAGAAGACAGACGCAACAGTTAGAATTCTTCTTCTGCCTTTTGTTATTGTTGTTGTTGCGCACCTCTTTTTCGGATCTGCTTGCTGCTTCTGTTTCTGCTGCTTCTTCTTTTACTGCTGCTGCTGCTGCTGCGTGCGACGAAATTCTTAACCAACAGGTAGTTTTCCGTATCTTTATTATTATTCTTATTATTATTGCTCTTAATGATGTATGAGTTTATGTATACTTTGTTATGTACTTTGCTGTTTATATAGCGAAGGCCAAAAAGAAGTGAGATGGCCAAAATATATAAATGACCCTAAGCTGCGTTTCAGTTTGTGCGTTGATTATATTTGTTGTTGCACTTTCACTCAGAGCGCGTTATTTTACGCTTTGCGGCTTTTCAAATGAAACATACACATTTGGGTTTTTTATTACTACGCGTGCGTAACGTTGGCAACGCATTTGCATACTTTGATTAGGCTGTTGTGATTTTCTTGCTACCCAAACACACACAAACACACGAAAATACAGGTAAGAGCGACGAAACGAAACGGAACGACGAAAAGCGCGCGCACATCCGAATCGCACAATTTATTCAACGAAACTAGCAAACAATTCTGACTGTGTGACCGTGTTCGCATACCAACGAAAATAACTTAAAGTATCGATATGTTCGATATATTGTGAAAATACTGAAAGGGCCAATGAAAGGCTTTTGCATTTTTAGCTATTTTATATATTTAAATATTTAAAATTTTACTACAAATATAACATTTCTATCTGCATATAATAATAGAATATATTATGTTTTAATACCTAACCCATGATTTCTATATTCTTATTGTAAGCTCAATAAATAAATATTGAAGAAAACTTTAACTATTTCTAGCCAAAAGCTAAATTTCAACAAACAACAAATTTCAAACGTAGCTATTTTAGCAGTCTGGCAACACTGCTCTACTGTGCTGTCTGTTTAAAAGTTTGGCGGACTCTTTTCAATTAAAAATGCCAAAGAACTTGAATTTAAATATTTAACTTGTGTTTCCATATTTCTTTAAGCAGATCCATAATAAGTTTCACAGGCGAATTTACAATAATAAGACTAGACTAAAAACAAATTGCAAGCGTTTTTCACGCTGGGGTCACTCAGTTTTCCATTTTCGTTGCCTCTGGCAATGCAATTGGCTGGCTTTCCTCCTCCTCCTCCTGGCGCTGCTGCTCCAGTTGTTCCGTCGACTGTTCTGCATCCTCCTCAACCTGTTCACTATATTCACTCTCGTTTGAGCTGACCGTTGATTTCTGTTTATTACGCACTGTGCTGGCTGCAACATTCACAACACTGGGACTGCTGTCATTGAAGGAACTGGCAGCTGCCTTATAGAACGCACTGTTGGCCAGACTACTAACCATTTCCTGCTGTTTACTAATCGCATTCACGCGATTCGTGACGGCAGCCAAGGCGCTGGGATTCGCACTCTGGCCGTACTTGAAACCGGATATACTATTCACCGAATTCAAGGGCAGCGATGTCGAAAACCCTAAACCCGTAGAAGCTGGCGAAGCATTTCGACGTCCACGTTGATCATATCGGCTATTGTCTAATCCTGATGAATTCGGCGCACCAAAGCCAATTTTCGGCACATTAAAGGTGTCCAGCTTGAAGACGTGTCGGGAGGCGGTTCTATTGCGACTCTTCTCCACTCGCATCGTCTGTACGGGCACAATCGGACGCTGGACAATTCTCCGCATGGGCTGCATGCCTTGATTCATATCCAGTTCTCCGGTTGCCGCTTCGCCAGCACCGCCGACGCCGCCGCCGCCGCCAACAATCGAACCGATGGCACTGACACGTCGCTGATCGTGATGCGGTTGACTGTGTGCATTCACGTCCGGATGGAGGACACCTTTGGCCAATCGCTGGCTGGCCGTTAGCTTGGAGTGTTCCGGCAGCAGCGGCGCCACATGAACACTTGCCGGCACATTGGCATAGGTGCCGAGGCCGAGACGCTGCTTCACCTCGTTCATTGTCTGGTGGGCAATTTGTCGCGCCTTATCCGCTCCCATTTCCAGCATATAACTGAGTTCGCTACGATTCGCCAAATGCAAATCGATCTTTTCGCGTATGGGACGCAAATGCTCGATGACCGCATCTGCCACCCGATCCTTGTACTTGGCCGTGTCCAGGGAATTGGCTTCCTCAACAACTGTCGCAATACTTGTGCCCGTCACATGGGCATGTATATTGATCAGATTACTGACACCCGGCCGCAGGCTGGGATTATAGGAAATATCCGATGTGAAATCAGTGACAGCCTTTTTGATTTTCTCTTTAATTTGCTCCGGGGAATCACTCAGATTGATGGTACCCTTGGGATTCGGATCGGATTTGGACATCTTCTTTGTTGTATCACGCAGCGACAAGATTCTCGAGCCGTCGTCCTCCTCAATCACTGGAGTGCACACCGGAAACATTTCCCCATAGCGTCCGTTAAAGTTGCGCGCCAAATGCTGCGCCAGCTGAATGTGCTGCAGTTGATCGATTCCAACGGGAACATGGGTAGCTCTATGAAGGAATATAGATATATTTACAGACTGGCTTATTGTTTGGACACCTTTCTTACTTGTATAACATTATATCCGCTGCCTGCAACACTGGATACACGTACAAACCCAACGGCACGTCGCGCACCCTCCTGGACTTCTCCTTGAACTGCGGCAACTGTGCCAATCGTGGCATCGTCGTCAGTGAGCTGAGTATCCAATTGAATTCGCTGTGCTCCGTCACGGCAGACTGAACGAAGAGCGTGCACTGGGAGGGATCTATGCCGCAGGCGAGCAGAGTCGCTGCCACGCCGAAGATATTCTCACGCAGCAGTGGAGGATTGTGCGGCATTGTGATGGAATGCATATCCACAATGCAGAGTGTCATGTTGTCGTGGGCCTCCTGCATGTCCAGCCATTTACGCACGGCTCCCAGATAATTGCCCAGATGCAGACAACCTGTTGGCTGAATGCCGCTAAAGATTTTGCGCGGCCAACGCGTTGTACTAGTGCTCTAAAAAATAAAAATAAATGTAATGGATTGTTACATCACACACTCTTTTCCCCCCACTCACCATCTGTTCATTGTCGTTGCCGTGTAATGATTTCTTTGGCAATTTGTCTGCTGCATTAATCTGCGACGTCGGCGACAATGGCGCTGTGCGTTCCCTGCTTGGAGCTCCGGAACCTTGCAATTGATTGGCATTCAACAATCGTCGGGCTAGCGACATTCGCCGGTTAATTGTTTTACAGCAGGCAATGTGACAATTTATTTTACCAACGCGAAACATTGCAATTGTTTTGGATTTTGTACTATTATATATTTTGGTTGAATGGAAATTGAATATATATAATCACACACTGGTTAAAACAAACTAACTCTATAAATCTGCTGCTCAATTTTGTCCCATACAACATTTGTTTAAAAACGAACATATGACATGTATAGTGTGACCACACACGATAAGCATTTTGACTTATCGATAACTGAGAACAGTGTGTGTTGTGCAAAGTTAATTTGAAAATGCTACATTTTTCTAGGACTATACTTAAATACTTTACTATACTATACTTATTTAAAAATTCTCAATTTATAAAAAATATTGATTTATAATTAAATTGCGCAAATAAAGAAAACTTAGTTGCAGCATCAATTTAGAGTGCAAACAAAGATCACAAAATAAGTAAAGATTTGACAACAAATCTAATGGAATGTATAAACATTAATTTTGACTTAATTTAGCTTTGTTTTTGTGACAAAGTTCAAGAAGAAAATATATGCTTTGATTTAATTTTCATATTTAAGAAATAAAATATTTTAATATTAACAAAATATATGAATAGATGTAATTATTAAGATCGTTTTAAAAACCTGCTACACTTTTGTAGAAAATGGTACACTTTTAATATATCGATGACTGAAACAGACTATCGAAATTGTTTCATAGTTCTTATTAATTGGCTATATTTGAAATTAAAACACGATTTTATTCTATACTTATTACAACGATATTCAATTTATTTTAATTGCAATATATTGCAATTTATATATTTTTCGGCGATGGTTCGTAACATTTGCACAATGAGAATTTTGTAAACTCGCTGAGACTTTTGTGTATCGAAATGTGTGGATTTGCAGGGAGCATTTAGGATGCAGTGGCTCTAGAAGTTAATGGGTTTACCGAAGGCAGCCGCCACGTTGGCCTCACGCAGAGCCTCAGAGCAGGTCTATCGAGAGGAAAGAGAAATTAGTACCACTTCTAGTATAAGCAAGCAATTCGTAAACTCACCGGATGTGCATGACAGACACGGGCAATATCTTCCGCCGATGCTCCATACTCCATGGCCAAGACTGCCTCGTTGATCAGCTCGCCGGCGGAGGGGCCAATGATGTGAGTGCCCAGCACGCGATCAGTTGCCTTATCCGCCAGAACCTTCACGAAACCGTCCGTCTCGTTGTTCGTCTTGGCTCTTGAGTTGGCCATGAAGGGGAATTTGCCGACTTTGTAGGCAACGCCCTCCTGCTTGAGAGCCTCCTCCGATTTGCCAACCCACGCGACCTCGGGATGCGTATAGACTACACTGGGCACACAGTTGTAGTCAATGTGCACGTGTCCGCCGTTGATGCCCTCGATGGTGATTAGACCCTCGTCCTCAGCCTTGTGGGCCAACATGGGACCGTGAATGCAATCGCCAATGGCGTAAATGTTCGGCACCACCGTCTGGAAAGTGGCATTGACGGGAATGCGACCGCGATCGTCCTTAACAATGCCCACACCCTCCAGGCCAAGACCTTCGGTATAGGGACGACGTCCCACACTAACCAACAGTGTATCACACTCGATTTCCTCCTTGGCACCGGACTTGGCATCCTCCACGGAGACGGTAACGCTGTTGCCGCTACGCGTAGCGGCCATTACCTTGGTGCCCAGCTTAAACTTGAGTCCCTGCTTGGTGAGAATCTTCTGGAAGGTCTTGGAGACCTCATTATCAATGCCCACGCCGCCAATGGTGTCCATGAACTCAACGGCAGTGACTTCAGCGCCCAGACGCGACCAAACTGAACCCAGCTCCAGACCAATGACACCAGCGCCAATGACAACCATGTGCTTGGGCACTTGGGCAAGTTTCAAGGCGCCCGTGCTGCTCACAATCACCTCCTCATCAATCTGCAATCGATAGCAGTTAGAGATAGTATACTAAGTTTAGTTAATTATATTTGCCTGCTCACCGTAATGCCTGGAAAGGGCGTAACTTCTGAGCCGGTGGCAATCAGTATGTTCTTGGTCTTGACCGTTTCAGTGGTGCCGTCGCTTTTCTTCACCTGCACCTCATTGGGATTAACAATGCTGCCAAATCCCGTCAACTGAGTGACTTTGTTCTTCTTGAAGAGCATGGCAATACCGCCGGTTAGTGCCTTAACAGCATTGGTCTTCTGACCCATCAGCTTCTCCAGATCGAGGGAGACGCTGCCGCAGTTAATGCCACGATTGGCAAGATCTCCAGAGTGAGCCATGTGATAAAAATGCGAATTATTTAGCAGCGCCTTCGAGGGAATGCAGCCCACATTTAAGCAGGTGCCGCCCAGCGTTGCCTCCTTCTCCACGCTCACCGTCTTCATGCCCATCTGGGCCGCCTTAATGGCAGCCACATAGCCACCGGGTCCGGAGCCAATCACCACAATATCAGCTTCATGTGTTGTGGAATAGAAGCGGGCATTCAAAGCGCCCAAAATAGCTGCATTGCTGCGCAAATGCGTCTGCAATTATACAAAAAAAAACAAACAAAACAATATATTTAAACAGTTATACACTTTGGTCACACTGCTCTATTCTTGTTACTGTTTTTGTTGTGTTTACGCTAATCGCAGACATTTAACAGTTGTATATTAATTATCGCTGAGCTATATCAGCTGTTATTTAGCCTAATCAACGGCCTTGACATTAGCACACACACGGTTTTGACGTCACGTCGCTCCACTAATGCATTTAATGCCAAAGTTATGACCTATTTAGGTTAGAATTGCATAACCCCTTTACAAGATATTATTTTGCAGCACTTTCTGTCCTTGTTTGTCTACCTTGGCCACAGCGGCAGCTCTGCTTAATGTTGACTGCATTGCGGGTTATAATTAAAATTTACTCTCCGATTTATCTAATAACAACAACTACTTTGATTTCAATAATTTTCAATGAAAATTACACGAAATTTTTGCTAGAACACGGCAAACTGCAGATGATGACTGGGCCAATGTATCGATAGCGACTGCGTTTCGATAACTCTCGGTATTATCGGAAATTTAATTGCACAACATTTGTAGTATTTTTTTTTTGTAAGTACTTTTGGGTATTTTTTGAAATGGAATGTTTAGTTTTTGTAGTTGATCGCTGGCTGGGCACATTGTACGCGAACACAACAAGATGGCGAGAGTTTTGTCTGCAAATTGAGTAGAAAAAATCGCAATTAAACGTGCAAATTCAAAGTGGAAATATACATAAAAGTGTCAAGCGGCCGCAATAACAAGCCGAGCATATATAGCTCGCTTTTTGTGAATGCGGCAGCGTCTGCAAGCGAGTTGCGAAAGTTGCTGCGCTGTCTGGCCTTGTTGTTGTTGCAGCTGCTGTTGCTGCTTTGTTGTTGTTGTTGTTGAGTGTGTGCCTAACTGACTTTCTGTCCCCTCCCGCTGCCTAACCATGATGAGCAACTACGGCAATATTATGATGGATTCACCACGATCCTCACCACACGGCGGTCGCTCGCCAGTTGTGGCACGCCAGGACTCGTCGGGAACACTTAAGACAACAATATCGCTGGGTAAAACGCCGACAATAATACACACAGGTCCCTTTTACTCGATGAAGGAACCGCCGGCGAAGGCAGAGCTAACAGGTGACAAGGATCTCATGACCGAATATGGACTGCATCATACGCTAACTAAATTCAAGGAGAAGAAATTCAAAGAATCGTTGGCGTCCTTTCTGCCCAACATACCCGGCATCAATGACCTCATCACGCACCCCGTCGAGAACAGCACACTGCGCAGCGTCATCGAGAAGCCACCAATTGGCGGCAAGGAGCTGCTGCCCCTAACTGCAGTGCAGTTGGCCGGCTTCCGTTTGCATCCGGGACCGGTATGTATGAACTGTCTTTAAATGCGGAAATTCTCTTCATCGACATCGATTTAACTTTTGCAGCTGCCGGAACAGTATCGCACCACATATGCCACACCTGCGCGTAAACACAAAAACAAGCACAAAAAGCACAAACACAAAGACGGTATCACCACTGGTGGTACAGAGTCAACGCTGCTGGGTGAGTTTCATTCGTATATAAATAAAAATATATCATTTATAATCATATGACTTTACAGATTCCGCTGGCCTGGAAACGTACGAGAAGAAGCACAAAAAGCAAAAACGCCATGAGGATGACAAGGAGCGCAAGAAACGCAAAAAGGAAAAGAAGCGAAAAAAGAAGAATCAAAGCCCAGAACCAGGTGCCGCACTGGGAATTGGTCTGCCCAGCGGTGGCGGTGCTGTCGCTGCTGGTATGGGCGGACCAGTTATGGGCGCTACTGCGGGCATGTCCAATCCCATGGGAGCTGGTGGCGTCGGCATGAATACGGGCATGGGTATGAATAGTTTTCCCCCATCGATGCAAATGCAACAGCAGCAGCAGCAACAACAGCAGCAGCAACAGCAGCAGCTTCCCATGCAACATCAGCAGCAACAAATGCCCAGTGGAGCGCTATTGGGTTCCGTGCTGGGCACCAGCGGAGGCGGACCTGGCGGCAACACCAACAGTGGTGGTGGTGGCGGTCCAGGCAGCTTACTAATGTCACAGTTTTAGGCGAAATCCATTAGTTAATAGACTTGGCTCATTACCTCTCTCACACAAACACACAGACACACACACATATACACTCAGATCTATAGCCCCATTGAAACATAACAAATGTGTCCAAAACAAAAACAAAACAACAAAAACATGCACACTCTAAATGCAATTTCTCGACAAAGTTTCGTGTCTAGTTTTTAATTTATGATTATAATTATTGTAAAATAGTTTAAATTGTAATTAGCAAACTTTTCGTTCGTTTTACATTGCTAGCTTAATGAGATTTATTTAATGCAAATTATGGTACAAAATGCAAAATTTTCGCTCTAGATTCCACCTCTGTACACATATACATATACTATATATATATACAATTACTAGCATGCAGTTCAATTATCTCGTTTATCCAAATTCAAATTAATTATTTTGCTTAAAATTTAGTGTAGCTTCAGTATTTTTTTTATTATCGTTTGCAATTGTTTGTTCTTCCAGCATGTTTGTATAAAAAAAAAAGAAAGAAAGGAAAAAGCTGAGATTCAACAAAACAGAAACCTGTACTATAAGTAATTAATTGTATTTGTAAGCGCCTATTACAATAATAAACGGCATAGAAATGTAACGAAAACTAATTTTATTAGTTAAACAACACTCAATTCAAAATGGGCGGACAATCAAAAGTTGACAAACAGCTGCCGCTGAAATGTACTTAAAAATGCCAATAAAAAAAATTGGAGTTGCAGTAGTTTTCTTACAGCTGAGCAAATAGGCTGCCAGCTGTTAGCTTCAAGTGTTGCCAGACTAACAAAAATCCGTCGCCAATGGATATACATAAATAAATTATCAGTGAATGAAATGTTGTAATTAATTGATAACCTTCAGTACTAAATTGGCATTTGATGATCCCAGTCCCATGTGTAAATACTTCTTCAATTGAAACAAGACAACATAATGTATAAACAAACGTGTACCAACTTATTGGAGCTTTCACAAGACGAAGTCAAAACTTGGCTGGATAGTTTCGATTCCGTTATATCCGATTGCGATGGTGAGTGAGTTGAATTAATAGTGATGCTAGTAAGGACAATCCAAGTTGCGTAATGGTAGGAAGTTTACAAGCAGGCTCTACGTCACTTTTTTTTTGCTAGTTTTTGCAGTGACGGTTTGTGTATGTATGTGTGTGTGTGTGTGTGCGCGTAAGCGTGGCCGCGTAAATTTCAATGTCAAAGCGCAATGTCAATGGGGTGCGGCCAGGTGGAATTATTGAAGCTGCTGAAAACATTGAAATTGGCAGTAGATAAGATTAATAAAAATCAAGAAGAATAATAAAAATATAATATAATAAATGTCTCACAGAGACAGATATAAATATTTAACTCGAAGTTTTTTAAATAATTAAGAAAAAATTTAAAACAGTTGACCAAATAGAATATTTTGTTTGTATTAAATTTAATCAAGATCTAAACCAAAACCGTGGGTTATTGGCACTTAAAACCGGTTCGCGAACCGAATATAAATCGGGCTCTATGGTTAGGCTTTAATAGGTTTCCAGTCTTTTTTTTAAATATATATGATTAATAAAGTATACATTTTTATTCAGTTTATAATAGTGGTTTTGCTTGACCCATAATTATTACTAATAATCTAATATTTATTTCAATTTATGCAGGCGTTCTCTGGGTCTATGGCAAGGCAATTGCCGGCGCCGCAGATGTCATGAATAATTTTAAATCCATGGGCAAGCGCATTTATTTTTGCACAAATAATTCAACCAAAACTCGATCCGAGCTTTACGAAAAAGGCGTGGAGTTGGGTTTCCACATCACGGAGGATGGCATCATATCAACCGCCCATGCGACAGCTGCTTACCTAAAGCAACGCAACTTCAATAAGAAAGTCTATGTCATTGGCTCCGAGGGTATTACAAAAGAATTGGATGCGGTTGGCATTGCGCATACGCAAATTGGTCCAGATGTTATGCAGGGAAACCTGGGAGAATTTATGTCGAAGCATTTAGTACTGGAACAGGATATTGGCGCTGTTGTTGTTGGATTCGATGAGCACTTTAGCTTTCCCAAAATGACAAAAGCCGCCTCGTACCTGAGCGATCCGAATTGTTTATTTGTTGCAACCAACACGGATGAACGTTTCCCGATGCCAACGTTGGTTGTACCTGGAAGCGGTAGTTTTGTAAATGCCATCCAAACGTGTGCGGAACGAGAACCGTTTGTCATTGGCAAACCAAATCCGGCTATTTGTGCGACTTTGGTCGATCAGAAGATCGTTAGTCCTGCACGCACTCTTATGATTGGGGATCGTGCCAATACCGATGTTCTTTTGGGTTACAATTGCGGCTTTCAGACCCTACTGGTGGGTACAGGAATTCATCAGTTGAGCGATGTACAACAATGGAAGCTTAGCAAAAATCCCGAGGACAAGAAGCTAATACCTGACGTGTACCTGCCCAAATTGGGAGATCTGCTGCCTTTTATTATCGATAGTTTGACTGGAGGCAGTTATTAATTTTAAGTTATGCAATTATATATTTTATTTTCATTTAACCTTTGTATTCCGCTCAGGGACGCTACTAAAATTCACAATAGATGGGAATTTAATTTAGACAAGGCATAATAACCAAAATATGTTTCTAGTTTAATTTACAATAAAAATACAATTACTTTGTAAACTGATCGTGCTTATCGAAATGCCCGATTACTGTATTTCCATTTGTAGCGCAACATGAGCAATGGGTGCGAAAGAGATAGCATACACAATAGCTAATCACGTTTGCTGCTCAGTCGAGGCACGAATATTCGCGAACTCAACCGACAGTTACAATCAGAGCGCCATTACAGCATGTTTAAAGCGAGCGGCACAAATTTGCTAGATCTTCAGCCTGAACAGGTGAGCAGCTGGCTGAAGGGCTTTGATACAATTATCAGTGACTGCGACGGTGAGTAGCAAAATATGATAGTGTGTGTGTGCGTAGAGAGTGCAAGTGTTGTTTGGAGTTGCCACCAGACGCTTAAGACAAAACATTGTTATCGATATCAGTATGAGGTTCGATAATTTCTTAAGCAATTATGGCGCGCGATCGCAAGAGTTGCTTGGAGCTGCCACCTGGCTTTAAAGGCAAGCTTTTGTTATCGATATCGATATATATATCCTCTTCGATAATTGCTTAAGTGAATTTAGCGCGAGATCTCAATTCAAATCATTTTAAAATTAATTTGCTTGTACAAATGTAATTGTAAATAATCTTTTTTAATCAGCTACCTTGTGGCATGATGATACGGCCATTGAAGGCGCCGCAGACGTAATGAATGCACTGCAATCGCGTGCGGGTAAAACAGTTTACTTAATTACAAATAATGGCCTCAAGACGCGACACGAAATTTGGCAGCGAGCCCAACGACTGGGCTTCCAGCTGCCTAATGAGACGCACATCATCTCGCCCACGCAAACAATTGTCGATTACCTAAAGCAGCACAAGGCATTCGACAGCACAAAGAGGGTTTATGTGGTGGGAAATGCGGCAATTAGTCGGGAACTGAAGGACGGTGGCATCGAGAGCTTTGGTGCGGGGCAAGCGGAGGAACTGCAGCCGGACGACAAGTGGCAGCAGTTTGTGCAGCGTGAATTTGGTCAGTCCGCAGCTGTGGACAATGTGGGCGCCGTTGTGGTTGGCTGGGATGAGTACTTTAGCTACTGCAAAATAGCTCGTGCCTGTCACATTTTGTGCAGTAATCCCGAGTGCGCTTTTCTCGTTACCAACAACGATGCGGTGCACAAATATCCAAAGTTTCATATACCCGGCACTGGCGCCTTTGTCGCCGCCATTGAAGCTTGTGCCGAGCAAAAGGCATTGGAAATGGGCAAACCAAATCCTCTGGTCATAGAGCCTCTAATTAACTCAGCTGCTCTGCAGCCTGAGCGTACGCTAATGATTGGAGATTGGTAAGTAGTCGAGAAATGACACTTCATGGACATAGACTAGAGATTTATTTTCCTTTGTAGCTGCAAAGTCGACGTCACCTTTGCCAAGAACTGTAACATGCAATCTCTGCTCGTCGGAACGGGCAGTTATCAATTGGAAACGTTGCGTGGGAATCCCCAGCTGCCAATGCCAGATGTTTATCTACCAAAACTAGCCAATCTATTGCCATATATTTAAGCTTCTACCAGTATGTAAATAAAGAAATGAAAATAGAGCAAAATAGACCACAAACACACAGAACCATCTTATCAATATCATATAATTTATCATATCTCTGTTGGCTTTTATCAATTGTCATTGTTATACTCGTTAGTCGTAGAGCAATTGAGTATATTTTATTCATTGCAATGTATGTAACAAGGAGAAGGAGACATCGGCGACCCTTTAAAGTAAATATATATATTATTAGCATTTACAGTCGATTCGATATAGAATACACCCTAATCTCACTAACTATAAGAGCTATAAGAGCCCCCGCAATTCGCTAAAAACCACAACACCCACAGTTTTTATAATATAACATACTTTCTGTGGTAAACGTTCTCTTTACCACCTGATTGCATCAAGATCGGATAAATAAAACGATTGATATATGTTGCTGGTTTAAGTTGATAAGCAAAGGACGCGCCTAAAAGTATGCATTAGAATTTAAAATGCACAGATAAAATTAATATATATATAAATTGAGTGACGGATATTTCATAGTCGGCAACTCGACTCATTTCTGGTTGTCTATTGTAATTGAAAGGCCAGACGGGTATTAAATTTTATACATACATATTTTATTTTATTAAAATTACATACATATATATATGTGGTAGTTCCACAATGTGTTGGCAAGTTTGCGTAATACTCTTAATTATGCTTATTATTATAATAGTAATACCGTTGAGTTTCGTCTGCTAGTAACCAACTGCCTTTCATAAATCATTTATTTATTGATAATTAACTCTCTGTTTTATTATTTTCTTTATCTGTTTGCCAGATACCGACGATACTGACAGCAAATTCTTAACACTTTCATATATGTGTTCCCTCAAAAAAGCTCTTTAGACAAAAAAACAAAACTGAACAAGATTTCAAACAAGAACTTATTAGAAATAGCATTAATATTTGTTTATCAATAGATAAATAACTTAACGTTTAGAAGCTCAAGAGATGTGGCAACTTAATGGCTAACTGTACAAATAATATATAGACGTAGTAGATATGTGTACATATAATATAACTTTATCATTAGGGCATATATATATTTATTTATATATATGTACAAATTGTAGTCCTGTGATATGTTTATTAAGCCTGTTTATGTTTAGCAATTTAGCGCGTAAAGAAATCCCATGAAGCGTTCGTTAGCTGTTAGCAAATCAGGTTAAGAGCAAATAACTGAAGCCGAATATCGTTATCCATAATTTTTGTTGTTGTTTTTGTTGTCAATTTTTACCTTTTCTTTTATCTCCCATCTCCTCTTATCGAACACATGCTCTGCCTTGAGGAACGCCTTTGATTTCTTTAAAGGACTGTGTCTAAATTGCTAAAAGATAACATCAAGTGCTCGTCGGATTGTTGGCCAAAATGCGTGAGCTTCTGGACAGATAGCCATACCAATAGAACACATTGATCACAAAGAATAGTAGTGGAAAAACAATTCTCGAGGCTCGATCGATTTTCGATACGGAATTGTACTGTGGCGTCCTTTTGCCCTTGCGTCGCGCCTCCAGCTCCTCGCGTCTATAGAAGGACATGCGTCGGCGTCCCACAACGGGCGGAGAACTTTGGGCAGCTGCTGCTGCTGCCGCCGCCGCTGCTGCTGCCGAGGTACAGGGTGCCTCATCGGCACGCAGTTGCGTCTGCTCGTCATCCTCCTCATCCTCATCCGAGCAGGTGGCCTTGCGAGCCGGACGTCGTTGACGCCGCCAGCTAAACCAGTCCAAGCAGCGCCAGAAACTGAAGCCGGCCAAGCCGTGACGTCGATTCCGTGTGCTGCGTCGGGATCGCAGCATGCCCAGACGACTGCCTCCCGAGGCGGGCATGTTGATAGTGCACATGGACAGGGGAATTACCTCATAGATCTTGGACTCACTGCTGCTGCGAAAGTCCGACTGGCCGCTGGCCTCCACATCCGTTTCGGATTCCGCCGAATCCGAGTCCAGTTCCTCGATAATAAAGTAACACTCGCCAGAGCCGTATTTGGTAAAATAATGAACGACAGCGAACTGAAGAATTGTGGCAAAGATGAAGCCGAACGAGAGGAATACAAAGAAGTCCAGTGCGGTGGGATATGACACCTTTGGCAGATCTGTGCGTGCCTCCAGACCCAGAAAAGTCATGGTCAGCACTGTGGTAATGCCCAGGGAAACGCGATCCGCGGTTGCCTCCCTATTCAGCCAAAAGGAAACCCAGCTAAGCACCACAAGCAGACAGCACGGTCCATAGACCTGAATCAGAAAGTTGCCCATATGACGCTGCAAATGAAAATTAACCATCAGCATAGAATATTCCGCTGTGAATAGAAGAGTTTCCAAATTAATGCTGTATAACATAAAAAAACTGACAACTTACATGGATGATGAGTTTCCAGCGTTATGCTTCCCGCCAAATTTGTGACAAGTCCACCGCCTCCAGCCACGCCTCTACCGGAACCAAAGGCGCCTTTGTCTAGCTTTAAGCCAGTGCCGCGTACATGTTGATTTTTGGCACCAGGACCAGCAAACGTAGTCATCGCCTTGTTGTTGTTGTTGTTGTTGCTGTTGCTGTTGCTGTTGGGCGACTGTTTGTGTGGCAGCGTGTCCTTGTTGTTGTAACTCTGTGGCATGGGCGCAGCTGCCTTATAAACAATGTCCGTTATATTACCCGCCGGACAATCGACCAAATCGAATTGTGACAATTTCATGTCCTCCGCAATGGCAACTGCAGGACGCTCTTTGTTCCAACGATAAATGACATCCGACGTGGTGTAGCCAACTGTGCAGACAGGTAGAAATAAGGTGGAGGGGGTTAGAATATAGAGTGTGATTGAGATTTGTTATTCTAAATATTGGCAATTAAAAGCGATCACCCAGACAGAGATGCGATAACTGTGATGGGTTCATAATGTTACCAGAAAGGGAAACATTTGTGGTATTTACGATAAAACAAGAGATTTGATTAGTTTAGCCACCTGACAAATAGTTGATTGTTTTTATTCTCGCTTAGATAGTCTATAATTTATTTTTTTATTAATTAATTCCTAGCGCAGCAAGTATATTAATACTTATAAATTAATGCGCGCGTCACAAAGTTTTATTAATACTAACCAACAATTTTATTTATGCTATCAATTTAGATATATAAATACTACACTAAATCAATGTTGTCTTATTTAATCAATAGTTAGTTTTTATTAAGTATTATTATATTTTATTTATTAATTAATAGCTTGATAGAACTACAAATAAGTTAAAATCTTATAAATTTAGGCAACAGTTACAAATTATTTATTTTAATTGGTTTTATATTGAAATATTGAAATATCTATTGTTAATTAATTTAATTGCTTTAAGGTATATTTTTAACTACTACATATTGAGTTAGTGTTTATTACTATTAATTTTTGATATATTTGTTAATATCTTCCTAGTGCTACATATCTTCAACGAGCTGCAATTTGTAATTAAAAGATTTACTTAATTACTGTTCAAGTTCTATATTTAATATACATATTTTAATTGATATATAATTATGTTGGGTGGACCTCTAATAGATTGTTTCTACCTTTTTTAATTTCAACAGCTATTATTTAAGGATTACATTTAGTCACTATTCATCCTATACTATTTAATTATAACGTTTCTTTTCAATTTTATATTCTTTCCTACCTTTTTTTTATATTTAATTTATTTAATATATTCTTAAAAGTCCTTTTTAAATGCTTTTTAAAAATCATATTATAACTCCTTTTTGAATTATTATAAATATGCAAAGATAATTTTTAAGTTCAACTGAAATTTATATATAATAAATACATTGAATGCGCACACTAAAAAATTTAGTGTAGTATTTATTGTATTTTTGGTAATTTTGTTTTGTTGGTATATGCACGAAATGTGTATTAACAAAATACCTTTCGTTTTGAATATTTATAATAAATTAGACAAATTGCAAGTAAAGGGTATTCTTTTTGCTTTTTAAATACAAATTAAAATTTAATAATTATTTTATTTAGATTAAAAACATGATATAATAGTAATATAACACTAATTTGTTTAATATGAACTGAAAATAAAGTATTTATTCTGTTTTTAGTATACTAAAACCAACAACACTATATCTGATAATTTATTATTTATGAGCACGTTTTTGTTCAGCTTAGATTTATTTAAGCTAATAATTCTGTTCATCTTTCGCAATCCAAACGTTTCCTGCTCCTCGTTGAGTGCCAAATACCTAATTCTAAGTCTGAACTTAACTCAACTCCACAACTTACTCAAGCAGTTACTAAATACTAAACTAAGCTGTGTCTACTCCTTGCCATCCACAGTGACTGGCTGAATCACAGTTTATCATATTTTTCCTCATCGCTATTCATATACTCACACCCACACTCACACTCGAACTAACTACTCGTTCCCCCCCCCCTTCTCCGCTCTGCATACGTTTGCTATCAACACACGTACAGATATATTTTATTTTATTTTGTTTTGTTGTTGTTGTTGTTGTCGCCTCGCTGCACAAATTGCCAAACATTGCGACATGTGTGGATGCGGATTGGTTTACCTTATTCCCATCCATTTTTGCTCTGACTTTGGCAATATTTTCAGTGACTCGACGCGTCGCATCAAATGGGAAATTGTCAACATTAAGTGGCAGGCAATAACAACAACGGCGATTGGAGCAGAGAGTTGAGGGGTAATTGAATTCTTGACTGTATGCAACATTATTCACAACAAATCGGAAGCAATAATACCTAGAATAGCTCGGTGTCGTCTGTTAATTTACGTTTTCGCGATAAGGCTACACATAAAGTGTTGCCCCAATCTCTCGAGCTTTATATACATATTCTATTTAATGAACATTTGAATTGAAAGAAATCTTAAATTGAGTTACGCTCTGTTTTGCAGCTTTAACAAAAATTGTTTGCTGAAAATGCACAGACGTCGGATGTTTGCTGTCAGAAATAATTGAAATGTCAGCTGCATAGCTGTTGAGGTATAATTAGGTGAAGCCGAAAGTAAGGGTAGATAGTTCGATAAAGAAGTAGGTAAATTCTAAAATATATATAAGTATATACAGCTGATATAGTTTAGATGCAGATTTGCTTGTTTTTAATTAACATCACAGAATATCTGAGTTAAGCTATACACTAAATGATAATTAATACTTTTCTACAATCCTTCTTTTATCTTTTAGCAACCCTTTTAAAATATCAATTGCCATTAGCGCCCAGCCAAATCATGGTCCCAATCCTCTTAATGCCAAAGCTTTTTAAGCATTTCTTTTCCCTTTTTACACACAATCTCGCAATCCAATGTCATGGCATTCATTCTATAAAACCAAGTGGCTATTCAACAAGTGGTCGACCCATGGACATGGACATTTATAAGGACATGGTGGACATCAAAGCGCCTTGCAGTGCCAATTATGCATAATTATGCCAACGCACAGTCATGTACCCCCTTCATAACATACACGTACCACACTTCTTCCTATATATTTCTTCACTCACATGAACCAAATTTCAGCGGACATTTCTGTATGTCCATGGGAAAATCCGCGAGATTCATTGGGCAACCGGCTTTGATTGTCAAACGGCTGGAGTACAAAATACGTCCGTTCTGATGGATGCGCACAAACTTATTCGGAGTGGTAATCGTGTGCAAATAGCTCTGTTTGCCATTGTAAAAATATGTATCCGGCTTCCAAATGCGCGCCAACATTGACACTGACAGTGCCAACGTATCCTGGGCACCCTCGAAGGCGAGACGTTTATCCACCCAGGATTGGCGAAAGTAACAGTCCATCGAGTATGTCTGCAAAAGGCACAGACATCGAGTTTATGTTGATAAGACACTGCAGTTACGTGACTGAACAGGGAAGCAGATAAAGGGGGGAGGCATGTTCTTGTAGTTAAGCACCACATGGAGAAGGAATTCGTTAAGGTATTTAAATTTATAATAGCTTACCATATCGACCTCTGATATTGGACCCATGCTACGCACCATTATGTCCACCTCAATGGTAGCCGGGGGACCTAAAATATAGAATAATGTTTAGTTTTAATCAAATTAAATCAGAGTTTAATAATAAGCTGTTCTATTTTAAGGAATAACAAACACTAACTTAAAATTAGAAATATATCATTGTATAGAATAACAATATATAAATTGCCAAGATCAATTTATATGGTATCTATGAGAATATAATTTGATTAAATTTCATATATACAGATTATTCAAGAGTTGCTGTTTACTGCTATCATAGAGAATTTAGTTTTATTGTGGATTATTATTCCCCTGCAGAGGGTATCAAATTTTTTGTCACGAAATGTGTAACGCATGAAAGCAGACATCTCCGACCCTATAGAGTATATATATTCTTGATCAGCATCAACAGCCGAGTCGATATAGCCATGTTCGTCTGTCCGTCTGTTTCTATGCAAACTTGTCTCTCAGTTTTAGAGCTATATGGATGAAACTTGGTAAAGATCAGTCCCTTTGCTGTAGGCAGTACATATGTCGGAACTGGCCGGATCGGATCACTATATCATATAGCTGCCTTAGGAACTATCGGTTGAAAGTCATGCATTTGTATGGCAAACTTTATTATTATTCGACAGACTTCAACCAAACTCACAGATTATGTATCTGGTCATGTCTTATACAGACTGACCAAATTTGGTTTAAATCGGATAACTATATCATATAGCTGCCATAGGAAAGATCGGTTGAAAAGTGCATCAGGGTTTTGCAAGGGTATGAAATTTTTGACGTGGCAAAAATAACAAAGAAGACTGACTCACTTTTAATTAAAATTAAGATTCTTTGTTTTCTTTTCCAATTGTGAAGAAGAACTTATACCAAATTGTAATGGAGAATACTTGTATTATATTATACAAATTATTTATATGTCATTTTCTAAGTCCACGATTATAAATTGTATGCTATAACTTTGTTTTAGTTTCTTTTTTTAGAAGTTCAGCTCTGAAATTCTTCATACAGAAGCTATTAAAATATCCACAAACTCGTTTGAAGAGGAGTTTCTGAATGGAAGTAACAATTTTCATTTAAACAGTTAATGCGAAACTTTTCTAATAATTATTAGATTACAATTTAATAGTAATAAGATAATAATCTGTTAATATCTTTACAATTAGATGTCGTATATATTTTTTTTATTGGTAAAATTTTGTATATTTTATTTAAACAAGTTTTCGACTAAATTGATGGCAACTTGATTTACGAAGTGTCTTATAATATTGATAAAGAACCTTATACCAACTTTATTAGATTTTTACGAAGTATTCTAGATAAACGTATTTGACATGAAATGCCTGACAGTTGTAGTAGTCTATTAATACCTTTAGAAAGTTACTTATAGCTTTAATAGCTTTATAATCATTTTAAGAAGAGTTCCGACAGAGCGTTAACAATTTTCTATACTAGTATACTAAAATGATATTCGACATAATTCCTCCATATGAATAATTCCACACAGAAGTCCTTCACATGAAACGGAATTTAAATGTTGCCTCTGTTGAACAATGACACTTAAGCCGCTTGGCAGACAGTCTCATTCCACAGCCTCCCCCACCCCGCCGTACTGTGTCCCTGCACGGAACCACTCATGGTTTACTCGTATCATCTATCAGCTCTTCATGGCGTTGTATTTTGCGCTAATATGCAGTTTTTCTTCCTTTTTTATATTTTTTTTGTATTTTTTTTTGTATTTTGCCTATGCGAACAGTTTTTAATGACTTTGGCGCTGAGCTTGGCAAACATGCGTTGTGCATCCTGCATCATGCCACGTACTCGTGGCTCGTAACGGCACTTGGCATCCTTCTACCTATACACTTGTATCCTGTACGCTGCACGGCGAAGCAGTCATTCTTAATGAAGTGTTTAAAACAATGTAATTTGGGCTTAAGTTGGGTAAACGCAAAACTTTGGTGCGTTAAGCTTCATTGAGTGCCCACCATCCTTGCAACGCGATTGTGGCAGCCACAAGGCTTTTAAATTTCCAAAATATTTAAATTTTTATGGTGTCGACAATTTGGAAAATTGAAAAAGCTTATCAATTTGCCCGGGATGCGCCATGGGAAATCCTTGCGCAACAAAAAAAAAACAAACAAACAAACAGACAGACAGACATACCGAAAATTGGGCTGGGAAATACGCAATGAAATTGTATGTAAATATTTGTCGAATTTGACACTAACTACTATTTGCCAAGGGAACTGTCATCATCATCATCATCATCACATCATTATCAATATTGTCATCTTGACTCTCCTGGCAACGATTTCCGCTTCATTAAACGTTTCCGCTGAAGGCACAAATCTGTTCCATGTCCTCACATGTTGATTACAGGAATCTGTCAAAGGGTAAACAGCCAAAAGGCATAAACAAATCTCCCAAGGAAGGCAACCACAGCAACGGAAATAAATGTCAACTTAAGTGCGATAGCACAGATTCCTTAGTGCCTACAGTTTATGAGTTTGCTATCGGAATTTATATATATTTATTTACGATTTCATATCGAAAGATTCATATATTTATGAAAGGTTTTACACATCTATACAATTTCCGCATATTAAGTATATTTATAAAATTGACTATCCATTGGCATGTTAATTATTACATAACATATTATCTACTACATTCCTATTATCTATACAAAATTAGCATATGCACATAGTCGTTTTCTGTTATTTTGTATTTATAGTATAATAAGTAACATAAGTCTATATTTTATAAGAATCTGTTTTGAATTGTGTTACCTAGAAACGATCCGCGTATTGTCTGTATACAATATTTTCAATGGGCAATAAAGGGTATAATGAATTTGTGGTAATGTATGTAACAGGCAGAAGGAGGCATCTCGGACCCTATAAAGTATATATATTCTTCATCAGTATCAATAGTCAAGTCGATTGACACCTGTCAGTCTGTCTGTCCGTCCGTATGTCCGTCCGTCTGTATGAACGCGTGGATCTCAGCAACTATAAGAGCTAGAATCCTCAAATTTGAAATGTTGGTTTCTGAATAGCATACGCAGATCAAGTTTATTTGCAATCATCGATATCAAGTCCCGTTTGTTTTAAAACTAGAAAAATCCCCATAACATAAGCAATGTTAAAGCTAGAGACTTGAGATTTGACACACATGATAAAAAGCTTGGGCTTATATATATCCTGGAAATTTCATCGCGATGCCACTCCCCCTTCGCCCATAACTCGAAAAAGCTGATAACAAGAGCAGTTTTATAGCTAGAGACTTGAGATTCGGCACACATGGTAAGTATCCTACTCTTAGTGTGTGCTTCAAATTTCAGTACGATCGGATATTGAACTCAGAAGTTATTTAAGAAACAAATTTATGCAGCGCAGCAGATGCGTCGCAGCGCAGTAGCAGCGCAGTCGCTTCGCCGCGGCGACGATATAACGCTCAAGAAGACGCGTGCCGCTGTGGCGCTAAACATAAACAATCAGCAGTTGCAGTCCAGTGTTGCCAGACTATCGCAAGCTACCTTCTCTCGATGCAAGCTAAATCGACTTCCAGCGATATATTTAAATCCCATTATAATGAAAATACTTTTCTTTGAAGACCTGCACAGGGTTTTCTACTGTCGCGTGCGCTCGTTTATTTATGCGCATATATTATGGAAATTTATCTTCATCATATTTATATACACATCTATCTATTATATATAAATTATTATTATACGAGTATATATTATATATTAAATATATAAATTATTTGTTCAAAATATCCCTACAATTATCTTCAGATATTAAATCCTTTGACTTTGTAAATAAATATGTGTATATTAGATTTGTGTACAGTGAACACCAATAACCGCTTTGTCTGATTAAACACTGCATCTGAAAATTATATCCATATTTTCTAGACTCTGTTTGCATATTTTTATGTATATGCGTCTTTTTACTCCGCTTTTTAGAATAACTTCTGGCAAACTTACCACCAAAATCAGGTCGAATACTATTATCATAGCCTCGCAACAAATTGTCCAAGAGTTCGGAGATATTGGCATGATTATTGCTTTGCGTTAGCCAGGAACGGGTTAGTGAGCCAGCACCAATCTCGCCCAGGCGATGGGCATCGCCGCGTCCCTTGATGCTGCCGGCCATGACGCCAAGTTGGAGACCGATGGACGCTTGCCAGGCATTTGTGTAAATGCAGCACATTAGAAGCCAGCAGCTAATCAAAACTTTAAATATGCGCAAGTTTAAACGTTGTCCTTGCCCCAGCCAGGACATGCTCCTGCTGCTGCTGTTGTAGCCGACGTTGGCGATGAGGTCAGCCGACGCATTGCCGGATGTTGTTTTTGTTTCGGTTGTTGTTGTTGTTGTTGTTGGTCTGCACATATTGTAGACTATTATGAATGTTGTAGTCTTAGTTAATGTTGTTGTTGTTGTCTGTGTCTATTGTTCAGACATCTGACGGACAACTGTTCTGGCCTAATCTACACATCCGTTTGGCTAACATTTGTCGCTCCAACTGGCCAAAGTCCAGTTATTTCTACACAGCTCCTGCTTCTTTCACTCTTACTAGTAGTAGTATGTCTGCGCCTGCTGCTGACAGTTTCTCAGTTTGTTTTGGTATTTATTTTCATTTATGCACCGGAAGTTGCACTCGACTCGACTGTGCCACTCTCTGACTGCATTCCGTGTCAGTTTTTCTTAATTTCCCAAGCTCATCCACTTTTTCTTTCGGCTTGCTCAGCATTAGTTCCGTTTATCTGGTTCTCTATCTTGACTTCTGTCTTTGTGTAGTATCTCTCGGTTCGCTTTCGCTTTGGCTTTGGCTGCGATGAGCTTTATGAGTTTCAATTGTTTGAACTGTGCCGACTGTCGCCTGCTCCTGGCACTTTGATTAATTGCCAGCAGTTTGATTGGCCAATTAGCCAGCAGCCTTTAGATTTCTACCAATAAATTCGCTAGTTATTGGCAGTTAAATCAGCGATTATTTGATTTTGCTTATAATGTTTATTGGTTTTTTTTTTGCGAATACGTTTTCTTAATTTAGAATATGATTATAATTAGAATCTATTCTTTTCTTTTCGTTCGCAGTCAACGTTATATATTATTTATTATTAGCGAGTCAATTTGATTTTGATTTGATTTGCTACTGTCTATTATATTTAAGCTTTAATTTTTATTAAGCTGCTGTTAACTCATTGTCTGAAATTGTTGTCAACAACTTTAATGCTTTCTATTCATCGTCGGCTCACCACGCGGCGTATGTGTAATCTTTAATATTGACTACTGAATAAGTTTTAAATAAATTTGTATGTTTATATTTAATTTATTATAGTTATTAGTCTATAGGAAATTAATTTTCTTATATTATTAAAATAATAACATGGCGTATGCGTAATATGTTTTTAATATAATATTAAGTATTGGATGTCAATGGTTAATTTCCTAACATCAACTTTTATATTCGAACACTTTTGCAGCATTAATTTTCCTTTTCATATGCACAACACGGCGTATGCGCAATATTAAATATTGTGTAGCAAAACAGTATTTAATTTATTAATTGCAAGACGTATTTAATTTGTTTGTGTTATTGTAAATTAATTTTCTAATATGTCAAAACTTTGCAGCTTTTATTCATTATTCACGCACAATGCGGCGTATGCGTGATATGAATCTTGGTTAACTGCACGCCAGGGAAACGTGTGAAGATTAATGCATGTTGAGCTCATGCTGTGTGCGTGCATATTTTTAAAATAATATTTATATATTAATCTCGAAAACCCACGAACTTTAAACTTATTGATGGCAAGTTATTAAATTAAATAAATAAAGTACGCGCCGAGTTGGCCAAAACGAACCCAACGAGACGAACAACAAGGCGTTAATGAAAAACCAACTGCCAGGCAACACGCTTGCAGCAGCAGCAGAAGGTGAAGCAAATGGAAGGGACGGGGGGTGGGGGAAATGAAGGGAGGCCAACCTGTCCTTTAATAACCACTCAGTATTTGGTCATTTGAAAGGCGCGTCAAGGCAAGGAGTGTCCATCCATCTAATTATGCAAAATACTTGCAATGCGACCCATAAAGTTGATTATGTGTCTCACCCACTAACCTAATTGTGTGTGCGTGTGTGTGTGTGTGTGTATTTGTATTTGTGTTGCTACCTGATGTGGGGGCATTCATTTAGCAGCCAGCCACTTGCATTTTGCCTTGCCTTCTTCTTCTTCATCTTCTTCTTCTTCTGGCAACTGATATCATCTCCAGCCGAAGCTGAATCTCATCTTAGGAAGGCATCGAGGCCTCGTTGTTCGTCAATGCTACTTGCCACTTGATTAAGCGCTGTGTTTGCCAATTAAGCATGTGTCTGAGTTAAAGGAAATATGCATTAGATTCACTTGGTTTACTCAACACTTGACGCATGCGGAAAATTCTGAAAATTCAGCTAAACTTACAAAGTAAATTAATTCACTGTGAAGAACATCTTTTCCGGTTTCTCGACAGATTCTCAAAACATTTGAAACTTGATAGGGTTCATTTTCAGTTGACTTTCATCATAAATTAACCAGCTGATCATAAATTTTCATGTCGTAATCTGAGCTACACATACAATTTTCCTTTCTTTTTTAATAGCAATTTCTCTTTTTTTTTTTATTTTGGCCGTTTGTTTCGTCAAAGCAAACAAAAAAAAAACATTTCGCTAAGAAATCAGATTTTACTTCTAATTTCTTGCTTTACTTGTCGCGTCGCGACGCCTTTACTTTCTTCCCACACTCTTCACCCTGTCCCTCTTGCCACACCTTGTTGCCTTTGTTAACAGTCGAAAGGGTTAAATGCGACCCCGTACCGAGCCTGGCCACAAACGTAGAGCACAACTTGAGCACGTTCAACGCATTTTCTCATCAACGTCGTCTAAATTGCACTCAATTTTTGAAGGCTGCCCTCCTCCATCGCTGGCTGCTTCCGTTCTGCTTTCCTTATTCCATTCTTTCATCTTCCCTGGGCCCTATAGAATATGTCGCCTTTTTTCGGGGCTGCATTGTTACAGACCAAACTGTGTGCCCTTGCAGGGTATAAATTCACTTTGGAAATGCCAGCAAGCATATTAAATGTACTACCACAAAGCAATGCAGTTTTATAATATTAATAACATATTGTATTTTGGTAAATAAATAGCATTATATATTTGTTATTAGTTTAGTAATTAAGCTAGAAACTTAACTTAATTGCACAGTTTGCTGAGAGCAAATCTCTACTTAGCTTTGTGTTTTACTGCAGTTTATTATAAAAGAAATGATCAACTACAAGTTAACTTATAAAGTAATCTAAAAGAGAATTTGTGACTTCTGTATTTCTGGTCTATTCAGGAAACTAATGACAGTGAATTATGACAAGTATAGTATAAATTGTCCAGAATAGTTTATGCTTATAGACTCACAAACAGTTAAAGTTTCTTAAGGTTTTCAGTGTAGCAAAAGTAAAGCAGAGAATATAGAAATCATAAGCCAATTATTACAATAAGATTACTAGAACTGTCTTGCATTTTCCCGGAAATAAAAAGTTTAGGAGCTGAACTTATCTTAGAGTATTAGTAGTATATTTTATATCTTTTCTATATCTATTGCAGCACTATGAATTTATTATATTTAAGTCTTCACTCTCTTGACAAACAGAAGTGATAAAAAAAATGCTCTTTTAATACTTTTTCTAAAATATTTCCTTCAAAAATCATATAATTAAAACTGAATTTGTATTCCATTAATTTAACAACTTTTCTATATACTATGATATCAGCTTAAACCCATTAATTTGCCTAAATAATCATGTCAAATCTATTTGACTCACATTTCAGGACTTCTTTCAGTATCAAATTGAATTGTAGGGCATTTAAGTTGCAATAAGGCCTCAATATACTTATTCATCTAACCAGTTTGCTAAGCATCTGGTGCATATAAAGTTGTTTGTAATATGGTTTCTATGTTACTGCTCTGTGGGTGCAGCAGGTGGTTTCTATGGACTCGAACTGAGGGACTCACAACCTAGCATTATTTGGACGCCTTTTTGTGACGGCGCTTACAAATGAGTTCTGCATTTCAATCTGTCAGTGACATATACTAAAAAATATATAGTATATGTACTTACATATATAGCACTGTTTTTTTTTTGGCCTGCGTTTCAAAAAATGCATTGTCAGAGAGGCATGCAAAAAGGTTTTGCCCACAAGTTTTCTAGTTAACTTAGGTAGCTTTAAAAATTTGCAATTTAATTAAATGCAAGTCAAAAATTTTGTGGCATAAAATAATGCAATTGTTGTAATTATTTTATAGTAAAGCTGCAGCACGTGCTGCTTCAACGATGGCCAGGATACCAGGCGCACGATTTACGGAAATGTTTGCTAGTTGAGCACGAGGAGAGAAGGGGGCGTTGGTAAGGTGGGAGGAGGAGGAGGAGGAGGGTTTGCAGAGAAGCCACGGAAGAAACAACCAAATGCTCTGGTTGTTAGTATTTGTCTTAGTTAAGTGCATTCCCCTGTACTGTAGACTCTAAGAGAAAAATGATTGTGGCAGTAGAAGAGACACTCCTGAGTTATCAATGTTTGCTATAAAATTATTATTGATCAGCTATAGAAGGTGCAAAGTGTATTCAAATAGAATTGAAGTTGTGAAATTGCGAGAGGAATATTTTACTTGAATTTTTAAATGCTTAAGAATATGAACAACTATCTGAAAATTCCAAAAGAGCTATGGAGAATTAAGATTGAAATAAAATAGCGGTAGAAATGAAGAAAAAAGCTCCCATTTTACAGATAGAATATCTCCAAAAACTATATGAATATCTTGATGGAAACTGTATAAATTTGGAGAAATTTATGATACAAATAAGGACAAGGAACTGTAGACATATAAAGGAATCATATAGAACTGATCAAAAATTAAAATTATAGTGATTTTAACTATTGAAGAAAGACTATATCATAGTAAATAATTGAATGGAGTGTCAGTATTTCAAGTAGCTATTATACTAAAACAAAAGTCACTAACTTATGACTTAGGTGCATTATGAACGCTTCGGGTATTACACTTAAGTATTTTGCCAAACATTCAATTTGCTGCGCAAAAGCCCAAACGCATTTCTAACGTAAATAGAAACATTTCAACTTGTCTAAAAAATTAATGAACACAAATGCAGAAGAAAATAAGGTAGGTAGAAGGTAAGCCGAAGAGATGTCGATGCTGTGACACACGAAATGCATAGAAGATTGAGGAGTGACCCCCAGAACTCTAAAGTAAACAGGTTTTTCAGGGTCTGAGTGGTAGGAGAAAAAAATGGAATTTTACTTGTGGTTTCAACTAACGAATCCCCAAACCAATTCAATATAAAAGCAATAGACGAGAGCATAAGCTTCAAGGTGGGGGCTGCAGACCACAAAAAATCTGTAAAATTCAATTAATTTAAATGCAGTTTTTGTTAGGCTGTTGTATCATGCCACAAACAGCTGCATAGACATACTACTATACACATACTGCAGTACACAGAGTGATAGGAGGTTGAGTTAAAAGCTAAACGCATCACTTTACAATGTAAATCTCAAGAGTGCGATGCCCAGCAGCTTTTCTATTTTTTTTTTAGACTTCGTATCTGCTTTGCATTTGCCCAACCGACAGATGTTTTGTAACATAAAGCGGCAACTGCCAAAAAAAATAGTGATACAAAAGAGTGAGCGACTAGCAGATATCCTGTGAATATGTAGAGTATAGAAGTATTCACTGCTGAATAACTTTTTTTAGCTTTTCTTAATACAGAAAGCATATTTTCTAAGATAAGTTTTTAGAACATTTGGCAAGCTTTATTTACTTTCCTTTACACTTCGTTAATGATTGCAGAGTATAAAAGGAAAACTGACAACTTGTGTATAAAGAAAAGCGCTGAAAATGTCAGTTTTAGATGAAACTTTGAGATAACAACAACACAGCTACATTTGTGTAGCTCAAGATACTTATTTATAGCTCTTTTATAAGCTACAATTGTTTACAGAATATAGCTTCTTATATATTTCTATTATCATCAAGAATACTTGTATTTTCAACTTTAATTCCCCTCGCTTTCAACTTGGAATATTGTGTTTTCCCCCTTTACAAAAATTTGCATAGCAATAAATTGGCACGGAAAGCCACAT
This sequence comes from Drosophila histrio, assembly GCA_958299025.2. Lineage (NCBI taxonomy): Eukaryota > Metazoa > Arthropoda > Insecta > Diptera > Drosophilidae > Drosophila > Drosophila histrio. The sequence goes on along the minus strand of OY729166.1, from coordinate 18,372,726 downwards.
GAGAGAACACTCATAAATAAGGCTAAGTCACGCCCACTTTATTGTAAACTCCCAAAAGCATTGTTAATAGTTTTGCTAATGATTTGCGTGGTTGACCAAAATTGCTGGTCGATTTACTCTTTTTTTTCGGATTTATCGGATTTACATTTCTCTAATGTGTAATGTTCAATCTGTGATAATTTCATTTTGTTTAGCACTTTATTTTTCATTTCATTTACTTAAGTGTCATATTTGTGGTTATTGCATTTATCATATGATTCAAATGCGGGTCAACCGCATTGCAATTGATTTTTAATACATTTGGGGTTTCCCAGCGCAACATTTTGTCAATAGTTTTAATTGAGCAGTTGTCAATCTGTCTTATATTTTAAATTAGTATTAGGTTTATTATTTGCATTGCATTTGACATTTTAATTGGCACTCAATGAATGTAGATATTGTTTGAAAGGCTAATTAAGCTAAACGTTTATAATGTGAATTTTAAATTATGTGTTTTATTAGATAATTGTATATGAATTTAAAATCGTATGTAGAATTTAAAATTATTGCGTATACGTTGATTATTTTACAGTATTATAAGAGCTTTGAGATTGTACAAATATTATTGTTAAAATTATTTAAATAATTTCAATAAATTTGATTATTTAATCTAAATTATTTAGTTAAGATTTTCTTAAATATATTGTATAGCTGAGAAAATTTAGACAAGCCAAACTATTTTATTATTCTATTTGTGTACCGAATTACTGTCAGATTAATTTATATAAATCACCAAAAATAATATTTTTCTTTTAATATTAATGGATTTTAATATCAGACAATAATTGAAAGTATATTTATTACGCATACGCCACGTTACCATTTTAGTTACTTCAAATATGTTTATAGCCTTGTTTTACTTTATTTAAATCGGCTTTAATATTATTGCCAGATTAATATAAATAATTTGAATATTTATTGTTATTTTTCTGGTCTTTTCAGACCCTCTACTTTATTTGCATTAATATTTTGGCATCTGCTTATCACGCATACGCCATGTATTAATTTTTGTTACTTTATGTATGTTTTTTTAACTTAATTTTATTTGGCCGCACAATTCTTTAATGAAAACACGTAACACGTCTTTTAATTACTTTCGCAATCAATCACCTTCACCGTCCTGTCGATTTAATCAAATCGCTTACAATCGCCTCGCAAAGGACACAACAATTTTGTTTGCTGTCGCCGCCGGCTAAATAATAACAACAACAACAATATGTTTACAAATAAACAGATAACGATATTGGATATGGAAAGTGCCAATGCTAATGCCCGTTTGCTCGCTTAGAATGAGATTTGGTCAGAGGAATACGTCGAGACGCGCCAAGCGCGCAACGCCAACTAAAACGACATTAAAACCCAACGCTTGGCCAAGATTCAATTGTGCAGCAGGCAACATGAGCAGAGGATATGCCGACAGCATAACGCACACACACACACACACACACACACTCACACAGAGACACACTCACGCATACAGTGTAGCAGCGACACATTCACGGACATGCAAAAGGCGCAAAATCAGTTTCGTCCTGCCACAGCGGGGCTAAATCATGGCTGAAAGACATTAACACCATGGTGTTTGGGGGGGGGGGGTGTACTCTGGTATTTAGGGCTGCGCGGAGGCGTATAGCTTTCATTCATAAATGTGACTGGGTTTTTTTTGGTCTTGTTTACGTTCAAACTTCTGCGCCGACGCATTGTGAACTGCAATCTGACCACGTGGTTTTTGTTATGACGCCCCCAAAAATTCAGCACCTGTTGCTTGGACACTGGCCCACTTATGTGGTAATCAAGTTGTCAATTTATCTCCATTTTTTCGATGACAGCCCAAATTTATTATAATAACTCAATTACCAAAAGTCGCAAGACAGAATATTTAATATCTTACATAATATTACAGTTTTTGGGCTGAGTATAAAAAGGATTTCCTTCGCTTTTGCATGCACAGTAAAGTTGAAGATGGCTTATCTATCACTTTTCAATTTAATCGTTTACAATTTGTTGCAAATAAACTTAAGAAATGTGATCATATTTCATTGTTGGCAGTTGCCAGGTAAATATTTCTGCTATAAGTTAAAAAGGTTTAAAAAGTCTGGCTATATGTTGGTATTTACGTGATATCAAATGCTAATATACTACTTAGTAAATCGACATCAAATGAAGTTATTATTATTGCTTATCACTGCTACCAACGTTTGAGAAGCCAAAGACAGTGTCTTTAGCGGAAAGAATATTAATAAAATAAATGCATTTTTAACTAAACTGTTAGATAATGCATAGTTTCTTAATTTGTATTGTCCTAGCTCATCAATAAAGTGTGGAACTAAAATATTATGTATGCTGTTTAAAGGTTTCGTTCTAATATAATGTAAATAACTTCCAGAACAGTAACTAAACCTAGTGAACATCGAACTGCTTAAATAGGTGATATAGCTGTATATTTAACAACAAATAAACAGAGCCCCGTATTCAATATTTGAGTGTTCGTTCCTTTCGCAGCATTATAACACCACAAAAAAACTACACTAGGTAAAAGCATAGTGACGAAAGCATATTTGAGCACCAAAATGTCTGATATCAAATTTAGTGACAAACAATATTCAATTTAATATGTAAACTATTCTACAATACACTATTTGTATATACAAGACAATATGTTATAAACAATCTGTGCGTTTAGTTGAGATATCTTCAGAATCACCACATATTTTCATATTACTACTACTGCTATATGATATAGTAGTTTGATTCTAAACAAGTATTCAAGACAGTTTTAAACTGAAGTAAGCTGAACTGTACTCAGTTTCATTATACTAGCTTTAAAACTGACAGACTAGACTTGCAAAGGAATGGACGAAATAGACGGGCACTATAATATTTAGACTTTATTAAAGGCTATACATAGTCTAAATTCCCGCTGCCCGCTGTTCTGGCAACACTGATAATTATATTTTCTGATTTATTACAATGTATTCACCAATATAAAAATACACAGAGGTGAAATTGCAAATGCAGCAACTTTACAGACGGCGACCACGACGACCGCCCTTTCTACGCGTAGAATCCGATGGAATGGGTGTAACATCCTCAATGCGACCAATTTTCATCGATGTGCGAGCTAGAGCACGCAGAGCAGATTGGGCACCGGGTCCGGGAGTCTTGGTCTTGGTTCCGCCCGTAGCACGCAACTTGATGTGCAACGCAGTAATGCCGAGCAATTTGCACCTTTCGGCCACATCCTGAGCAGCCAACATTGCGGCATAGGGAGAAGCCTCGTCACGATCAGCCTTAACCTTCATGCCGCCGGTGACACGTGCAATTGTTTCACGGCCGGACAAATCGGTGACGTGCACAAAAGTGTCGTTGAAACTGGCGTAGATGTGAGCGACGCCGAATACATTCTCGCCATCGAGCACCTGTGGTCCGAGCGAGACTTGTACTTCCTCTTTCTGAACTTTAGCCTTTCTGGGAGCCATTATGCAGCAAATTCAAGTACGATCAGCAATAATTTCGTAAACCGAATAATATAATGTTATACTGGCAGCGCTGTCAATCTGAATGAAAGAATTTATCGATACATTCAATACATATCTACTTTTAAGAAGTGTTCACACTTGATATCGTTAAATATATCAAATGTGAACAGTAGTGCTGCAAAATCACCATTAGTGATGTCGTCATCTATAGCTGCGATATATCGCTGCAGCATTAGATGACCAATAATTTGGATCTCATGCACTAAAAGTAGGGCTACTCTAATACTTACAAAAAAATAAATAATAAGACAAATATGTATTTAAGCTTTACTTATTTATTTGAGCTTTAAACTCGGCCATATTTAATTGTATTTTCTGATTTGTTTCAGCTCTTATACCACTGGCAGAGCTTTTTTCAAAGAACTCTATTTTCTCCCAGTACGTTAATCTGAATCAGAGAAAAGAGTTCTTGGCTAATTTCCACAAGGATTACTTGGACAGTGAATTAACCAAATTGGGCGTCTTCTTAGACTTGAGCTGCAGCCAAAGTTCTTTTATAACAAATCAGGTGCGGTTAATAGTTTTTTACTTAATTCATAATAATAATCTGTTTATGCAGTCGAGTCGAGCGCGTCTCTATACGGAACACTTTCATTGGCTTTTATATGATGAAGCGGGTAATATGAGACAATTTGAAGAATTATTTGATAAAGCCAATCTTAGCATCAATGCGGATGTGACCTACATAAAGCGGCAGTCAGGAGAAGAATTAAGTAAAGACAGCCTCTTTACGCTCTACGATGTATATAACAGAGGCAGCCATTTGGGTGGAAAACTAAACATAACTATAGATCAGAGTGTTTATTGTAATCAAAGTAATTGTGAGATTAAGGAGTATTTGAGTGATTTGCATAAGAGAACCAGGTTGCAACATCGCAGTAATTTGAAGGGAATTACCTTCAGGCAGGTGGCATTGGTGAGCTTTATTAAATATATGAGCAGAAAAGATAATATAATAAGGTTATTTATTGTAGGTCACAGTGCTGCCTCTAAACTCAAGCGAGAAGTTACTTCTTGACTTTTTAAACAGCGAAGATAATGTGCACTTGGATTGGATATCACGTTTGGGATATCGCAACAATTTACACTTACAGGAGCTGCTGCAATTTAAGTATTTTCAATTCCCATTTGCAACTACATTTATAACCCATTTGTAACCCAATTTGATTTGCAGTATTCGCAACATTTGGCACGATCAATGGAGTATCAATGATACCATTGGCGGTGCCATGGGAGAATTGGTCAATGAACGTGTGGAATTATCGACAACAGCTTTTGTTCTTTCAACTGCACGATTGCGTCAGGTTTTTCCAACAACGGAAATTGGACAATTTCGATCTGTTTGCATCTTTCGTACACCACACAATGCTGGCATCAAGGCTGGCGTCTTTTTGGAGCCATTTAAGCCAAGTGTTTGGTTTGTCTTTGTCGCCCTGTTGGTTTTCTCTGGTCTGTTGCTTTGGTTAATATTTCGACTGGAGCATCGCTGGTTGCAACGTTGTCTGGCCTATATACCCTCACTTTTGACCAGCTGTTTGATTAGCTTTGGCGCTGCTTGTATTCAGGGCTCTCATTTAATACCGAACTCTACAGGCGGACGTTTGGCTTTTATTTCACTTATGTTGACATCGTTTCTCATGTATAACTATTATACATCGATTGTGGTATCCACATTATTGGGTTCTCCCGTTCGCTCCAATATTAAAACCATACAACAGCTTGCCGACAGTCCTTTGGATGTGGGCTTTGAAACCATACCATTTAATAGAGTTTACTTAAACGTGAGTTGACTTAAAAGCTACTAGAAGAATGCCTGTTTATTTGGGTTACATTTTATTTATTCACTTAGAGCTCGCCACGTTCTGATATAATCAATCTGGTTAAGCGAAAGGTGGAAGGACGCGATCCCAAAAGCATCTGGATGTCTGCCAAAGAAGGTATACTACGAGTCCGCAGTCAACCAGGTTTTGTATTCGTCTCGGAAGCTTCGTTCTCCTACAATTTTGTGGAACAATATTATTTGCCCAATGAGATTTGCGAATTGAATGAAATCTCTTTTCGTCCGGAGAGCACAGTCTATACAATTGTGCCCAAAAACTCAACATATAAGGAGCTATTAAAACAGATTCAATTGCGAATGCTGGAGGGCGGAATGACCCAGAAGCATCGACGTTTCTATACCAAAGAAAAGTTGCACTGTTTCTCCAACAATTATGTGATTAATGTGGGCATGGAATATGCTGCTCCTCTTTTTATAGCCCTGTTAGTCTCCTACTTTGTGTCATTCTTTATTCTAATACTGGAACTTAGTTGGGCATATCTGGGAAGAGGGCAAAGGAAAGACAGAAATTAATTATAATCAAGTTTAGAAAGTAGATTTTAATTTTGGTAAGTTTCACTCTTTTTACACTGTCTAACTTAATCGTAAATTTAATAATTGACCAACTAGCTGGGTTGACAATTTAAAACCCTCTTGTCAGCTGTCATCGACCTGAAGAGTCCATTAAGTTGTCAACTTTGGTTCGATATTGATATACTTACTTTTATTATGCTTATGTAACTGACAGCTTATTGAGTTCTTATAAAAGGACTTGCATTTAAACGATTTTGTCATTAGCTTACAGTAATTGGCTGCAATCATGTATTTATTACAATTTGTAATTTATTATTTTGTGCATATTGCAAAGTTGAGAAGTATTTTATTTTTACACTGTTGGTCCACTGATTGTAAGTTAATTGTATAGTTAATTTTCTATGTCTAAATCTTCTTACTATAGCACTTCTACACTTGGCACATTTAACTCGTAATGGATCTTTGTACACTCAATATTTGGACTTAAATGCGAAATTCTCTCAATCGGAGCAATTGCAAGATCAACTCGTTAATCACAATCTTAACAAGCTGGGCATTTACTTCGACATCAATTGTAAACAGAGTGATGAAGTTTTGAATATGGTAAGTTGGTGTATACTTAGATATTCTTTGGATACACTATTCCTTAATTTCATTCTCAGGCCAATAGGCAACGCCTTTATACGAATCATTATCATTGGCTCATTTTCGATCAGAAATTTAACTTTAATCAGCTGCAAAAACGATTCTCAGAGGCGCAACTTTACTTTCACACCGAATTGATTTATGTGGAACCCCGTGTAGATCTCAACCGTTTTATACTCTATGATCTGTATAATAAGGCAAAACACTTGGGAAGCAAGCTGAACATAACAATCGATCGGGAAATTAACTGCAATGAGCGGCTATGTCATGTGAATCGCTTTTTGAGTGATCTTCATAAGGCAACGCGACTGCAACATCGAAAATTTCTCACTGGCATAACTCTAAGAATTAATGCAGCGGTAAAATTTCGTTTATTTCTAAATTATTTACTCTCTAGTAGTTATTTTAACATCATCCACAGATCACTAGCTTACCTCTAAACACACCAGATGAACAGATAATAGCATTTATGAACAGTTATGACAATATATATAAAGATCCATTTGCTAGGTTAGGATATCAAACGCATCAGATTCTTATGCAGATGTTGGATTGCAAGTAAGTTCTTAAATATATAGAGCAACTCAAAAAAGTTACTTTAAATAATAATTTCTTGACTTTCACAGCTTTTCTTTCACCTTTCGTGATCGCTGGACGGATTCGGAGTTAACTGGCGGCCTTATTGGAGATTTGATGAATGAAAGCGTTGATTTGGCAGCAACTGCTTTTATATATACCAGTGGGAGGGCCAAATATATTAAGCCCTTGGTCTGGCACAGTTCCTTTCGCTCCGTTTGCATGTTTCTCAATCCTCGATCAGCTGGCACCGAGCTGCGAGTCACAGAGTTTCTGGAGCCTTTCAGCTGGACGGTTTGGCTGATGTTTAGTGGTCTATTGCTGTTCACTGGTTTCTTACTATGGTTGACATTTCTGCTGGAGCGTAGGATGAACAGAGGTGACTTGGAGATGTCCTTGTTGACTAGCTGTCTGTTGTCCTTTGGTGCAGCCTGCATACAGGGTGCTTGGCTGCTGCCACGTTCCACTGGCGGCCGAATGGTTTTCTATGCAATTATGTTGACATGTTTTTTAATGTACAACTATTATACATCAATTGTGGTCTCTACGCTGTTGGGAACACCACCAAAATCAAGTATACGCACCATACAACAGCTGGCAGACAGCCATTTGGAGGTGGCCGTCGAACCAACCATATATACTAAAATATATGTGGAGGTATTTAATATAACAAGTATAGTATAGTATATACCCGGTTTATATTTATATTAATAATTTCAGACTTCAGATTTTGCTGATATACGCAGTTTATATCGCAATAAGATATTGAACAAGGATCCTAAACTAATTTGGTTGTCCTCGGAGGAGGGTGTTCTGAAGGTGCGCAACAATGCCGGCTTTGTCTATATTGCGGAATCAGCCAGCGCCTATGTTTTTGTCAGGAAACATTATCTGCCCCATCAGATCTGCGAGCTGAATGAGATTATGTTGCGTGATGAGACAAGTGCCATTACAATTGTTCTGAAAACTTCCAGCTTTGCGGAGTTATTCAAACTGAGGTAAGTTTAGCTAATGGCATTGATTAGCAAGATATTAAATTAATTATTCAATTACAAACTCAGTCAACTCCGTCTCTTGGAAACTGGAGTTCATTTGAAGCATTATCGTTATTGGATTCGCACAAAGTTGCATTGTTACCAGAGTAATGTCACTGTCGTTGTGGGCCTAGAGTCGGCGGGGCCTCTATTTCTACTCCTCCTCGGTGCCTATATTATATGTCTATTTGTTTTGGGATTGGAAATACTGTGGCACAAGCGACAGCTACGTGCGGCAAGAAATTAAGGCAAGTGCCTCCTTAATTTGTCATCAATTTAAACAAACATAAAGCTGACAGGCGGCGACAGGCAAATTGCCACCAAGAAACACTATAAAAAGGCTGTCCTAAAAAGTTTCTAAGTCAAAAGCAAATAGGGAAATGCAGTCAATGCAATTGGCCAACTTCTTGCTGCAGAATTTGCTGCAGTCGCGCATCAGTTTCATCATCATCTTTCATTGCTGGCAACGGAATGAAAGTGGGCAAAGTTAGCTTACAAATAAGCTAATATTATTTAATATACGTACTACTATTTGCAGCTCTACAATTGGTACAACAAATTCACAATTCGCCTCATCTCATCTATCATCAGTTTGTGCACTTGAATGAATGGAACTGGGAGCATTTGGAGCAAAGTTATTTGGATCATTTACAGCCCACACTGGCCATCTATGTGGATCTGCAGTGTCAGAGAACTGGAGATCTATTAAAGGAGGCAAGTATTTTATTTAAGCGTTAATATATGTAACAGGCAGCAGATTGGAATCATGGAAACAGCTCGGCAGCTTTTCAGGAAAAAGTTAGCAATGCACTAATGATTTGTATTAAAAACTACTTCCAGGCCAGTCGAACACACCTCTACAATCAGCACTATCATTGGATACTACATGACAGCTTGGCTGGCTTCAATTTCTATGATTTCTTTGCACCCTTTAATATATCCATTGATGCGGATGTTAGCTATGTAAGTCAGCAAATCCTAGACAATACTGGTGCCATCATCTATGCCCTCTACGATGTCTACAGCAATGGTAATCACATTGGCGGACAGTTGAATATAACTGGAAACTATGAACTCAACTGTAATATGACTAGTTGCCACTTGAATCGATATCTCAGCACATTGCATTTGCGCTCCAAGTACAGGCAAAGGGAACAGCTAAGGGATGTGGTGATGCGGGTGGCAACTGTGGTTACAACACGACCCATCACCTGGCCACCGGAGTTGTTGCTACGTTTTCTCAGCCAGGATAACGAGACACATATCGATGGCATAGCACGCTTTGGTTTTCAAATAACCCTTATCCTCAGAGATTTATTGCAATGCGAGTAAGTTCAAGCTAGAATAAATATAGCTGACAATTTAAATATATAGTTTAACAAAAATTGGAAGAGATTTATTTAATTAAATTACTCTATTCTTTCTAAGTTCGTCCTGTACTTTACTTTTTGCCTGCGTTTTTATCTGTAATATACGTTTATTTTGTTAACTATACAATTATATTTAAATAATGGAAACAAATGTGTCTGTCCTTAGAAATAATAGCACAATTCTTGTAGATAATTTTCTCTCTAAACTGAACTTTAGAGCAACTAAAAAAAAGATCTTTCGAGGTCATACTCTGTTAACCCTAACACCACTAGATTGTATACCCTACCATCGCCAGATTGTATATCCTCCCATCACTAATTATCCGGATAGATTAGCTATCTCGCTTTAACATACTAGGTCAAAGGAGATCGACCTAGCTTGATCTCGCTCTAAAGGGAGTCAGTCGTTTGGTACATACGAAATAAAGCAGACGTGATAGGAAAGAACTGCGTGTTTCATTTAATTTAAACGATTACATTATCAGATTTAAATTTAATTTTATTATAAATTATATTATTTTTATTGGTTTATATTGTCTGCAAAATATAAGTTTAATTAAATTTTAATTATGTGAACTGTCTAACTTTGCTTTCAGCATGAACTTTACATTTACGGATCGTTGGAGTTTCAGCGACATCAACGGAGGCTCAGTCGGCGCTGTGGTCACTCAGACAGCGGACATTGGCTCCGCTCCTTGTCTGGCCACCGAGGGCAGATTACAGTATATGTCGGCCATTATTGAGACAGGTTATTTTCGTTCCGTTTGTCTTTTTCGGACGCCACACAATGCTGGCATTCGTGGTGATGTCTTTTTGCAACCGTTTAGCGCTGTGGTCTGGTACATCTTTGCTGGTGTTCTACTGTTGATTGGTCTGCTGCTTTATGTAATCTTTTATGTGGAGTGCAGACGTATGAAATATCGCTGGCGTTTAAATACTGCACCTTCTTTGCTAACAGCCTGTCTGATTAGCTTTGGAGCTGCCTGCAGTCAAAGTTCCGCGTTGATACCACGTTCTACGGGCGGGCGTCTTACCTATTTTGCATTATTCCTTATTAGCTTTATCATGTACAACTATTACACATCTGTTGTAGTATCTTCTTTGCTGAACTCACCCGTCAAATCACAGATTAAGACAGTGCAACAGTTAGCAGAAAGTTCGCTAGACGTTGGCTTGGAACCTCTATCGTTTACCAAAAGCTATCTAAATGTAAGTGTGGAATATTTGAATATACAGCTATATTAATATCTAAATTATGTATTTTCCAAAGTATTCGCTACGCCCAGAGATCCATCTGTTTAGCAAACGCAAAATCGAAACGCAGTCCAAGAATACGGAACTTTGGCTGCCCGCAGAGAAGGGAATTCTACGTGTACGCGATAATCCTGGTTATGTGTTTGTGTTTGAGGCTTCCTCTGGCTATGCCTATGTGGAACGTTATTATACCCAGCAGGAGATCTGTGATCTCAATGAGATACTCTTTCGACCCGAACTATTGCTCTACACGCATCTGCATCGCAATTCCAGCTATAAGGAACTCATTCGTTTAAAGTAAATACTGGGAAAAATGGGTACTCAAGATTTGTGGAGGCAGAAGTTGAGAGCTTTGAAATTTTGCATGAGTTTTAATTTCTGAGTTGTTATAGCCATTTTTGTCTGTCCGTATGTATAAACATCTAGATCTCAGATAGCTTAAGATGTAGAGAAGTAACTAATTGGGATAATATTCTTATGTATTTAGTATGTTCTACAATTTTGCAGTAAATAATGCAAAATACTAAAGCTATAACTACACATGACCAGCTCTGAATATATACATATGTTATTCCATAAACGAATTTTAAACAGAAATACATTTAGTTAGTCAAGTAATTGTTTTGACAAAATACAAAATTCACATAAACCTTTGCTTGGTTCTAAGACCAAGATTATACAAGTATATGACTTAGCAGACTGTTTAAATAAAATGTGTGTATAAATATGCTTATATATTATTTTATATATATTACACAATATTATATATATTATATTATATATTTTAAATTAAATAAACCAAACTAACTTAATGCTATAACCGACAGATTGTTACGGGTGCTGGAAACTGGCATTTATCGCAAACACCGCAATAATTGGGCCCGAATGAAGCTGCATTGTTATTCGCAGAATTTCGTCATTACCGTGGGCATGGAATATGTGGCTCCACTCTTCTTTATGCTGATCTGTGGCTACATTTTGGTGGTATTATTGCTGCTACTTGAGCTCGCCTGGCAGCGCTATGTCCAGCGACCACGTTGAACACTTACAACACACTGCACCCTGAAGCGCTTTGCGGCAAGTTGCACGTTGCACCTTGCACGTTACACGGAATCGCTTTAAGCTGTTATGCAAAAATGAAAATGAAATAAAAATAAAAGCACTTTGCGTTAACTTTTTCCACCTCATTCAAGGACTATGAAATTATGCAGGAATGCAGCAACCCGGTTCTACCTGCACTTCCTGTTGTCAGAATCCGCGCAATTGCCACATGCCTCGTTGAGTTGACCACGTTTTCATGTTTTCATGCGATTTTCGTATTTGCATTAAAAACTTTTCCTGTTTGCCGTTTCTTTTTTGGGCTATGATTTTTTTTTTTTTTTTGTTATATTTAACCCATTCCATTTGCATTTTTATATGCGCCGCTTGCAACGTGCAACGTGTGGCAGCCACAGCTCACTGATTAAAGAGATTAAACGGTTATCAGCATTTGACAATAGCTGACGGCGTTAACCTTTGAAATCGGACTTGTGTCGTAAGAGTCTCCCTTATCGCTCTTTCATAACTAATCAATCAATTCATATTTATTTATACATATTTCCCAATTTGTCGCATGATTTATGTGGCGACCTGAGGGCAAAACTTGACGCCATTCAAGTTGCACAATCAGAAAATGGTGGCACATTGTTGCGAAACGATAAAACAAGGTGGCAATTAATGACAATGCTTCTCTTTTGTTTTGTTTTTTTGTTGCAAACAGCAACATTTTGACACCCATTGAATACATACAAATGCGGTATGCTCAACGACATAAATAAGTCCGTTAAAAACCTGAAATGGAACTAGGTAATTAGATACTAAGACAATATTAGATAAAAGTCCTTTTAATAAAGATTTAATTTTATTTTAAATATATTTATTTACAAACATTTTGTGTTAACAAATATAAATATATTGATATACGTTAAATAATCTGAAGAATTATTGTATTCAAAACAATTTTAGTGGGACAAATACACTTCGTTTAGCGAAAATTACCACATAATTACAAGTAATGGATAAAAAAGATGTAATACAAAATTTCATTTCATTTTCATTACAATTATTTTTGAAAATGGGATATTTCAGATAACAGTTATGATCTGGCAATATGAGAAAGATGAGTAAATGTCAGAAACTGTCGATATTTAGTTTTATTACACTCAAAATACTTACAGCTTTACCCTCGAATCACGGCCTACAATTGTCTGACCCAAGAGAATCCAATTGCTATGATAAATTGCCGCATCGCTGACAAATTGCCAACTCAATCTTGTTGTCAACAGTCCTCCCCTATAACGAACTTGTAATACAACGCTTCCGTTTCTTGCACATCACATTTAACGATAAATTGACAGCCAATTGTAAATTATTTACTACATTTGCTTGTATTTATCGAGTTGAAAACAGAACTTTCCCCACTGTAACCCTATGAGAAACACCCTACGTTACATTTGTCAATAACATGTTTTGGTTTTTGACTCTGCCCCCCTTTTTTTCTCTTTTTGTTAGCAAATTCCTTTTGCTTTTGCATTTTTTACTTGTACTCGTACTCTGTAAAAAGAATTTAAGCGGGTATATGAAAATACAAATAACTGAAAGAATGTAAGTTTAATGGCTGTTATTAAAGTTGGATTGATGCAATAACAAACTAACTTTGATTATCGCACTATTAAATATTTAAATATCTACTATAATAGAAATAGTTTAAATTGTTTTTAGTAATATTGAAAATAAATAAGCTACATTATCATAAAATATAAAATATTTACATCCACTAAATGCTAAGTAAATTCCATAGTTAGTCTAAGGAAAGTCCCAGAATTTTTAAATTTTTGAATAATAAATATTGTTTAGTTTATATTTGCTGTGAGTTCAACATTAGCAGTCTTTAAATTAACACAATGCTCCAATTTTCAACACAGGGTATTAAAAAACCCCATCGCATTAAAATCTTCTATATCTATTTAATTTTTTGTTGCATGCTTTGCGGCTGTGGCCTTTAAATTGATTTTGGTGCTTTGTGTACGTGCTAAACCAGCGCGCCAATTGGTTTTGTTTAAAGTTGCATCTGGCAAAGTTTATTTCCAAATTTAACTCTTAACTGTTTGGCCATTACCGGCTTTATACTTATACTTATGTAGTATAGTTAGTCTGAAAATTGCTCAGTTATAGATTTATGAGCTATACACGATAGCTGTCGCTATACGTTGACGTTATACTGATATCTTGAGATTTATACGTTTCGTGTACATCTTATCGGTTTTGTTATTGCTTGCAACTGTGTTTTAATCTATCCTCAGTGAATTACTTAGATAAAGATAATGTCTGATGATAATGATTATGATGTCAATTAGCACTTAAGCGTGTATTTTAGCTTGAATTTGATCACATTCAGTTGTTTTCCATCGTTCGACCGCGTACAACGTGAAGTGAAGTACTTAGAAGGGTAATCTACTATTAAATGTGCGTATCCGATAAGGTTGTAAGGCTTTTAGTATCTATAGCATTTGAATGGCTAAAGTGGCCTTTAAAAGTGAGAAGAGAAATTTTGTAGCTTATAAAAAACAGCTTAACTTGTGCAAATGAACTTTAATTAGCTCGCAATTCGAGATTATTTACATGAATTTGTCATTTTACTTTGATAATTAACGAAATTTCGCTAAATTCCGGTTTAAATGCTTTAGTTTCTTTATCTCCTTCTCTCTCTCTCAGACTCGTTAGAGTTATTTTGTTCTTAGTTTGTCATTGCGCATACGCCATGTACGCCAAAAAATAACATTAAGTTCTAACAATAGACAATAATAAGTCCGCTACCTGCATACTTAATTAATTTTGAATAAATTCATTCCGAAATCTTCATTAACAGCTTCAAAATCACAAAAAAAAACAGAAACAACAAAAATGCAGGCAGCAGGGACACAAAAATGGCAGAAAAACGTGACATTTCTGACCGGCATTTCTTTTCATTTCCCTCGCTTCTGACCGCATACCTATTTTTCTCCTTTCTGCTTACCACATTGGTAATGTTTTCGTAACTATAGCATAGTAACTGGGAAAACCAGTTAACTGTTGCATGTGCCACGCTTTTCTTCTATCCTCGATTAAGGTTGACCAAGAGCATGTGTTTCATAGACAACAGCTTATTCAGGTCGCCAGCAAAGATGGAGACTGGCTCTTGAGGGGAATTATTGTATATTGTATATATAGTCAACTTGGGGAAAATGGATGCGTAGGGCTGACTGACTATCTGACAACTCCCAAAAGTACTGGCATTGTCCTGCCAAAGAATCTTTACCATATCTACTAGTCATGTGTAGCTATGTTAAGCTTTTTAAGGTGCTGGGAATTACAATTCAGTCGTTTGTCTCTATACCAACAACTAACTATTATAGGTATTATTATAGGACCAGCCTCTTTTGGCACTGATCTTCCTTTCCACTTTTTACAAATGCAACGTTGCTTATTCATAGAGAGAACAGTGCGGTGAAAATAATTGCAACTATATGGTTAATTAGCATTTTCTTTAAAGAAAAGTGTTGTATGTTTAGAACACTTATATTTCTTTCTTTCTCTTGGTTTTTATTATAACCTGTGCCCATTAAAAATGGTCAAAAAAAGGGTATAACGAATTTGTGTTAATGTATTTAACAGGCAGAAGTAGGCATCTCCGACCCTATAAAGTATATATATTCTGAATCAGTATCAATAGCCGAGTCGATTGACACCTCTCCGTCTGTCTGTCCGACTGTCCGTCTGTCTGTCCGTCTTTTTGAACGCGTGGATCTCAGCATCTAAAAGAGCTAGAGACCTCAAATTTGAAATGTAGGTTCCTGAATACCATACGCAGATCACATTTCAATATCAAGTTCCGATTGTTTTAAAATTAAAAAAATCACCATAACATAAGCATTGTTAAAGCTAGAGACTTGAGCTTTGGCACACATGATAAGAAACTTGGGCTTACTGTGTCTAGAAAATTTCATTGCGATGCCCTTCGCCCACAATTGGAAAAAGCTGATAATAAGAGCAGTTTAATATCTAATTTTCTCAAAATACTTTTGTTTTAAGACCTGCACAGGGTATCCTACAGTCGCGCTAGCTCATTACCAAATATTTATTGAGAAACATAATAAGCAATAAAAATCGGCTTAGTTATTTTAAGTAGAACATACTTACCACATTCCAATTATTTGCAAACAAGTTATAATAATAAAAACATATCCTTTTTATCGTGCATTTATTTTCACCGTAGCTGTATATATATATATTATATATATATACATATATATATATGTCTACTCTCACACAAAAAGAAAATTACCTGCCAGATCGGCACTTCTTCTTGTTGCTGTTTCTTTTATTTCTTTGAACTTTTTTTTATGCTGTCGCTCGCAACTCGCGTGATTTTAGCGCTTGGGGTCTTGAACGTCACCGTCGTCGTCGTTGTCGTCTCCGTCGCCGTCGTCGTCGCCGCTGTCGCTGCCGCTTGAACTGCAACTGCTGCCGCTGCTGTCGATATCGCCGACGTTGCTGTGGGTCCCATTTGGTGGGCGGTTTATTCAGATTCAGTCAGTCGCGAAACGTTAAAACGCGCGAAGCGTTGTCGTGTCAGCGACGTTATCTAAAATTCTCGGAAATTTTGGTTTATCAATTTTTAGAAACCAAAATAATAACAGCGAAGAAAACATCTTAGTACAAGTATTTTAAAGATTAAGCGTTAGAAAAGGTGTGCTATAACGGGTAATCAACTTATTCAAAAAGTATTTGTCAGTTTGTGTGAAGCAGTGCAACTATTTGCATTCTATAATCTATATTAACTTTTTGTCGAGTAACAATTGAGCTATTAATTCATTAATTACAACATTTCACCGTCAAATTACTTCAACATTTGCTTTAGTTTTCCAACTATTCAAAACGTCGCTACAGTTTTAATTCAAATCATGCTTAATAATTGCTACAGGAACAAAACTTCCAATGTGTGATGCATTTAAACTCTTTTCCCAGAATTTGTTCTATAGAAGATCGCTAGATAAATATATATAATTAAATTAAATATAAAACACAAAATGTAAACTAACGTTTGTTTAGAAATTCTATAAAATTGTATAACTGAGACATTTCTAAACTCAGCTGATATAATTTCTTAACCATCCAGTGCTTGAATTCAGTTAAAAGTCCTCATTCAGTTCAAGCAGTGAACTCAATTAATATTCTAATATAGTTTTAACCTCAAATGTTGCAATTCTCTAGTTTCCTAGCTTTCGCAATATGAAACTGAGACTTCCTATATGCAATTTGAATATGTATTCAGTATTCATAGTAGTTGCAAAAAGACAGTGAATATCATGTGAATAACACAAATTGTTAACCCAAGGCAAATGTCGCAAACTTTCGTCTCAATTTACATTGAAAGTTATACTATTGCGAACTGCATTTAGCATTTTGGATAAACGGGTGTCAGGTTGTTTTTTTTTTTTGGGGGATATATGCAAACGAAAGTGAAAACTAAGCTGGGATAGTCTTACAAAGTGGGTCAACAACATTACTGTGGGAGAGTGCGAACACCTGAATGACTCAGAGAGTGCAGTCAAATTGAATAGACTTCGAGAATCGCTTATAAAACAAACGATACTTAATGAGAACTTTGCCTGAGACTTTATACCGGTTGGCAATTGAATTGATATTTTGCTTTAATTACAATCACTTGGCTAGTTCACACGTGCGACGGATCGACGTCTATAAAGCATTTTTTTTTTTTGCTAATCACAAGCATTGACAAGGTGAAATAGCTGAGCATTTAGTCGAGATAATTTGATTAGATACAACTGTTCTGGCCGGGCAGACTTTCTATCCCACATCTCTATCTTTCTTAGTTTCTTTATCTTTGAGTACACCCTATGAAAGGCATTTACGTTCCCATCAATAATATATAACAGATCAAGAAACAATCGAGATAATTTAATAGTTTACAACTGATCAGGTGGGACAAATTACTATCTCATCTCTTCCTGCCATTCTTTTCCTTTCACTTCGACAATTTAATAAGTGATCGAGAAAAGTTCAACATAAATTTAATAATTTACGACTGATCTGATCCATTCATTTCCCTTTAATCGTTCTTATACTAACATAACAAAAAGTATACTTATAGCAATTATCTAGGGCCAATCAATTCTTCCACCTTTGCTTTTAAGAAACTTTTTATTTTGTGAATCAAGTCACAAGTTCTTGCGATTGTAAACAAATTAAACAATTTGCACTTTGCCCAGCTAAAAATCGTTGCCAATAAACTGTTGACTTATTTTCTATATCCGGGCCTAGTTCAGTTCCCTTTTGGTGCCATTAAATAGTAGCTGATAAACAGATTGTATTTTCTTTTATAATACATATATACTATCATACAACAACTTTTGTTTCCAGTCTGCTCAAAAATAAATAACAATTAAGCTCAGCTCGAGTGACGCAATTGAAATGAAGCTTGGCTTTTCGGCCAGGTCAACGAATTGAAGTAAAAGCCAGACACATCAGGCAAAATTTTAACAGCTTTTGTGCGTCAATATCATATAATTCTTAAGCCAAAGCTTAAGTAAATAATAAACATTCGTCACAATCGTCAAATGAGAATTTTACCTAATGCTTAGCTAAATATTATGCATAACGTTAAAGATAGGAAGTGTAAAATACTTAAACAATAATAACCAGTTGCATCATTTAGTTAACAATTTGAAGCACGTAGTATGTTAACTACCAATTTTGTTCTCCTGAACTTGCTCAATGAAATTTCGTTCGTTTCAAGAACGCAGTCGAACATGTTTAGCTTAATAAATGAACTTTTTAAAAAAGCTTTAGACAAATGCAAACATTTTAACAAACTTATAAATAAGTGAGTTATTAAACCAAGCGTAAAATTTTATAAAAAAATAATTAAAGCTACAATAAAAACGAGCTTTTAAATAGCGTGTAAATTTTATTATTACACCTGAACAAACAGAAACTCTGGGAATTATTCTGAGTGGTACACTCAGTGTGTTTGAGATGTTTCATAGCCTATAGACAGCTGAAAGTCTGCGAAAGTTCTGAAAATGATGAGGATCTTTCAAAAGGTTGTCCTTAAACTGTAGAGAAATGTTAATAGGCAGCGTTCATTGGCAGAAATGTTATTTACTTATTAGCAGAAAATTCATTGATACTGAAGATTATGGCAAGTGTTTGAGAGGTTCTTCTTGACCTAAATAGATTATAAAATAGGTTTATTTTCTGGAGCTTTGTCTGAAAATGTTCTAAAGATTGACGTATCCAATTTAACGGAGGAGTAAGGGTTTTAAAGGGTACATAACTGTTTAGGAAATATAGGTAGAAAAGAAGCAACAATAAAATCTTCTTAAATGAAGATTGTCCTAAACAGAAGCTTAGCATGCAGATAAATCTGTTAAACCCTTAAAGTAAACTCTAAAGACTATAATTAGCTAATTATTTCTATTGCTTCAGTACTCCTACCCAGAATGTCGGTGGCGAAGCAGCAAGAGGCGGAGGATAGCGATCACAATCCCCAGGTGGTTGTAACTCCCGCAGGCGCCGCCCACAGCGTAAGACACGATCGTGGCCTATGGCGGGATTTGACAGCCTACTGGATATTGGGTCTGTGTAATAACTATGGCTATGTTGTAATGTTGAGTGCTGCTCATGATATCATAGCACAGTTTAACGATGAGGTGAGTTTCAAGATGATATTTCCAAATGGGAGGAGAGTAATATTAACCAATATATCTTTGTTTTAGCCGGAGAAAGAAGTTAGCGCCGAAGATGGTAATGAACGTGCATGCCATTTGGTTTCTACTGGCGCCATATTGCTGGCGGATGTACTTCCCTCGCTGTTTGTCAAGATACTTATGCCCTTCTTTCCCTTCTGGGTCAAGTGAGTTAAGCCAAATCTCCCTCTTTTTAAACTAAGTGCCCATTGTAGATTTCTAAAAAAAAGGTTTATATTTTTGTGCTATTGTAACAACAGCTGATCGATCTGTCCGTCCGTTTTTATAAACTCGTCCATCCCAGCAACTATAAGAGCTAGAGACTGCAAGTATAGTATATAGACTCCTGCATACTTCTGCAAAGATATGAGTTTAAGAAAGATCCATCACGACAAAATGATCAGGAAGAATGAGAAATAATAAATAAAATGATGTGTATGTGGCGTATCAAAGTCTTCGTTGAGCGGCATACCAGTTTTCAAGCTGCATACTAGCTTTCGTGCGATACAACCCTGCACTTAATGACGCTTGCAATATAAGAAGAAGTTGAACCGAAACACAATTCGACAGCGTCATTTTTAGCAGCACGCGCAAGTTTAAGAATAAATACCTATCCTTAAACTCATTAATGTTTCTTAATAAGATCATCAGATCCCAACGCAACATGTATAATGAAAATCACAAATAAGAGATATTTTGGTATTTAAACTAAAAATAGTAATTTGTTTGTTATGTGAATGAATATGTTTATATGTACGAATATGTGTTAGGATTTCTTAAAATTGGGCTAAGGATATTCCAAAGCCAAGCGCACTAAAATCGTTTTACTTATTCAATTCCAACCCAATTATTTCTTTCAGTGTCCGCATTGGCATTGCAGTTGCCTTATCGGCGGCTGGTTTTCTGCTCGTTGGCTTTGCGAATGCCGAATGGATGGCATTGATGGGCGTGGTAATCACCTCAGCTAGCAGTGGCATCGGAGAAACAACCTTTCTGGCGTATTCCTCGAGCTTCAACAAGTTAGTTATGAATTTACTTATATTTCCTTTCATATTTCATATTGAAACTCTTTTTAGAAATGTCATCTCCACCTGGTCATCGGGCACAGGAGGTGCTGGAGTCATTGGTTCTCTTAGCTATGCCACGTTACGTTCCTTGGATTTTAGTCCACGTGATACCATGTTGATCATGTTGATCTTTCCTGCAATTGAAGCGTTTGCCTTCTGGCTGCTGCTGCGACGTCCACAAATATTGCCTGTTACAAATGTGGAATCCACAGAGGAGCTCATTGTCGATGATAAACCATTGGTGGGCTTCAAGGAGAAGATGTCCTACATTAAGCATCTGTTTAGATACATGCTTCCACTATGTCTGGTCTACTTCTTTGAGTACTTCATTAATCAGGGACTGGTAAGCTAGGTATAATTGTTTTATTTGCATGTCTCTAATTGGTATATTTCTTTCGACAGTTCGAGCTGGTTTACTTTGAGAACATCTTTCTGGATAGAGCATCTCAGTATCGCTGGCTGAATGTAGACTATCAGATAGGCGTCTTCATTTCGCGCTCCTCTGTCAACATTTTCCAGCTCAACAAAATCTGGCTTATGTCCGTGTTTCAGTTCATTAACGTCGTCTACTTTCTCACTGAAATCATTTGGTTCTACACGCCAAGCATTTGGATTGTTTTCACCATTGTCCTGTGGGAGGGCCTGTTGGGCGGTGGCGCCTATGTGAACACCTTTTATCGCATGTCCAAGGAGATACCGCCGGGTCGTCAGCAGTTTGCCATGTCCATGGTGGTGCAATCGGATTCCTATGGCATTGCCCTCGCCGGCTTCCTGGCCATACCCGTTCATAATGCCATCTGTGGTCTGCCCGCCTCGGTGCGCAGCGTCGTCTGGTAATAGGAACATAAGAAGAGCTCATAATGAGTAATTGATTATGCCTTTAAACTAGCTAATGAGTAGACTATAGTTGTGACTGTGTGTGTGTGTGTGTATATCTGTGTGTTCATTTTGTAGTATTATCTGTGTGATTGTAATGGGATTCTAGTTGAGGCCCAGCTAAGTTGATATCTAATTTTTGCGTGTAATAATAATTTAATTTGTATTAATCTTAAAATAAACATCTTATAATATAACTTACAATCCAATAATGAAAGACTTTATTTTCAGCCGGGTAATCAAATTAATTTATTGAAATATAATATATATACATTTTAAATGTATAATACAAACGGCTTAAGAATTACTGCATACATTTAGGCTGCTTATAACTTTGAACTGCCATAACTACTATAAGATCTATCCGATCTTTTTACAATTAAGTGAGATTATTAAGATACAATAAGACCAGACAAATCAACAAAAAAAAACAATTTAATTTTAGTGATAAATGTGAACAGCAAATAATAACAACCAAACACTCTACAAGTACCGGGTACAGTATAAATGAAATACGTATGATTGTCAAGGGAAAGGTTATCAATAAGTCGCTGGTTCAATATACACTCAGAGATTTTTTTAAATTCACTTCTATAATGGAGCTCGTATATGTAATGTATGATGGTACCTTTATACTTAAATTTAGCTTTTTTTACAGCTTTAGAAATTCAGTTTGGATAGAGTATATCATAGTGTCCGGGACGGTAAATAAGATAAGCCATTGGTTGTGATCCTTCGGGGAAATCGTGAGTCTTTACAGTGTCACTTTCACCTCTATCCAGATATTCAACACGTACTCCAACTCCCAGAGCCGTGCAAAGCGCAATAATATGTATATGATCCGATTCCTTAAACATCGGTTCGACTTCTTGATGACGGAACTCTTCAATCGAAAGATCACCTTCTATAAAATGTTGATAGAATTCAGCATTCTCTTGCAAATTTCCCGAAGTGATTAAACGCAGATAGACAACCACATAATCGGAATATCCCTGATCATTGAATAGACAATGCAATTCATTTTTTGCTTGCAAAGTACCACCGACATTATCGGGACTAACACGATTTATCACATCCATAAACTGTAATAAATAAAAAACTTGCAATTTGTTCAGTTAAGAAACCATTCTTACATTACATACAGTTCCATGAAAGTCTTCTAGGGCAAAGCTAGGAAATCCAAGTTGTATAAGCTTGTCCTTGGAACCTTCTGCAAGTATACGAAAATCATGATAAGCCCTACTATTGGTGACCAAAAACTCCATATATGAATAGGCAAAGGCTCGAAAGAAACAATTTCCGTCTGGTCGCGTCCGTCGTATATATTTGTATTTTCGAGCCAAATCTTCAATCTTAGCCGTTAAAATAACATCGCCATTATACTCAGCCACTAAACAAGCCAATGGCAATTCCTCACTGACCAAGGGAGTTGATTCTATTATCTATAGAAAGCACAAACATGAAACAGTATATGATGATTGTTAAAGGACACGTTGTTATTCTATGCTTCTCACCGCATTTTCAATTTTTCGCTGCTGTTGCAAGATCAATTCATCACGATTGCCATCAGTGTGCCCCACAGACTCCATAATTTAAAATTTATTCAAAATTTTACTACCAGAAATTTAAGTTCGATTGCAATACATGTCGAAAGATGTCAAACAAAAAAATTGTATATGGTAGAGTACTTAAATAACTTTTAAATAATCGATGGTGCGATGTTAGATTTTTCAAAAAACACAATCAATGGTGTTATGGATAGTAACAATCAATCGATGAAGATCAAAATCTTGTAGGATATTAAATAATTTGATTTTGAATTTTAACGAAACTGCTGTTTGAATAAGTTATCGATTATTATACATATGTATCTCTGGTAAATGATATTGATAAAATATCCCAAGGGATGTATCGATTTATTAATAATCGAGCGAACGATATTTGCAAATAATACCAATGAGTTAGCTTCCGCCGATTGATTACTCAATATTCCAATTAATTAAACGTGTTGCCTAAAAGTGTGCCACACATTTTGCAGCTGTATATAAATAAATATACAACTTGTTTCATTTTAAACAAGTAATTGATTGTAGTCGAATTTGGTTGCTTGTTTAATTAACAGCAGTTGTTGTTATTGTTACAAATATAAATCAGCTACGTAAGACCGGCTGACGTTTAAGCTATTTTCACTGAAAGCTTGATCAGCTGCCAGTCGCTTCGTAGCTCTCGAACGAAACGGTCTTCAAGCGGCATTTAAATATTTAATTTAACAAACAACAAACATATAAGTATATTTATTAAAATGCGCGTCGTCATCTTATCAGCACTTTTACTTTTATTTAATCTCAAATGGGTTGCAACGACAAACAGAAACGGCACTAAATTGCCTAATATTATAATTATATTAGCCGATGACATGGTAGGTAATCAATTTCTGGGTCAACGCCAATAATTAACACTTGTTATCACCGCTTTAAGGGCTTTGATGATGTGAGCTTTCGCGGAGGAAGGGAATTTCTAACACCCAACATTGATGCATTAGCTTATCATGGACGCATTTTGGATCGCCTCTATGCACCGCCTATGTGTACACCTTCCCGGGGAGCTCTCCTAAGTGGCAAATATCCCATACACACAGGTGAGCTGTGAATTAAATAAGATTGTAGACAGTTAATTAATTGAAGAGGAGATCTGCTCAGGTACACAGCACTTTGTGATTAGCAATGAGGAGCCCTGGGCACTTACGTTGAATACCACGCTGATGCCAGAGATCTTTCGGAATGCGGGATACTCAACCAATTTGATAGGAAAGTGGCATTTGGGATTCGCTAGGCCAGAATACACGCCCACCCATAGGGGCTTTGACTATCATTATGGCTATTGGGGCGCCTTCATTGACTACTATTCACGACGCTCGCAGATGCCGGTAGATAATTACAGCATGGGCTTTGATTTTCGACGTAACATGGAGCCGGAATGTGCAGATCGCGATGTTTATGTCACAGACTTGCTTACCAATGAGGCAGAGCGTCTAATAAAGGAACAACCGGCTAAACAGAAGCCGCTATTCTTAATGCTCAGCCATTTGGCTCCTCACACGGCCAATCCAAATGAATTATTACAAGCGCCAGAGGATGAACTCAGCAAATTTGTCCACATTAAAGATCCAAATCGCAGGAAGTATGCTGGTGAGTATATTGTTATTTATATATATAAATCACAGGAATACAATCAATTACTCGATTAGCCATGGTTTCCAGACTGGATCAGAGTGTGGGCCGCGTTATCAGCGTCTTGGCAAGCACAGAGCAGCTGGAGAACAGCATTGTGATCTTCCACTCGGACAATGGTGGCCCTTCGGTGGGCATGTTCGCCAATACTGGCTCCAATTGGCCACTTAAAGGTCAGAAGAATACACCTTGGGAGGGTGGCGTGCGTGTGGCCGGCGCCATTTGGAGTCCACTGCTGGAGGCACGAGGCAATCCATTTACTCAGCCCATCTATGTGGGAGATTTTTTGCCTACTCTTGCACATGCAGCGAGCATTGAGTTGCCGGAGACGTTGAAGCTCGATGGCATTGATTTGTGGCCACAGTTGTCGGGACCAAAGGATGCAGCTCATGTGTCACGAGAGATTCTACACAATCTGGACGATGTGTGGCGAGTGAGCTCATTTATGATGGGACAGTGGAAATATGTGAATGGCACGACTGCGGCGGGTCAATACGATAATTTACTGACCTACCGCGAGTTGGATGATCTAGATCCTCGCGCACGTCGTTATGTGGTTGAGGTGCGCAATTCGCCAGCTTCGAAAGCCCTCATGCGATATGATCTCCAGCGTTTGACACAGACGCGTGTGAATAGTCTTCTTAGATCAGCAACTGTTCGCTGTGGTGACTTGCAACATGGCTGCAATGCTCTGCTGGAGGAATGTCTGTACGATCTAAGTGTGGATCCCTGTGAACATAATAATCTGGTTTACTCTGAAGCACACGCGAGGGTTCTTTCAACATTGCGTCAACGTGTCCAGCAACTCCGCTCCTCAGCTTTGGCGCCTGCTAATCGATTTAGTGTCAGTTATGCTGACCCCAGCCTACATGAGTGTACGTGGGATACTTTTGAAGTCAAGAAGGCGGGAACGGGTAAGTAATATTAATATAATAGTATTTACAAGTTTCATTGAATGAACTATTATAGTGCGTCTGGAGTGCGATAACCAAGGACTGCCTTGTAACGGCAGGTGAGACGTTAATTTCGACTTCGATTACTAATTGCTGGAGTTGTATCGTTTCGTTCTGACTAACTTTAAATTAAACGGATTAGTAAAATGACTGTATTAACATTTTCAGTCAATCAATAACAATAATGCATAAACAAAATGCTTTTATTGTTAAGCGATCTTGTCTATATGACAAGATGTCTTTGTTCATATTAAAATACCCTCTTGCTGGAGCCTTGGCAATTAACCCAGAGTCAGTTAAGCTAATCCCAGCTTACATGAGTGTACATGGGATAATTATAAAGTAAAGCAAGCAGGCACATGTATTAAGTACTTATGCAAATATATTTAAAAATCCAATTGTAATAAGTAATTGCAGTTCGTTCGCAGTGCGATTCACAGGGAACACCTTGTAACGGCTTGGACTATCGATATAATATCGATTACCATTACTGCACGCCCATCGAATATTTTACTGCATTGTCTGGCAGCGCCCTTATAAAAGTAGTTGATAATTAATTTGAATTCGTTGTTTATTGTTTATTTAGTCTTTGATCTTACTTCAGGCAGTTATTATTGGAGTTGCAGCTTTACTTGTAATAAATGTAAAATTCATGAAATTAATTTCTGTTTCGATTTTGGCGCTCAATAAAGTCAGCTGATGACGCAGTAGCATTGCCGTGTTGATAACGAGGGTGGAAAAGGAAACTCATCCCCGACATCCTCGCCAGCTGACAGACAGAGAAACAGTGTCTGCTGTTGCAACTGAAATGGAGGAACGTGCTGTCTTAGCCAATATTGCCACAATCATTACAAAGGATCTGCTCATCGATGAGCCGCCTAGGAACTCCACCAACTGCAGCTTCTCTTTAAGCTTTCCGCTGCTCGAAGGCAGCGATGATGACGAAGCGGAGATTTTCGCACTTATGCAGAGGAAACGTGCAGCGGCAAGTGTCGGACAGGGAAAGGAAAAACTGAAACGAAGACAAGTCGAGCAGCCGGCGGAAGAACTGCAAACAAAGAAGTCCAAATTGGAGTGGAAATACGGGGAACTCAATTTGCTGCATCGCTACGTGGACGCGCAATTCGAATCGTTTTTGCATATGCGCAAACTGACCTTTCTAGTAAGTGTGCCTGTTTTAGAGAGTATAAACTTAAGGGAGTGGCAAAAGTCTAAGACAAACTAGTTCTCAATTGGATACAGGGGAACCTACATACCAAATTTGGTGAATGTAGCTCTTATAATCTTATTAATACCTCTTCAAACCCCTTAGAAAATGCAGCAGGCGTGTGAGGAGATTCTGCAGAGGCATATGCTACCAGGAACACCAACTCCGCAGACGACGCTGTCGCTGGCTTTGTGGAAATTGACAACGGATGAACACTTCGAAGAGATTTCGCGCAAGTTTCAGTTACCTTGGTCTCTGTGTCAGCAGGTGGTGCGCAGCTTTTGGCACATAATCTCCGACAACTACGAGAGCTTTATCAAGTGGCCCAATTCGTTGGAGGCGCAGCAGAGCACACTGCAAGGTTTTCAGGATGTGCCACAACTCAGCTGCTTTCAAGAACTTTTCGGCATCATAGCCCTGAAACGCCTGGACATCTTCATGGAGAGTGAGCACGCCGAGGTGGCAGTTGTCCTGCAGCTGATCTGCAATGCCGGGAACAAGATCATCGACTGCTATGTGGAACTGGAACAGGACTACACGTTCGAGGAGTCGCCCATAGGACAAACTCTGGCCCTCAATCCACGCACGATGCCAGCAGGCAGTTACCTTATTGGCAGCAGCAGCTTTCCCCTCAAATCCTACTTAATACGTCCCATTGAAACGGAATGCTTTCGCAAGGATGCAGTATTTAACGGTCTCCTGAAGCCAGCATTCAAATTGGCCGACAATGTGTTGGACTCTCTAGCACGTCGATTCCACACTCTCTACGCGCTGGAGGCACGTGATCTAAATGAGGTGCGACTAATTGTCGAAAGCATTTGTGCCATGCACAATCTGAGCGTTGATTTCCAGGACAACTATTTGGAGACGGACGCAGGCGGGCAACAGAAATGCAGCTGGGGAGGCGTACTCTCTACACGTAGGGGCAGCGAGAAGGATGTAAAGGGACTACGTAGAAGGCTGGAACTTCTCGATGCGTTGGTTAACACAGAAGAAGGCGGGGAATTTAATTAAAAGACATTTTGAAATTAATACATGTTTGCTGGTATTTTTTCGTTGCACTGAATTATCGACAACGCAAACCGATACTTCGATAGTCATTTTAAAATAATTATCGACTTATGGTATTTTTTCTTTGAACCGAGCTATCGATAATACACTGCAATGGTTCGACACTTCAGAAGTCGTGTTTTTATTTTTGAAAATATTAATATCTATAATATATATTATTAAAAACGAGATGTGTGTTACATATATATTGATTACAATAAGTAGAACAATATATTCATGTGCCAACATAATAATAATGCAATAGATAATTTGCTTGAAATTAAAAACAATATTTCAGTACAGAAACATAATAATAATACTGGCGATAGTTGGTTGTGTGCGCAACTCCTGACAACCCTGGGCAGCAAATGATAAACTCTGCGCAGCAATTGACAACTCTGCTGCAAAAACAAAACAAAAGCACGTGCACGACAATTTCGTATTAATTAAATAATAATAATTGCTATAAAGCATGGATACGCATGATATATTTCGACAATTGACAGCAGGTGTGCGATTTACCAAAAAGCGTACGGTATGTAGAATCCGGTGAAACGAAGAAGAACACCCTCTAGTCAGAATTCTTTGCAGGCGCCGGTAGTCAATGTGAAAGCTGAAAAGAAGGATGCACTGGCTTTAACACCTCAGCCCAAGCCAGCCAAAGTGCCAAAGCTATCAGAGGAATCCACAGCAACTACACAGTTCCGATTACTCGCTGACGCCGTCGGCACAGCGACAAATGAACCTAAACGTAAGAAGGCAAAAAAACCGTTGTCGTCAGAGCAATTGGAACAACAGGAACGTGCAGAGCAGATTAGCTCCATACGTAAGAAGCACGGTATCACAGTTCTGGGCAAGGATGTGCCGGCGCCCATTAGCAGCTTCGATGAGTTAAATTCGGCAGATTACAACCTGCTGCCACGTCTAAAGGAGAACCTCTTGTCCTATGGCTTTTCACAGCCAACGCCCATTCAAATGCAGGCGCTGCCCGTGATGCTGAAAAACAGAGCTCTGATGGCCTGTGCGCCCACAGGTTCCGGTAAAACATTGGCCTTCCTCACGCCCATCATCAATGGATTGCGCAGCCACAAGACGACGGGATTACGCGCCGTTGTGCTGGCGCCCACACGTGAGCTTGCCCAGCAAATCTATCGGGAATGCATCGAGCTGACGAGATCGACGGGTCTACGCACACACTTCATCAGCAAGGTGAGCGAGGCAAGGCAGCAACATGGACCGGATTGCAAGCAGAAGTACGACATATTGATATCCACGCCGAATCGTGTGCGTTTCCTGCTGCAACAAGAGCCTCCACTGTTGGATTTTAAGGGTATTGAATGGTTTGTGCTGGACGAGGCGGATCGACTGATGGAGGAGGGACAGAACAACTTCAAGGAGCAGCTGGACGACATCTATACGGCCTGTACACATGCCCAGAAGCGCGTGGCCTTCTTCAGTGCCACCTACACGGTTCCAGTGGCCAAATGGGCGTTACGGCATCTCAAGAATCTGGTGCGTGTAACAATTGGCGTGCAGAACAGCGCTACGGATACCGTACAGCAGGAGTTGCTCTTCGTGGGCTCCGAGAGCGGCAAACTGTTGGCGGTGCGTGAAATGGTGCGTCAGGGATTGCAACCGCCCGTGCTTGTGTTTGTCCAGAGCAAGGAGCGTGCCAAGCAACTGTTCGAGGAGCTGCTCTACGACGGCATCAATGTGGATGTCATCCATGCGGAGCGAACTCAGCATCAGCGTGACAATTGTGTGCGCGCCTTCCGCGAGGGTCACATTTGGGTGCTCATCTGTACGGAGCTGATGGGACGTGGCATTGATTTCAAGGGCGTCAATCTGGTTATCAATTATGACTTTCCGCCGACAAAAATCTCCTATATTCATCGCATTGGACGCACAGGTCGCGCAGGACGTCCCGGTCGTGCAATTACCTTCTTTACGCAGGACGATACGGCCAATTTGAGAAGGTAAAAGAGTGTCTAATATAATCCACATTCAATTAACCAAAATTTCATTAACAGCATTGCACAGATTATCAAGAACTCCGGCGGAACGGTGCCTGAATACATGCTGCAAATGAAGAAGGTGAAGAAATCGGAGGCAAAGATGCGTGCCAAGAAGCCGCTGGAACGCGAGGATATATCCACTAAGATACGACCAGAAAAGCTGCCGCTGCCCAAGAACCTGGACAGACCGCAGAAGCCGCAGCCAGGTGAAAAAACTACCAAGCAGTCCAACAAAAAGAAGTCAAAGAATTTAGAAAATACTAAGCAAAAGACTAAAAGCAAAGTAAGCGTAAAAGGTAAAAATAACAAGAAAAGTAATTAATTGTAAGAGAATTAATTGTTGTTTTCGAATTAAGACAGTATATATTCTTTGTCGTAAGAAAAGTATACTTATATTAAATTTAATATTCAAGAAAATACAGTATCTTCATCTCAACAAAATGATGTTCTTTATTTAATATGCAATTTAATTCCAAAAAATACAGTTTTCTTATCTTATCAAAAAATAGCTTAAATTTAATATGGTTTTATTCAAAAAAATATTTACTCTTTTGTCTTAACAAGAGTATGCTATGAATAAATGTAATTTTCAAGAATATATATTTATAGTTTTGTCTACATATTTCATTTTCATCTTAACAAAAAGTTGTTTTTGACAAAAAATTGGAATTTCATTCAGTAAATTGTATATTCTTAGTTTTAAACAAATTTAATATGCAATTTAATTACATTATTATCATTTTAACAAAAGGGACACTCTTATTTCACATGGATATATATATTCTTTATCTTAACCAAAGGCTGCTTCAATTCAATATGCAATTTAATTAAATTAAATAGATATTCTTCATATTAACCAATGGTTGCTTTAATTTAATATGAAACTGAATTAAATTAAATATATATTCTGCAACAAACGGGTGCTTAAATTGAATATGCAATTTAATCAAATATATTCTTCATCTTAATCAAAAGTTCCATTGATACTTCATCCACTTAAACTAGACATTACGATAGGTAATAAAAAAACATTCATTTCAAAAGCTTTCTCAAAAAATAACTATTCTCACAGTTTCTGCTGAGTGTGTCATACCAAAATATCCAATCTTATGTATAATAACTGCCTAATAATACTATATCGTATAGTTTTGTATATAATTTTAAAATCTACTTTTTATTTTTGGCTTCCTGTTTTTCAAGTTCCACACGCGCTGCAATTTTAGCCAGTTTATGTACACGAGTGTGAGACTTTAGTTGATCTTTCCTGTGGAATTGCAATGTGCATTCGGCGCACTTAAAGGCATACTCTCCCGAATGGATGCGATTGTGCCGCACAAGATCTCGGCGGCGGTTAAAAGCATACGGACAGTGATTGCACTTGAACGGACGGTCGCCGGTGTGAACACGCATATGCGCATTAAGATCATAGTTTCTGCCAAAAGATTTCGTGCACTGTGTACATTTGTAGGGCCCACCTCCAGCATGGACGTAAATATGTGCCTGTAAATTGGATTTTTGTACAAAGGCCTTTGGACAATGGGGACACTGATGTGGACGTTGTTCGTTATGGACGTTGATGTGATCTCTAGCGTGGTGACTTTGAGAGAAAACCTTCGGGCAAAATGGACACGAGTAGGGACGTTCTCCGGTGTGCGTACGCATGTGTGCCTTGAGAGCATCGATCCTATTAAAAGCCTTCGGACATTCTCCACACTTGTGTGGACGAGTTACGTCTAGCATCTTGTCGGACGATTCTTTGCTGCTTGTTTCCTTGTCACTCGATTCAAATTCATCTTCATCTGTACTGAAGTCGGTTAAGTTGCTGGTGTCAGTTTCTAAATCCTTGTTGGGATCTACGTATGTCGTACATTTGGATTCACGAACTGGATAACGATTTGAGCTCTCTGCCTTGTCCTCGAATCCGGCAAACGGAGGCGACATGCTGTCCAGAAAGCTCTCCTCGCTGCTGGCTTGCTTGTCAATCTCCTTATGCTCCTGGTTTTGTTCGGGGGTGTTTACTGCCTGGTTAGGAGATGCTTTCTCTTCGAAATCCTCATAGTTCTCGCGTTCTGGACTGTCGTCCAGCTCTATCTTGATGCAATCCACATCTGTGTCCTGCTTTTGCAAATCCCATTCCTCTGCCTCGAGCATATCGCAAAAGTCATCGCCATCCACTTCGAGTTCCCTTTTTTCCACCTTCAAGGCCAGCAGCTTGTAGCTCTGTTCGTACCGGCGCTTGAACTTGAACGCTGCTTGTGCATCCAAGGAACAGGTCCTGCATATCGTCTTTGGGTATTCGTCGTCAATTTTCACCTTGCACTCGGCGCACTCGTTCAACATTTCCGGCAAGCTGATTCCCTCCTCATTCTGTTGAGCGGCGAATATGTCCACAAGTGTATCGGAACTGCCCAGACAAACGCGGCATATTTGCTCCATGTTTCACCAAAACAATGCGCTTAATTTTATATATTAATTGGCTAAAAAACCACAGAATACACACATTTAATGCGCATACGAGCAACAGTTTGTCAATACCCATTCGGACTATCGACCACAATTCTATCGATAGACATTTGCGGCAAATAAGTTGAACCCCGCCAATAATCGATAATTAATTTGAATTTTAAAATATTCATATCCCACCCATTTTGTATAAAAGTCAATTCTATATGGTTTTGTTATATTTACTATCGTGTATATGTAAATTCTTATACATATATACGATATCTTATTGATTCTTTATTTACTGTGCAGTTATTTAAATTGTTTTTTTATTTGTTATTATTTTATTTACGTGTTGTTTTTATGTGTGTTCGAGAGTGTCTTGTTATCTTAATGCTAATATATAAATTAGTGTTTTTGTTGTTGTAGTTAAATGCTATTCTTAAGTTTTATGTGGAAGCAAACTCTTCTAATTCGTTTGCCAAGTTAACAACGTTTTTTAAATAATTAATAATCAAAAAGTGTGTGATAGAAAATAATTAATAAGAATCAAGAATAAATAATGTATGAATAATTTATAAATGTTTATAAGTGAGTTTAAAAAGACAACAACGAAACAAAGAGTATATAGTAATATAATAATAAATAAAATGCAAACAGGTCTAGTCTAAACAAAATGAAAGCTGCCTTTTGTTTTTGTTGTTATTGTTATTTCGAGTTGGTTCCTTAGAAACATGTTGTGGCCTCCAATTTATTGGCAGCAGCTGCCAACAACAGTTTACAAATTGCATCAATATTTCTTTTTTTTATAGATATTTAAACTTATCAACTATATTCATACATTTATGCATTTGTTAATTTTGCTATTGATGAAATGATTATTTACTACTTTTCGAGCTACATTTCATTGTTTGTGTTTAATCTGTGTTTTTGTTTTGTTTTTTTTTAAGCTTGATAAGTTATTGGCGCTTATTTCGAGTAACTATTTATTCATTAATAATTAATTATTTGTTGACATACATTCGGCATAAATATCGTTTTGAGATTTTTTTTATGCATAAACAATTTACAAATTCGTTACGGGAATCGCTCAATTATTCACGCCGTCATTTAAGTAATTTTTATAACTAATACATTTCTCTTGCTATAGCTTAATTTGTATATATATATATTTGATTTTTAATGCTTTGCTATTTTTCGAGAATTTTATATTTAAATATATAAGTGTGTTTAATGGGAGAGGGGGCGAGGGGGGAAAGGCATGTTAGAATTTCCATGAAATTTTAACCAATAGTGTTTTATGCTGTTATTTTTTTTGTTCATTTCGTTTTGTTTTCTTTACAAAGAACATTTAGTATTTGTGTTAGTTGCTTATTAAATATTACAGTACATCTTTTAGCATATATAATATTTATAGATTTATATTTGTATGTGTGTGGGTGAGTGTGTGTGTGTGTGTGTTTATATGTATTCAACTAACGCTAGGCATATTTGTTAAAAACGCGCGACACAACAAACATTTTCTCTTTGAACGCGCTACCAAATGAGAAACATTTAACAATTAGTTATTTTAATTATACAATTACGTTTATAATGCTTAGGCTTATCAACATTTAACCGCTGGAAAAAATTTGGCTTCGATTTGTTTTGCAGTTATGTAGCTGTCTGTCGGTCTGTCTGTTTTTGTTGTTGTTGTTTGCAGTTGAAGTTACTTTTAGTAGAAATGCGGCGGCGGCAACGTTTGCGATGGCAGCGCTGTCGTCGCCGGCTTCGGTTCCCATCAGACGACAGAATCCTTGCGTATCCTGTGTTTGTTGTTAGCATAAAAGGGTGTGTGTGTGTGTGCGTGTGTTTCAAATACAAGATGAATACAAAGAAATGACATTATGTTTAGTTAGTTATAATGATTACGATTTATAGATTATTTTGTCTAAAACTGTTATCGCACCACATATAATTCTCAGTCTGTGGTGAACGCATAACACCAACGCCGCCACCCAGACGGCGATAATTCATGCAGCCGCACAGGCGCCATTGATTCGTCTCCGGATCGTACACCTCAATGGTCTTCAAGTAGGCAGAGCCATCAAAGCCTCCCACCGCATACAGTTGCCCATTGACGACAGCCAAGCCGACCTGAAATATGAACAGAAATGTGATTAAATAATCAGTGAAAAAAAAAAACTGTAGGAGACGTTCACTTACGCCACTGCGTCGCGAGGTCATGGCCACAATGGGACTCCAGGTGTTGGTGAGGGGATTGTAGCGCTCGGCCGAGGACAATTCCATGCAATCATCGCGACCGCCAACGGCATAAATATAATTATTGAACACGGCGCAGCCGAGGTGCTTGCGACGGGTCGACATGGGATTGACGGCCACCCATTTGTTTTGCCTGTCGCAATGAATAAATTGAAGTGATTAGAGCAATATAAATAACCAAAAACAAGTAAGAACGATATAGTCGAATCTCCGACTATGAGATACCTGTATCTGTATCTGTATAAATGCTGTTTGTTCAGATAGAAAATTAAAGAAACCTACATTACTGCTTAGTTTCACATAAACTTTCGTAATCAATTATTAATAATAATAAAAGGGAACCCTCGACATCAAATACAGGCGTTCTACCCAACTCATCTGACCGCCAAATTGGAAGCCTCTAGCTTTTATAATGTATAAACTAGATATTTCTGTTGAATTTCGGCCAATTTTATCTGCATTGGGTTTATAGAAGTCTGTGAGTGCCAAATGTGGTTGATCTAGCTCTTATAGTCTGCGATTTCTTTGTTTATATACACAGTTTGCTGCTGTTGGTGCTCATTAAATATATATACACTTTATAGTGTCAGTCACGCTTTCTTCTGACTGTTACATGCATTGTAACCTATGCAATATACTCATTTAATCAACGAGTGTACCAGCACTTACCTGGGATCGTAGCGCTCCACAGTATTGAGCGGACATTGACCATCGGAGCCGCCTATGGCATAGAGATGGCCGCTAAGGACGGCAACAGCAACGCCTAGACGGCGTGTGGTCATTGGCGCCACCTTGGACCATTTGTTCTCCTTAGGATCGTAACGTTCCACATGATTTAGACACTGTACACCATCCTGACCACCGACGGCATAGAGAAAACCATCTAATACGGCAACGCCGACGCTTGTGCGGCACGAAGTGGTAGGCGCCACATCGCAGGACCATTGATTGGTCTGCGGATCATAACGTTCAATGCTATTCAAATAACTTTGTCCATCATGGCCGCCGACAGCATAGAGCAGATCATTGAGAACGGCAACGCCGACGCCACAGCGTCGCTTGCTCATGGGTGCCACCATTTTCCAGTCGTTGGTCTGCGGATCGAAGCGTTCGACGGAGGCAATGGCATCGCCGGAACACCAGCCGCCCACGGCGAACAGCACCTCGCCGCGTCGCGTTGGCTTGCGTGGACGGGTGCGTGGTCCCTGCATTAGTGGACGTTCCTGCGGCAAAAGCAGATAATTCTTGGCCTCATCGACCAGGTCGCGGCAAGCTTCATCCGAGCGAACCAGGAGATCAGAGCCCACAGTGCCGACCAGGAACTTGGGCGAGAGTAGCGGCAAGCGCACATGTTGCAACACCTGTTTACGAGTGAAGAATGAATTAGAAAAGAACTAGCAGATAATGAGGGATAGGGATGTAACTTTAAACCAAATGGTTTGAAGATCGATATTGATTGATTCTTACAAATATCAACACATCTACTAAGGAAATGTCACTCACCTGCGCCAAATGCTGTCGCCGTTCAGCGACATTGTACTTGAGCCAGGACATGACCGCATTGAAGACCTGCTCCTCGCTGCGCACATTGAGCTCGTCGCTGCAAATGATGTCTACCAGCTGGCCGACTGGCAGCAGGAGGAACTCCTCGCTCTCCATGACCTCCTGGAAGTTGTGCTGTGTGAACTTGTCGGCAATGCGAAGCAGTTCGCGGCAGGAGTGCGTATCGGCAAAGGCGCGTATGCCCAGACAATTGGTCGGATCAAGCTGGCGCTTGAGGAATTCACAGCAGATGTCCTGTATTTCGACCAATTGCAACAAACAGGCGGCGGGCAGCAGCGTCTGCACATTTGCCTCCTCCACAATGATGTGGGCGGTGTAGCAAAAATCAATCAACAGCTCCATCGCATTCTCATCGATGTCCCGGATGGTTACCTCCGTTTGGCGTGACTCCTCCAGCTCGCCGGTGAACATGGCACAGAAATAGGAGCTGCACGCACTTAAAATGACACGATGGGCAAAGATCTTGCGTCCGCCCACATTGAGAACCACATCGCAGAGCTCGCGATGGCGGCGCAACATGTTCAACTCGGTCAACGTCACCTTTGGATGTTTCTCGGATGTGTGGGTGAGACGGGCCGGCGACGGTGGGCGCTCGGCACCGCCGGTGCCACCGCTACCGAGGCCAGTTCCTGTTGTGCCCGAACCAGCGGTGGCTGTAGCGGCAGCGCCGCTACCCAGGCCGGTTGAGCCCGGCAGCAAAGGATCGCCCATTCTATTCGCCGCTAAGCGCAGCGGGGCGGAAGCCCAACCCCACACGGCGTCTATCTGTAATTTGGAGAAGACAAGAAAACAAAGGAAGTAAACAAACAGTCCATAGTGAGTGATTGCCCAAATAGAGTTCACTTAATTCTACGTATTTTGCCTTTGATTTTGCTCGCCGCCCACACACACTCATGCAACGCATACAACGTAGAATTGCAGATGTTATTTATAAACAAATTAATATTAAAATTTACTAAATACATGTATTTTTTGCTACTATGAAAATATTTGTTTGTATTTTTCCGAGTTTCGTGAAATATATTTGTTTGGTTTACTTCTGTGTGGGCGTGAGCAAACATTGTCACGGTCTCATCACTAGCTGTAATCTTAATACCTTTGCGTCTCTGTTATCCACGGATCCAAAGCACGTCCACGGAAACCAGGTGCAGGCGGAAATGTTCGAAAATGCAATTTTGCTGCTTGCTTAAAGCGACATTTGTACTAAATATTTTATATTGCGCGTTTTCAGTTTGCAGTCGCTTGCGCAAATTACCAGATTTGACACTTGCACTGATATTTGTGCCCTGGTGAAAAATCGAACAATTGAAAACAGAGAGTTTCTTATATTTTGCAACAGTTAGCGCGTCAGTTTACGATTGGCGAACAATGCGGAGCATTGTGTAATCACTTTAAACATTATTTAATATTGCACTTGCACACAGTTTTGCACATTTAACACAATTTTTCACAATATTTTCATCAAAAGCTTCTCGTTGGGATAGATAGAGGCAGGCCTTTCTGGAGCTATCGTTCATACAATCGATGATAAATCTGACACTTAGTATCGATAAGAAAAACATTGCGATAACTATTGCTATTTTTATTATGGATAATAAATTCAGCAATGTTAATTTTGCACTTTCAAACTTCTATATTAGTAAATTTAAAGCTATATTCAGAAAAGCATGAATAACATGACTGCAATTCTGAATTTTTATTTATTTCTATTTGATTCTATCGATTACTATCATCAACAAAATTAAGTGATGGTTCTACCACCCCTTTTTTATCGATAGTTTGCAGTCCTGATTGTGTGCTGGTATTTTTATTTTCTAGCTTACCGATAGTAATAAATACTAAACTTTTAAAACCTGACGCGCAATTAATAAAATTAAACTTAACGAAATGTTTAACTTATGTTCTAAGATTAATTATTATTAAATTTCATGTTTGCGAAAATCACTCCACCTATTTTTGGTTGTTTATAATAAAAAAAATGGTATTCCTCTGTCGATATTGTAAATTCGCCATCGATAGTGTAAAAGAAACCAGTATGAGCGATATATCGATAGCCACATCGATAGTCTAGCACCTCTAGTGGTCTTATGTGTGCGACTTTCATATGTATATGTGCGACGAGGAAGCATTTTCCAAAAATTAAAAAGCTATTAAATAGTGCAAATTAATTAATAAATTTAAGTGCTACGTTTATATAAATAACTAAAACTTACGCATGCAAATAAATATCAGTAAATAAGGAGAGTTCAAGCACCAAATACGAGTGACGCAAAAACCACATACACACACATTGGCAGCCTCATTTTTTTTTTAGAAAGTACGTGAGAAAAAACAAGTTTGGTTGTGTGTGTACGCATGTCGAGTGGAGAGTATCGGAGACTTTTTGTTTCTGTTTAGCGACACAATTAATTGTGGATGGCTTACAACACAAACAAAAACAACATAAAAACAAAAGCAGATAATGTTGATTGCCACACATCAACAAAAACAAAAAGAACAACCAAATCAGCAGCAACAGCAGCGAGAAATGCATGTACCAACAACAATCGAAACTATCAAGTACAAAAATTGCATTGGAAATTGAAATTTGTGCGACAGAAGGAGCAGCAGCAGCTAGCAACAACAATTTTTGACGATTGGCAGCCATATTTACAACTACAACAACAACAACTAATACAAAAGCGCGATCCACGATATTGTAAAGATACGTGACAAAAATTCGAGAAGGGGAAGAAGAAGACTGAGTATGAAATAGCGTGAATTAAAGAAAAAAACCAAAAAAGAAAAATTAAAAACTATTGTAAAAGATACAAAGAAATTAACAAAGTGTATTATTTCATTAAAGTAACTGAAATTAAAACAACAAAATATACGAACTATTATGGAAATTGCTCCTATATTTAATACCGCCGTCGTCGCAACAGCCGCCGCTGCCACAGCCTCTACGTCGACGTCGTCGTCGCAGCACAAGCAGCGGCAGAACCGCTCCGCTGCTGCAGCAACCGTTTTTGCCTCGTGCAAAGAAAGCATCAACAATCCAAATGATAACGGTAAATGATCACACATACATACAAACAGAAATTCTATAATAAGGCATTTTGATAATAAGTCAATGCAATTTTAATAATTACATTAATAAAAACAACACTAAACTTGTGCAATAAAACTTGCGGGCAATTGCACAGAGTGGGAGAGAGAGGGAGGGAGAGCACTTAGTTGGTCTACCCACCAGTGTTGCCAGAATTTCAGAGGCTAATCTGATCAAAAAATGTAGCTAGAAATAGCTACAAAAAATAAAAATTTTCTTTTTATGTTATGTATAAAGCTCATGCTACGAATATGCAGATTAAATGGTTAATAATTTAAATACAAAATGATCTTTTTATTTTATAGCAAAAACGATATTTTCGATATAATCTTTATAAATATATGCCTGATGTGGAATTTAATAATAAATAAAATGTAATAAATGTTCAGCGTTGTTTAGGATTCTTTTAAAATTATGAAACCATAAATGTAAATATTTAGATATAGTCAAAAATAGCATATTGCGGTTTTTATAGTATTTTCCCAATTTACAAATCGAGTTTTGACGTAACAAAATTAAAATATTTTAAAATATTCAAGTACCTCAATTATACTGTTTTTCTTTGTCTTCAATATTATATTACACACAGTATATTAAAGTTGAAATAGCCTGATTCCGAACTAATAGCATTTCTTCAATTGTTCTAGCTTTTGCTACTATAAAATAGCTAACTCTAAGACTACAAATGAGCTGTATTGGCAACACTTGCTTGCTACACACCTCATTCCCTCCGCCACTTAGTATTTTTATCTCTCCATCTCTCAGTAGTTTTCTACGCGCGCAGTTGCAGCGCAGTCGCCTGCAATAAGCGAAGGCAGGTCGCTGAACTGAACTCTCCGCGCCCGTCTCCAGTTTAGTTTTTAGAGGCCAAAACACGAGTAGTACATGAATAGTGTTTGTAATTGTGATTTTTTTTATTATTATTTTTCTTTTGTTTGTTTAGACATTTTGTTGTTGCGCAATTTGCAGATCATTGGCCCAGCAGCTGTGTGATCATAACAAATAAATAAATACATACCTAGACTCTACCAATACTTATGCGAATGCGTACTATCAATGATTAATCAGCATTTATTTTCAAGGTGATCTCTATTAAATGTTTAAAACTGAAACTGCAGACAAGGTGGCAACAAATAGCGATTGAAGGTCGAGTCTATGTTTTCTTTTTTGGTTATTTAATTAGCTGTGAACTTCTTAAAATATATATACTTATTGTATATACTGTAGATACATAGACAAAACGATTGCATTGTTATCGATAATTAAACAGGTATTTCAATTAGATTTATTTATATTTGCAGCCAGTGTTGCCACTTTAGCTATTTATTTTAAATGAGAATTTATAGATATGCTATTAGCTATTAATTATTATATTTATCAGATTGTTAGTTATTTTAGCTTCAATACACTAAAGAATATTAATAATTCTTTCTAGAAAATATATTAAAGTATAACAAAGTTAGCATAATTCCTTAATTAATAATATTTTAATGTGGAAAAGTTGAGTAATAAAGAGTGTGTTAAGACCAAATCCATTTATCAATTGAAAAAATATTTTTTAAAAATGGTTAAAGGTAATAATACTTATTTGTATTATATATATTCCCCTAAAACAACAATTTGCCCAACAATTTTTTTAAAAAAAATAATTTTGAGTCAGACAAAGATACAGTTGTATTATTTTTATAAGATGTACATGTAATGGCAGCACTGTTGACAGCAACTGCAAATCCATATCGATCACATTTGCAGTCATCTTTATCATATTTGTTATCGATAACTAAGCAGGGTTTCCAATTAGATTTATGTGCTACAAGTAACAGCAATAAGTAATAAGAAACTAATGCTGGGGATAGTGAAATACTGATAAAAGTTAAACAAATTGAAATAATGTCATTAGTAATTGTCATATTCATGCTTATCTAAACATTTTGTATTTTGTATATTTTTTATAAAATCTCTAAAGTCAATAATTTGGCGTTGCTCGCATC
The DNA here is from genome assembly GCA_958299025.2 of Drosophila histrio. Classification (NCBI taxonomy): domain Eukaryota; kingdom Metazoa; phylum Arthropoda; class Insecta; order Diptera; family Drosophilidae; genus Drosophila; species Drosophila histrio. The sequence goes on along the minus strand of OY729166.1, from coordinate 18,331,383 downwards.
GCTGACTTTGCAAAAGGTGCTCAACATCAACAATATTAATAACAACCACAACAACAACAATAATAATAATAATGGCACAAGAAGCGATAGTGTGTCGTCTTATCAACAACTGTCTGCGGTTACGAAAGCAACAACAGCAGCTGCAATCAAAGTACAACAACAACAGGAACAACAACAACGACGACACTCTGATAACGAAACTGAGAATGATGTATTAAATCAATTGCTAAAAACGGGCGCGGTATTTACAACAACAACAGCAGCAGCAGTAGCAACTGTTGCTGTCACGCCCACTGGCAGCAGTGCGCCCATTGCCATTGAGAAGAAGACGCAGCATAAACAACATCAACAACAACAGCAGCAGCAACAACAACAACATAGCGCACAAAAGCAACGCCTCAATTCATCCATATCATCAACGAACTCAAGCACATCAACCAACTCCTTAACGGCCAACAGCTATGGCAGCTCTTGTTCCTCCACGGAGGATCCGATGGCGGCAACAACATCGACTGGCAGATCAGCAACAGGAACAACCATTAAGTCGTCCAGCATTAAATTGCCAGAGAAATCGAAAATTCCGTCCGATATACTCGACGATCTGGCCAGTCGCTTCATTATCAATGTGCCGGACATGGAACTAAATAATTTAATACGCATTTGCTTTCAAATTGAGCTTGCCCATTGGTTTTACTTGGATTTCTTTTGTGCGCCCGAGGATTCAGACCAAACGGCACAACAACAACAACAACAGCAGCAGCAACGAAAGCTGCCCATTGTTGGCATTAAACAATTTGCCATGCAGCTCTTTCAGGTAATTAAATAATGCAAAAATTATAAATAATATAAATATAGAATTAAATTTGATTTCTATTTGCAGCACATTCCCTTTCTGAACAAGCATTTTGGCACTGTCGATCAGATATTGGAGGAATGGAAGAACTATAAGTTATCGGTGCCCACATATGGGGCCATACTTGTATCGGAGGATCTCAATAATTGTCTGCTGGTGCAATCATATTTTGCTCGAAACTCTTGGGGATTTCCCAAGGGAAAAATCAATGAGAACGAAAACGAAGCACACTGTGCCACCAGGGAGGCAAGTATTGAATAATGCGAATAACAATTGACATCAACAGTTGGTTAATTTATGCGAATTGTGTGAATTAGCCAAGCATAGGAAAAAACGAAGATTTAAATTGAAAGAAATCAAAATAAGGCTGAAAACAAAATGCAAAGAACTAGGAAATTCAATTAATAATACACTCAGAGTACAAAATATAATTAGTAACTTATATTGATAAATTTTAGTTAATAGTAGCCTTGATTTTTTCGCTTGTATTAATTGTATTGTACTGTATTTAACTTTAATTAAATTACTAAATTCTAACCGATTGTAAATAAGTGTAGGGAATTCGCATTGATGTGAATAAACTGGTAAAAGTTGAAGAAAAAGTGCAAATATTAGGAATAACTTAATTTATTAATATTAGACGGGATGGGATTTTTTTTGCAAATAGTAATTTTATAAAAAATTTTAAAATACTCATTCCAAGACGATTCTAAATAAGTGTAGGGAATTCACATTTTGGGCACCAGTGATGTAAATAAATAGGTATATTAAGAAAGTTAGAAGGAAAAGCGCCAAAATGTATTAAAAACGACGCGATTTTTAGTAAAACATATTTTATAATTTTGCTTAAACCAATATCTATTTAATTTAAAGTTTTCTAATTTGTATTTCTTAATTTAAACATTCCTAGTTTGTTTTTTATCCATAATTTGGGTATTTTTAGTGAATTCTTTAATGGTATCAGAGTAGTCAAAATGACTTGATTGAATTACAACCAACCAACTTGAAATATTAATTGAATTCACACTCTTCCTGTTGCGTTTCGATTAGGTCTATGAGGAGACTGGCTTTGACATAACGGATATCATTGATGCGGATGATTACATCGAGGCTTTTATCAATTATCAATATACACGATTGTATATAGTGCGCAATATACCGTTGGACACACAGTTTGCGCCGCGCACGCGCAATGAGATTAAATGCTGTGATTGGTTTCGCATTGATGCATTGCCGGTCAATAAGAACGATGCCATATCAAAAGCCAAATTGGGCAAGAATTCCAACTCCTTCTTTATGATCATGCCGTTTGTGAAGCGATTAAAGAAGTGGGTAAATGAGCGACGTGCCGGCATTGAGCCGCCGTCGCGACGTCGCAAATGCTCGGGACAGCAGAGTCCCAAGTCCATTTTGAATGCAGCAACATCGGCATCGCCCACAATGCTGAGCAACAACAACAACAACATCGGCAGCTGCAAGAAGGAGCAACAACGTGTCGCGTTGCGACGTCAACGACACAAGTCGATGGGTGATTTAGATGGTGTCAAGTTAAACAATCTCAATGGGAAGCCGGGCGGTGGGGCAGGAGGTGTGGGGGGATGTGCCAATGGTGGTGTTGGTGGCACCATTACCACCAGCAACATATGCAATAGCAATATCAAGCGCAATAGCAATACTAACAACAACAACAACAAGCAACTGAATGTCGCTGCGGGCAGCAATACAATAACAACAGTAACAACAACACCAACAGCAATTATTCAGCCAGTGACAGTAACAACAACAACATCAGCAGCAGTAGCAGCAGCAGCAACAGCGGCAACAGCGACAACACCAACAACTGCAGCACCAACTGGTACAAGCAAACGTCAACTGTTTCATAGCCAAAGTCAGAACGATGCCCAACAGCCGGCAAGCAATGAGAAGGTAAGCAACGGAAAGATTGCAAAAAATGCAGAATATGCTAAACCAAAGCAATTGCAGATTGTCAGCTCCTTTGATTTGATACGCAAGGAAAAGCAACAGCAACTGAAGGCGGCAAAGGCGCAAAAGCAGCAGCAGCAACAACAGCAGCAACAGCAACGATCTCGCGCCAAATCGCAAAGTGATAAACAAAGCAATCAACAAATGGTTGTTAAAAGCATTTTAAGCAAAAATAATACACAACAGCAGCAGCAACAACAACAGCAGCAACAACAACAGCAGCAGCAACAACAACAGCAGCAGCAGCAACCACAACAACAGCAACAATCCACGCCAACAACTGGCATTGAATTGATTGCAATGCTGACAGCAGCTGCCGCAGCGCAAAAGACACCAAATCCGGAGCAACAGCAGCGTCCACGGCCTGCTTCGGTTTCGCTCAACTCGCCAGCAGCAACTGTTGCTGGTGCCGCGAGCAGCAGCATAATGCCAGAAGCTCAAACACTGCAGAAATTGCAGCGCATGGCATCTGGCACAAATTTGCGAATTTTAAAGCGTGCGCAGTCGCAACAACCGCTCGCACAGCAGCAACAATTGCAACTACAACAGCAGCAGCAGCAGCAACACCAGCAGCTGCAACAGTTACAACAACCAGGACAACAGGGCCCACTTAACTTTACGCCCAATTTCAATTCGTGGACGAATTTCTCATTCACCAAAAACTTTATAGCAAATGTATTTTGCTAATTCAATTATTTCTCCAACACTTTTTTCAAACACTAACTAAATCCAAAGTTTTCCTACTATTTGCATTTTTCTAAGTCATAAGGCCAGCATCTAGGCAGCATTAAGAAACGTTAAATAATCGTTAAACAATATTTAAATTGTAAGTTTTAAAACCTTTCACGGATCTCTCGAATCGCACATTTTCGAGATGCATTTTTCAATCTTAAACAGTTTCAACATTTATTTGTAAATAGCAGCAGCAGCAACAGAAACGCAAGAAATGTATAAAAAAAACAATTTTGTAATTAACGTAAAAACATTTTCATACCAAAAACTTGAGAAGCAAGAATGCGTGAAGCTAAGAAAGATAGTTTAAATAAATGGGGGGAAATTTAAAAAAAAAAGAAATGATTAAGAATAGAGTCTTCCGCTCATTTTGTATAAATTCAGGCAAAATTACATTTTTTATATGTGTATGTAAAACAAAAAAAAAGGTATAAGAAAACAGAAAGTGAAGAGTGAATAGGAGAAGGAAAAGCAAAGGGGAAAACACTTTTTTAAGTAAAATACGATACGATATACGATTCTTTAAAATAATTATGTTATTTAGATTGTTTTTATTATTTCTTGTAAGCGATAAAGTGAACGAAGCAAAGTATTCGAGTTTCAGCTAAGTGAAAAGATAAGAATGAATAATAAGAAACAAAACGAAAGAAAAACGAAAGCGTAGCTTTAAAAATGCCCAACGTTCTGTTTTCTATACTTTTCCTAATTGTAGATTCGTTGATATTTTATACAACAAACTGTAAAACAAAACAATTATGTGTGGCAAAGAGGCGCAAAATAACTACATAATATGCAACAACAATATAGTATGTTGCATGACTTTCTGTCCCGCCCCCACGTTCCGCCCTCGGCCCACCACACACAACACAGCCACACCAATTAAGATTTAATGCAAATGAGCAACAAATACTGATAATAACGAGTGTAAATATTTAATTGTGATATAGTATTTCTTAGCACAATTGTGATCTTAAAGAAAAACGGCTAGCTACTACGACAACTACAACTACTATTACATAACATACATTACACACACACACACACAAACACATACATACAAATTACAAACGAACCGAACAAGTGTTTTTTATAAGAAAATTTTAATATAATTCAATTGAAGAACTTGTCTTTGTCTATATTGCCGCCCAAGATGCGAGGAATAGGGGGAATCCCAAGATAAACAAAAAAATGAGGAGGCAGGCATATCCAAGTAATAAGAAACTAACTAATTAGAAAACGTGAGAGAACTCTGTGACCACTCTGATAAATTTAACGAATTTAACAACAAACATTTACTTAATTTAAACAAATTTAAAACTATGTGTCTTCACAAATGCTGCCTATAGACTGGCCTTTTCTTTAGTATTTTCCCCACTTTTCCAACAACAACAACTATTTTTATAATTGACTTTTAAAGCTTTTTGAAAAGCCATATTAATTTTGTATTTTTTAATTTATGCAGATTTTTCTTTGCATTATAATTTAAAAAAAAAACAACAACAAATTGAACAGCAACAACAGCGAAAACTGTTCAAAAAGCGTCAGACAAATGTGCAATGAAATTCACATTAAAATTCAACTGTTTTTATTATTATTTTGATTTCTCTCTTTTCTCTATTTCTTTACTTTTTGCAATTTCATTGTGCATTTGTTTGCGCACAACAAAACAAAACAAAACCGAACATCATCAAATTGCAATGAATATCAAATTAAATTATAAACAATAGCAACAAAAAAAAACAATGTGAATTTGTTAAAAAAAACGAAAAACAAATCAAATTTAAAAATTGCAACGAAAATTTATAAATTGTATTAACAGATTGAAACCATAACACAAAATTACAATTATGTTTATATGTTTATGCTGAATTGTGCAACATGAAAGCGAATGCTTTTATAATACTACGAGTATACAAACCTACAAATTACAAACAAACATACATACATACACTTATTTAGTTTACGCTCCACAAATCAATAGACATAGCAAATAGTTAAATATTAGTCAACGGGCTGCTGGATATAAACAGTAAAAACCTTTAAAAAAATCCGACAACAACATTAAGTTAATATTTAAGCAAACAAATCCGATAAATACTTGGGCGCTAGTAAAAGTCTACACACGCTATATCTAAGCAATTGATTGCCACTCTACAAACTCTACACTTGCCGTAGACTAAGTCGTAGTTCGTATCAAGGTGAATTTACCATGTAGTGACGAATTCACCACCGTTGCCCTTTACTTTGCCAGTAACCAAACAAACGTATGGTGAAATTATTTATAGGGGCCTCAACAAATCGGAATTCGTCACCATCCTATTGTATTGATTCACCATGATTCGTATTACGTGCCCAAGTAACAGCGAACTTTTTGCTATGCATTTTCATCAGTTTTTCGCAACTGTAAAACAACGTCCAACACAAGTAAATTCTAATATCAAAACAAACAAATACAATGGCAATTTGTAGACTTTAAAGTTTAATCTAAAACCGAACCAAGTTAACCGTAAAGTTAACGTTAATTTCATCCAACGTAAAATTACAAATTACTCGTATAACAGTTATTACCCAATCACAACTATCCTTGCCCAGCTCCCGCCCCCGGCCCCACCCTGCATTTGTGTGCAACTCAAAAACAATGGCAATATTTTCAACAAAATTCTGGCAGTAATAAAAACTATTCAAATTTTATTTTCTACTCCCGAGAAACCGCAACCAAAACTGTGTTTTTATTTAACAAAATAAGGGAATGGATTAAACTGGGCACAGATCAGATTACCGTCTGTAATTGTCGTCGAGCATGATTGGAAATTAGGCAAATCTGTTAAAATATTTTAACGAAATATATTTTTCAAATAACATTTAAATGTTAAATTTAGATCTTCATTACACAGCTTAGGAATTAACATTACCAGGAGGAGCAATGCCATGCATGTGGAGCAAGCTATTTATAAATAGTGTTGTTCTCAAAGTGGCAACGCCAAAACGAAAAATCGATTGGCCAGTGTTATCGGTTTTATTCAGCATTTCATTGTCTTGTGCGTTTTTTTCGTTCGTCAAATAAAAGTGCATAAAATTGTTCAAATTGTTTTTTAAAAATATAGATTAAGTTCAAATAGTTGCTTTTCAAAATGGTACGTAAATGTGTGTGCTTGCCAACAGTGATCAAACAATGCCAATATAAATGTTTGTGCAACTTCACGCGGCCAAAGTTTTTTGCTGACGTGAAATTGTACGTGTGTGTGTAAAGGTGTTCACCGTGCATGTGTGTGTGTGCGAGTATGTTTTAAAAGCGGCCGCGTCACAAATTGCATGCCGAATTTTCGATTTTCCAATACATTACAAAGTGCTTGAATAATGATTACGTTTTCAATTGCAATATTCCCATGTGCAGTCGGTTGCGGAATGGATTACGGGACGGATGGCGCGACCCAATCAACAAGATCCCGTTGGCGGTCCAGATGCGCCCTGGTATCTCAAATATGGCAGCCGAGTTCTGGGCATAGTTGCCGCCTTCTGTAAGTATTATACGCTTGTTTTATCAGTCAACCAAAAGAAACAACAACAACAGAAGATAAAACAAGAGAATTTGCAGTTGTTACTTGCATCGATTTTTTATTATTCTAATGGGCCTTGCATGTTATCTATTCGTAGCCAGTGTATGTGTGTGTATGCATGTGCGAGTATTTGTGTTTGTGTTTGTGTCTGAGTCCACCCAATACACCCACAAGACTCACAGCACGCACACTCACTCACTCACTCACTCGCTGGCTCGCTCTTCGACCTGACATTGATAAAGACAAAAGGAAATGCTACAAAGGATACAGAAATGTTTGCCTGTATGTGTCGATATGCGTCCAATACACGCATACATACAGTTAGTCAAGAAATTGTGTGGACAAAAATACAAATGCACATACATAATTGTTTTTTATTTTTAAAAATACATATAGAATTATTTTTTTTACAAAATAATATAAAGTAAAAATAAATAAATAAAAAGTTAAAATAGAAAACAAATTAAAAGCAGAACAAAAAAAATTTAGGTCAATATATTATTTTGTCAAAACAATTATCTGACAAACTGTCTGCTTTCAGTTTGTAGCCTTTCGTGCTATGTTTCGTTTCTCGTAATTTTGTCATTAATTTGCATGCTTCGTTTTATTATTTTATTTTTTTTATCAGTAATTCTATTTACTCTCTTTTTTTTATTGCCAGACATTTTCTTGCGCTCTCCTTTAAATTCTGCTTCCGTCTTTCTCAATGTCTTTGTGTTATTTTGCGTAATACATTTTCTTTATTTTCTGTCAGTTGCCATGACATTCAACCCGCATTTTATTCCTTTTTCAAGTTCCGCAAAAAACATATGACTATTGAAAGTTCAATGACACATCAAAATATTTATAAACAATATTAAACAGGGCTTGGTTCTCAGCTGTTTGAAGTTGTCGTAATCGGTAAAACTTATAAACAAACCATAAAGATTATGGAAATCAATTTGACAATGTGTAAAATGCTTAGAGTTTTACGAAGTTTAAATACCCTTTATTAAAGTAGAGAAAGCTCTGTAAAGAATAGTATATATGTACTTTCAAAGTTAAGTTAATTGTAGAGAATTCACTATTGCGGCTTCTCTAAACCGGTTTCTATTTACACAAACGAAAAGCTTTACTTTATAATTAATACTTACAGCTTTTGCTGAAAGCCACTCACATCTTATTTGCCTGAGTTCATTGAGTTTTGTACCGCAATAACCTCAGAATTGGGATCAGTTTACGAGAGAAACGTGTTAGTTTTAAGACTTAGCATTTAGAATACTATAGTAAATGATTGTGTTAACATTATCTAATAAAATAAATACCACAGTTCCAGAATAATCTATGGCAATAACTTGAACTGGCTCAATTAACACGTTAATGCATTTGTTTACCTTGTCTTATACAATCCTTATCAGTTGACTTTTAGTTCTCTCTGCTTTCAGCTGATAAAATATTTAAATGCGATACGCGCTTGAGAATTTCGTAAAAATGTGCTTGACGCTAGTTTCATTTATCTCTTTCCGTGTAGATCATCGGCTTATAGAAACCAGCAGACAGTCGGATAGACAGACAGACAGACGAACAGACTGACAGACGATAACAATGCGTTCTTTATGCTCTATTCATTCGGTCAGAGTTGCTCCAATTTGAACAAGTGTTTTCGCTCATTTTGTCACGCTTCTGTGGTCTGTTTAGCACTTTTTTATTGTATTTTATTATTCCATCTCTTTGTTTATATTATAACAAATAAAAGAAGGCAACCTTGTGGCAAATTTAGCAGTTGGATGAGTCAACTTTGTCGATTAGATTACGTTTGAAATGTTTAAAAACAGCGAACATGAAGTCAAATGTTGAAGGCGTTTTTAGTTTGCACTGATTGATATTTATATATATAATTAAAGCCCAATTAATACCCTCTACGTTATCAAAATTCCTTTTATCAAATATTTTACATTATTAAAAATAAATTTGCTTAGCTTAAAAAGTAACAACGATTATATTTATATTAAGAGAGCATTTCACTGTATAGTGGAAAAAGAGTATAACAAACCTATCATAAATTAGATAATATTAATGCATTTGTTTGCCTATTTGTATGTTGTGTTAGTGGAAACGCCCCTTATTTGGTTATGTTTTTGTGGGACGACTGGTTTATGTTCTTTTTTGTATGCACGCCCGTTTTTGGTGAGACGCAAAAACTGTTATACTGTTATACAGTCTGACCAAGCAAGGTTGCCATATTTGGTACATTTGTAACCAAACTGGTACATGCCTGATTCGTTGGTACATTAAAACAGTTTCCTTTCAGAATGTTACATGAATGAAAATTATAGCCTTGAATTATTTATGTATATGTGATAGATAACTATTTAACTATTTGTAGCATACTTAAAACTATTTACTGATTTTTATCAATTTTATAGTTTTGCTACAATTATGTATCTTAACCTTTTCATCTATTTCTGTATGAAAATTATACTAACTTGTTCGCTTTCCTTTTCAGTTGCCATACTGTTCGGTCTGTGGAACATTATCTCGATTCTCACACTGAACGTATCATGCCTTGTCGCTGGCATAATTCAAATGGTGGCAGGATTTGTGGTGATGGCACTGGAAGCTCCTTGTTGTTTTCCCTGCATCGAGCAGGTCGATCAGGTGGCAGTTAAAATGGATGCCAAGCCACTGTATTTCCGAGCAGGTCTCTATTGCGCGTGAGTAACTTAACAACTATTGCAAACTGTAAATTATGTACTAATCACTTGTTGTCTTTTTGTATTCTATAGTTTGGCTGTGCCGCCCATATTTATGTGCTTCGGTTTGGCAAGTCTCTTTGGCAGCGGTTTGATTTTTGCCACTGGCGCCGTTTACGGCATGATGGCGTTGGGCAAAAAGTGAGTATTGTTAGCAAGACTGATCCCGCATTTAACCAGCAGTTAGTTGGCTAGGCTTAGTTTGTTATTCGAATGCGCAGAGGAAGGCACTAAATGCTAATCGAAACAATGTTCTCTCTATATATTCCTTCACGTGCTTGCGCTGTGATTACCGCTTACAATTCTAACTAATGTTAATTAACTAAACCGAAAAAAAAACCGAAAAACAAATACAAATATATAACATTAGAGCTTCGCGTGAGGATATGGCCGCTGCGGCCACTTCGCCCACACAAATGGGAGGCGACCAGGCGGGCGGCCAAATGCAAATGGGCGGCGATCAACATATCACACTTATGGAAGATCCCGATGTTTGGCGTCCAACATAAATGCATAAACTGCCAAAAGAAACAACCAACTAACAACAATACACACAAAAACACACACACACACATAGACACAATTAGACAAAGAAATATCATGATCAAATATTGAGAAACAAATATTTTATGGCGCATAGTTTTTAGTGTTCGTTCCAATTGAAAGTAAAATATCAATTAATAATAATAATAACAATTAAAAAACACTAACTAAAAGAGTTCATAAATAATACAACAAAAAAAAACACCCCACCAATTAAAAACAAAGTAAACTGTTCATAATTGTTACTAAACAAAGTGTTGCAAAATATTGTTGTTTGGTCATTTGTCGTCCTTTGCATGTAGTTGCATTTCTCCATTTTTAAATGTCTTTTGTCGAGCGACGGTGTTGTTAAAAAATACAGTTAAATATACTACATACATATGCATAACTAAATATTTACATATGATATATATATATTATATATAAATATGTGTAAAGTTTATTTTTAGTGAGAAAATTCTATTGATAACATACTTACATAAATATATATATAAATACGAGTACACGCTAGAAAACAGTTAAAATACAGCTAAAAGATGATGAAAATGGCGAGCAGCTTCCACACGGCAAAATATACACAAATTACCTGCAAATAAAAAGGATATTAAAGAATCTTAGAGCAATATTGTACAACTAAATCGGAGAGTATTTACTTAATTATGCTTTGCTTAAATGTAAAAGAAATACAAGCGTTAAAAACAATTAATTGAGATAAAGTAAATGTTTGATTTTCTCTTATTGCTCACGTTATGCATAAATACTTATATAATATATATATAAATATCTAGTTATATTATACATATACCAGAATTGTTCATAATTAATTTATAAATATTGTAAACAAATTTCGAATCATTCCCCTCTTTACTTAAAGCATATGTATATTTATTTATATTTAGCCAGCTGTTTATATAATTAATTTATAATATTTTGTTCAAGTTTTTTGTTATGCGTCGTAACTCGAAACAAAAAAAATACTCGCAACATTATCGGAAACTCATCCTAGTGGATCCATATTGGCATCCAATATGGTTTTCTCTATCTCTATTATAAATACTTACATAATCTGGCAGCCAGAGAAGACTCCTAGCTTGCAACTAATTGAATTTGCATAGTTAATTAATGAGTATTTCATTTTAAAACGAACGCAACACTAAAAATTATCATTTAACATGTCAAATATTTGGTTTGTAACTTAACGGAATAACAGACGACATCTCATCTATATATATATAAATATATTCTATGCTAATGAATTGTACATGCCAAAACTGCCCCAGAACAGTCCAGTTAAAAGCCAATTGCAGCCTGCAGCAAAACCAACTACAATAACTACGAAAACAACAGCAAGAAGTACGCTGAATTCAATTACGTTGTTAAGTAGTTTAAATATTTGCTATTTATGTAGTGTTGCACAGAGTTGCTTTTGATAATAAACTGCTCGTAATTAAAACGATAACAACTATGTGTAAATATATAGTTGAGTAGCTAATAATTGATTGATATCCCTAATTTTAAATGTATTTCGAATGCTTGAGTTTTGATTTCCACTTTCGTGAATATATTAAAGTAGAAAAAGACTCTTAAAAGTATGCTATGTATATTGAAGAGGCATTGGAAATCGGAACATATTCATTTATTTGTTTTTAGCATTTTGTTTTTCCTTTTTGTAATAATTATAATTATGGTAACCCGACAGCGTTTTGATTTCTCTACCAATTATCCAATTGGGTATACAAATTTAACCTTTTCACTAGACTGGCCCCTTGGCAAAGCACGATTCCTTAGTTCGCACACAATCTTTTTATTATTGATGCTCTATTAATTTCTATTATTATTCCCAACTGTATATATATTTGTATTATATAAGAATATACGGTTATTTAACTAAAATGCGCTTTACTTACCTCGTCCTAGAGCCTCCGTTGATGATATGCGAGCCGCAGCACAGCAGACAGGATACGGCGGCAATGTAGACTCCATCACGAGTGATCGAAAGGGAATTGTGAACAATGCACAGCCGTTCTCCTTTACCGGAGCCGTGGGCACGGACAGCAATGTGTGATGAACGAGGATCGGGGATCGTGGATCGGGGATAGTGGCTGGGGAGTGTGCGATGAGAAAACAAGACTCAAAACGCAACGCAACGCATAAAAGGCAAACTACAGAAACAATAACAATATCAAGAACAGGAATAAGAACAATATCAGCAGGAAAATACCTAAAAAAAAAAAATACGTGTGCAATTTATTGTCTGGCGACCAAGTTCCAAATTAATCTAGATCGCAACAATAAAAGGTTCTCTCGCGGTATAAATATATACATATAGAGATAACGACAATGTTTGTAAAGTTGAACAGATAACGATTGAAAGCAGGCGAAGCGTGGGGGAGGGGAAGAGAACCTCAAGAAACCTCTTTTAAAGAACCGTCTAGTAATTGTAAAAGTTTTTGTGTTTCTATTACATAGTTTTGGCGTTTTCTGTTTCACATTTTGTTGCCTGTGTATCATTCCAATTTTGATTTCAAATTTAACACACAGAAAATATTAAAACTTGTTTGAAATTTAGTGAAAAGCAAATAAAGATAGACAAACAATAATATATAATTGAACATAATTAAATTAACTTATTGAACGATGGCATAATTATGTGAAATTTACGTTTAGTCATAGTTTAAATATACCTAAAATATATTTAAATGCATAATACAAATACTTATTAAAATATAAAAAAAAAGAAAAATAAATAAATAAATGTATGTAAACCATATTAAAATTGAATTATACATAAATTAAATTATGTTAAATAAAATTAATTATACATAAATTATGTTTTTTCAAAAGTTTTATTGTGATTCAAGCTCAACTGTTTGATGTTTAACAAAGTGTTGATATATGTATTTTACTATTATGGGGCAATGTAAGTAGTTCAACAATTTTAAAATATGCATAATATTTAAATGGAAATTATTTAAAAATGTGTATATAACATGATTTATTCCTCCTCCTCCTCCTCGTTGCTATCGTCATTGTTGTTATCGTCAGCGGTTTCGGCTTCCTCTGGCGCTTCATTATCATTGCCAGCATCGTCCTGTTGGATTTGCTGTTGATTTTCTTCTGCATCCTCCTCATCGCTATCGTTGTCATTATCTTCCTCTGCCTCAGCCTTCTCCTCCGGTAATTGTTCGTTGGAGTTAGCCCAGCGGAAGCGACGATCGCTGATTCCCTCGCCGGACGCCGCAATGATCACAGCGAAAAGAGCTAAATTATTGTAAATATCGTTTGATTAATTATCTTATATATTTCGCACTTATTATGTTCTTACCAAAGCTCATAATCAGAAACTTGTTGGAAAGCATATTGTTGTTTAACTGTTTGATGCAAATGATTACAATGCTGACTGAAACGATAGCTATTGCTTTTATACGAAACTTTAGTTGAGAACTTTTGCCAAAATTCAGACAACTGCGTAAATATTTGCAACTATTCTTAATTTGGGTCACCGAAATGAGGTTAACATTCAACGTTTTGCCTTACTTTAAATTGATGCCAGTTAGTTTATGTTTTCTCAAAGAATTTAAAATATTCATTGGAAGAATTGTAATATAAGAACCTTTAAATTATATATAGTTTTCTGATCAACCTCTTTGTAGGTTCTTAGACCCTGTATTTTAGAAGTATTTACAATATATTCAGGAATTAGAAGCAGGTGCGGCAGTGATTATACAAGCTATAAACTTTGTAGTTGTCGTTACGTTCTAAGCATATTTTTAAAATCATTCTATATTACGAATTTATTCAAAATTGTTCCTTATACAATTATTCCAGACCTGTCCGTATATTTGTAGACATCTGACAATATCTAAATTAAAAAAGTAGCATACTTTTAGGTGTAGCATTAAAAGAAAAGATTGCACTTAAATGTTGCATACTTTCAGGAGAAATTTTCTGGCTCTGATTCCAATTTGAATAGTTTTCAAACAGTGTGCCAGAAGTTTAGGTGTGTTACAATTTTACTGTTAAAACTATTCGATTAATTAAATTTCATTTATTTTCTAAGTTTTGCTTGTTAATATTTATAATGTGTTTTTGATTTTATTGGTCTTTCGTTCAATTCGTCTGTTCACAGGCATCTATCCAATCATTGTAGACGTCGATTGGCTCCGATAGAGATATAATCGGGGTCTGAAAGAATTCCTTGCATACACGACAAGTGATTCGACCTGCACTCTTGCGTTTGTCTCTAATTAATTCGTTTATTATTATAATATACATAGATTTTACCTGTTTGATTTGAACTTACATAACGACATCACAGGATTTGTAGTGATTACAGAAAGGACAATTGAATTGCTTTTCCATTGGCTGAATATTCTTTCGTCGTTGTGGCGGCTTACGCTTCGACTTGCGACGTCCCATAGCAAAATATAACAAAAATCAATATCTCAATAGATCTTGAAAGTATGAAGCAATAACTTATGGTACTTTTTTGAGTTCTGTGTAAAATAATAATAATTAATAAATATTTATTAACAGCGAGCTTTATGCATAACTTTTTAAATGAAAAGTCATTTCCTAATCTTTATTGCTGATTTGTTTAAATTAAAAGTCAACAAATGATTTATATTGGTGCCTATTTTAAATTAAAGGTGTTTTATACCTTTAAGCTCTGTGTTTTCGAAATTAAAGTCGGTAAATGCTTTATATAAATTACTTTGTTATGATTGATTTACCAAATGATTTTTATTGATGACCATTTTAAATAAACCCTTTAAAATAAATGATATTAATACCTATTATTATAAAAGAAATAAAATAAATATAGCTGTTTCCTTAGAGTAATTGAATAATAATTATATTTAATAGGTATATTTTTCTGAATAATTAAGTAGAAATCAGAAATGTTACTTTCTAAATTTTCCATAAGAGTCACAAATAAAGTTTGTCACATTAGAAATGATATGTATAAGCACACTTTATTAAATTGAATAACTTCTGCTTCACTGCTATTTATGCAATTTAAATTTAGATAACTTTTAAAACTAAAATAGAAACTTACAATGGTATTTAAGTTGTCTCTTGGCTCACTTTCGGCTGTATACTAAATTAATTGGCACAGACTCTCATTTGATATGTTTACCAAAGTTTGTGTTCGATTAACTGATATGTCAATGATTGCTTTGATGCCTAACTTGAAGGAAATTTTAAAACCGATACCGAACCATTAGACTGGTTCTATTTGTGCTGAACCTGAACTGAGACTGAACCTTAAAAGCAATAAATTATAGTGAAATATTAGCTATATAATAAAGTGTGTTTAATAATCAAAAGACACTTTAAGAGTGTATATTCAAACTTTAACAACAGTTTAAGGAAGCGTTTGTTGTAAATATGACATGAAATATTAGGAATAAATATATTTTACTTATAAAAGTTGAGCTTAACAGAATAATCTCTATAATATTATAGTCTTTTGTTATGCTCCTGTCTGTTAGTTATTTATCACATATACTATACCTTCTATTTACCTGAGGGAGCTTCTATCCCTCATCTCTTGATATGGAAACCACAAGTAATAATCAATTGATAGAGCTCACATCTGTTTGGGGTCTGGACAGATGCCTCTTATCTAATGCTTTGATATGGTTTTTTTTGCTTTTGATAATATTCAATGTAGCATAAAATCGCTGGGCCTTTGTGAAGGATCCTTTATTGATCCTCTCAAGGTATCGATTACAGGCTGCGCAATTTGTTGCGAGGGCAGGGAAATTCTTTAGATTAGATTGTTTGTTGATATCGTTGGATGTGGGTCAAGTGTGTGAGTTGCAATCGAGATTCGAGGATTCGGCAGAGAGTTTCCCACAGTTTGTATCTTGAACAGAGAGATTTTTTCTGGCTAAAATCGCAGTTGGAGTGATGACAGCACGAGTTTTACTTTTTCTTTTTTTTTTTTTGGCAACCTGCTGTTTAGCATATTAGCACCAAAGGACATGGCAGGACCAACGGGTGGTGTATCACAGGACAGCTGAAAGTGTCAACAGGCGGCGAAGAGTAAAAGAAAACAGTTGTTTTTTTTCGGGACTACCATGAAATTGTTCGCTTAACACCGAGTCGAGTCCTTAACAGGAGGCGTTCGGCACGCAACAGGATACAACATGTTTGGACATGCAGCTGTGCCACACATTTATTGCATTCGCTACGCATCGATATAGAAATTATTTGCTAAATGGATTTAACATTCCAGAGAGAGGAGCTGCTTCCGCCTTCCTGCCGTTCATCCTTCATCATCCTTTCAACAGGCTCCCTTTTGTTGCCACTTTCAGCCCATCGCAGCTCGTCTAATTCCCTTGTCCGGCATCTTTTGCCAGCTGCCGCCTCCGTTTGCCTTTTGTGGTTCCACCAAGCCAGTTGACCATTTGCCGTTTTGGCCCTGGCCAAGTGCTTGTCTCGCTCCTTTTGTCTGGCCTACTTCAATGCACTGCCGACGTTGCTCCTTTTATTATATATTTTTTCTTCTTTTTTCATCTGTGCTGCTCTTTGTGCTGCTTTTGTATGTTCATTTGCTTAAACGCATCTTATCCCGTTAAAGTGTGCTCTCCGTTTCAAAAGTCCTAGTTCGCAGAAAATTGATCCTTTTTGCCAATTTCCGCCAGTAGCCAGGATTTCTTTGGACGCTTCCGAGCGCACACTAATTGAGTCTTTCTGATCTGTACACGAGATTATTGTAATCCAAGTCGGGAGTTCCGCTTTCTTATCGATAGTTCAGTGGAAATTTCTGACAATTGCAATTGACTATTCTTATAAGTATATACTATATAGAATGGTTGGATATATCTTTAGGTAAGCTATAGCTTATAGTATATACTACAGAATGGCTGAATATCTTTAAAACAGCTCTCCAAATAAAAGTTCAGTTTGTTTTCATTCATAAAATGTCTTAACATATTGTTAAACTTATTTATAATAGATCACACAATTTTGAAAAATTCCCTTGCTAGTTATAAACTTTTAGAATTACAAACGCCTTTAATAAAAACATTTTACATCATATTTTCAGGCATATGTTCTTTATTTTAAATATAATAAATGTTATTATGAATTGCCTTCTTAAAGTAATAAATCCTATAAATCCTATTATCGATAATTTAATTATTCTCTATCTGTTATCTAAAACGTGAGATTCGTTTTCTTAGTCACAGTTTTTCTGAAATTCTTGAGAGATGAAATAAACTTCTTATCCTAAAAACAATATTTGTTTTTTTAAGAATCTTTCTGAATGATAGTTCGTCTTTGCTTTCTTTCAGAAAGTATTTTAATATTTTCTTAAGATTCTTTATAATAAACCACACATTTTTGTAATGGTAAACTTTAAGTTTCTTTGGTAGTTATAAACTTAAAAAGAACTAACGTCTTTAAAAAACAATTTAAGAACAACCAGCAGGAATATTTTCTTCACTTAAAAATATCCAACTTTGAAGATATCTTCTTCTATAAGAGGATCTAAGCAAAGGCTTTTTAGTACATTAAGTAGTAATTCTTCTATTTCTTGAACACACTTAAAACTTACTTTTTTGAATTTTTTAATAGTTTATATACTTATATAGAAAATATTTTATTTTAAAACTTTTTGAAATGTAAATTCTCCAAAGTTTTCCTTTCACACAAGGCCATTGTATTATACGGAAGATCACACAACTTTTCCAGTAATAAGCCTCAACAGTTGTCTGTTAATTATAGGCTTCATATAACCCTCATCATTATTGAGACCATTAAAACTAACCAATCTCATAAACAGGCCACACCTGAGTTATCGTTTTGCCCGCAGCCAAAAGCTTTTTCTGTAAATTAAAAAAAACTTTTGCTCTTTCTGCCCAATTAGATGTTTTAAATGCCATAAAATTATTATTATTATTATGTTGAATATTTTAGTGAGCTGAATTTGATTTTTGGTATTCAATGCCCATGTCTGTTCTGCTGTTCTCCCGCTTCTCCCGCTTCTCTCCCCCTACGGGAACACATTCTATACAATGTTTTCAACACAAATGTTATGCATTCGGGCGCCCCGAAACATGATTATTAATTAAAATTCCCAAATCAAAATCGAATTACCACTAAAAATGAAGAATGCATAATTTTTGTTGAAATGACAACACACACACAGATACACTACAAAACAAAGATACAGCAAAGTGTGGGGAGTGGGGAAGGGGGGCGGGGGAAGAGCCGCCTGTCGCCAGCGGCTTCCGCTGCGTCTTCTAAGAATTTCTTGATACAGAACAAAAAAAAACATATGGAAAATGCATATTATAATAAAATTAAATTATGCATAATTATAAATTTTTGTTGACTGCATTTAAACAAAACTAGCCTGTCTGGCTGTAGGAGTAGGGGAAGGAGAAGGGAAAGGGACAGTCGAGAGGGGCAGGGAGCGGTGCGAGAGCTCATAAAACTGTCATAAGGCGCTGCAAATGAGAGGAGCTAACGAGATATGGGGAATTTTCAACAAGTTTTTCATTTTCCTGCATTTTTTGTTTTTGGTTGGGACACGTGTGGCAAAGAACAATGCGTGCAGCGAGCATATTGAGCACATTACACTATGCTACAAGTTTAACAGATTGAAATACATAAGTGGTAAGAAATAGTTTATTAAAGTTATCATTTATTGATTTAAATTTGTAGATATATTTGTATCTCGATCAGGAACACTTTTTAAACGAAGATGAAAGCATATTATATTTGTATTTTATTAATTTATCTTTTTAAAGTTAACTGTCTTAACGACAGCTAAAAACAGTCAACAAATATTATTGAATATATAAAATTGTATTTAAAACTAGCAATAGTTTACAAAAAACAATTTAAGTAATATTACATTTTAAATACAATTAAATTATATATATTATTATATATTATACATTTCTGTAGAAATTTCTTTCAAAATATATATAATAATAAATATGTTGATATATTAATAAACAAAAGAATAAAATTGCTTTAAAAATATATTCATATTCGTAAATTATAATTTAAAGTATTTTTCTAAAATATCTCAGTTAAACTATAAAGATTTCTGTTATTTCTAAGAGCAGACTAAAAACACATATTTACATTATATTACATTATTTAAAATATATAAAATTAATACAAATTTTTAGTAAAATATAAACTGCAAATTTTGTATATTTAAAATACAAACTATTTTAATTTATTAATCCTCAAATTGATGTATAGATATGGTGTGTACATTATTCGATTATTTCCTTAATACCCCCAAAAAACCTCTACACGGGGTAAAAGTCTAGTGACGACAGCATATTCAAGCCCCAAAAATATTTTTTTATATTAAAATAGTTTATATATTAAAATGGATTTTGTTCGTCACAAAATTTGATATCAGTATTTTTGGGACTTGAATATGCTTTCGTCACTATTCGTTTATTTCCTTAATATTTATTTAAATTCGTTTGCAATCAATTTACGCCCAATTTGTCTTTATTTCAACTGTATTTTGTTGCATAGTGTAACAATATTGTCATAAAACCGAGGGTAAAGAATGTTTTTGTGCTCAATTAGCGCATAACATTGTCACAACCTTCCGGCAGCACCCCAAGGCCCATTCTTCGGGCACTGTTTCGCTCCGCCCCTGGCGCTGCAACAGGGACTTCCCCCCTCCCCCCCTTACTACTACCACGACGACTACCTTGTGTCGTATTATCAACAGGTAAAAAGGCTGTTTTAGTTTAGTATGCACAGTAGAGAAGTGAGTGGAGTGGAGTGGAGCGAACGTAGCTGGCACATTGCATAATCGTTAAAATGGGGGAAAACCCTTTTTGTCTAATGCTCATTTCCATGCGTTTTCCCCGGAAAATTATGGCTGGATCGCTGGCACGGCCACAAAAGTGCTCCGGCAATAGTTTAACATATTTTTGCCTCGGCTTACGCGTGGACGCGATTTAAATTATGACAACGAGGAGCTCGACTCGGTGCCTGGCTTCCTGGCGCCAGACCTGCATTGGGTTTTGGTTTTTGGGATTGGAAATGGGATTGGAATTCGGTGTGGGATTTTGTTTGTCTGCTTAACGATTTAAATAATGTTTTGGGGAAAGGATAACAAGCGCGCCATGGCGCTTCTATGGAACCTATAAATTGTCAAGCGGCTAGTGCATATTAATAGGGCAGGTGAGGAGTGCTGTGGAAGAAGGGGAAAGGAAAGGAAAGAAGTAGCTGGATTGCCAGTAGCAGCAGCTGCCACTAATCTTATCAAATACTGACAATAAGCCAATTAGCAAGCACCTACAGCAAAGAAACGTAAGCAAACATTGCGCAAAAAAAGGTTCAATTTGGATTTTTCTCATATTTTCTTTTTTTTTGGGTTCTTGGTAAATGCTACCAGGGAAGCTGTCAGAAGGATTGCGAGTGAGACGTCAGAAGACGACGACAAAATATCAAACGCAGCTGCCGGCAGGACAATGTGGCACAAAGTCAAATCGCAAGATGCTCGCGTCAACCATAAAACTGGTCACAGAGATACTACATAAAACGCATGCCGGAGCCCAGGATAATGGACAGACTGGACAACAGGAGTCTCACTCTCAACTAGTCGTATAGACCGCCCCTGGCGAGTGCTACGACATTTTTGGTGCACGCCAGGCAACCTCTAATTTGTGAAACCTGCCTACAGTTTAGAGATCAGACTTTGTCTACCTAAAAGACAGACGAACCCCCGTCGAGGACAAATCATAAAAGAACATCATTCTACCAAGTTACCATGACATTTGAGATTTAGCAGTCGATGATTGTCAACTGTCTGTGGACAATGTCCCGACAATTGTATAGGGACAACGTTTGAAAAGCGCAATTCTATTCGTAATTCTGCCCACAAAAAGGTACCGAAAATTTGCCATAATCATGAAATTTTTCTCTGCTTTTCTTTTCATTTTCAGTTGCATTTGTCTCGCTGTTTTCAGCTGAATCGAAGCAGAAGATATCTTCTTTATTTTCTTAATCGTTGTAATGTTGCGTCTTTATGGGGAGTTACCCAAAACAACTGAATAGTTCTGGAAGTTAGGATCTTTGTCATCTGTTTGTGAATTTAATTGTTGCTGCTCATCTACAGAAATTATCTTTGTTCTATTATAATTGAGTTTGATGTCTCTCTTAGTAGAAGATTCAAGATTTAAATAGTAGGAAAAGAGAAGGAAACTGCAAGCGAAATTATGGTTATAATAAATAAATAAATAATATAAACATTTGTTTTGAAGAAGTCTTAATTAGTTTATACATTTTTTGAATTTAGTTGTTTATGGTCCTAACTTTCATTTTGTGTTATAGTAAATCTGCTTTCACTAACTTCTTATAAGTGTAAAGAATTCTCAACTTTTAAGCTTTAGTTTGTTCTTCTGTTGTAATTCAAATTTAATGTAATTTTATATATATTCTCAAAGATAACTATGATGCAATTAGTTTAGAAAGATTATTCTTATATGCTTTTATTTAATTCTTTAAATTTTGTACTTTTTCCTACATCACTTTAAGTAATTGATATATGTTTAGTTTTTCCTAACGATCTGAACTCGCAAACAACAAATTATAATTGTTCAGTTAACCAGCTTCAGAAACTTCCTCTCAATATCATCATATTACATAGTAATCAATGTAAAAATCATTATTTAAAATATTTTCACTGCTTCAATTCAGCTTTTATTTTATTTTCGTATTCATTTGTAACTCGTTAAATGTGGCCATAAACAAATATCTAGCATATATGTACATAGTCCGGATGGGCGAAAACTATAAATTATCCAGCATTCATAGGTCCGGTGAGAGACTCGACTATAACTACAATAAATCCCCAAAAGAACGTTTTTCATTTACTGAAAACGTAACTCATGACTATTTCAGCAAAATAAATAGAAAAAAAAGGCCATAAAAATAAAATGCAAAAATGGACGACAGACGTCGAAGTAAAATCAACAAATAAACAAAAATAATGCAGAGTTTTATTTAGGATCAGGTTGAGTTTTTTCTACATTTTTTTTTAGATGAGAACTGGAAGCTGGCCAAAAGCAACAATCACAAAAGTAACCTCAAAAATTTCAATAAAGACCACAACAAAGCAATTTATATAAAAATGCCATAGAGTGTAAAGAGGTGGGCTTAGGGGAGGGGTGAGAAAACAACGGCAAATAGAACAATATATTGGTTGGAGGGGGTAAAAGGAGGGGATGGGGAGGACCTTGCTGGTTGGGGACCCGCCACGACATTTTAACAAAACAATAGAAATCAATTGATTGCGTTGTGGGAAGCTTAGCACTTGATTTCCGTTGTTGTTGCTGTTGTTGTTGTTGTTGTTATTTGGGATACCGCCACAGCGGCAAGGCAAGGGGAATCGCTAGATTGGGGAAATTGCGTGAGCCACACAAAGGACTCGTTGCTGTTGTTGTTGTCGTTACTGGCGCTGCGTTCTGTGGTGCGGCTAAAATTCTATTTTTCCAATTTTTGCGCAATTTATTGCATTGTCAAGGGATTCGCAGTGGAGCTGGAGAAATAACAAAAACAACAAACAAGAGTAAAAATGAAAAGAAACGCAAAAGGCATAAGAAAAACACCAAATAAAAATACCAAACAAGTTAGCAAACGAATACAAATAAGTAACGACTAGACAGATACCCGTTAAAAAGTTTAATAGTTATTTAAACTTCATTTCATGTATTTCATATTAATTTCAAATGTTGGAATGGATTATTCGCCATTGTTTGTTATTATTATAGTTATATATAAAATATATACATTTAAATTAAAGTAGAGAGTATTTATTTATATTGTTTTTAAGTATAACTCGCTTTTACTAAATTTATACGTTAAATAGAACGAATAATTTAAAGAATTATCAGCAGAATGTACATAAAATAAAGTAAATATTAAATATATTCTCAAATACTTTTATAATATTTTTATTAGTCATCTGTTCTTCAACTTTTGCAAGGCAATTGTTTATAGTTAAAATTACATATCGTTTGCTCCTTTCGGACATTCCCTCTGCTTTATAATTACAGGGTATAAAACACCAAATACAAATACCAGAACATAGTGCGGCTTGTTCGATGGTATTGTGGCATGGGTTTATGTGGCACGGCTGCCTGTGGCTGAGGGTTTACTTATGGTGCTGGGGCTTTGGGGCTTTTGTGTGGCAAGCGTAAAAGTAAACAAAGCTAAAAGCGGAAACGCAAGTGAAATAATGCCACAGAGCTGCACGGAACTGGAGCTGGAGCTCAACAAAACGGCAACAACAGCAACTAAACATCAATAAGCATTGACTAACTGGGATCCTTCGACTATGGAACCTGGCAACTGGCAACTGCCAACTGGCGACTGGGGAGTCACAGCATTAATAGCTGAAATTAAATAATCGCTCCTTAAGCAAGAGAAGTCGATGTAGACGAAGACAGTGAAGCGCAGGAGGGAGGGGGAGGAATACAAAAGAATAAGTGAAGACCCAACTGGGATTTGGTTTCGATTGAATAAAATTAATTTTAATTGGTTTTGCTGTGGGGGTGAAATGCTAGTGCAAGTGATTTGTAGTATATACTAGTGTTTGGTCATTAAATAGTGATTATATAACAGTTTGTATAACAATTTGTATAACAGTTGTATAATTTCAATTAAAGGCAATCGATTTTCATATGCGGTAACTGTCTTTAATTGAATAATATACAGTATTTCAATTCGTATAACTTTAATTAGTCAAGTAAATAAGATAAGAATCAGAAAAGAAATTAAATGTATAACAGCTCAAATATAACAATTTGTAGAACAGTATTATGACTTTAATTACAACACAATTAAATATTTTTTTATATGTATAACAGTTTTTATAACAATTAGTATAACAGTTGTTTAATTTCAGTTAAAGGCAATCGATTTTCATGTGTAGTATTTGTCTTTAATTTAATAATAAACATTATTACATTTTGTATAACTTTAATTAGGAAAGTAAATAAGATAAGAATACGAAAATAATGTAAATGTATAACAGCTCTCATATAACAATTTGTAGAACAGTATTATGACTTTAAGTATAACACAATTATATATTTGTTATATATGTATAACAGTTTTTATAACAATTAGTATAACAGTTCTTTAATTTCAATTAAAGGCAATCGATTTTCATATGCTGTATCTGTCTTTAATTTAATAATATGCTTTGATACTAGATACGTTTACTTTCAATAGCTTTTATGCATGAATGTATAACAGCTCACATATAACAATTTGTAGAACATTATTATGACTTTAAATACAAGACAATTATATATATTTTGCATATGTATAACAGTTTGTGTAACAACTTAATTAAAGAATTTATTTTCTTCATTATAATATCATTTCGAACAGTTTGAGTTTTGCTTGTTTTATAAATTTCATCTGAACATCTGTATCTTCAGCTGCTTAGTACAGTGTCGCACAGATGTGACTCATCTAAGAGCTCAACCCTCCATAAACTATCCACAAATTGTCTGTCTACAGATTTTAATCGCAGCATACCACAAAATAGAATCCATTATCCATTAGATTTTGACAGGCGTTCGCGTTTATTAATAAAATTTTATTATATTCCTTACGATGTTCGAAAAGGAATATCTAGGAAAATAAAAAAAAGATGATAAGCATCGGGTCCATAAAGGGTAGTAATAACACAAAATACATGGAATCGGGACTGGGATTGGGAATGTGTGTTGTTGTTTTTTATGTGTGCACTTTACCTGGAACCAAATATGACAAAGAACGTTATGAGTTTGAAATCGTTGAGGCTACAGCTGTTTAGGCCTCCACTACACCTGTTGATAAGGTGGCTAATTTTGTGTGTGCCCATAAAAAAAGAAGAGATGAAAAAAAAACATTTCTATGTTTGTTGGCCTCTAGCAAATTAGTCGATGATTTGGTTAGCCAAAAAGGTTTCGAGGGTCGTTGAAACAGAAAGAGAAACAGAAATAGAAATCTGAAATCTGAAATGCTTTAGGGGGGGGGACTACGACGCCATATGGAGCCTCGTCCCTTGGGTACGATTCCTAGGCAGATGAAGTGTGAATTTCTGGTCTGTGGCTGAGAACTTTTGCTGAAAGCCGAAATGTAATCAAAATAAAAGTAAATAATAAAATCGAACAACCAGGATACGTACAGTGTGTCCTGAGTCCTGTATCCTGATTGTGTTAAACGGTTCCAGGGGGGAAATACCTCGTCCCTCTGTGAGTGAAATCAATGCCACAATCAAAATCAAAATCACACAACAAAACTTGTCTAAGCCTTTTTTTTCGGTTAGTATCCTGAACTATCCTTCAAGGCTGCAGTCAGTCGAGCGTGTTGTTGTTTATTTTCTTGCCTTTGGGCTTTCCCTGGCAATTTTATTATCCTTTTGCCCAAATGCTGGAGTGTGTGTGAGTGTGTGTGTGTGTGTGGGAAAAAAGTATTTCATATTAAGATAAACATGAGCCTTTTTGATTTGTTGTTGTTTATCCTCCTCCTCCTTCTTCAACTGCTGCCTCTGTTGTCCTGGTTTTTGGCCTCAAGTAGACCGTACGTTGATTGAATCTTAAGACTTGCAACCTCTTTTGGTAGTCTGTTGAAAATTTGATTTCAGGTTAAACGCAATTAAATTTTGCCATAGGCTTTGATTTGATTTATACTCATTCCCCATTTCTCTACACAATTTCTTGTTTACGCTAGAGAAAATTGAAATTTTATGCATTTTCCTATAGTTTACCCTTATTATTATTATTATTATTATTGTTGCTGTTGTTGTTGTTATTGTTGTTGTTGGTTTAGGCTCAGTGCGGTCAGCTGTTGAAAGGATTTGAATTTATTTGGCTCCACAACGCTTCTGCTCCTTTGCTTGTTTGTGGGCGTTTCAGAGGCGTTGATTAATTGATTCCATATACAAGAACGATTCCACATACATATGTATATAGGTCCGACACATTTGTAATGAAATTGTTTTAGAACTCTGCCTTGGATTCGAGTTAGAGCTGCATTCTCGCCTCTGCTAATTAGTTTCTGAGGTTTCATTTCATTTCAGCATCATTGCGTTAGTCACTTGATTTAAGCCATGAGATAATTTAATACCCTTAACTTAGTTTGTGAGTAGTAAGAGTTTATTAATTTGCAGTTTCGTAAACAGCTTGACAACTTAATCAATTATTTACTTATAAGAAGGAATCACGAGGGATTTTATGTCGCTTAAGATAAGTAATACTTAAGTTCGTTACTTTTGTTTTTTGTTGTCTTTAGTTAGCAAAATATCTTTTATACATGGTCAATGGCTCTCAGTTAATTAAGTGGTTGACGCTCAGCAGAGAAGTCACATATACAATTATATTAAATATTTAATCATTATAATAACTATTTATCCGTTAACCTCAATAGTATTTTGATTATGTTGTATGGTATTCTGATATCTAAATCTCTCACAATCTAATAATTGCGTTGTAACAGACAGACGGACAGAAGGACGGACGGACAGACAGACGGGGCTATATCGACTCAGCTGTTGTGTTTGCCGAACTTCCTTTGGACCTGTTACGCACATTTTGACAAACTAAATACACCCTATTTACAATTTTAAAGTAAAGGGTCTAAAAAACCGAAATTCGCTCTCTGTTATCTCTGACTTTTAAGTCAATAAATCATATGCCAACACAGCTTTCGATTGCCCATTTTCCACCTAAAGGCATGAGTTTTAAGTTTTAAATACTTTTCTATATAAATAGATTTATGTATGAGTTTTTACTACAACTATCTTCAGTCAAGTTCAATGCCAAAGATATCTACTTGCATATCGTTGCATTGAGGTTCAAGGCTTTTGGAGCCAACAAAAAGTCGTTGGCATATTTCACGCTCACTTGGCTGGCCAGGCTAAGTCTAGATTTCTATTTTTTTTTTTCTTAGCCAAGATGTTGGCCAAGTCAAGTTAGAATTGGCAGCCGCATCCAGTGGGAAGTTGTGTCGTCGAGGACCATAAAATTCAATAAAACGCATATTTGCAGTCGTTTGTTCCGAGTTTTGGGCGCCAAAGTGCCACAAAATGTTTTCGAAGTTGGCTGGAAAAGCGATGAAAATGGCGCTAAAGTTGCTAAGAAAACATAGACAAAACAGACACGAACAAACAGACAAGTTGGGAGCATTTTTATACATCGTCATCGTTTTCATCATCATCATAATCATAATCATCTTGAAACGATTATAAGCGTTTTTTGGCTGATTTAGCATATTTTTCGCCTCTTACAGTTGTGTTTCTGGCTCTGTCTGTTTGGATGCTACTGTCTCTGTCTCTCTCTCTGTCTGTCTGTCTGACTGGCACGCACTTCCGCTTCCGTCGTTTTGGGTTTGACGTTGGCCTAAAGACTTCCGCTTTCATCGGTGCTCTAACTTCATTTTCATCTTATTTGTGCGCCATGAACTTGACAGTTGTCTTATACTCAGTGTGGCAAATATATAGGGTATGTGCAGTTCAGTGACAGCCAAGAGCTTAATACAATTACAGGGTACAGCATATCATATCACTAATTAATTATATTTGAATACAAGTCAAACTTTTTATGCCACTCTAAGTTTAGACTACAGATTTCGGCTTCTTAGAATGATAGGTACCCAGTACTAAGTTCCTCTTCATTGCAGGGTATCCTTAAGTGCAGTACACTTAGTTATGTACCTCTTTCCCTTTTTGCTGTCTGTTGTTGCGGTTTGTTTGCATATGTCGGGTGCGCAATTGGAGGCTGACGAAGAACTTGGATGGGCAAATGTGCAAATTTGTTTTGCTAATGTTTATGCAAATACGCGAAAGCACATCAAGAGTCGGGCGAAGTCGGGAGGAGTCGTAGGCGTTTAGGGAATTGTTGGGTGATGGGGGGGGGGGGAGTTGGAGCTGAATTGCGTACTCATATTTAGATGAAGTTGACTGTTGCTGTTTATGAAAATGTGTCGTAAGTAGATGGTTTTCTTTTTGCTTATCCCACAACTTCCTCCGTCACTGCTCTTCCCTTCACCCTGTCACAGTTGCCTCATTGTCGCGTCTTATGTAAATTTAATGCTAAAATGTTTATTTTAGTAAGATTTGCTTAGCTCTCCAAATGTTGCGTCTGTTTTGCTTCTAATGCTTTCGGGGTGGGCGGATTGGGGAGGTGCCACAAAGAAACCTGTATGTCGTCCTTGCTCGTTTTGTGGTTTGCCCATTCAATTGTGGGGAGTGAGTTGGGGTCGTTGGGGGTCGTTCATATAGCGTCCATAATGCTAAACGACGCATAATTGAAACATTATGTCAGATTATTGTTAGCAAGCGACGAGATTTACTTAGTTGACGGTTTTTTCTTCTCTGGGTTTCTTGCTTTCTTGGCTTGCCCGCAAAATTGCTGACTGAGTGTGGAAAGTTGAGGGCAGATAAGTTTGGGAAACATACGAGCAATGTCAAAGAGATTTGCTTATTTAATGTGTGGCCAACAGATATGAGAAAATATGATGGCAATAACATTGAAAGAGAGCTGGAGTATGGCAGAGAGATGTTAGGGAATAGTACTTTGAGTAATGGCAACGATAAGAAAGCTCAAAATTAAGACATCAAACTCGTAAAACTAAAAGGAAATGTTATAGTCAAGTGGGAGCTGAAGATTAGATGTGATTAGTTATGTTTAGATAAGTTGGTCTGGGAAGAACTTTAAACTGGAGCTGGCAGTTTTCAATTATGATGAAGTTAGATAGAGAATAAAGTAGATAAAGTTTGGTAAGTTATGTATTTAATTTTTAAAAGTATATATCTATTAAATATATATATTATAGAGCTGTCGAACAGTTAAGAAATAAGTCTTCTAATGGAAAATATTTATGTTTTAATAGATAGCTTAATCAAACTAGCTTAGATATCTCGATCAATTTTCATAAAAATCAGATAACTCTAACATATAGCTATTTAAGTAAATAGTCATTACAAATACAAGACTTTTATTTCAACAGCTATTTCTTATTAAATCTACGTATATCTAGTTTTGAGTTTATTCCAAAGCTTCGATTTTTATACCCTTGCAGAGGGTATTATAATTTTGTCACGAAATGTGTAACGCATGAAAGCAGACATCTCCGACCCTATAGAGTATATATATTCTTGATGAGCATCAACAGCCGAGTCGATATAGCCATGTCCGTCTGTTTATATGCAAACTAGGCTCTCAGTTTTTGAGCTATCTGGATGAAACTTGGTACAGATCTGTCATTTTGCTGTAGCCAGTACATATGTCGGAACTGGCCGGATCGGATCACTATATCATATAGCTGCCATAGGAAAGATCGGTTGAAAAGTGCATCATGGTAAAGTGCAAGGGTATGAAATCTTTGGCGTGCCAAAAATAACAAAGATTACTGACTCACTGCACTTTACTAGTTTAAATACCATATCGTAACTCCTTCTGTTTCAACTCCTTTTCTACTTATTTGCAACTTTTTAATCTATTTAATTACTAGTATGCTCTCTCAGTTGGCACATTCCACATGTTGCCTTTTCCTCCAAGCAATCTTAAGTTATATAATGATTAATGAAGCTTTAAATCGCGCGTAAACCAAGCTCATTTTTCCGCGTAGCATCAACAAAGCGAATCTGAAACTTTGAAATTCCCACAACGTTTTGCCATTAATATCACATTTATCAATATCACAGTTTTTCATTTCGTTGTCGTCGTCGTCGTCGTCGTCGTCGTCGTCGTCTTGCAAACGAATTATTTTCTTTTATTTCCTGCTCGCTTTCCTTTCATTTCTATGTGCAATTTTCTGTAAATAGAATAAAAAAAAACCATTTCCATTATAAATACAATGGCACATTTCTACTTTTCCGGTTTATACCGTTTAGATCGATTGCATTTTATAGTTTGTTTTAATGTTGGCCTCACAGGACGCACAGAAGTCTGAGTTGGCGTTGGAGTGGAAATTGAAGATGGGACAGCAGAAGCATTTATTTTAGCTGGTTTACAGCAGCTTCCTCTTTTGGCCCCGGAAGCGCTACAAATTGTCTGCGAGCAGTTCTTAAAAAAAAAATTATTTTATTGCTTCCTTTTCATTTAAACTGAAACTGAATATAACATCCGTTTGTGGCATATACAATGCAGCCATTGTCCTTGCCACTGTCAGTGCCACTGCCACTGCCATTGCCATTGCCACAACGACGACTGTTTCTGCCATCAAAAGATTCTAAAGTGTCCTTCTTACATTTTTGCCCAATTTCTGCTGCTATTTTCACTTTGCTACAATTCAATTAGGCAGTCGCCTTTGTACATTAACCAGAAAGAGAGACCAAAAGGTCAAAAGTGAACACATTTCGCTTTGCCTGTTGTCCATTAAGTCCTTTCTACACGGGTCACTTTTTAATGGACCAGAGCTAAGGTAGGGCAAATGACATATGTATTAGGCATGGGTAATTCATATGAGAGCTTAGAGCACTTAAAAGATGATCAGAAGGATTGGTATAGATTGTACTCTTGGTTAGGTCATATTTTTTTTAGTGAGAGGACACTTCAAAGAAGGTCAGATGAATTAAGATTGCTTCTATCATATTCCAAATTAGAATTGGGCGGAGAATCATCGATTACATTCTCAAGGGACTGCCTTAGTACGGGACTTGGAGTGAGAAAAATATATAATGCGAATAATAAATAAGACTTATTTTAATGGCAACTGATATCAGTCGACAAAACAAATATTCACAGGGTTCCGTATCAAACTCTACACATATTTATTTATCTAACGGACACCCCGTAGAAACCCAATATAATATAATCGTACTTACTTTAAAGAGCAAATTAATAGTATCTTTAACTAAGCAATTCAGTCAGGTCTGTTATAATATCTATTAATGAATTATAGTACAAGAAATTGTATGAAATAATTAGAGTATCCATACAAAATACAGACAAACTGAATCTGGTGTCTGACTCAAATTATAATACGATCTATCATACGAAATATAGTTGGCAATAGTTTCTCTGAATGCCTTAATCAATTCAGTGCAATTTTCATATTTCTATAATATCCTTTGGTATTCATAAACTCTGTTGACACAGTGGCTTAACACATGCCCACCTTTGAGCCTTAATCCTTTCAACACAATCAAAAAGGGCACCTAGAAATACCTGAATGGCACATTTGTCACACACACACAAAAATCCAACCACGAAGTGAACAATTTTCGCAGCAATTAATCAAATTAAACAAGGACAATTCAACAAGGGGTGACCTTTTGGGTAAAGTTAATTGAAAATTTTGCGCTTTGGCCAGATGTGAGGGTGCAGGGGTTACGGGGTTACGGGATGTGGGAGGTTTCAATGACCTTCCGACAGCTGCAGTTTGTTAATTTTTGGCATGCTCTTTAAAACCCACAATTGGGTTGAGGGATCAGGATCAGGATCAGCAAGAAGAGCAGCGGG
Organism: Drosophila histrio; assembly: GCA_958299025.2. Lineage (NCBI taxonomy): Eukaryota > Metazoa > Arthropoda > Insecta > Diptera > Drosophilidae > Drosophila > Drosophila histrio. The sequence goes on along the minus strand of OY729166.1, from coordinate 18,299,525 downwards.
AGCAGAATTCACGCACTATGGCAGAGCAATTACCCAGACGATTAGGCACAGTATTTGTAGCAGCTCCTCCTCCCTCTCCTGCGTCGCATCCCTCTTCCCCATCATCGCCTTTGGTTATTCTATACTTGCCTTTTCCCTTTTTTGCTCGGATCTGCCAATTTTTATCAGCTGTGAAACAGTTGCCATTGAAATGGAGTAGAAGCCGTTAGATAGATGGCCAAGGCAAAGGCAAGCGAGTGAAAAGCAAGCAAGGATAAACGAGCATACACTGAGAGAAATCAATACGATGGAATGGAATACCATTTGTTTTCACTGCAACTGTAAAGTCCTTGACTCTTTCGCCGAGTGCAGCAAAGACGTAGTAGGAGTCGCCAGTTCTAATCCCAGACGCAACACAATCCCAACACAAAACCGATTCGACGCGTCGTTTAAAGAAAAGAAAAAAAAACATTGCGAAAATTGCTTTACAATTGATTAAACATTGAACAAACGCACGGCACGTTTAAATTTGGGTTAAATAGATTATATGAACTGGAAGTGTTATGAAATGATGTGGTCCGCTTACTTTACTCCCTACTATAGTACTACACTTTCCATCCTCTGCCTTTGTTTTCTTTTCTTTTGCTGGCTCAGCTTGATGTTGACTCCCTACTCCCCTTTCCCTTTTCCCGTTTCCCGTTTCCTTGTCCCTGGTAGCGGGACGCCTTTTCACGCTCCAAGTGTGCCAGTTAATGGATTTGCTAGATGTTAACCACAGTTAAGGATTTGCTTTTGGATTTTCGTTCGTTTATTGGTTTCTCGATGGTCATTTGATACAGCTACGTGAGGCAGGACCAAAAAGAAAAACAACAAGAGGGAAGGATGGTTTTGACCTTCAATAACATCGCTTTGGGGAATGTGCAAACGAGTAGAAGTCATTACTTGAATTTCGCATATACTAGATCACTGGGTTGAATAAGTTTCACAATAATGAGCAGAAATGAGAAATTGAAAAACTTTTAACGAGCATTGCCAGAGAAGTAAATAAAGTAAAGATCTGAGAAATCTTTTTGAAATTGGGGCAACTTTGGAGGGAAGGGAATAAGGTTGAACTTTATTGAGATATAATAGTATCTTTAAAACTAAACCAAGCGACTGTGAAGTCTTGAGTCTGTTAAGAATTAAAGTTTTATCAAATATAAACTAGTCGAAGTTATGTTTATAATTCAAAAAGAGTTGTGACATCTTGTAAGAGTTGAATTAAATTACAGGAAATTAAAACAAAACAAACATTTAACTTAAAAATTCATTCAGATTTGACGTAAAAAAATCATTATCAAACCAAAACTAAATAATTGAGCACAACATTTTATTATTACTAAATCTATTGATTGGTTTATTCAATTTAATTGCTTTATTCAATTTATTTTGTAGATATGTTCATAATTGAATAAAGAAACGGTGAAATCTTTGTGAATATTGATTGGAATCAAGGATTACACACATACCGAATATTCAATTGAATTCCACTTGAAAGCAGTCTTAATAGACACGAACCTTCATCAATCACGCATATCTGGAAATATCTAAACTCTTTCTCTGGCCCTTCCTCCTTCGAACATGACATGCCTATCGCTAACCCAAATCTGTCCAAAGGATATTCAAACAAAATATGCTTAAGAAACAGGACAAAGGACATCACAAGCCAATGTCTCCCACTGAGCAGTCAAACTATGTAGACAATGACTAAAAAAGGGATTGAATAACTTGCTTTTTGAATTTGACACGCACTTTGTAAGCAGATATCCCGATATCCTAACTAAGGAACAGGACACAAAATTGTCCAGCTTTAACTAACGACAACAAGCAGGGAGAGAGGGAGGGAGGGAGGTAGGATATGAGAGACATTTCCAGACGTTGTCATGAATCATAATGGCAACGTCCTTTCTCTCTGCCTTTGGGCCACTTTATTTGTGTTGCCAGCGACTTTTTGCCATATTTATAATTTAATTTAGCTGAAATTTTTGTGGGCGTTAAGCAAAAGGAAACCAAACCAAAAAATATGAAGGAATATGTAAGGATTCGCTCGCTTGACCGGAAATTTGAGAGATTTTCCCTCCGCACTCTTGCTCTCTTTCTCTCTCCACTCTATCAACTCAATAACGTTAACAGGCACTAAAAGTCCTCGCTGGACTCATAGTTTGCATGTTAAATGCACATATGTGCGAGGTTTGGGGCTGTTTAAGTTATGTACTGACCATATAAACGACGTCCTATGTCCTATGTCCTCTGTCTACAGTTTATATAGACAGACTGTAAAGTGTGTAGAAAGGGAAAGGGAGAGGGAGACAGCGACATTGTGGTCATATTGCGTGGCGTGTTTGGGTTTCTGTCTGGGGGTCCATATGGGTCTTCGACAGAGAGACTCACACGTGTTTATGAATACATAGAAATTTTTAGACATTTTTATGGCTGCTTTGGGGCATTGCTGCGATACCCTGGCTAGCGGGAGCAGTTAAGATTGTAGGGAATGCCAGAGATTGCAAAGGATTCGACAAAAAAACAGAAGAAACATGAAAGGGATATTTTCATGCATCGATAACAACAACGATCGTGTTACAAACATAAAGTTCTCATGTAGTCAAGGGATCTAAAAGAAATAACTATTAGAATGAATCGATAACATAAATAACGTTATAGTTTCAATGATAATTTCACATTTAAAACCATATGTGATCTGTTCGATTAAGGCTAGAGATAATTCTAACATTCATAAGTTATTGGTACAGATATAGAAATGGTTTGATTTAATAGAATAATTTCTTTAAGTTTTATAAAAGATTTACATATATGCTTAGAGATAAATATTCGTATATATAGTATCTTAATAATATCAATAATTACTCTAAACATCTCGAAGAATTTATATCAAAACTACAGTCGATAGCTGAAGTTTCAACTATTAAAAGGCATATCAACTATTAGTAAGTATAATAATATATTTATTTGGTTTTTGAAATATATAAATATCTTTAGTAATTCTTAATATCAATTAAATGCTCAGAATTGATCAAAAGTTATATTTTTACCATTTGTCAATTAAAATAATGTATAAATCTTAACTAATATATCGATCTTTGATTATATATTGTGTTTTTCTTTAAAAACATCTTCTATTACTACAACTTCAGACATTCTCTCACTTTGTAGAGCATACGAGAATTCAATTAGTTCATTATATTTTATGATTTTGCCCCCCCAAAATTTGTATAGTCTATCTTATGCCGGACTCTGGTTTTGACTACCCCTTGACTTGACTTGTTTATTATTATGCTTGGTCCGAACATACGGTCGAAGTTTGTGTTAGTTTGTTAGTTTAGCCATGTGGGTGTTGACTTTTTTAATGTTTCAATATGACTAAATGCTTTGGGGCAGAGCCAAGGCTCTGGCTTTGGTTCTGGTTACGTTTTGGGTTCCGGGACCTGCCCAGTTTGTGGTGTTTCCCTCGAGCGTGTTTCGTTATACTAGTATAGGGCGATGCCTCTTAAGTATTTATTTGTTGGCCTGCCTTATGGATATTTATAGAAGGAACTGGGGAAAGGGGCAGGGGCAGGGACAGAGGCAGGGGTATTTCACATATGCACATGTGCGGGAGGGCTGATGGAAGCCAAAGCAAGTGTCAAATTCACATGCGTTACGGTCGATATCCTTTTGGGTTTGAGTTACGCAAGGAATCCAAGGAACCTCTTAAGCACTTTGACAGCTACTCTTTTACTTGGGTCTTCCTGCTGTTGATGCCACAGTGGCTCATCACTAATGAGGCTATCAAATGGCTGCTTTACCAAGTGCCACTCGGCTCGCCTGTCAAATGTGTCAAAATTCCAGAGTGTGTGGTTGATTCCCTCTGGCTTGCTACATCTCAGATTTGTATGTCTGCGGCTTGTGCGGGTCTTTCCCCTACCCTTACCCCTACCCCCATTCCCTCTCATTCTCATTCCATATGTCTGCCACACTTGTCACTTGTGTTTTTATAACAGTTTTGTCTCTCGAGTGCCCCGTCGATGGGTATTTTTTTTGTTCTTCACTTCTTCATATGCATATTCCCAAAAACTAAAGTGCTAAAATCTGTGTCATTTATTAATTTCGGTTGAGTTTTTGGGCTTTTACATTTGTCATTAGCACGGATTTGACATTTCAATTATTGGCCTGATGTTATTTTTTTGGCTTGTGGATAGTGGCAAGAGAGCTGACATATGTGGGTACCTAATGGGTTTTACAAATGGCAAATCATAGTCCCAGATATTGGTATGGTAATGATGACACTAATGTAAATTCTGTTGTAGACACTTTAGATTAATGAATCTGTATCTATCTTAACCCCTTTAAATTATAGCTAGTCAGATATTTTTCTGACAAAACTTAATGACTCGAAATCATTATATTTGTATGAGAAAGTTTAAGTATTTAATATATTTATATTTATTTATTTATTTAACTGTCGATTTGCTATCTTTATGCAGATAAGAGCCATAATCAATAGCTTTATATTCTGTTGAGGGGGACAATTCCTAATTTTTATGTTATAGAAGAATTTTAATGTTAAAGAATATAATGAGCTATGGAGTTACCATAATGATATAAGAGCGTACAATGCTATATTTTAAATATTACTTCTATTTGGATATTTCTGTGACAAAATTCAATGAGTCTATGATAAAAACTTTAGTGTTAATTCTTGTTGTTGAAGGAATTTTCTAATGACATTAATTTCTATTCTTTAGAAAACATTTGGAATAATAAATCTATATGTCCTTAACCTATTAAATTTTCTTGTATATTTTGCTGGCAAATCTTTATGTCTTAAAGTGAAGACTTGAATGACCTGCAGAATGGTGTATTTTCTACAGTTTAGCTGTCTCTCTGCCTATATAATTCCCCCAAATTGTACACAGTTAGTTAAAACTCTAAGTAGGCTTGTTTATTTATCTTTCATCTAGGGTTTTGGTTTTGTGTTCAAGCACTTTAAACCTTTCAACGCATCAACCCTTTTAGTAGCTACAAAACATTAGCGCCTTCTAATCACAATCAGGTCCCATACCATCCATCAACATCAGCAGACAGTAGGTCCTGCTATCCAGTGTTCTGACTCCTCTGACTGCTCTGTCCTGTGTACTCTGTCCTGTGTCCTGTGTTACTCAACTGTCGTCTTGTTTGCACTTCGTGCTTTTGCATTCAAATTGTGTTTATTCAAATAGATCTGAGCGCACACATTTTCAATTATTTTATGCTGATTCGCAAGCGCCGCAGATCTTTTGTATCCGTGCACTCGTGTATCTGTATCTGTTAGATACTTGTGCTAACAACAAATTTCATTTTATTTTTTGTTGCTTCTTTTTTTCAGTGACATAAAATTTAATTATGCAAAATCTTTTGCCTCGATTTTCCTTATTTTCACAAAGAAACAAAAAAGAAAATCACTCAAGTCAAAGCAGAGCTTTTCTTCTGTCATTCTCATAAAAATGCAAACCAGCGCGCTCACTTTTTGATGACACTTGAATGTCACATATGAGTCGGAAAATGTCACCACACTGTACACATACATACATACTCGTACGATATATAAACTTTCCCTCTCTCATTCTCTGCTGTCTCTTTGTCTGTCTCTTTGTCTGTCTCTTTTACCCCTTAGACATGTCAAAAAGTTTGACATTTAGTGGCTGGCAAAAACTGTCATCACGCGCTTTCAACTTGACGATGATTGCTCGGTTTGGCATTACGGAAAAGTTACCAACTGTAAGCTGTCTGTGTGTGGTGATTTTATGGTTATACTTGGCTAGAGAAACTATCTATTGTAGTCTTGTTTCTATAGCTAATTGTGGCTCTAAAGAATTTTAAATTTAAGTTAACTGTAACAGAAGTTCTATCTGTAAATTGTAGCTTAGGTATATGGTTAAATTTAGCTGATTTTTAGATAGTTTAGGATGATGTTTTCCAGACGATGTTTTGGTCATTTTTACACAGTTTTTACACTGATTTATGTGTAGTAATATATGTAAATTTTGTGGGAATTACAAAGGCAACAAAGTGATATTCTTAATAATGACAGAAATCTTTGCAAAACGAAGAAAATGTACGACATCATCGTCGTGGAAGGTGGGCATAGTTCTGTACTTTCACCTTAGGTTTTCACTAAATATATGACTTTAGAGATATATTCTGATAAATATGTACAGCATATATTGGTTATAGTCTCTTATCCTTCATACATACATCTCTAATTCAATCTATGTATGTGATTTTCAATTATAACTACGCTCTATAGCAGTACATGCCCTTTACAAATTTCCACGTAGACACTGACTGTCTGTAGAGTATATAACACCCTTTATATACTCTATAAAGGGTGTTGGGTATACTTACAAAGGAAAACGGCGCATTGTCTGCTAATTTCAGGCTGCTCTTTAATCTCGTTGACTGAATCAAAACAGCAAATGTCTAACCAGCTGGGCTTAAGCCTCTTTTTCCATTTTGCTCTTCCCAACGTCTCCCCATCCTTTTTCCTGTGACCTTTCTCATCCCCTTCCCCTTCAGCTTGTAGTGTGCGCTTTCATTTACAAATTTCCACACCTACGCACACAATTGAGCGAGCGGGCAAGTGCAAAGAGCAACAACAACAACAACAGCAACAGCAAATTGTTAATGCCATTTGACAGTTGACAATTATAGCAATTGTCATAGCATTTAACATGACCGAAGGAAAGAAAGAGACAGGTCGATTGCAAAAGAGCGAAAGAGGGAAATGGACAGTTAGCCCTTTTGTTTCTCTGTCTGATTCTCTCTGGGTACGCGGTGAGCCTGTTGTATATCCTGTCACTCATTTACCCTTCTTTTTTTTTTGCATGTCAGCGCGCATTAGTTTCGGGCTGCCTGGCAAAGTTCTCGGACTCTGCTTATCTGCACCAAATTTGCACAGTCATTGTCGGGTTAGTGATGAGGGGGAGGTGAGATGGGGTGCATTGCAAGTTATACGTGTACTCTCCGCCCTTTGTCTGTTTTTGTGCCATCCTTTCATTTGCTGCTGTCCTTTGCCAAGGACTCGCCCCGCACTTTTTTGCCCACTTTGCATATGTGCGAATAATTCAACAGGAGCAACAACAATGTCCTTTGCAGTAGCTGTTGGATTTACTCCAGATTAGGGATCTTTGTTAGTTGGTTGCCCGGCTGACTGGCTGACTGGATGACTGGCTGACTGTTTGCTTGTTGTTTTGTTTGTTTTTGCATAAAAATTACAGTTGTTGAGTGGCTGCAGTTGTTGTATCCAGTGGCAGTGGGTTATATGAATTAGACCTGGCTTGATCCCAAAGCAGCTGCATTTCGACTAGTAAAAGCTGAACTAGCAGTTGTCCAAAAAGTAAGTTCATGTTGAAAATATAATAAGAAATATTTAAGAGGTAATTCATGCAAATTTCGATAATTTTGTAGAAATTACAAAGACAAGAAAACTATTAATAAAATGTAATAAAATCAATGTGTGAATGGCAAGAAAAAGTTGCAAAAACTAGTGTATTTAACTTAATATTCACTGCATACCAATTATGAGATATTTAATTAATTAAGGTTGAAAAAGACTAACAACAATGTATAGTTAATAGCTGAGTAAACCAAATGAAAGATATTTTCACCTAAAATTTATAGAAATTTAGATATCACTCTGAGTTTATATTAAAATGGTTTTTGCAACAGCTACTCTACTTAGCAAACTTCAACTCAATCGATACTCTTATTGCAATACGATGTTCACTGCTGCTTATCATTTTTATCTTCGTTTCTAATATATTCGTCAAGTTTCAAGTTCATATTTATGTTTTCTCATCTGGCTTATTGCACAGAACAGCACAGCTGACTTAAGAGCCAAAAGTGTCTCATTTCTTTTTATGGCATATCACACTCTCGTCTATACAGAAATTGGCTGCCACACACAATCTCAAAAGTTCGACGAGGCGAACAAATATGAAAACTTTCAGCGCAACGAAGCGAATTTTTCTTTCTGGATACGAGAGGCAATCTCTCATCTCCCATCTCCCTTCTTCAAGTCGTTTCAGCTTATACTCCTTGTATGCGGCTCAACACTTCAAGCTGCGCCAAATGCATGAAAATGCAGCTCCTTGACTAAACCTCAATCTGGTATCCTGTCTTGTGCATCCTGCCACAACACCAAAAGCAAAAGCAACTGAAGTAGGTCAGTTAAACGAGAGAGATAGATAGATAGAGAGAGAGAGATAGATAGAGAGAGAGAGAGAGAGCGAGAGAGAGAGTTCTCTGTCTATGTTACCCTGATGCTGTCACTATTTGGTGTCCTTATATTGCCTGTCATTGTTGGAGCTTAAAGAGCGGCTCTGAAATCCTTTTTGTGTAAACAAAATTGTGCAGTTATCCTCACCCCCTGGGCCATTGTCCCCTGAACGTCATTGTAGCAGCAATTCAAATGCAAAATCCCATTTTGCTTCTAATTGCTTTATCGCTCAACAAGCTGTTGGATGTGTTAGTTGTTGGCTCTGCTCATTTCTCACTCGCTGCCTGTTGACAGCATCTGAATCTGAAACTGTATCAGAACCCCCTTGTCTCCCTCCTCCCCCCCTCACCAGCAACCAATCAACCCCCGTTCTTGTCAATTTACTGTTTACTTTTGCGCTCTGTCAAATATGTTCGAATTTTCTAACGATTACAACTGCATTGGGTGAGAGGACCTACATAAACCTGAATCTGGCTTGTCCCCTGTTGGATCTGACCTGATTTTCCATTTTTCCTGGCATGTGTTTTCCATGCTGAGCCTTTTGGGACTTGTTCAGCAAGTTGTTTGTTGTTGTCCTTTAGTCCAAAATACGGATTTGTCCAAATGTGTTGTCAGAGTTAACAACCTGCCATAGTCCATGGTCCATCCTCCCGACCTTCCGCACTGTAAAATTGTCGATTAATTGCTCTGAAAAGTAGCGAACGCCTGAATATATTCCCAAAAATTGCACATTTTGTGCAACAACACTATCGGAGGTGTTATTGTTGATACGGAGGGCGGTAAGTGGATGTTACGATATTACAACAGTTGTGAAAGGCAGTTTAGATAATGTCTTGGGTAATTTGAAAAGTTGATGCAGTATAACAGACAGTTTAAAATTAGAGATGCCGAGAATTACCTACATTTAAAATGTGAAATAGTTGATGTAAATGTGACTTCCCTTTTCTCAACTTTGTAGAACCCAAAAGTGGTTTAAATTTAAGGTTGATTTTAAAGACAAGGCATTATATCAAAAGAAAATTGATTAAACACTTCCCATGTTAACTTTTAACAGTGTACTCAACCAAAACTTTTGTATTTCAACTATTTTGTTATTCAAAGAAATCATATAATAAATTTTATGTACACGCATAGCTTGTTTTCTTTTTTTTGTTTTGTTTGTGTGTAATCAATTTTATAACACGATCCTGACAAAAGATCAACGTGCGTTTAACGCGATAGTTTCCGAGGGGCCTCTGGCCCAACACTTTGCCCCATAGACAATGTCAAACCCATTTTTAAGCAGAAACAACAAAACAAAAGCAAACTACTACACCCCATAACGATGGTTACAATAGAATGGTATAGTCGTAGAATAGAATAGAATTGAAATGGAAATGGAAATGGAAAACAAGAAATTATATTTTTCTTTCTATCGCTTTTTGTTGTCATCTGTTGTTTAGCCTCTTCTGGTCTTTGTCTGCCCGTCTGATGTTGCACCGCGAGACGTCTGAGAGTCTGTTGTTTGGCCCATTGTTGTGTCTTGGCGGTTCTGTGGCCCACGTTTTAGGGGCAATTCCCATTGTTAGGACCATGGACGTGAGTCTAACCACAGGTGTACTACGTGCATATAAATCTATACGCGATGCGTGAGAACTTTTCTTAGCTCAATTTATGTGATTTTTGATTCTCTTTGTTAGTTTTTGTCTTTTATTTTTTTGTCGATTTGTTTTAAGGCCAAAGTAATTTTGTGTTTGTGGTCGGAACAATTGCAAAAATCATCGAGACAACCTGTGGGTGGGCTCATCTGACTGGCGCCAGGACGTGCCAAATGGAAAGCAGCTCTTATAATTTATAACTTAAATGAAAATCAACTTGCCATGTGGGAACTGCTTTCACCTAGTTTTCCAGCACACTGAACATTCATGCATTTTTAAGCACACTTTTGGATTTGCACTGAGTGCTACTTCAGTGCTCCTGCAGCTTCTGGTGTTTCTGTAGCTCTATTTTTTTTCCTGCTCCTGCTCCTGGTCTGGCTTCATAACAATGCTGCTTGTGAATGCTTACCAGTTTTTTGGGCTACTTGTAAAATATTAATTTTTATATGCTTATAGCTCAGGCGAGTACGGCATGCGGCATGCAGCATGTGGCAGGTGTGCACAGGTGCCACAATGCGGGTGGCTGCCTTTCGCTCTGAAAATTGAAATGTAAAAAGACGTTTAATGTGCATATAAAAAATTGAGCAAGGAAATTGCATTTGAGCCCTCTGCAGTAGGTCACAACCGAAGTGCCAGGAATCAGCTACAAAAAAGTCAATCCGTTTTTGCGGGTCAGCTGAGGTTAACTTTTCATAAATGGGTGCATTCAACCGTTGATGCTGAAAATGCAGGAAAGATATGTTATCTTTAAAAAAAAGACAACCTTAAGTTGTTGTCTTTTATCTGCTCATTTTGGCACGAGGATTTAAATAAAAGTATGAAGATTTTTTTTTACTTTATCAGGGAGCCTTCAAAATTGTGTTAGGTAAAGTATCGATTCGAGAGTTCCTAACAGTTTTTAACTGGTTAAAGTCAATCTTCAGTTTTACCAAAGACTATAGAACATAAAGATGAACCGCATCGTTGGGATTCGAACTCGTTACCTCCCGCTCAAAACAGACGTAGAGTTCATCTCAAGCAATAGGACCATTGCGACCTCTAGGAAATGGTCGCCTAAGTCCGTACATCTTATATATTCATTTTTCTTGGAGTTTTAATAAATCCCAATCACAAGTTTGCCTGATAAACTGTTTTGTATGGCAGCGGATCATCTTTATGTTCTTTGGTCTTTGATTTTACTAATATTTGATATACTTATGAGAGGCTTTCTTATATTAATGTCAGTTAATATATTGTAAATGTTAAATACGGCCAACAAAAGTGTTTTGTTATTTATGTTAAAGTTAATCTTTAGTTGAATTAACATTGAAGCTGTTTCCGTTTACTTATCATAATTTATTTGTATTTAAAATAACTAGAACAGTACTACATGGTGAATATTTCTTCAGTTTAAAGATTTACTATTTATTCTATAAATTGTTTAAGCTGTATTTCCTTTTCCCATGCCAATGCTAATTAATCTGCATCAGAAAACTTATCAGAAAATTCGTAAGAAATCTGTATTTTTTGAGCGAACTTTTACCACTATTTCTTATGTTAAAATAAATAAAATGTAATATTCAGTATAAGTAATATTTGAGCTGCTTTTACAATCTAAATGTTAATTTAATCTTATCATTCATTTAATACGAATAATATTTACTAAATACATCTTTAAAATAGAAATTTAAGATTTTTATTGTCATATTAAATACCTTCAGTTTAACTAATGCTTTATTCATTATTTATTTTCCTATACTTTTAATTATGTTAGATAATTCTAAGCTGATTTTAAGTTGACAGCGTTGCCACTTTGCAGTAAGGCCTGTCCATCTTTCGATCGGTCCTGCTAACTTGTCAAAGAGTTGAGAAAGCAATTGCCACTTAAGACCAGCTCACATTTAGTCTGGTACTACGACAATCTTTATATCTGAATACAAGCTCATATAGCAAATTGTCGCATATCAATTTTTATAATTTGTACAGTTTAAACAAAAGAAATATTATGCAACACATTGGCGCTTGCATTAAGCGGCATGTGGAACAAATGGCAACAATTTAAACCAAATTGCTGGATGGACGCCCCGTCGCTTCAACGTTTTGGGCTTGCGCCAATGGCCACGCCCCTTTTTACACCTTTTGATGCGAATCGAGTTGGTAGAGAACAAGGCGTGTGCTTTAGCTGTCTGACACGCAACTCTGCACTTATAATATCACCACCTTGGGAACCTCAAGAACTGCGGGAACGTAACGGGAATGGGGAAGAGGAAGGGGAACGGGAACGGTGTAGGGACACGCCCCAAAAAAAAATGTATTCCGAGTCCAATAATAACCTGGGTAAATATTCGTACTTGCTTTAAATGCTCCACGACATTTGATTGATGTGCACTCTGGACAGCTGCAGAAATGCAAAATACATATAGTATATGGGCAAACCCGACTCGTACGCGGTATCAGCCGTTGTGGCTCTTCGTGTTTGCTATCCTAGGGTAATTTTTAATGTGGGGTCTTATTTAGTAAGCGCATTTCATGGGAAAGCTCTGCTGATAGCGCAAACGACAGCGCTTGACAATGCTAAAGGTCCTGGCAGTGGGTATACCAGACTAACTATTCAGCTACAATATTTACAAAAAAATTGGTTAATTTCAGAGCCATTATTCAAGTTGACAGAATTATAATTCTCCGAATTTCCATAGTTAATTTTGCATTTGGTAATTTTGTTAAATAATTCTTTGTTTTAAAATTGTTGAACTTCTTTTACATATGTAGAAGAAATTATTTTTAAAATTTATTGAATCGCTTAATGATTAATTTATGTTTGCTATATGCTCAAATTTATATAGACTTCATTTAATTATTATTTTTGTTAACTTACAATTATAGCAAAGTAATTTTAAGTATGCAGAACTACCGTTAAACTTCGCATTTTAAATATGGTTTGCCTAATAAATACCTTTAATTACCTACCATTACTTTGGGTAGCTGATAGGAATTAATAAGTAATTATTTAATTTTCCAAATACCTAATTGAATTAAAACTAATTGCAAAATTGACATTTAATATACATATGTAGTTTTCATAAAGCAACTCCCTTGAATTACTTTCAATTACCTTCAATTACTTATAGTAATTGCATGAAATTACGAAGTAATGCCTGAGTTAAATACTGTTAATTCTATTGTGTAACAATAAGTTGTAAATGTTTCCACAGTAATATATATTGATTGGAGTTTAGTCGTAACTTGTAGGGTATTATTGCGTTTGTTACACGTTTTTTCACTCATTTTTCGGGCAATTTAAATATGCATGAGCGTGAAATTTTGCACGAAAATATGTCACTAGTACCAGCAGCAGCAATAACAACAAAAACAGCAATGCCAACACACATATACAACTACAACAACAACGGTGGCAACAACAAGAACATTTATGACAAAATTCCATTTGGCGATCCCATTCCAGAATCGCTTTGGCACAAGCGGTGGGTGTTTAGGCTAATGACTTTCGGCATCGGCCCCCCAAACGAATATAGCGAGAGGAGTCTGTTGGTGACAGGGGGGAATGAGGGGGAGGAAGTGTAGAGGTTTGGGCGGGGGCGGGGGGGGGAGTAGGTTCATGTGGAATTTGTCATGTGTCAGTATGACTTAAATGCCGAGAAAATAATAATTTTTTTCTCCCAGCTTTGACTGGCACTCAACAACAACAAGAACAACAACAAATTGATTCGAGTGGTGCCGCTCTAATGGACTTTGATAAGGTGGCAACACCATCCGCCGAACGGTAACAAGCAAATTTATGCAAATCCGCATTTGACCCAAATTAGCACGAAATTTTGTTAGATTAGGCGCATTTCATTTCCGTTTTGGAGTACGCCAAAAAAATAATAAAAATGTTACGAATCCCCCTTTTAAAATATATAACACTTCTCTATTTATCGGCTAATGGGGGAATGGTGGGGGCGGGGGGCTTTTAGCAGAAGGCCATTTCGATGCCTGAAATGGCTTACAAGCCATAAAAATTGCATGTGTGCATGTAAAAAACCCAACTCTGGTTTCTTGCCGCTGGACATGAATGGTAACATTTCTGGGTAGCTTTTAAGTGCAACTCTTTGTATACAACTTCCGTTTGGCGTGTGACGTTGGCAAGAAATGCAAATTTCTGCACACACACATCCCTGCATACTTACTCCCTGCCGGAATTCGAGTCCAAGTCGAGTGTCGAGTGTCGAGAAACGGAATTGAAGTCGAGTCAGCAAGCGCACACGCATTCCATTCCATTAACTTTATCAATGTAAATCACCGAAATGTGTTGGCTACGCGACTCGTCGTTTCTCTTTCTCGCCACACTCTCTATCTCTTTCTTGGCTTTCGACTGGCCCATTGTTATGAAAGAAGCAGGGAATGCGATACGCGGTAGTATGAACGATAAAACAAGTGCGTGTTGTTGGCACTGGGACGTGTGGAATGTTAAAAGTACTCATAAAAGCAAGACACTGAAATCAGCGAAATGTGATTGTCAAATAGCCACACTTGCCAAGGAACACAGGACACATTACACAGGACACAGGACGTGTTAACCTATTCATAACTCAGCAATCACTTATGCGATCTTTAGAAATTCTTATAATATTGTGTGGGAAAATGAATACGTAAAATAAAGTTGGTAACAATAGTATAACCAATTTAAATATACTCTTTATAACTCAGTAATCACTTATGGGATCATTAGTGAATTTGTAATATTGTATGGGAAAACAAATAAGTTAGAAAAATGAGGTTATAATATAAGCAATTCAAATATAAGTTTTAAACCCATTCATAACTCTATAATTACTTAAACTTTTTCACGAAATTTTGTAGAATTAAATACGTAAACGAATACGTCAAATACAATTTGGTTGCTGTAGTTCAACTTTCTTTTTGCTGTCAATATATTCACTTTAAATATGTTCTTTAAACCCATTCATAACTCAGCAATACATTTTGTGATATCTTTTATATTTGTAGACTTTAGCGAACAAATACAGCATTTATTATAATAATAAATATTGTTTAAGGAGGTTTCATTAATAAACGCTTTAAATAATTTAGAAATAAATAAACAGATACCTATATTTAATCGGCTATCAATTATGTAATTTCCTTTGAATTTGTGTAAATTATATGATTATAAGGAAAAACGTGTCTGTTAATTATAAAATGGTATAATAAATAATATCATTGTATAAATATAAACCTATATAACTCAACAATCCCTTAAGTGATCCCTATAAAATTTGCATGCCAAGAGAAGAAACAAGAAGAGATTTTATAATGATAACTTTTATATTATTTATTGTATTTATCATACCTCAGTGAGTGCTCAAAGTTGATATAGGGTATTTGTACCTATTTTACTATAAATAACTTCCTTAATAGAGATACGTTGTCTCAGGTAACTCTTTCTTGTCGAATTTGAATTTATCACCATTTGTCGCGGCGTAAACTCCCTAAAGACATTTTAAACAATCATTTTCCACGCTTCGGTTGCCAGTTCCCCCCCTCACTCGTCGTCGCTCTCACTTAAGTCATCTGTCAAGGCGTGAGAACCTAACACTCCATAACATAACCATATACTACACGGGAAGTTTCTTGGCAATTTTCAGTGCATTTGCCATGGCACCCTCCTCCAAAAACAAACCATTAGCATGTCAAATCCAGCGTCAATCCCACCCTGCTCACTTCGAGGTGCCATGTAGAGCAAATCCCAACTTCAATCCTTTTTCGGCTGTCAGGCCTAAAAATAATATTTTCTTTAATTTGAACAGGGAAAACAGACAGAAAAATCCGAGGACAACGAGTCAAGCCAAAGACTTTAAGCGCCCTTTGACAATTTTCACGTCAACTACAAATCCCGCCCGCCGATAACATGAGCCAGACACAGGCCGCCCCCTCAAAAGAAAATTCCCAGCCTTGCCTCATTTGGGGGAAGCAGCAAAAAAAAAAAAACAAAACCAAAGGAAAAGATGAAAAATAAATAAATTTACATACATGTGAAGCATTCAACGAAAATCTGTCCCTGGCTGCCTTTATATAATATGTATATACAACAAAAATAAACACAATTTTTCTCGACTACTGTCTGTTGCTCCAACTCCCTGCCTACCTCCCTCTGGAGGCATGCTTGGCATATCTGCTCTTATATGGTATGTATATATATATATAAATATGAAGCGGAAAATCAGTGACAGCAGCCAAGCGCCGATGCCGATGCCGTTGCCTGCCACACGTATTTGGAGTCTGGCTGGAGTTTTGAAGTGGAGTTAAATTACTTTTGGATGGATGAGATAGGGTTTGCCACTCAGTACTCCATACTCCGTACTCCAGCTCTCACCGTATAGGGGGGGGGGGGTCGGCCTGACACAGTGCGTTTTTATCTTTTGTTGTTTTTGGTTTGAACTTATTCCCCAGTTATTCCCACAGTTTCGACTGTTTGTCCATCTGTCTGTTAGCTTGTCCGATTTGACTGGCAGCGAATGAAATATGGCTTTTGCCAAAAAAAATATATCCAAACGAAATTTTGTTGAATATCCTCTACGGCAGAGGATGGGGAAAATGTGGAGTGTTAGGCAGAACAAGGTGTTGGTTTAGCAAATTGCATTCTGATACTTTGGTAACTTCTGTTACCTATTGATTTTTGGCTGTTGAAAGTGTTAAAGTGACTTTAAGTTCTTCTTACAATTTCGACATACGGCAAACAAATTCAAATTGACGCCACAATTAATGGGCTGCTGCCCCTATGCCATACTATGTATGGAGTTTCCACATTGATTTATGATCAAATCATGTAAATTTCACTAAACATCAAGCTTGATGATTATTATTGATGAACTGTTGCGTAAGTAAATGCTCTGCCCCCTCTTTTCCACTCCTCAACTAATTTCATTAAATTTATTTTTATGACTTTGTTGCTGCAATTAAATGATTTCTAATTGCTGTCAGGCGAATTTGTAATGGCTTTAGACCGCGATTCATATTTGATTTTATTGATTTATTATGCCTTCGACTTTGGCTCATAATTTGTCATATTTTTCCGAGGCATTTGATAAAGATTTATTATGACATTTCTTTTGTTGTCTTCACATTAATCACCCTCCACAAAAGTTTATCATATGAATAGGTCTTTCTCTAGTCTTTCAGTTTTCTTTTATGCAGCTAATCGAATCAACGTTTTGATTAGTTAAGAATAAAATCGTATCGTTTCATATTTCTTTGTGTTATCGTTTTGGTATATTTTATGTCATAATTAGGGGTATATTCCGAGACACATAAAGTTAAGTGAGTGGTAATGACGTAGTTATAGTTATAGCTCTATTATAATAGTTTCTTTTAATTCGCATTTAATTGTTCCAATAAAAAGGGTAGATTTATTAGTTCTTTTCAATATACAATAAATTAGAACGGGAATTCATGGAAACTAGAAGAGCTTGTATCAAAGTTGCTGGAATATAGGTTTAATATTTAAAGTATGTATTTCCATAAATATTTGCTCTTTAAGCTACACTATTCTCCCTTTAAAGCTCTTCTATTTTCATTCAATCTCCCAGGACATTCAAAGCATGCCTAACACAATTTTTGACAACTTGTCGCACACGAAATTATGCAGAATATCAGCATAGAAAGTTAATCAATGAAATTACATGCAGCATCAGCATAAAATTTGTCATAGTCATTGCCACACACACACACACATAGAGATAGTCACACCCAGGTCCCCAAGCAATCAGCTAAGCACATTTGATTTTTGCCTTCCTCGGCAAAAGTTGGTATTCAAAAAAAGAACGAGAGAACACATGAGCATTTCATTATCGATGGATAGTATGAGTATATTTTGTATGTACTACATATACATATATACCCCACAATAGTTAAATGATAGCCTGAAAGAAATCATCATGATTGACAATTGACAGTCGGGTGTTGGATTTGTTGTTTGTTTGGGGAGTTTGCCATCAGCAATCAGGCAGCAAATTTTCTTTATTTCCTGCGTGACACGGACTGTGGTCAGTTTTTATGGCAGCTGTAACGGGGAATCGAGTTAGCTTTGTCTTATCAGTCCCATGATGTGCGGGCTGCTCACTAGCAACCACTGGACCACGGGACCACTGGACCAAGGGACCCACCATCATAAACTGACCATCACTTTGATTTTCATTTCATGGTCGAACTGTGTCTGCATTTGTCTGCCCTTTATACTAGCTATCATCTGCTCAGCTCTGGGGTCTAGACTGGACCCTTTCCTAATTTGTTTTCTATTTGCTGCTAATTTCTTCATTTTACCCTCGGTCTCTTGTGCGCTCATTGAGTTTTTCAGTGTGTTAGGCTCATATCGTGATGCTGGTGTCCATTGATTGGCGTGTGTCTGTCTCTGCCAAGTCCCAAGTTGGTGATAAAACTTTAATTTTGTTTAAATTAAGTGGACAGCGTTTCTATTTATTTTCCATTTATTTGTGTGCTCAATGTTCCTACTGATTAATGGGCAGTCAAAGTGGATTAGTTTAGATAATGTTTAATTAGTTAAATTGTTTGTAATTTTAAGTTGACTAGATAATTATAAAATATATTAAGAGAAACAAATATATGAAAAGCTGAAATCCATTGGAAATTCTTAAAAGGCAGTTGAAATTGAGGAAGTATAATTCTTGAGGCTTTGCGATCTAAGGGAAATAATTAATTAAGATTTGAAGATTTGAGTTTAACTGACAATCTGTTGATGTCTTATCACTAATAACTAGTTCCATTATTTTGATGGATTTTTGATCAGCTCAGCTTGTTTTTCTACACTTTTAGGAAGAGGTTCATTTATTACATTAATTTCATACAAATTCTTGATAGTTTTATTTAAATCGAATACTCATTTAGTATTACAAGCTATACTCAAAGTTTAATTCCTTCATAAACTAGACTTTCAAGCGTAGAATTCATTCATTTAAATTGTCATACTTAATCTATTCGTTACGTGCTGTGATTCGTAGCTTTTCCTGATGATTCTCAGCTGCTTTTTCTGTAGTAGGAGCAAAGGAAATCTAATTTTATGTTAACACACGATACTCTATTTGCGCATTTCCTTTTGTTAAAATCAAATAGTAAAAGCGCAGTGAAAATTTTTAATTAAAATCCACAGGCACACCCACTTATCCACAAACACACACACACTCACACACATACATATGCAGAGGTGTAGTTGAAATTCCCAAGCTTGGAGCATATGCGTTGACTTTTTACCTGGAACGTGAGCCAATTATCAGGTAGAGTAAAGAATATACGGCACTTTTCTCCCTCTCTGTCTCTATAACTAAATCTTTCTCTCTTTCTGTCTTTCGCTTGTATTCTCTAGCAAAAGCTGAAAAATGCAATCGAAGTTATTAATCTGATTTTTCAAATCGCTTGCATGCAACGTCATCATCAGCTCGACATCGTCATCATCAGCGTTGTATAAACAGGAACGCGTCTTGACTGCAATTTCCATTTATAAACCAAGTTAAGCCGCTTATCTGGTACCCAAAATCCCGACAAATTGGCTTCGTCTCCTTCTTCTTCTTCGTCTTCGTCTTCGACAACAATGCAAACGTCAAAGTTGCAGTTAGAGACAGACGTTGATTGGTTTATCCCGGACTTTGACTCTTTCACTAGACGGGGGAATGGGAATGGGGATACAAATTATAAAGAATTACGAATTTGATTGACAATTTATGGCGGTGGCTGTCAGCACAAGTTGAGGAACTCAAATAATTCACATAATATGCGTTAGTTACTAGTCTCTGTCGTATTTTGAAAACATCCATCGCTATTATGACTCAATTTTTTCTATCGTTTTTCTCGCATTGTTGGAAGCTGTCAACAAAAAACTGCAGCTACTGTGTCCAGTTTTTTGAGGGATGTGGATGTGGATGTGGATGCGGGTTACCTACCTACCTACAACTATTTATCCCTACCATCATTGACTGCCTTATTTATGAGATTATGCCAGACTTTTTTTTTCATATCGGTGGTTGAAATGCATTTCGATAAAAAAAATTAAATTGAAAAGGCAAAAGTTAATTGCCTGACAACAACAAAAAAACAACTACAGTGCTCATTCATTTATCATGCTTAAAGTTTGCATAGAACGTGTGCAAACAATTTAACGTAGAATCGAACTCAGATCTAATGAAAGGAATTCCATTTTAGGGCGTGCCAAAAAACGCATATTGAGCTACCTTGGGTGGTAACCGAATCGAACTGAAAGGAGGAAGGTACAAAATTGACTGAAAGCGAAGGGAAAGGGAAACAAACAGCGGGTGGTCACTAATTTTTTACGTGACGCAAAAATCAGCTGAGCAAAAAGTCGAATTGAGAAAATCAGAACAAACGCGAAAATCAACGCCAAGGCGCCAAAAAGTATGCAATGCCAGATGAAAATCAAAGAAACGAAACTTTTGTAGTACTCGCGTCTGCGATTGCCAGATTTACCCATCTCCCCTTCTCTTTCGCTTTCTCTTGCTCTTGCTCTATCTCTTTCTGTTTCTTTTTGTCGTTCTGCCTTCTTGGCCATATAATTGAAAGGGCGTGGAGAGTGTGCGAAAACGAAACGTGCAAATTGCAAGAAATTCCAAGGATCCAAAACGAGGAAGGTAAGAAAAGTCTTTATGAATAAATGAACATCATACAATAATATATTGTATTTAATTAATACATATTAAATGTTATGAATAACTTGTACTGATTTAGTTATAGTATAAATGAAGAACTTAAGTGGGGAAATAGTCAAAAAGCGATCATGGGACAGCTTTAATCAATTTTGTATTTAATCAAACACATAGTCATCTACGGATTGGAAAAATAGGAATTATCTATCGAATATATTCTGTTTGAGTTACACATATTAAAACGCCTTTTCATCTATAGATAAAATCGTATATTCCAACTTTCAAAACTTCTGATATCAATTTAGTAACGAAAATTGTTAGACTGCTACAAATATTTAACTCCCAACTAGACTGCTGTCCATACTGATTATAAGTATTCGTAGAGCCCTCGTTCTTAAGATATTTTGGTTAATCTTTGATACTAATTTGGAGTTCAAGTTGAATGGATCTGATTTCTTTAATTAATTAAATAGTTAACTCTAACAGGCTGACTATTAAAATATATAGAATATTTAAATATTAATGGATTTTCGGTGAAAAATGATATTTCTTAAAAATAAGGAACTTTTGCTTATATTTCAATGACAAACTTTTCTATCAACTCTCTGCGAAGCCAACGATTTATCTGTTGTTTATGTTTATAGAAAAAGATCTTTAAAATCGAATAAACTGATAAACTTTTTTCCAACTTGTAAACATTTACTTTGTTCATCTTTAATGTCTTGTCTTGTCTTTAAATTCCTCATTAAATATCTAACGAAATTACTCTAGTCATTGAATTACACATAATTCATGTGTCTTTCTGAGCAGCTTGCCTTGAACTTTTCGCACAGCCCTCGCATTGTCTGACAGCCAACTCTCTCTGGCTGTCTTTTCTGTTCTGTCTGTCTGTCAACCCATTTCCTGCCGCCAATAATTAAAGTAATTGCTACATTTCTGCCACTTGCCTTTGTCTGTTTAGTTAGACAATGAGGAGAAACGGGGGGAAAGGCAAAGAGAAGAGGAAGGAAATGGCAGATAGGCAGAGAGAGAGAGAGTGAGAGAGAGTGATAGAGAGAGCCTCTCAGATTCATAGGACTTTGCCAAAAAGGAAACTATTTTAAAAAGGCAAAAGTACTTTGGTTTTAATTGCAACTATCCAACTATATATGCAACTATTCAACTATTCAACAATTCAACTATATTCAAGTATCCAAGTCTTTGGGTATATTCAGCTAGTATTCAAGTGAATGTCTGAATGTCTGCGTGTCCCGAGTACATTGTAGTTGTAGTAACTTTGGCTCGCTGCTGATGTGTTCTGAGTGTAATGTCCTTTTAAGGTCCTGCAGCTACAATGTGCTTCCGTTTGCATGCAACTGCGCTAAGCTGCTTAACTTGCCGTCGCCAGTGGGCGTGGCTTATTGCCCCATTTCGCCCTTTCGCCCATTCGCCCTCTTGGCCTCTTAGGACGATGCGTGTTAATGATTACTTGAGTTGTTCCATTTTGTGGCCTGATCCTGGACGATCCAGTGGGTTGTGGGGAATTGCACGTAAAAATCAATGTCATTGCGTTGTTTGCTGTTTGTTTTTGGTTAACATTCCTTGGTTCCGTTTCCTACCGCACTTTCTTGCTCACCTCCCCCCCTTATAAACTCTGCTTCCCATTTTCCATCTCCATTTCCTTCTCTGCGATTTTCCCAGTTGCTGTAATGGCAGCCGCTGCAATTTGCTGCGCTATGCTGCAAAACTTTTGCGGCAAAAACAAAAAAGTTTTTCACTTAAACTTCGCCGCATTGCTGCAGTGTGTCCTGAGTTCTGGCCGAGTCAGACTGCCAGCTAACGATACCCTACTTCTAGAGGGTATATTTGCCCATCTGGGAGATGTGATTGAGAGGAAGTGGTGAAGATTGAAAGGTAGGCTTAGATAAGAGTTCTTTTGCAGTGTTTTCTGTAACTATACTGTGTAGAATTACATTTCCTGATGATATGTTTAGGAATATGTTCCCCTTAAATGGTTTTTTTAAATGAAGAGATATTATGAAGTCTTTCCTAAGTTTTATTGAAGTTAGTCTTGCAGCTTAACATATCTTTATATACCATATATCTATACTTTCATTTCTACCAGTTATAAGTGACGAAATGTGAACCAAGAAAGTTTCTGCTATAGTCCGGCTTTTAGCTAATGATACTCTACTTATAATGTATATCCGTTTTGGATCTCTAGACATAGTATGACCTTTCTAGTAAATAAGAGATGCAATCCAAAAATCGTCTGGTATAACTTGAATTTGTTAACAGTGTCTTCCAAGTTCTATGCGTATTAATTATAACAGACTACTTATACCCTACATTTACCCTACTCTTACTAGATCTGTAAACTGTTCTTAATCTGTAAAGATTCAGATAGTTACGATAACAAATGAATTCCTTTAGGGCATTGAGTAGTCGTTGATGTTGCATTTGGCTTGACATTATTGTTGCTCTTCTGATTATTCCCACGTTGGTTCCGGGACCGCCTCTGGGCTGGGGCAGCACTTAAAATTTGTTTAAACATAAGTGGTTAATTATGCTGAACGTTTGCGTGCCATGGCCACAGATAGTGAGAGCTACCAGCTACTCTATAGGATAGTGTGCACCTCAGCCAACCTCCAACCCTACAAAACTTCTGAATGGGATGCACCCCTATAATTAGTTTTCATAATTTTATACTCGTATCACTGCGATTGAGAGTTGTCTCATGTTACCGTCACTTTTTCAACAATTTTCCAACTACCTCGCACTTCACCATCACCATCTCCTCCCTTTCCGCCGCCCATTTCCATTCTCTCGTTCGTTCGGCTGAGAAGGAAACCCGCATAAAAGTTGTTTTTATCATTTCGAAAATTAAAACAAAATATTTACATTTGCAATAAGTTGAAACTCGAATGAGTAACTGAGTGCCACTGTCAGCCAGTCTGTCAGTCAGTCTGTCAGTCAGTGAGTCAGTGAGTCAGTCAGTGAGTCAGTCAGTCACTCTGTCAACCAGACAGTCACTCAGTCAGTCTGCCATTTGGGCAGTTAGCTAACCAGCTTGCTCATTTTCTTGCATTTCATTAGAGTCCTTGAAGCATTTTCCGTTTCTTGGCAAGCAAATTTTTGCCATCTACTAGCACTAATTTTAGCTCAGTTTCTTTGTTGCTTTTACAGTTTATGACAACTTGACGGACATTTTGAATTATGCATAAAGTCTAGAGAGTTTTATGCATAACAATGGCAAGGACCGCTCTCTTAATGTAATACCATCATTGTCTAGGAACCGAGCTCTGGAATTGCTAATGTTCATTTGCATTACAAGTTGTGGCTAAAAACTTGTGTAGGCGTTGGACCATAATATGAAAACTAGTCTAAGTCTTGGCTTACAGCAAACGTAAGTAAATATACGAAAACTATTCGACTTATAAAGTTGACAACCACTTGAAATAGAGCCATCAAATTTGTATTAAATTTATAATGTAATCTGATGGTAGAAGATTAATTAAATGAACAACTTTTAACTAAATTAGCTGTAGATTAACTAGCAAATGAATTAAAACAAGTTATATCAAATATTGAACATAAAATAAAATGTATGTTCTAACTAGTTTCTTAATTAAGCAAGTAATAAAAAACCTTTTAATAAATTCTTTAAAATGTTAAAAGAATTTTGACTTGAAATATTTCAACTTAAGACTGTTATGTTATCTTATATCCGAAAATTAGAATATATATTGGCGTAGTTAAAGAATAATTGATTTCCGAATTATGATATAATTATTATAAATTAAATATTTAAAAATATAAACAGAATTTAAGTATAAAATACTTTTGCCTAATAATAATTCTAGCAATAATCCAAAACTTAGCAACAAAGTAAATATTAGCAAACAAAACAAGAGAAATAGTTAAAAAATATTCAAAAATTTCAAAAAATAAAATAAAACTTTACTAATGTTATTGTTAATAATTCTCTTAAACGAAGTGTATTTAACTGATTAAATTATGAATTGTTGTATATTAAATATGAATAAGTATAAATTAATTGAAAACATATAAAACTAGCAGACAGACGGACAGATGGACAGACGGACAGACGGACATGACTTTATCGACCCACTTTATGGGGTCTGCCGGACTTCCTTCGACCTGTTAGGCACATTTTGACAAACTTAATAGACCCTATTTACTTTTTAAAGGTAAAGGGTCTAATAACGCTCAGAATACATATATACAACAAAGTCCGACAATATTTCAGCTAAAAGACTTAAAGAATATCAAAAATTTAATTATAAATAATTAGCAAGTAAGAAGAGTCAAATTACTTGCTTACGAATATAGCAAAAACTATTAAAGATAACACTTTATTTAATTTATTACCATATTAATATCTGCGATGTTAATCGACCTTAAGAGTCGGCAATTTAATTAGCTAAAAAGCTGCAGCAGCTGCTGCTCTCTCCCTCTCTCTGTCTCTCTCTCTCCCTGTAGGGAGAGCTTAATATCTTCGGGGTTGATCTAGGTGCTGGTGTGGCAGCCATAAAAGCCGAAGAACATACATAATAATAAACAGCTTTTGGGGTTTCGCTCGACCTGGGCTCAAAGGACTCTTTAATAACTTAATTAACTTCCACGACGACGAGATAAAAATCAAGCGCAAAAAATTAACAACAATTTTGCGGGAAGCCTATAAAAGTGCGTTGAAAGGGGCGCAAATAAATAAGGATAAAAATGAAAATAAATATAATGAAATCAAAAAGGGGAGATATAAAAAATTAAGCAATTACATGCACGCGGCCAAGGAAATGCACAACAACATTTCATTTGCGTCATTTTGTAATAATTTTGGGACCAACAGGAACAAGAAACAGAACGCGTAGGATACACACAGGACTCACACACACATTACACACACTACACACACACAGCAACTGCCAGAAAGTCAGAGAAATTAAAGCGACGACTGACAAATTACCCAAAGCAAAAAAAAACCAAACAAAACAAAAACTTACAAAGCGGTAAAGAAAATGAAGAAGAAGTTGCGTGTCTTAAATTCGCCATAAAAGTGTCACACAGACAGACAAGGACATGCGTGTCTTTTGTTTTTATGCGCCACGCCATGCCACGCCCCCCTCCCCCCTGGCCCACGCCCATTAAGCTTGACGAGAAATGGCAGACAGCGAATGCTTGAGGTTAGGTTCATTTGCTCTAAATCTTTTAAATGCCTTTATTTAGACTAAAAGCGTCGAGCAGACGTGACGTGAAGCCAGGCACCAGTATCCTGTCTCCTGTATCCTGGAACCAGGACATGGCTCGCCTGTCAGTTTAATGTTTAGCATTCGTGGCAAAAATTGTTGGCTCTCTCTCTCTCTGTTCGCAGTTGTTTTGCGGCAAGTGTTTCGCTGGTAGCCGTTTTGGCTTTAATGTCTCGTTCGCATGTCCTGTGGGCAGGTCCTGGTTCCGGCATCGACTCCGACTTCGACTTTAGGGTCCCAGCTGCCTTTGCGTGCTGTGTCGCCTTTTATGTTGAAACGCGTGTAAATATTTTGTTTTACAGCTTCTAAACACAGCGTTCTAATAGACTTGGCGGTTCCTTTTAGCCTTAGGTGTCTCAATTTTCTAAATAGTTGCGGCTCCAGTCCCTCCATACCCACTAACCCCTACGGGAGTGAGTTAAGTAAACAAACCGCAGCAGGAAAATGTTTCGCAATGTTCAAATCAATGCCAAGCAGTGCAAATACCATATGAATATATGGTACATATAAATATGTAAGTTTAAGTCTTCATGTAGTATTTGCTTAGGGCCACCTTTTTGATTTCGCATTTCTAGCGTTTCTTCATTGGGGGGGAGGAGAAAGGGGAGATTGCTTTAGACATCGCTGGCGGCGACCATTTTTTGGGGATTCGTTGATGGAGGCTTCTTTGTGGGATTTACGTTTATCAAATTGAAGCTTAAGCTTTGTAGCCATTAGATTGCTTTACCTTTTGAACGAAACTTCTGCGTTATGCAGATCTTAAGTATGGATTCATTTTTGGGGTATTTTACATATGAAACAGCTAGGCAAATATGATATTTTTGTGACTGATGGAATAGTTAAAGGAGTTGAAAGGGAGATCATACTGTATTATTTATTATTTATGTAAACTGGTCTTAGTTTCAGTGTTTTCATTATTACAATATAAATATATAAATAATTAAAAGTTACTTCCACATATTTTAATGTTTTATACTCAGTACTTTCGTCATATGTTCAGTTTATTAAAAATTAGTTCAGTCTATGTATACTTAATGCTATATAATGAAAACTCATTTGTAAAGAGCTAGATGGTCGCGTTTTCACTCATTGTAATCCCCTAGCTGATGCAGCTCTCCCGTTTTGAATTCAAAATGGATGAATCCGTTTAACTGAAGTTAATTTTGATACAAAAAAACTATAATAAACTATCCCACCTAAGATCCTGTATCTATATATTTTAAATCACTTTGGCATACAAGTATTTTAAAACTAATGAAATGCATTTAAATTATTTCCTTCTTTCACTTTACTCAATGTCCGGTGATATACCTACTTAAGAACAAGTTAAATCTTTCTAATTAATGTTTTTTCCTAGATTGCAGTCACAATTCCATGTAAACAACTCTTTTAAATACATAGTCCAGCTATGTAAAATTCTTTTCTTGGCAAACATAAACTCATAATGCCCTTCAATCTCTTTAATTTCTTTCATAGACACACTTGCTGTATAACTCTTTTGAAAAAGGTCACACAGCACATTCATCTGCAGTTGATTTCTTGTCGGCCATGTAGTTAAGAACTGGTTCAATTAATCTAATCCCATTGGCAAGTTTTCACAATTTGCTTTCAACACAATTTCCACATTTGAAATACCCTTACATAACTCCCTCCCAGACAGCTGTCGGCTGCTTCGTTTCCTTTTGGACCAAAGTTAGTGAAGCCTGCAAAACATATGCATTTATATAGGAACTACTACTACATCTGCGCCTTGTCCAAAGTCGAGCACCGAGTACAGAGTACAGAGTACCGTGTACTGAATGCGGAACCCAACTGCAATTACAGTTTACAAATGTCCGCACAATTCACTGCACATGAAACACCATCAATAAAATTAGAGCAAAGGACATAACAGAACAGAGCAGAGTATGGAATAAGTATAGCAGAAAAGGACAGAAAAGATGAGGAGAAGTAAACCAACAAACCGCAGGCAATTGTTTATGGAGAGCAACTCATGCCCGAGAGCCCATAAAAAACAATTTATTAAAAATTCTCTACGCAAATCCGTTTCGAAATTAAAATAACATCATTTTGATTGAATACTGTCCCGTATTCAACCGCAAAACATATGCTACCTAATTTTAAATTACATTACACAAAAGGAAAGAAAAGCGTAAGGAAGAATGAAAAAAGAAAAACCACTCGAGAACACACTCGGTGAATTACTTAAGAAAAAAGGAAAAACAAAGCCAGCTCTTAAATTGCATTTGAGCCACAGACCGCTGTGCAAGAGAAGGAAGGGACAGGGAGAGGGACAGGGAGAGGGCCTGGGTCTTGGGACCTAGAGAGACGGAAAATTTATATAAATTGACTTCTTTATTGTTCTTTGCATTGCCCTCTAATTTCGCAGAATCTGTCGAGGGCTCTGGGCTCTATGGTCTCAAACAATTTACCACCTAAGAAGCCACAAACGCAGCCGCAGTAGCCTCAAACTTCAAACTAAAACCACGAAACTGAAACTGAACCTTAAACTCAACCTGAACATCGACCTCGACCACGACCTGATTGAATTTTACGCTTCATTTAAATTGAATTTATTATCCAGGCCTCCACAGCCCAGGTGGGCGCTCTGTTGGGAGCTCTCGGCTTGGGCAGCTTGGGGTGGGGGCTCCTCTCCAGACCCGAAATCATAATTAATAGACACGCATACATTTTCGGGGCAGAGGGAGGGAGGGAGGAAAAAAAAAGCGACAAGGTAAAAAGCTTTTTCCCCAGCAACTTTTGAGCCTTATAAATTTCCACGCTTATTTCAATTACCTGAAGGCGCTTTCCTCAAGGAGACAAGACCTCAGGAATTTTTAGCACTTTATCATAACCCAAGCCAGGCCAAGGCAACCTTAGGATTATATCTTGTCGCTCCGATATGTATGTGCTCCAATTTGTTAGCGACTTTATTAGGCTGTCTTGTGAACCAGCTGAGTTTTTCTTTCTTTCTTTTATGTTTGTTGGTATTTTCCCGATATTGTTTTATCCGCTTCGTTTGTTTCACGTGTTTGTTTACCTTGCTCGCAAGTTTTTCCTGTTGCTGTCAGAAATTTCTGTTACAATAATACAAAAGAACTTTTTACTTAACTCGGTTTCGTAGGGTTCGTTTTTTTGGGGTTTCTGGGTTAACAGGTTGTGCCCTTGTGCTTATCCCAGACTTAAATAATTTGCGAATCTGTAACCACTCGACCTTAAAGAGCTCTTTAAGAGTTGCGCCTGCCTGTTTTCAGTTGCCAGTTGATAGCTACCAGTTGGCAGCAGGTATTTCCAGTTCCTATCCATCTTTGAGTCATCAATCAATCAATCTATCAAGCAGTCGATACGAGTCATCAAGTCAACCAAACTGACAGCTCTGTTCTGCAAGTTCACGAATCAAATGCTAATCAAACTGAGACGCCTTCCATTTGCCACTGCCAACAACAGAGCCAAAAAGCTTTTAGATTATGTAAATGTGGCTAAATGTGTATATCAAACATTCATTCAAATCGAGTGAGTTCTTAATATACGAGGCATTTTGATAACTAACTGAACTCTCTTTCTACAGCTTATTTAAGACTGACTTAATATGGATTGTTGGTTTGTTTATCAGATTGATTTGCCAGTTGTCAATTCATAACTTCGTCTCTTAATACAAGTTTTATCTACAAATTACGAATCTCTCTTTCTTTTCAATAATCCTACTTACCTGACTTTATTTTTTTCTTTGATTGCACTTTTAATGTTATTATTTTGACACATTCAAAACATTTCCTTAAACTGTATACTATTTTCTTAACTTATTCATAATTAAATTGACTTTTACGACCCATTTTATTTATGATTCTGTATTGCCTAAACAACTAAATTCTTTACTCTAAAATTAATGTATATTTATGTCATAACATTAACAGTTTCCGTTAGAAACCACACCTTAATTTCGATTGAGCTGGTTTGCCAGAATTTTGACTTGAAATTGGCAGCTTTATATAAGCCAACTCGTCTTTTCAACTGCTCGTTTGTCCCATTGTGTTGTGCGGTTGGCCTAATAAAAAAATTAAATTTAATTACCAGCCACAAAACTAATTTGAAACTTTATCTCTGGATCAGCAACTCACACACACACACACACACTAGAACAAGGCATTATCTAACATAAATTTCACATTGCGTGTCCAAATGCTATTTGTTGTCTCTGGAACGCACTTTGTCAGTCCATCAGTCCATCAGTCCATGAGGCAGTCAGTCAGTCAGTCACTCAGTCGGACAGTCGGCATGTCAGTCAGCAAGCTAGACACACGTTTCAGCCAGCATTTCACCACTTTTCCTACTATATATCTGCCATTTTCACATACACACACACACACACACAGACACCTCACTATACCACACACAAATTTGAGTGGCGTGAATTTTTGTGGTTTGCCGGTGGTCTCCCAAGTTATATGCCACTGTCGAGTCTGATTGCCTACGCACATTGTGCCCGGAACAAGCTGGAAGCTGGGAAGCGCCCAGTGGACTCTCTTAGTTAGCCAAATGTGCTACGTGCTTTAGGCTAATAGAGCTGACCTGCCCAGGGATGGGGAAATGGAAAGGGATTGCAGCTGAAGAGAGTCTGATTTAATTGGCTGTTCGGAGTGGGATTATAGTCTTAGGCTTTGACTTTTTATGCTCTGAAACCTTTTGAAGCTGGGCATTTAGTTTATATAAGAAGGTATTTCTGATACTCTAGTGTAGTGTATATATTCTAGATGTCTAGATCGTCTAGAAATCGATATGGTAATATCTGAGTGTCTGTGTATCTTAAAGATGAATAGGATATAGACTCGCCAACATTTGGCAGGCGTGATTATTTAATATTTATTAAAATTCCCTTTGACGTCGTATCTTAAAAGGCAAGGTCAGTTTGTTTAATGTATATATATATTACTATGTTATCTGACTATCCTAAATATTTCATAATAATCTGATTGTAATTAGGAGGTTTGGGAATACATAACAAATCCTTCGAGCAAAGCGTATGCTTGCAAATTGTGGAAACTTGGAACAGGGTAACTTCTAGTCAATCACTTCCTCTTTTCTGCATTCCACACATGCTTTCGAAACTTTATCAATTGGGGTTAGGAATGAGCAGGGGATTGAGAAGACGCAAGTATCATAATAATAGAAGGCTTAATATGTTGCATCGTAAATTTCCGTTATATCCGTAATTGTCAATTGTGCGTGTCATAAAAATCAATTTGAAATAAAAAGAAAAAGAAAATGCCATTTTACGATTTTTCAATTAAACAAATTACCCGAAACAGTTGTTGGGCTGCGTTTTAAAATAGTTTGGCCGTAATGGGAAGTGGCACGCGTTGAGGATTGATATCTTCTACATACATACATATATGTTGCACGTTGCACGTTGCATGTTTGCATGCGGGTCGATGGGCCATCAAATTTAATTTACAATAAAAATTTCAATTGTTGACGACGCTGATTTAAATAGTTTTAAAATTAATTGCATCGTATTGTTAAGCCAAAACAACACACAAATCGCCCACACTTCTAATTTCTCTAAGTACGAGTATTACTTACGAGGGTCTAACAGGAACTAGGGCTAGTTGTAAAATTAAAACCCAACGAAGTGCAACGAATTGAACGAACTTTTCATTTTTCTTTGAATTTCCGCTAGTTTTTGGTTTGGTGACAAAAACATTGTGCGCTCAATTTTTCAACTTTTCGTCCCCCTCCCTTGTTCCTGCTGCATGTCAGCGACCTTTTGGCGACTCATTGGCTCCGCCTGGCTGACCTGACCCAACGTAACTCTGGCCGCAGCCACCGACATTACCACCGGGGTCTTGTTTTTGCTGCTGCTGCTGCTGCTGCCGCTGGTGTTGTTGTTGTGTCAACCAAAGTGTTATTAATGGCTTGTTTTTACTAAATTTATTGCTTGCTATTTATTAATTTATTGACTTTAAATGCAATTAGATAAGAAAAGTGCATTGCAGTGACCATGGTCAGGCAGGCGTTTGTTCTGCCGCTTTGGGCTCCTTTTTTTTACTCTCTTGGATTCAGTTCATTTTTCTTTCGATCATCGGGCATGTGTGCATATGACATGTGTAATACGAGTATCCACTGCAGCTGTACGATAACAGATATTGCCATTCTCCTGTTTAACATCATTTATGTTTAATATTAACGAGTGAAACTGTTTTAAGTACATTTGCTTGCAATGCCCACAGTTGATTCTGTGTTACTCCGGGAAAGTACATCACACAAGAGATTCAGTAGCACCATATCTAATTAGGTAATCAAATAAGTGTTAGCTTCACAATTAATAAGGTTAGTTACTAGCTTAAGATAGAAATACGCTAGTTAACAATATGTAATCTGTTAGTTCAGCCGTACACTAAGTTTTATCTGGCTTGGCACTAAAAACTCTAAGTTACTTAGGAAAAACACATCACTCAAGGGTTCCACTAAAATCACATCAAATTAAACATTCTGCTAAGTGCAAATACCAAATTTTACAAAGCTAGCACAAAAAGGTCCTGAGATATCGAGCAAAAAATAATTTTCTATATAAAAAATATTATCTTGATCTATTTATATAATAAGTTAGTTATTTTCTGTAGATTCCAATGCATCTGTTATTCTTATAATAGCCTAGTACTGGCGTATCCCAAATTTCAATATACTATTCTTAGTAGTTTGCGAGTTACTCTAGAAAAATACAGCACACAGAAGTTCCACTACTTTCAAACTTTACTATACACTCTAGTTAGCGTGTAAACCAAGTTTCATGACGTTAGCTTAACAAGGTCCTGAGATATTAGTTCGAATATGTATTTAGTATATTGTGACATAACATTGTTGTTATTGGTTAGACAGACATTTTGGTAACCCAATTTCCAATATGTATAATAAGTATGTGCATATTAATTTGTTTGTTTTCGCTTTCCTCACAACTCCGACCCCAAAACATGTCACACACTCACTCGTCGGCCAAGTTGTGTGTACGTCTCTGCTTGGGCCAATCAATAACAATTTAAAAGCTGTTGGGACAACATGTGGCAGGGCTCCAATAGCTCAGCTATACCACCTCCAAAGAGTGCCCCACAGATTGCAGCAATTACGCAACATGCCATGCAACAACAACAACAACAACATCAACAAGAACTCCAAGCCAAGTGAAACGCCACATTGTTTGCGGAGGAATGGGAAATGTGAGACGAGAGACGATAGAATGGAAAAACAGTAGAATGGGGGATGTTCTACCCTCAAATTTTATGTCACATTTGCGTCACATGCCGAACAGCCGAAAAATGCCAAAGAAATAAGCTGCAAAAGCTACAAAAAATAATATAACAACAATCTGTATATATAAATAGCTGGCGAAATGCGACAAAATACGACAAAACACCATAAAAGTTAAACAGTAATTTGACATACATAGACGACATGAGCATATGTGGGAATAGCAGCCATCTATGGATGGGTAGAGATGCCTCCTCCTCCTCCTCCTCCTCCTCCACCTCCTCCTCCACTGACTTGTATTTTAAAAATGGTTTACAAATTTTGCTCTGACAAGAGTAAATATTTTATAGATAAAGCGACCAAGTGCGTGACTCTGTCCCTCGACAGAAGCGTCGGCGCGTGAGCTATTTAAGGAAGGCCAAAAAGAAAAAAAGGTCCTAGCCAAAATAAATATGACCTAAATAGGTCATAACGGAGCACATGTTTCTGTTTCAGTGCCAATCTCTGGTCAGTTGAGGGTACTTTGAACTTTGGCCATTGCGAATTTGTTTAAAAATAACAAACCCAATGTCGTATTTTATTTTTGTGGTTACAACTGCTGTTGACATTTTCACATTGTGGTCCACAGAATATTTCTAAACAATTTTCCATTATTTACTATACCCTGCACTCATTAAATGGGCAAGCTGTATAAATTATTAAGTTGTTAGATTTTTATAATTCATTACATTCATAATCTTTCTACGCAATTTGTCAATTTGATTTTAATATGATTGATTATATCATACTTAAGAGTATGTTTTATATATTCTGATTCTCAGAAAATAGTCACTCAGGTTGTTGACTATATCCAACCAATGTTTAACTACAAATTTATAGGTAATGTCATGCTTTTAGGTACATTTTTTTATTGAAGACGTCGTCTGTATATTTTTGAAAATTACTTGAATATTTGAAAACAATTAGCAAAGTAACTTAACAGAGTATCTCTTAAATGATTATGGGTTAACTTTCTTTTGCTATTTCTTCTATTTTAATTGGCTTCTTCTTTTGGTAACTTTTGGTCTATCTAGGCAAGCGTTTCCTGCTTTCAATCCCGAGTCAACCACATGGCATCATCATAAACATGTTCATCATCGCTCGTAAGAAACCACAAATCAAAATGTCAAAATTGCCACAGCTGTTGATGTCTCTATAAAGGTTGCATCTCTCTCTCGTATCGCAATAACTGGAACGGAAACTGGTAACTGGTAACTGGGCAATGCTGTGGCTACCGTTTGACCTGAAGCAACCACCATCGAACCATCGAACCACTCGGAAACAGCAGGGAAGAACATTTGGAACTGCTAATTATGACTGCAGGCTGGGAATATGCTCTGAAGATCATACAAAATACCAAAAATTATGCATTACATGCAACCGTTTTCCGTTTCTTTTTTGTATTCTTTTTTTTTTTTTTTTTGACTTATTGCCTTTATTTTTGGCCTGTTCCCGTTGGCTCCTTTTGGGCACTCTTAGCAGCAGCAGCTCCTGGTACACGTAATTACCAAATTATAGGCTTACCCTTTTGCCTGACTGATTAGACTCATTTACAAAATTCTGCCTCGAACGGTCGGAGACTTTTTCGCTACCAGAGAAAGGTTACAACCCACGTTCGCTTAATAGACAAATTAACTCTGTTAACCTACAGAGGCAGCTGTCTGGCTCTGTCAGTTTGTCTGTCTATGGCCTATACTTAACTTCGATAACATCTTGTAAATATTATGTAATTCTTTTTGTTTTTTTTTTTTATAAATTTCCCATAATTATAGTGGCCATGTTGTTAGGCTATTTGATTTATAAGTGCACATAATTTGCTGCACTTTGCAGTTTGGTGGTGGATTTCGTAGAACTAACAAGAATAGAGAACATTGAATCAATTATTTTTATTGAAAGGCTATAGCTAAGTTTAACCTATGGAAACTAGTTTTAGCTATATGGCAAAATAAGTAAATTCAATCAATAAATATTTACTTTTCAGTCTAATAAGAACTCTTTCTTCTTATTATAAATTAATACTAACGTGGGGGTCTTATAACTATGTTAAGCAAGGGGATACTTGGTTGTTAAATAGATTGTTATCTTATATCAATTACCTCAAACTTATATAATAGCGTTGTCTTCCCTTTCCTGTGGTTCTCTCTATTAACTAATTTCAACATAGATGTCTTATAGTTTAAGTTAGGTTTGTGAATAGATTATAATCTATAATCAATTAACTCAACCCTATTGAATACCTCTCTTTTCTTTTCTTGTATTTCTTCTACCCACTTAATTCATCAGTTTAACTATGGAACACTTTTTAAATAATTAATTCAAACTCATAGTATATCTACTCAAATCATTTTTATCAAATTAATTCATTATCATAGAAGTGTTGAGCACTTTATTTAAATTGTGTTGTGGAGAGAGTATTATCTATTTGTTTTAAATTTGCTTTAATTTAATTTCAGATTTAATTTGCTTTCATCTTTGTATATTTCTATAAATTCTTCAGTTTAGTTTAGATAAAACAAAGTGCTCGTAAAATAAGCGGAAATATATTCAATCACTACACAGCTTTTCCCCCCCCCCCTCTCTGTGTTTTTTTTTAGTTAGTACTTAAATTTTATTGAATATTATTTGTTTGTTCAGTTTCTTTACTTTAAATAACCCCCTTTCAGCTCATCCTTGGCTTTTAGTGTGGCAGTAAAAAAAGAGCTCATTGAAATGTTTTGAAATGTTTGCTGTAGGTACTCGCAGATTTTATAGACTTCTCCTCCTCCTCCTCCTTCTCCTCCTCCCTCGTCACGAGTTCTTTAGCTACCTAGACATGCCTCTATTTTAATAGAGTTGTTTAAGGTAACTGTAAGTTTTTAATAGATTTTCGTGTTTCAACAACGCTGGCAACTTAAATCAATTTGAGTCGAAAGGGAATTTTAACAACACTTTTTAATGGCGTATTTTGAATGGTTTCTCATTGCACGTCTGGCAATTTATCATGGGGGCCTCCTTAAGAGCCCCACGAATGCTCCCCAAATGCGTTGACTATAAACAAACAATTAAAATCGAGAAAAAGCGCAACGAGAACTCAAAACTAAAACTCAACACTTTCATTAAAGCAAAGAGATACCAAATACCAAATACAAACTGAATTGGGCAACAATAAAAAATATCTTTATAGCTGGGAAGTGGAAGTGGAGGTGGAGGTGGAGGTGCGTGGGGATGCGATCTAAAGCTGTCATAAGGCATAAGTCTGATGGGGTCGTTTCTTTGTTTGCCTCTGATCGGAGTATAAACAACAAAAACTGAATGTGACTTAAATGATAAAAATGTCAAAAAAGTGTCAAATGACGTCGACGAGGGCGACGAATGATGATAAAGAGCTGTGACTAAGCAGCTACCAGACGACAGCGCCTCCCCCTGTTTCCTTCCTTAGCCCTTTTCCCCTGCCAATAGCACCTCCTTCTACGAGTATCTTCTCTCAGTGTTCTTAGGGGAGAAACTGCTTTAAAAAATGACAATAATTAAACGCACGAGACACATTTGCTTTATGGAACTTCTTTCCTATATACTATGTATACGTATGTAACTCTTCCGCCCCCGCTGACTGACTGACGATCATATTGCAGTCGCTGTCGTATTACCATTTTCATTTCCAGTTTAAGTTCCACAGTTCGAGACTGTCTCCTCCGTCTCTTCGTCTCCTGCAACGCCCCCTGCTTCCGCTGTTGTTTTGTGGCAGCCTCTGGTGATCTTGCCGCTTGATTTATGCGCCGCCTTTACTGAAATTTTGTATCTAAATGTGGCATTTAAGTTATCAACAACAACAAGCAACAAGCAACGTGCAACATGCACTGTCCGTCCAATGTCCGCGTCCATGTTCTGGCTGGCCATCTGCCGCCTGGCGGGGAACGTTCTTCTTCGAGTTATTCTCAATGCCCTTCAGTTTTCTGTTTTCTGTTTTCAGCTCTTGCCTCATTTCTTTTGTATGCGTTTCTGAAATCCCTGAAATATTTCGCGGCATGATTTAGTTGCATTTCACGCACATCACACGCAACGCGCAACCCGGCTTAGTGGCAAAAGGGGGGCAATGAAGGGAGTCTCGAGGGATGGGGGAATATGGACACATTGTGAATGCGAGTTATTCGCGAGTGCGTAGCTGGCATACTTGTATCTTCATATACAGCAAGGGGCACACCACTCGGTAGGTGTGCCCCGCAGCACAAGAGTTTCTCCCTGGCAGTTCCCAGTTCTCATTCCCGCATTCCCCAATCCCCTCTTCACCCTTCTCCCTTCTCAATCAGTTCCCAGTTCCTGCTGTGTAAACTGTGTGCCATCATTTTTTTCCAATATTTACAGCAAAAGTCGCACAAACTGGCGGCCCATCAAAATAATCTTCTACAGTTGGCCATAATAATTATGTGGAGACGTTTGTTGAATGTTTTTTTTGATACTTTTGAAAAGAAATTATTAGATATGCGATTTTTTCTAAATTATTATTTGTGGTATTAGCAGTCTTAATAATGTCGGAATCGGGATACTTTTTGAACAAAATAACAACTTAAAATTATTGACAGAGAAACATTTAAAACAGATAGATTTGTTGAATGTTTATATACCTAAGAACTATTTTAGATCGCTAGAAAAATGTGCTAGGAAACTGGAAATATCTGTACATAATTTATTCACGGGCTTTTTTAATATTTAATGGAATGAAGATCTACATAAAGGATATTTGGACTCATTAAAATCTATCTGCATAATTTTGAATTTCACTCTAATTTAAGTCAGTTTTTGTAGTCGATAATTTCTTATCTAAAAGCGTAAAAACTAAGTCTTCTTTGATCTAGATATTTTCTAAGAGAAAGAAATAAATTGATTGATAACTTTTCAGGCTTAATAGACAATTTAAATTATCTGCAAATGTATCCCACCTTTTCTTTAACAAGTTTTTGTAAGCATCTAGGATTCTAGAATATATATTTTTATATTTTGTCAATAATTTTGTATTATTATTATTACTATTACATTTCTTAATCGCATCGTTTGCTCACTGATATGCCCTTTTAATTATTGTGTAGCGCATCTAAAATTTTTGCAGCTTGCCGAAATTCGCTTGATTCTCAGTTTTCAGTTTTGGGCTTTGTGTGTATGATTCTCTGGGACTCCATGGGGTTTACTTATGCATAAACTAAAGACAAAAGCGTAGCCAAAACAACAGCTGCTTGCCAATCGACTCATCCCTGAACCCAAAGCCTAAAGCCCAATTCCTTTATGACGCGACTTGAAGTTTCTTTTTTCTCTCTCTTTGTTTTATCAATTTTTTTCTATTTTTTTTTGATTTAAATACACTTGAGGCTCTTAATTATATTACTGCGTGTTTTGTTTTTGATTGTGTTTTTTCGTTTCACAGAAAACAAAAATCACCTGCGGCGTTTCGATGGGTTTTCGCTTTGTATTGCTCACTTTGTATGGTTGTTGTAGTTTTGGCTGTGCCAGTTGCTGTTGTTATTGTTTCTGGCATGCGTTTCATCATCATCAGCTGAAAGCGGAAATTTAGTTTTCGCTAATGCGCGCTAATGAAGCAGCTCGTGTCCGAGTCACAGTTGGATATACGGAGGAACTCTTGTTGCTTTGCCAATTCGGAATATTAGGAGCAGGCTTTTAGCTGGCCATTGCTAATTAGCTGCTGCTCTGCATTTACTATTGTGTTAACCTGACCCAGCTGACTGGTTATCATAATTAACAAGCTCGCTCATTGACCAATACAAACAAACACGCACACTTACAATTGCACCCATTCCCACCCATAATCTCGGCCAGGCCACCCATTGAGTTGCTTCCGTTGTTGCCTTTTGGGGCCAACACAGCGAGCACTTGAACTGCGTCAAGAGTGGACCACACAGATACAAACACACACACACACACACACTCTCACACACACACAGAAATTCTCTCACTCACTTAGAAAACCTCAACGTAGACAGTCCTGACAGTTCAGTTGGACAGGCCCGAAGTAGCGTCGTTTGTCGAGTGGCTAAAAAAGGAAAAAAAAAATAGAGAAAAATACATATATTCTGCCTTTTCTGTTGCCTTTTCATACAACTTGAATTTACTGTCATAATTTTATCCATAGCCGCACTAAATACACTATCGTAAAGACTAACAACAGGGTCTGTCAATTACAAAATAACTCCAAATTAAATTGTAATGTTAAATACTAAATAAATATTACAACTAATTATATTCAATTCCAATTCCAATATTCTCAAAAACTGAATAAAATAGTTTGTATTTGTAAAAAAAATCAACAAAAAGATAACTCGGATATCTTCACTAAGAAATGTCTATAGAATATTTCATAGAATTCTATTATATATGGAAATTTGTATAGATCATTTAGGGTATTCCAAATTCGTTGGGTAAGTTGTTTATTAATTTATTTGGTATTTTTTTTGTTGGTAGTGACATCGCCTTTGGGCGCGACATTTTTGTCAGCAGGCTGCGACGCCTGCGTCATGTTTTATTTGGTAAAAAGTGCAGGCGGACGACGACGGTGAGACGTCTCGGAGGGGGAAACTGAGAAGAAGTCAAGTGGTGACAGCTTCGGTTGTTGTTGTTGTTAGGGCCTGCGGCTGATTATGGCCGATGCTTGTTGGGCCTTGGCTACTGTTACGAGTACTGTGTTTGTTTAGACTCCTGCGTCCAGTCTGGCCACAATGATTTACAAATCTCTAGAAAAAGTTCAGAAAAAACAAAAAATAACAACAATAAGAACAACTCGAAACTCATTGTGGTTGTGGTACGTCTCTGGTATCTGGTGTCATATTGTTTACACAGACAACTGTGTGCGGTTTGATGTTGTTGCCGTTGTTGTTGTTGCTGCACTTGAGGAGGGGATTTGTGAGATTAACGTGTTAAAAAATAAATATTTGGTCTAGTTAGTTTTCTCTGGCAATTTGTTATTCAGCTCTCGACAGCAGCAAAAACAAACAGAGACTGCAACGACTCTGACTCTGACTCCGATTCCAATTTCAGAGTTGGCATGCAAAGTTTTTCATCTTTGCAGTTTTTTTCCCCAACGACATCATCAACTCCAGCACATCCGCAACTCCGTCGTCGTCGTCGTCGTCGTCGTCGACGTCATCCTGGTCATGGTCATAGTACAAGTATCTATAGTTTGCACTCTGCTTTCAACTTGTTGTTTGTTTCCCTCTATTTGAAATGCGCATAAATTCATTTCGGTAATGGGGTTTTTCTTGGATTTCCTCAGTTTGGATTGCATCCTTCATTTTTTCTGGTCTCATCCTGTTGTGGGTGCTGCTTCTTTGGTTTAAGAGATTTGCTGTTGCTTCTTGCCGTGACAAATTTGCTTGTTCATTGTGGTTCAGATACACATTTAATAAGCTGCGGTTCAACGGTCGCTTTTAGAGTTGAATACAAATTCATTTGAATTATACATCAATTTTATAACATTTGATTATGCAATTATAATTTGTTTTATGTGACAAAAGGTTTGCTAATTTTTAGAAAATAGATAAATGTAATGGAAGGTTTTTTGTAAAATATAATATTAATATTTATGGAATTTTCTGCTAAATTTTTACATGTTTTTTGGCAATTATAAAGTATATTGAAGTCAAATTAATAATTTGTATTGTGTATCAATATTTTAAATTTAAATTACTGTTCTTTTTAATCCTCCCTTCAATAGTTATTCATATCATTTTGAAATTATGATTTATTATATATGTAAAGAGTTATTGCTATTTTACTATTCTTAATATAGAATTAGCTTCAATTATACTTATTTTGGCTGTGCTCAATATTCATAAATATTTATAACAGAAATACAATTAATCTTGTTACACAAATATATGTAATTTTGATATCTTTGTTATAAAGTTGTATAACTTTTTATTATCCTCATAAATTCTACTATTTCATTTTCGCAATTAGTTAACAAATGAGTTCGAAGATCCTGTGAAATCGAATATTCTCCCTGGAAGTTATGACAAATGGCAAGAGCCTGGCAAATTTTGCTGAGGTTTTTCCTACAAAATTTGTGGTTGCAATTTTCAATGCATTTTCAATGAGTCAAATAGTTTTTCCCATGGCCATTAAATATAAATCAAAACAACAACGATAACGAGTACAACAACCCTGTGAATAGATGACTAATTACGTCATGCTCAATTAGTTGTATTTGGGTCAGAACTGGTAGGGGGAAGGGGCGGCAGGGGTGTGGCCAGTTGCCCATAAGGTGGGAGCGTGTCTGGCTGGTCAGTTCCGATTGATCGATATGGAAATTAATATGCCCCGAAAATGGAGGGAAAAACAAATTAAATTTAAATAAAGGACGAGCTGACTACACATTGTGAGAAAGGGTTAAGATGGACCCCTGGGGAACTTAGCTACGACCCTTGTTGTAGCCACTGCTGTTGTTATTGTTGTTGTAATTGTAGTTGTTGACATTTCGTTGCGTAAATTGGTATTTACATATGTCCCGTTTGCCCGTTAACGGCAATGGCAACCGAGCCGATCAATGTGTCCCGCCTGCATTACCAATTTCGGAAAATTTGTACATGTCCTTTGAGCTTTTTCCTCCACACAGACAGCAGGAGGTGCCACAGGACTTACTGTTACGTGTGTGTGAGTGTGTGTGTGTGTTTATTTGGTGATTGTCCTTTCGTCCACGTCGCAATGCAGCTGTTTCATGCCCATTTAACACCTTCAATCCGCTTTGCCTTTGCCTTTGCAAGCTACCAATAGATACATAGATACACGAGTAGTAGACACACTTACAGATACAGTTACATTTAAATATGTATATATATGTGTAAGCACATACATTCACATACCGTTGTGCTGGAAAAATATTATCGTCTGTTTGTCAGCCTGGGCATGTTTGCTCGCCCTTCCCACACGTCCTGTACGTATCTGCACTTCTCTCGCTATCTGTATCTGTATCTATCGGATGCACAAGGCAATTGGTTTATTTTCCAATACGGTAGCCGTTCAAATTGAGGAATACGGAGTGGTAGGGGGAGGGGGAGGGCAACGTAATTTGTGTAAACATTTGCCAGGCTTTCTTACTGATTTTTGGCTCTTTCTCCCATTCCTCGACGAATCATCTTTTTTTTACTGTATTTATTTTATGATAAACAGTGTGAGAATTCGTCGGCTGCCTCGTAAATTTCGTATTTTGAATTTTCACTTGCTTCGCATGTCGATTTTCGATTTTCCATTTACGTGTACGTCTCTTGTGTAAACACATCACAGCGATTTCATTTCTGTTCCCTGATTCAGATGTCTGCAAATTGTTAGACAACAAGCAGGAAATATTGAGCATAAATTTTGGCATATAACGAGAAACATATTTACTATTTGGGTCAATGATGTAGACTTTAAAGTCGGCTATTGGGTTAAATTTCTGAAAAAGATATTGCCAAAGATAAATGATTATGATTTCGTTTGTGTGTGTCAGTTGAAGTCACAGTTCAATGATAAAGAAGATCTCGTGTAAGCGTTTGTTTTCCCAGCATTGAGTGCATTTTCCTGCACTCTCACCCAACTAAATGATCCCGAAAGATTCCACAGGGAGAGCACGCTTGAGTGCCGCAATGACACCACACAAACCCTAACAGAAATAGCAAGTAATGCAGTATAAGGACACGGAATATTACCACCCACAGACTGGCGGGAGGATGCCAAACAATTTTCCCATGAAAACAAGCCAAAAATAAAAATATACTCATATTTTTACACATAACATAGATCATTTTTAATAGGGGTTGCTGCTGCTGCTGCTGCTGCTTGGGATGCTGTTTTTCCCTTCCCAATTTCCCTTTCGCTTTTCAGTTAGTTTCCATGTTTATGAGCATTTAGTTAATCAGTTACGGCTATTTGATAGTTGGATAGGAGGGAAGTGAGCTGATTCGGGGGCGGTTTTGAATTACAAAATTATAAAACACGTCACGCTTAATGAAACTTTATGGCGCCTAGAACAGGAGAGAGAGAACACATAACAGGGTCACTTCCCCCACTTACCTGTTCCCAATTAAGCGGCAGGTGTAGCAAGTTTACGAGTTACGAGCTACGAGTTACGAGCTACGAGCCCACATATCATTTCTCTACCGAGTGCTCATTGTTTTGTTATTGTTATTGTTATTTCAAGCGTTCAAGCTGCTCTTTCGCTATTTTCCCGCAGGAGTTGAAAATCCGTTTGGCTTAACAACAGCTCCGGGTATTCGATAGGGAAACCCACACACACACTACACACAGAGTAACATTCAGCGGATGGCAATGTTCCCTCCGACCGAGGTAGTACAACCAACATACATCAAAATTAACTGAAATGTCAGCTGCAGTGGCAACAACTATTTTCACTGCCCAGTTGCAAGTTGTTGCCGTTGTTTTTTTTCTTTTGTTTTTATGTGTTTATAATTCATGCTCATTCATCTTACACGTACTGCAACTGTCGCTGGCATATTGGTATTAAATGTTAAGCGCAGAAAGAGACAGACAGACCGAGTGAGAGAGATAGAGAGAGACCATTCCGATAGAGATAATTACAATTGTGTCATATTTTTCTCATTAGCGCAGTTCAGACTTTCTCATAGATGACATGTCGCTCCATCTCCCTACACATATACGAGTGTATTCATATATGTTCATATATATATATATGTAGGGGGCTAGTTGCCACGCCCATATATATTTGAAGTGTACACCTTTTTTTCGACTTGACTTGGCTGCTGTTTTTCTCTGTTTCTGTTTCTCATTCAGTTTCTGCTGTTGTTAATTAGCTTTGCCTGATTACTTTCGAAAATTACAACTGTCAACGTATTATTTATGACTGAAAATTCATTTCATTTGCAGTTTGTCGTTCTTCTTCATTTTTTTTTGTTCATTGCCAGTAGTAGAAAAATACTTTTTGTTAAAAATAACTAAATGTGTATTCATTACTCAACCATAAGCTGAAATAACATTCGTTCCGGTAGAACACTTTACTTAAACAGAGTTTTTTAAGATAGTTCCAGCTAGAATTTGCATTAGTTGCTTGTCTCA
Source organism: Drosophila histrio (assembly GCA_958299025.2). Classification (NCBI taxonomy): domain Eukaryota; kingdom Metazoa; phylum Arthropoda; class Insecta; order Diptera; family Drosophilidae; genus Drosophila; species Drosophila histrio. Next base: position 18,255,391 of record OY729166.1, on the reverse strand, counting down.
TTTAAACAGTCAGTCTGACTGACTGACATACCTGAAAATTGTTACTGACAGTACTGTACAAAATATCACACAACACATATAAGGAAAATGGCCAATCCTACATATAAATTAAATGATTTAATATTGTAATAATTATAATTGAATAGAACTGATCAAATGGAGATTACCAGCGAAAAAATATTGATATGATATAGAACTTAAGCTTAAGTTCCATTTTCCATTTTGAAACCCTTTTCATTTTCCAATCAGTGAATTTCTTCAGCATTCAGATTTGAAACTGCATACGAGACATAAAAAGCATGTAAAATTTTTAAAAAAATCTGTCACTCACAATTAACATTAACACATATCGAGCACACCTCGGTGGAGAAAGAAACCAAAGAGCATTGCCCTAGGAAATTCCAGTTAACCTCAGGTTGACATCTCTCTGAAATGTATTGTATTATGTGTGGATGCCTTCGCATAAAACTGACAGAGATGATCAAATTATCGGTCCGACATGTATCTGTTAAATGCGATCGAGCGTTGATCAAATGAAGTGCCGCCGTTTCTAGGCCCAACTTCTGGTATGCCCAACCACAATTTGCCCCACTTGGCCAGCTGTTCAGCTGTGGTTCATTGTGGTGCGGTGGTGTGAATGCAATCACTTCCGTTTCAATGATTCAGTTTGCCTCTTTGAAGTGATCGTGCGTGCTGATAAAAGCCAAAGGCAGACGAGTGTGTGTTCCCTGTGTACCTTGTATTTATCTTCAAGTAGAGTATCTTGTATCTGACGGATAGGCATCGGCATCAGCATCGGCAGCGTCAACTTCGTGCGTTTACCTTGCCAGAGTTTTGTTTGATGTGCTCTGTTGATATTTTCTATGGCAATTAATTGATTGTGACAGATTGCTATGAAGTGTTCAACCCCTCTGTCAACTCCCCCATCTTCTCCATCTACTCCTCAATCCCGCTGACTGACACTTTTGTGTTGTGTCATGCGTTTAAATTGAGACTGATTCTGTGTGCAACGTCTGGGGGCACATCATCGCCCGTTGTGCTACACAATGTCTTCCAGTAAAAAGTAATACATTCTGTTTACATGGGGGGAGGGGGAAGGGGGCAAATCTAGCCTGCAATTGCCATAAAAGACGCAAAAAAGCTGCCATTCGATGGTGTTTTCTGATATGCAAAGCAGATGTCGTTGCATGCTACATGCTGCATGCTGCAAGCTGCTTTCTGTTGAAATGTCATCGGAACTATTGCCCCCAACATGCATATTAATTTTATTGCCAACTATAACAAATCCATCGACAACAATTGTGAAATGCATTTAATAGTTGCACTAAAATACAGCAACAATGCAAGCGACAACAGAAGAAACTTTTATCGAACGGGATGGGGAGTGTCCGACTATGAGTTGCTCTGTAATTGACAAGGTTTTTATTTTACGAGACATATATTTAAACATAGTGTTTCGTTAACGTTTGTTAACTTAAAGACAGACATCCTTGTCAGGTTTCAAATCTTCAACAAGTAACGAGTTTGATTTCACTTACAAAATATGATAATATAATTTTAAGGAAATATAATATATATATGTATGGCTTTAAATTTAGCTTTATTATGATCCTCAACCACTGCACATTCACTTAACTACACTTCACTACTTTCAATTCAATCAATCATTAATATTATTATTTATTCCTTACATTCCAACACCAAGTAATCCAATTCGCACAGCGAAATTCAGCGTTATAATTCAAAGACTAATTAAAATGTGATGCTAACCACAATTGAACCGGTTCACACACTATTTGTATAAATTATTCCAAATTATTTCTAATGAATATTACCACACTCTATAATGCTATTCTCCTTAATTCGATTATCATATTATAAAAGACAAATTTAAGTTGAAATCCACTGCCAAGCATTTTATGCATTAACTAGTTGATTTTTAAAATTCGACAATCAATTAAAAAATACTTAAATTATTGGTTATGCAGTCAAGATGTTCTCTTTATTATTAATATATTTTGTCATCCTAATTCTATGTCCTCTATCGGGAAAACATCTCTTAATATAATGTTATATATCAAATTGCATTTAAAAATCAATGACAGATGAGACTCTGAATTACTGTTTACCAATTGAAAATATTATTTCTTTTTCAACCCTTTCTATTAATAGGAAAAATATGAAATGATCACAATTTAACACCATATTTCAGCTTCATGGTTCAAGAACTAACATAGTTATGACATCAACACATTCCCAATACGGTTCAATATAATACAGCACAACTTCTCTTGCCTGTTCATGTAGTCTATATACCCGTTTCAAACTCTTAGATACAGTGTATAGATAGATGGAGCAAAGGAGCAAGTGCATCACAGTTGACAACAAGTGGGGGACAGCTCGGAGTCGCCTGTGTCGTCTGACAGGCTGTCAGTGACAGAATACTGTCTGTAGTCAGTGTCGTCATTGTTGTCGTTGTCACCGTTGTACGCTGGTGGCATGCCACATGTGCAGCAGCAGCAGCAGGAGCACAAAAAAACAAAACAAACTATAAGATTTTATTGCTTTCTCGTATGGGAAAAAAAAACTACGCGAAGCTGATGCTGCAGGTTGCTGCGGGTTGTTGTTGCTGCTGATGCTGCTGCTGCTGCCAGTGGCAGTGGCAGGAAGCAACAAGCCGAAGCCTGGCAAAGCCCTAAAAGATGCTTCACCCCTGCGCTGTCTTCCCTCTTGCCCAAAACTGGCAAACTGCAAACAAGGGCGTTGCACGAGCTGTCAAAATGAGCAATTACTTTGCAAAAATGTTGCACAACTCACGTGTTCTATGTTGCCCCAATCGCCACCTCTCTCTCTCTCTCTCTCTATCTCTATCTTCTCCTTTTTTACCCCCTCTCAGCACTGCAGAAGTCGTTTGTCTTGTCGGGCTGCTGTTTGGGCCAAGTTAACATTGCGCTACGCTCCTCCCAAAAGCTGGCATATGGAATATGGAAATTGATAGCATAACCTACTTAATGTTAAGTTTAAGGATTCATCTAGTAAACCTACCTGCTTGCCTGTCTGCAGCTGCCAGTTTAATTAATTGCTTAGACTAATTACCCAACAAACAGGTGTATACAAGTTACAGCAGTTTAATCTAATCAGGAGTTGCTCCTCTGTCAACCAAATGTGTTACAACCTTAGATTTTGGTTGAAAGGAGGAAATTGTTGGGAAATTAAGTTAAACAAGTGAACTTGTTGTATCGTATAGTGATGGTCTACAAAACAGAAGAACATGCTGAAGAACTATAATAGTAGAAGTGTTCTAAACGAACTCGTCTCTTCTTGAAGCTACTGACAATTAGAACATAGACTGCTTTCTATTGTAGATTATATCATGCTTAAGATGGTCAGCTTACTATAAAGAATATTCAATTAAAATTCCTATGTTATGCTGACATTTTCTTTGACAATAAATAGCCCGCACAATCTGCCAATCTTTTGTTCTTTCTCAGCGCCTTTCTGTTTTTAAGTAGTTCTCCATTACTTAACCTTATTGCTAACTAGCATATTTACCCATGGTTAGCCACGCCCATTAGCAGTTCGCCCACTTTAAATCAGAGCCGTCTGCATTTAATGACATGACCACAATGGGCTGTAGCCCATTAAAATTTCGACTCAACCTCAAAACTCAAACTCATCCCAAAATCTTTGGCACTATTCCTGAACCAATTTCTCTGTTTTTTTTCTATCGCGCCCTGTAAATGTCAGTGGGGCCGCACATACGTGAAAGATGTTGACGTTTACGACGTAGACGAGACTGCCCCTTCCCCTGCTCCTGCTTCTGTTCCTGCCCCTCCATCTGCAGTTCCTCCTCTTCCACTTGCCTGATGACGATGATGTTGCGGACTGCGGCGATGACGATGACGTTTGAACCAGTCAAAGAGTGTTGCCCCAGTCCTTTAGTTTTCCCCACCCCGTTAGACTTTCCTGCTGTTCTTCCACCTCTCGTTTACAGCCCCCTGCCTGTGCAGCCTTTCCATCAAGCTTGCAACGCTTCTGCGGGTGTTAAATGTGTTGCCACTGGCATTGGCTGCAGCTTCCTTCCTTTCTTTTTTTCTGTGCTCCCTCGTTCTTCTGCTTCTTCTGTCTTTATCTTTTTTTTTCTTTTTTTCGGCAACTTTTGCCGTTCATTTAATGGCTTCATTTCTGCTTTGACATTTTTCCATGCAGCTCGTTGCAGTCGGTTTTCCTCCCACACTTCCAGCTCTTTTTTCTCCTGCTGGGGCATGTTTGTTGTGCTGTCAGCCTGTCAAGCTTCCATTTTTCCTCCCCCTCTTGCGGCATTCTTTTTGGCCTTTTAAACTAATTGCATTGCCGTGTGCGTGTAAGTGTATGTGTGTGTGTGTGTGCGAGTTGCAAGAAAAGTGCAATAACTATTTAAATGATTGCAAAGCGCACATGTGGCTGCCACAGCCGCAAACGCAGCTCCCCCCAGAGCCCCTGACATGTCTCCAGCTGGCTGAGAGTCCTTTAGCGTTGCAACAAAGTGTGGCAGGGTGAAATTGCCACAACTTACTTAAATACATTTTTGTTATTGATTGATTGATTTATTTGATGTTTTGTAATTAATATTTAATTTATTATTATTATTATAAATTTTAAATATAATAAATGAATGAATAAATGATGAATAAATATATATAAAAAAATTGTATAAAAAATAAAGATATTAAATGAATAAATTAAGTAATTATTACATAAATAAATACATACTAAATAATAATGAGTAAATAATGAATTAAATAAATACATAAAATAATAAATAAATGAGTAAATAAATAAGTAAATGGATAAATTAATAAATAAATAATTGAGTAAATAAATAAATAATATAAAAAATATATTTAATTAAATAAATAGGCAAAAAATAAAAAATAAATAAATAAGTATCTAGTTATCAGTTTTAAGTTTAAGTTTAAAATTTAAATATTATTATAATTTCTAAACTGCTTTTCTATGGCGTTAAATAAATAAATAACTGGGTAAATAAATTGGTAAATAAAATAATAATTAAATAAAATAATTAATAAATAATTAAATAAATAAATAAATAAATAAGTGAATAAATAAATAAAGAAATAAGTAAATAAATAAATAAATAAATAAATAAATAAATAAATAAATAAATAAATAAATAAATAAATAAATAAATAAATAAATAAATAAATAAATAAATAAACAAGTAAATAAATAAATAAATAAATAAATAAATAAGTAAATAAGTATTAAATAAATAAATCAATAAATAATTAAATAAATAAATAAATAAGTAAATGATAAATAAATAAATAAATAAATAAATAAATAAATAAATAGATAAAAAAATAAATAAATAAACAAACAAATAAATAAATAAATTAATAAATAAATAAATTACTAAATGAATAAATAAATAAATAAATAAATAAATAAATAAATAAATAAATAAATAAATAAATAAATAAGGAAATAAGTAAATAAATAAATAAATAAATAAATAAATAAATAACCATTTCTTTCTATTAACTTAAATTTAATTTTATTTCTTTGTAAGAGTATTTGCAGTTCGTTGAGTTGCAGCTGCTCGCTCTAGTGCCAATTAAATGTTGCTTATGTTTGATTATGGCTGTCAATTTGGTTGCACATTTGCTGTTGTGGCTGGATGTGGATGCCACGCCAGCGTCTTCCAGCTGTTTGTCATCAGTGGGGCAGCCACAGCCACAGCAGCAGCAGGAGTAGGAGTAGGAGTAGGCGAGGAGGCAGTAGTGGGAGGAGCAAGTGCTAGAATTGTTTTAAATGCTTTTTCACTTGAATTGTGTTCTCTCTGGGTACAAAAGGGTGTCGGCAGTCGGCCGTTGACCGCCCCAAATTGCTGGGGCGTGACCCAACCCCAACTTTCTCTACTCCTGCCTGTGGCCAACGCTTGATTACTGCCGGCAATCAATTAATCATAATTCTGATAGCACGAAAACATGTTGCAACACGACCACAACAACAGCAACTGAAAACCGAAAAGGCAAAATCGATAGCACACAAATCCAAATCCCCCCCCCCCAAAAACAAAAACCCCACCTTAAGCCCCCAACTCCACGACAAAGCTATTGTAAGTGTGAAAAACCATAACATGTGCTTATCACATCGCAAACACAAATACACTCACAAACACACACACACACACACACACACACACATCGACAGGCATGTGCAGCTGAAAACCATGACAAATTAAAGACAACTCCCCCATTTCCAATTCCAGTTCCAAATCGAAGCCCAAACTCAATCCCAATTTAAAATCCAAATACGAAACGTGCCACGTTGCGGCATAAACGATAATTACATGTGGCAGAATCGACGTTTTACCTACACGACACGACACATTCGACATATATTCGCATTATCCTCATTGATCCTTATGGACGCGGATTATATGCATTGCCAGGACATTGATAAATTGTAACAAACTGCAGCTAAAGTAGAATTTCTTTGAATCACAAGAAATGCTCTCAACATGTGCATTATAATCTTCTTTTATATGAATACCCTGTACGAAATGAATATGTATAGAAAGTGTATGATAGTTTGATAGAAAAAAGGAGGAAGTCTCAGTTTGGTTCTTTTAGTTCAGTACCAAGCTTATTAATATGGATTATCAATGGAGGAAGTTCAGTTACCCAAACAATATACATGACATCTAATAGTCTAGCATTCATTCCTAATTGCTTTAAAGAAATTATATATTAAGTCTAACTATTTCGTTTATATTTCTTAAAATTGCTTTTCTGTCTTTATAAACTATGAAATTCGGAATGAGTATAGAGTATCACTAGTTTTGTCTTCTGGGAAAACTCATCCATTCGCATCTTTAAGTCTTTAGGTTTTGTTATAAGTTCCGTTGGTGGATGCTCTTTGATTGAAACTTCTTTGCCTTCAAGAACCAGTAAACTTTTAACTATATACAGAGTATCTACTAGTTCTATTACTCTCGTTTAGATGACAGCTTGTTTTCTTTATGGGCACAATGGAAAAGGATGCAGTGCCTTTTTTGCTCGGCAGTTTTCTTCGGGAAATTTATCGCATATGTCGCAAGTCTCACATGATATGCCAGATTCTCAACACTCTGCATCTCTTTCTCTTGCTCTCGTCCGTCTCTTTCGTTCACTCTTATTGTAATTTTTAATGGTCTGCCGGCATTGCTTCCTGCAGGTCATGCCAAGGGAAAAGGCAGCATTCGGTCTGTTGTAATAGAATTTTTGCATTGCACTCGGAGCTGAGCTGAGCTGCCTGCAACGATAAATGTGATAAATGAAGGTTTAGTTTGGTCTTGTTTCTGGTCTGGGTAGAAATGCATTATGCAGATGGCCGGACCGAAGGATTTACGAGTATCATATATGCCTCATGTTTGTCCTGGTAATAGCTCCAAAGTCGTCAGACAGGATAAAAATTATTAGCCAGCTTTATTGCTGACGATTTATAAATGTGTCTAAAAGGAGTGTCAAAGAGTCTATCAAAGTTTTTGTCCTCTTGAAAGGCAACTACAGTTTATCTGTAGCAAATATTTGTTCTCATACAAGTTTTGTAAGTAAAGCATGCACATTCCTTTATTGATTGTATTGTCTGTTATAGTTTACACTTGTTGTGCCCTTTTTAATTGAGACAAAAGATAGAACAAATAATAGTTTATATAATATTAATCATTAATATCTAAATCTTACAGACTGGCAGTAGATTTATTTAGAAAATTAGTTAGAAAAGTTTACCCTAAACAGGTACAAGGCTTAAATAGAAAATTCATTATAACAATATAATCATGATAGATTAGAGTTATCTCAACAGTTTGACTCTTGCGTTAAACTCTTCCTTCCGCCCTCTCCTTATGCACTTCCTATCTTGCCGCATATTTTTATGTTCTTTGCGTTTTGATTGCCTTTTCAATGCTGAGGGCCATATGCCAACTATGGCAATTTATGACAAATAAACATTTTTATATTGCATTTCCTGCAATTTATGGCAATGCAGTTTGCAGTTTGCACTTTTCAGTTTACAGTTTTCATCTTTCCCCGCTTATCAATCGAAACAGCAGCAAATAATAGGTGAACAGAGGCGGAAAACGGGGATGTTATTATTTGTTATATTTATATTTAAAAAGCATCGTTGACTATTGTCCATATCTGTTGATATTCTTCGCATATTCGTTATAATATTCTGTATTTATTTGCATATATGACAAAATACAAACAATACCGACAACAAACATTCACACCGGGCAGTGAAATATTCGTGCATTCGTTTGTTTGTGTATGAGTATTCGAGTATCTGAGTATCATCATATATAGAGAATATAATGCATGGCGCGTGCACAGAATTTTAAATCGAAATATAAACACAGAGATAGATAGAGAGAGAGAGAGAGGCAGTAAGAGAATGCGAGGGAAGACCAGCACACTTTAAAGATTAACCACAAGCGAGAGGGTTTCAGTCCACACACTCACACACACACAGAGATACGTGCTCATATACATATCGTATCTATAAACATATGTTGAAATTGGTATAATTCGTTCTCTTTGTTGTTGTTGTTGCTTGTGTCTCGGCTTTATTCTTGTTAAATCAGTATTAAATATTGCTTAAGCTGCTGAAAACAATAACAAAAGGCTGGCCGCATCTGAAATATGGACAGTTTCATCTTCAGTCTTCTGTTCTTTTTTTAACTTTTCAGGATTGTTGAGGTTTTTGTTCTTTAAACCGATTTTCATATCAATGTTGTTAAGTTGCCACCGCTTTTCAGTATTTATATACATATACCCTACAATTGAGCGATGGTTGACGAAACTCAGATAATTATGCAACATCAGTTGATAAGGCAGAATAGTTAAGAGCAAATCATATTTATGATAGCAAAAACTAAATAATTCTTATTTTATTAAGATATTCAAGTGTTACCAAGTAAGTTTTTTAATTGATATTGAGTCGAAGTAGTGGATTAATCTAATAAAAACTAATATTATCAATATTTTGGTTTAACTTTCTTGTAGTTTTGTCAATGAAGTTTATAACACATCAATTTGAATTCATCATATCAGATAAATATTGCAATATTTTCATTCAATAAACTATAGCAAATATTGAGTTTGTCTTTAATTCTATTGCTTTTGAATTAATTACTTTCCAAGTTTATACTGCAATTGGATAGGGTATTACCTGTTCGTTATTAACCGATATTCTTATTTTTTTTGTTGGTTTTCTTGTCTTTTTATTTACATACACGACTGCACACCGACAATTTGTTTGCTTTTGTTTTTTCTGTCAATATCACGGTAGAAGTGCTCACTTGTCATCATCATCATCAACTTCATCATCAGCAGTTGTTGCTGCTGTTGCTGCTGCTGCTGCTTCTTCTTCGACTTTGGTCTGTGCCTTGGGTAAACATAAAATCCCACGCACGTCGCAGCTAAAGGAAGATGGAAAGTGTGGGAAGACAGGAGTGAGAGGGGTATAGGGTTTTGTGGCAATGCAACTTTTGCCGCCAAAATCCACTTGACTTTTTGTCAGATACTTGAGGCAAGTCAAACTGTCTGTCTCTGAGCTCTGCTTCTATTTACAACTTGTGCTTCTTCTTTCTCTACTTCTACTTCTACCTCTTCTTCTTTTTAGCCATCTTACGGTTTCTAATTATAAACTGCTCTGTCAGCAGTCAGTGGAGCGACCCGGTAAACCTTCTCGAAGTTCCAAGTTCATGAACTTGTGCATTGAACTTCGGGCAAGTCAACCAAGCCGAAAACCAACTTGAAAATGGTTTTAGCATCAGTTTTTCAGTTCAGAGTTCACTTTAGAAACGTATTTTCTTTTTTAGTTTTTTAGTTTTTCCTCTGCATTGTAATTGTTGCTGTTGCTGTTGTTGTTGTTGTGGAAGTGTTTGTTTTCATTAGGTTGCAGTAGCCATCTGTTCTTAGTTGCAACTGCAGCAGACTTTTAATTTGTGTGGATTTCCAGTTCCGTTCTACACGACGAGTCGACAACGCGGTTCTTGGGCGAGGTCGAGGTTGTTGTTTAAGGTTGAGGTTGAGGCTCGAACAATGGACGGGGGGAACTGAGGTTCCGCATTCCTGCAATCTAATGTAAAGTGGAAGTTGTAATTTAGTTAGCTCCAAATGACTTTTCGGCACAACATTATCATTATGTTCATTTAATTGGTGTTTGTCTTGCACTTCTCGGTCTCTTCCTCGCGTAGCTTTTCCTTTGACCCCAGCACTAATTTGTGTGAACTTCCACTGATTTCCAGTTGAGTCTTTGCTGTTTGTAGTGTCTGTAGGTAATTGTAGATGGTATCTTTAAATTTTCAACATATTTCTTTAATATCTGTAAATTATCTGAAATTATCATGGCCCCAAAGATGAGGTATAAGAATAAGATACGATATTACTTAAATATGAGGAGCTCTATTCGAATGAAGACAAGATTTTGTTAAGATGAAAGTCTTCTCTAGGTGTAGATATGGAAGATGATAGTCTAAGATGATTTCGCTATTTGTATTAACTTGTAAATACCATATTGAGTAGTTTAAGATTGCGATTGGAAGATTAATTAAGTTAGTTACATATCTTAAAGCTCTCCTAACTCATTGCAATTATGTAAAGTCTAAGTGAACACACATCAAGGATAAGTTTAACCTACAGTTTGTATAGAATAGTCTATATGTTTTCATCTTGAGTTTCAATTAAAAGTTTAATTTAAAGTCAAATACTTGCGCCACATTTATTCAATACTTTCATATCATTAAATGTAAAGAGTTCTATCTATGATGCGGCACATGGCACACTCATTTAGCCCGGCTTGTGTCGCAGGATTCAACCACAGGACGGAGACCGACAACTGTCCACACAACCACAAAACACATCAACGGCAGAATAAGAGTTGAATGGTGTGAGAGGAAGGGGAAAAAAACGTTGAAATTAATGAGAAAATTCTCAGCTTGATATAAAAAACCGCAAGATAACACAACGGGACAGTAGTAGGAAGCAGGATTCTAGCACAGGCATTCAGGATATGCAAACGGATATGCAAGTCCAGTTCCAAATGCAAAACGCCAACGTCACGTAGTCGTAGGGAAAAACTTCACAACAGATAAAAATTGAAATGCATTTAACAGCATTAAAGAACCCAACAACTACAAAAACAACAATAACAACAAAAAGCTAAATAAAATTTATAAAAAAATATATAAGTAGAGAAGGAGAAAATGAAGGGAAGTTGGCAAATGGTATTAAAAGCGCAAAAGGACATCTAATGAAGGCAGAACGGTGAGTTGGTGGGCAGAAGTAGTGCAGTGTAGTGTATAGTAGTGTGTGTAGAGTTTGTAGAGTATGTAGAGTATGTGATAGTTGGGTATGTTGTAGGGTATACATAGGTACGCTATTAAGTAGAACCTACAATGGGAAAACAGTAGAGTATGAAGAAGGGTATACAGTAGGTTACGAAGTAAACTTGGGTATGTAATAATACACTTTACTATTACATACCCTATTCTATTCTGTTCTATTATCAGCGGGACAGACACTAACAATAGGGCTTATTAAATAAATAATAAAAAATATAATATATAGTATAGTATAGTCTTAATTGAACAATTATATCTACAATATATACTTCAAAAATACATGATAAAGCTCAACATTTTAATATGTCGTTATATACGAAAACGGAAAGGAAGGAATGGGGTCTAAATAAGAACAGCTAGTAGGATATGAAATAAGGTTCAGTAAAGTATTTAGTAAACTATATAAGAAGGTCTAGAGCGTAGAGGGGTACCCTACTGTATAGATTAAGCTTGCAGCAGGCTAAAAAATAAGTTATACATTCTAAAATATATTAGGTTATACTGTAGAACTTACAGTAAAGTATAATGAATAAAAAGCGGGGTATACACACAGTAGGCCATACCACATTGTGGCTTTTAACTGCTTATATAATAACAGAAATCTAACATTAGTTGACTTAGCTGTGCGATATCATTTAATGACACCCACAGGTGACCATAAAAGCAATCATGAGGCAGTTGCAGCAACTGTGCCACTTTCAGTGGCACTTGAGCCCATTCGACATATGCTGACAAGTGATGTTGCTGCTGCTGTTGCTGCTGCTGCTGCAATGCTGCCGTTGACGGCACGTGGCAGTTGCAACTGCTGACTGGCACTGGGATGGCGATTGAGATTGTGACTGGCAATGGAATTGGGATTGGAGACGACAGCGGGAGTCGAACGTTTGTCGGTCACGTGCAGCAACTTCAGTTTACTGCTAACCTCCCCGAGTGGGGTGTAGTTGGTATGGGGGCGGGGGAAGGGGGGCCTTACTTGCAGTCGAACGCTTTGCCAACTTAATTTTCGTTTGGCCCTACAGCTTACCTGACTGCGATATTCCTTACCCAAGCATAACCAACCACATCAACGTCCACATTCACATCCCAATCCCCATCATCATCATCAACATTGACAGACGCGTCCATTCACTTGGAATGGCAAATAAGTAAGCGTGGTATAACAGCATTTAAATGTTCCGTCAGATGATGAGAAGTACATGCACTATTTTATTTAAAAATTCTTGAGATGAAGTGGAATAGAGGGTTCAGTTTATCGAATACAATTTATAGTAATACAATAAAGGAATCTTATAGAATTTAATTAAATTGTAAAATGGAAAATAAAGTCATGACATGTTAAAAACAAAGAATACCTTAAATGAACTTCTTCGAATGAGGAAAGTTAAATAAATTTAAACAATTCTAAATAAATATTAAAGGATACGATAAAATGTAGAATTAGAAATGTAGAAACAAGAAAGATACTGATAGAGATAATGAGATAAAAGAAACAAGCTGGAAATACTAAAGACTTATTTCTAGTATTTTATTCTACAGGTTTATTAGAAAAGAAAATAGTTGAATTCGTGTTTTACTTTAATAAACTGCGTCACATAGCTGAAATATCCGGTGAAAAGTATTTCAAATCGAATGAGACGTCAGCCAACTGGCAGCCATTTCAATTTTTGCCAATTGATTGCAATTTTTATGATTAATGCTGGGTGCCGCGAAAGGGAGAGCGAGAGCGAGAGAGAGAGAGAAGGTGGGAAAGAGACAGAGCAATGGCACTAATACTCCAATGCAGGCAATTTAATTAAAGTGCTGCCTGTGCGCCGATAATTATGCAACAGCTTTTCTCTTTGATGCATTTATCGATTTATTGAAGTGTTAACCAACACTGTGGCAAGTTGTTGATATGTCTCGATTATATATTATTCCATATCATACACACATACACTCACACCCACCCACACATATACAGTCACTTACTTATACTATACTCTTGATTGACGTCATGCGGTTATTTTGTCACTGCCACGCCCACACACATACAAATGAAACGCTTCAACGCTTTTTACATTGATTTCGCCTCGTTGTTACGTTATTTTTTATTATTTTACAGCATGTCTTCCCATTTTTATTTATTTTAATACCCTGGACGCAAATCATTACAGAAAGGGAATAAGAATATTTTGTAAATGTTTGAAAATCAAGTTTATATACAAAGCTCTTTTTAAAATTTCCAAATTATAGACTAAAGCTTTCCAGATTTATTACCGCACCATTTAAAAATCTACAGGGTATTGCGTAGTCGTGCTTGTTCTGTGCTCATCGCCTTTTTGTTTTCGTTATACATAACATTTAATATTTTTCCATAAAGAACCCTTTCAATGCACGCGGAATTAATTTGCTGTAAATTTAAGAGTATATTTTATTCATTTACACACACAATCACACACACACACACACATAGAGCTGACACACTATTTATGAATATTGAATAGTAATTAAAAGGTAAATCGATTTTCGTTGCGCACAATTACTGTTAAGCTTAATTTAATCAATAGATTATCAGAAAAATAAGCTTAATTCTATAATAAAAATACTATTTGTAATAATTGACAGCGTCAAATTTAATTAATACAATTTAAGTATAACTTTTGTTATGAAAACATTCTTATAAAGTTTTCAGGACGTTCGTAATTCAATTGTACCCCAGAAAGTGTTTTAACCACAATATCTATGACGCACTTAAAACCTCTTTCGGAAATTAACTTAACAAAGAATATTAATTTAACCGAAAAGCGTAACTCCCTTGATATTAATTTACTGAGCAGAGAACACACCCAGACCAACCCCCCTCCCATTGCTGACCCCCTTACCAACCCTCAACCTGCCTCAAAAAGTCCATTAAGTCGACGGCATTCTAAGCACTTGCCAAACAATTAAAATAATTTGCCACATACTCGCACCGTCCCTCGACGCAATGCACTATGTACAACAACAACAACAACAACAACAACAACAACAAAAAGCAACAGCTACGACAACAAAGTTTATTTTTTCAAAGACTAAAATTGCCAGCACTTAACTGAGACAGTGTTCAACTGTACTTTCAGGAGAAGGACATGCCGTAGATGCCCAGAAGAGCGACAACTGTGAATGAATTAAGTTACATTTTAGATGGAATATTTAATACTCTAAGGAAAATACTTACGTTAAAAACTGCTAAAGGAGAGAAAAGATAATAAATATTATTGTAGAAGTGGAGAACTGAGAAAAAACATTAAAGAAATTAAAAGAAAGAGCGCTTAAACTATTAAGTTTGATAAAGAGACTTTGAAAGAAAGCTGTAAATATATTGATAAATAATAGTTCAAATTTTAAGACATTATAATTAGTTTAATTTAAATTATGCATCTGAAACTCTATGGAACTCATATTTCCTTAAATGTAGAGGAATTTAGATTCTTAATACAAATAGAAAAGTACTTGAATTAGTCTATTTAAGTTTTAAAACGAAGTTTTTAAACGAATCATTGAAGACAATGTATGATTGCAAATTAGGAATAAGATACTTTTCAAAGAAGTAGTATAAGGAAATTACTCGAAATAATATTCTTAAAAAAAGTTCTATAAGGTAAAAAAAAGTTCAGCTTGACTCTCTGGATATGAACAATTTAATTTTGTATGAAACTTACACTTAAAGGAATATGATTTGAAATGCCTGATAAATGTAGATGAAGATATTGAATGCTTAAAAGATTTACTGAAGATAATTTCTTAAGTAAAAACTGGAAGAAAATATAAGGAAATCACTTTTATTCGTAGTAATAATTAAGGGTAGTATTAAGTTTTTTCAAGTAATGTAGAATCCGAGTCCTTATGAAACTTTAGCTTAGACTTCCACTGCATCTTTTTTCACTGCCTCTAGATATACAATTTCGATGACATATTGCAAGTACCCTAGGTTAAGGTTAGTGTATTAAAGTTCTGTTTCTGCATATATGGACTTAGTTGTTGTTTTCTGCTGTTGTTACGGGGGCTATGTGTGAAATATGCCACTTTAATGAGCCAACGTTGCGCACTGAGTACCGCCTCTCTACGTACGTACCACTTCTGCCACCCTGCCACCCTCCACTTGCTGCCACGCCCACTCTGCTAAGCCTTTGCACCGGCAGGGGCAGTTGTTGTAGGTGCAACGACGTGGACTAAACTGAGACCGGCCCGCGGCGCATGTCGTGAATGTTTGACGTCCAACAATTCGCATCAGAGCAACAGCAGCATGGTTGCCAAGGGGAGGGGCGAGTTAACAGAGGGGGGCGTTGGGGAGGGTAGGGGTTAGACGAGGGAGTTGAAGTTCCTCTGGCTGCTGTGGCACTCAAGTGCTGTTGGACTGCCACATGGCCACATGCCTCAATTGACATTTTGAATTGTGCCGAGTGCAAAAAAGCATTGCATATCCAACGGCGTGTGTGAGAGTGTGTGTGAATGAGTTAAGTGTGCGTGTGTGTGTGTGTGTTTTTGTGTGCGTGTGAGTGTCGGTGA
This sequence comes from Drosophila histrio, assembly GCA_958299025.2. NCBI lineage: Eukaryota > Metazoa > Arthropoda > Insecta > Diptera > Drosophilidae > Drosophila > Drosophila histrio. Next base: position 18,239,472 of record OY729166.1, on the reverse strand, counting down.
GTCGGTGAGTCTGTTGTGTGCTAGGCAAGGATAATGCGAGGCAAAAACACGTGTTTAATGCATAAGTGCGAACGTGACGCTAAACTCATTTAAAGGATTACGAACTAAAGAGTGTGTGTGCCTGTGTGTGTGTGTGTGAGTTGGTGTGTAAATGAGATTAAATTTTGTTGAAAGCAACGAGAACGGCGACAAAGTGCGGTCCACACACAAATTTTTTTCCTTACATACTTACATACATATATTCAAAGCGCGCTTCTGCGGGTCGCAAGGGGTGGAATGGGTAGGAAATAGGGGTAGAAGGGGTAGGTTAAGTTTATTTATGCATATGTGTGTGCATGTCTCTGTTTACACGAAAGTAGGTTAAAAGCACTTTTGGGCCAAAGCCACGCCTACATGGCCCCCAACGCCAAACGCTCTGTTAAGTCGTGTTGTTTCTGTTTTTTGTTTTTGTTTGCATTTTGTCTTTGGTTTTTTGGAACAGTTTAAGCGTCAAATTGTTGCCCATTGTTTTCGTATTCGTGTTAATCCTTTATGTAGGTCCCTCCCCATAACCCCCTAACCATCCGTTAATCTCGCCCTGTGTGTCTGTCTGACAGAAGTTGACTTTAAATTTAATTAATTACAATTTCATGCGCTGCCTGTTTAATTCATTCAGAGCTTGTCGCCGTCTTTCCCTTTCTTCTCCATCCTCTCACCCTTTGCTTTGCCTTCTGTTTTGTTTACTCGTTTCATAAGATTAAATATCAAATATTTGTCTGTCTGTCTGTCTGTCTGACTGACTGTCCTTCTGCTTGTTTGTTTGGCTTAAAACATGGCTGTGCACTTGTAAGCCAACTGGTTCCGCCTGGTTTGGGTGTGTGTTAATCGCTTGGCTCTGTTTGCCAGGGTTGCCAGGTGTATTTGCCTAAAACACTTTTAACAACACACCAATTGGTTTAAAGCAGCCAATTTGTTGTATGCTTCTCAGATAATACTCTATGTAAATAACATGCAGCAAATGTATACAAGTAAAATAAATATTTAATAACCAATTAAATGGGCAAAGTGAAAATTAATGTATGAAGTTTAGCAAACTATTATATGTTTAAATTTAATAGTAAGTTGTGTTAAATAAATATTATATAATTGCAGTAAATGAGCCAATGAATTTCTTCAATTTAATAAGATTTTATCTTTGTAACATTAAAACATTCAGTAAGTTAAATAATGCGAAATAAGTTAAGTAATTCTCTCTGAAAATATATAATAATCTTTTAGCTATCTCATAAATATTTGAAATTAATTATAAAATATTTATTTAAAATAACCATAAATCATTTATACGATGCTTATTTCGTACTTAACATATTTCTCTCATTTTTCTGGCTTTATCAACACTGTTCTCTCCACAACCACCCTATTTACTCACTTTTTAGCGGCTTGACAACCCTGCTTAATCAATTCTATGCGGTGCTTTTGATGTGTCTGCTACTGCAAAGGGTTTAAATATTTTTTTTTTAAATGTTTATTGACATTTTGGCAATTACTTCACTTTACTTCTCCCTCAACTTCAACTTCCATTCTGACGCTTCAAACTCTTTGTTGACATTTGCCAGTTGCCAGTTTTTGGGCTTATCAAATGTTAAATTAATGATGTTAAAACATGAGCATTGGATGACACAACCTGCCATTGTGTCTACGTTTTACCAACTTCAAAGTCAACAACAACCACAACAACAACAACAGCAATATCTACTGTAGCTACAACAACAACAACAATGACAACGACAACAGCTAATGATATCAGAGCAAACTGCAGCTGAAGCGCTTATCGATGCTTAATTCAATTATGTTAATTTTCTTAACGCGATAAAAAGTCGACGACAATGTCCAGCTTTTAGTATTAATGCTCTGTGCGTACCCTGTGACAATTAAGGCAGGCTTAATGGGGTATGCCAAACTAAGGGAAAGATTTGTAACACATTTATAAATATTTTAAACTATATAAATTATACTTCAGTTTCTTTACTTGTTAATACAATTTACAAACAACAGCTAAACAGTTAGCTATTATTATTTTATATTTATATATATCATATCCTATATTTAGTTATTTAATTAGCCTGCTTAGTATATAGGGTATCTGTTAGTGTAGCTTTATTATTTAGCTGCTTTTAACTTGTTTCTCTTGTTGTCTTTTTTTACCGTAACAAAAGTCTATCAAAGTTGTCTCACGTCGCTCACAGGTGGTCAACTGAGCGTGAATAATGGTGGGACGCTTAGATGGAGAAACAAAGAGAAAGAGGGAGCGAGAAAAATAGAAGCGAGGGAGACAGAAGCAAAGAGCGAGAGCGAAAGCATTTGCATACATAGCTGGACATCTTGGAGGCATTGGGACATTGGATGAACCCAACGGGTGTCTAATTATGCAGTTTGACTCGTGAATACCCCTCCTCTTACCCCCCACTCTCCGCGCCGTTGTCTCTGCTCATCAAACTGTTTAGAGGGAAATCAAGATAAACTTTTAATTTCTGGTCAGGTCATAAAAACTGGACGTGGGAAGCATTGCCGACAGTTGAGGAAGCAACTCCGTCTCCTACTCACCTCTCTCTCCACACTCCTCCTCGCCGCAGTTTTGTACAATTTATTCAAATTTAAACTGCAGTCCGCTGACTGAACATAAAACTGGCATTTTATGAGCGCACTTTTAATTGTCTAACGAGTCCAGGGTCTGTGTCCTACAAAAGGGTTAATTTGCTAAGAGGGGGGAGGGAGGGGCTTAACCATGTGTTGCCAACTTCGCCCGAGTGAGTCCTGTTAGACCCTTTCGCCTTCTCTTTTTTTTCACTTAGCGTCCATCTGATAATTAGAAATTTATTAAGCTTAATTATGTGTTGCCTCAAAGTACGCACTTTGAATATTTTCCGTTGGTTTTCGTCGGCCAAAAGCCTGATTAAAGGCAGACCACGTTATAAAAAAATGAATGAGAATACAAAAAAGGGTTGCCTACATTTCGTTTTAGGGGCTGGTTGCCAAAAACTTTGCTCATTGCGGTGGCGTCATCATGAAAATAAAATTAATTTGATGCACCCTCAAAAAACAAAAGAATTTACATTTGAATGTAATTCATTTTAGTGTTTTGTAATAAAAATAAAATAATACTCATAAAATCCTTCATTTCTATGGCGAGGACAAGGATAATACGAGCGTGTCATAAAGTTTAACTTTTAAGGAAGTTAACTTTGTTGAATTATTTTTATTTTGATTATATTTTAAAAATATTTGAAATTACTTTCTTATGACCCTTTCGGTTTTTATTATTTTATAAATATTTTAAATATCAATTCGTAGCAAACATTTAACAATCCGTAAATCATTTGGTGCAATCCGAACGATTCCAGTCATGTTTCTTGATTAGATATGTTTTTCTTTACACAATCGTATCATAAACATTTCTCATAAACGCCCAATCTAAAACCTATAAAAACGGCCCAAAACATTTGGAAAAACTTTCCAAACACACAAAACTTTCATCTAAATAAGATGAGGCAGTTGGGATGTGGCGGTGGCAGGGGCAGGGGTAAGCTGCTGCAACTGATCGATGATCATATTAAACTTTTAACCCCTTTAGAATCCCAAAAATCCCAAAAATAGAAATTCAAAACGCATTTTTGGCGTGGGCTACAAATGAGGCGAGCGGAAAAACGTCTTGAAAACTTTGAGAAAATTATTTAAAAACACATTAAATTTGCATATTTATGCGTTGAGTTGTTAGTTGACGTGTTTATAGATCTGTTCAAGTCCCCAGAACGGAATCTGTGGGCAGCCAACTGTCATATATACATGAGGTGATAAAAAACTTTTTAATTGGGTGTTGTACACATATCGAAACGTCTAAAGTTTTACACCATAGAAAAACATTTCTACACATTTCTAAAATATTCATATATGCCAAAACATACAGAGAAATGAAATAATGTGCAAGAGGCAGACGTGGCAGTTGTGGCAGATGCCGCACTACGTGACCAATGTGAAATCCGTTGACTTATGTCAATATGACGTAGCCGGACGACGGGTTCTGTTCGCGTTTTTGCCAGGAAATCGACTCGGAATCAAATGAAGATAGACAGCACAGACGACAGTCGACGCTACCCGACTCGACTCAGATTGTCTGGGTCTGGATTCGAGTTCGTGTTCGTGTGAGAAATCAAATAAGGACAACAGACTGCAAGACTGAATATGCCAGTAGCCTGAAGCCTGTCACGGCCCGAAATGACAGTCAGATATTTTGAACTTGAATTTATATTTGCACGACAGCACAAAATGTGCCCTGCAAATGCTAAGCGGTTGCATTACTTTTAGGGGTAACTATGCCGTCCCCCATTTAAGTTATAGCTACCATTATATGGAAATTGTTATCCGTGTATAAGTCGATTAGATGCAGCTGCTTCAAAATATGAAATATTTAAAATAATACTACTTTCTTGGCAAGGAATTAATCTAACGACTGTATATATATAACTATCATAAGAACTATTAATGGATATATTTAATTTAGTTCAGGAAACATCTAATATATCTACATAGCTATATTTTATAGTTATAGTTTTTGAAGTCATTATCTTATAGTACTTTAAAGCTCTCTATATGTGTATCTGACTCTTTTAAATGATCTTACTACATATCTGTCTCCTTATGTTCCACTCTATCTCTTCTCTGTAGCTTTATCTCTATTTAAACTAAGCTCTTCTCACTTTAAAGTTTATAATTCTTCCATATTGTAGACCATTTTGCAGTCGACCTTGTCGAAATTTGTCGTTTAATTTATTTTCACGCCACGTTGTCAGTCGTCAGATTGGAAAGTAGTTTTCACATAGGATTAAAACTCTGGAAACTCTAACGTAGACAGAGCAGAGTCATGCTCCAAAATTCCGCACCTTTCCCCTCCTTTACCTCCCTTTCAAACCCCTTTCATACAGGACAGCTGTCAACAATTTGTGAAATGGTGTTCAATTGGCAGCCAAAAAAAGAGTAACTCGTCGCCTGGCAAAGTGTTTGGCATTTTTAATAAACCTTTTTATTGTAGGAGAAAGAAAAAAATGTATATTTATATTGAATAAATGTATGTATATTAAATTTCCCATTTGTATTTACTTTGGCATAATGTAATTTAATGCCCAGGCGTGGGCAATTGATATCAGATCGAATGGTCGGGATGTTTTTCATTGCGGTTTCGATGTGCTTTTTTTTTATTCGCACATTGACGCCTCGGAAAAGCACAGGATTGGCATACAGAGGATGAGGATGTGGATGTGGATGTGGAAGTGGAAGAGGAGGAAGTGGAAGTGGATGGCATGCGTCGCCAGCTGTCGGAGGCTGTCCACTCGATGCGTGCAGCCACAAAATGTCATGCACCTGTCAACTGGCCATAATAAGATGCCAAAACAGTTGTGCGGTTTTGGCCTGACCAACAAGCCCAGTCCGGCCTCGGGCCAAAAGGATAACAACAGGCTCAACAACTGGCCAACAGCCTTCACCAAACAGCAGAGGCGGTGGGGGGGGGGGAATCAGATGAGCTTTTGGTTCACTGACAGAGCGAGTATGAGTACTCATACTGGCTGCAGCTTCAGGGTTGTGATTGTGGTCAACTCTATGTGCCTGGTGGACATTGTTTAGAATGCCGTGCAGAGTTAGTTAAAGTTGTGGGCCTTGCAATGAAGTGTGTTGTGTGCTGAAAGTTGTGCAAACCCTTGTGAATACTTTTTGAATAGTACTACGAATACTCAGTTACTTTTCGCAGCGCAATTGAAGTGTTTAATTAGCTTAGCTCTCGATTATTTTATATTCCTTTCTTCATCTAACTATTTGTATGTCTCCCTTTCACACTGTCTATATTTCATTCATTATCTCTCTGCTTGCTGTATTTAAGCATTTAAATTAACACCATCTTTTGTAAGCTAATAACTTGCGCAATTTCTAACAAATGGCTTATTAGACCCTGTAAATCTGAAGTGTGCAGGGTATGTTAAATATGAGACAATAATTATGTAAAATACTATATAATGAATAGTTTAAATATGTAAAAAGTTGAGTTTATTGTCACTGAAAGATATACAATTGAGTGCATACTTTGAAGCACAGATAAATATTGCATATCTTTAAGATACTCTATAAAACTTTACATTTCTAACTGCCTACAGTTATTTTTGTTTGTGTCACTTTATAACTTATTATGCAAATGATGTATATATATATATAATATACTTGCTATTTAAGTTGAGTATCTTATAATTACCTGTATATTTCACACTATAATTTGTAATTTACAGATACTATTATATCTCATATTGTATATATACCATATAATTCAAATAAATTTGTTTGACTGAAGTCTTGCATTGATTGTTTACTTAACTATTTATTTATATTGATTTATAATATGCCTTAAACTGTAAGATGCTCATTCTTGTCCGTGGTATTTGCTAGTCTAGCATATTTCTTGATTGCAACTATAAATTATCTTTGTTGTTAATTTAGCATAACACAAAAAATACAGGGGAAGAAGAAAAACTGCCGCTATAGTTATTTTTCGCACTTTGCTGCTTCAGCGTCTGCTCATCTCTTGTTGTCCACTTGAAGGAAAACTTCGCCTTCTCCCAGGATATTCGTCTTGTGCAACGCTTGTCGTCCTTGCCAGGCTTCCATCAGCAGCGTCAGCTAAACTTATGGAAGGGAGCGGATGGGGGGGGGGGCAGCTTTTGTCGCGAACACTTCAAAAAATATGGCAAGCTCATAATTTTAATCCAGCTTGGAGGCCCCCGACTTCACTTGCCCCTCGACGCCTGCTGTTCACGCACAATGTGGCAAATTAGCAACAATATTTAAAACTAACTGGCAACACTGCCTCCCTCTCTCTCTCTCTCCATCTCTCTCTGCACTCCCTTTTTCCCACGCTGCCTCTGCTCGGCTCGCCAATTATTTAAAGCTCAAACTTTTACCATTTGCGACAGCACTAGACAAAAAAGCCAGCGAGAGGGGAGGGGGGGGGCGAGGGGTGGCCACAGCAAAGCAAAGTTTATGTTAAAAGCTTTGCATTATGGCTAAAACACTTGAAGCCAACAGCAGTGGGCTGGGGAAGGAAGAGGGGAGAGGGAAGAGGGGATGTGGCAGAAATTGTTATACATTTTTCGGTTTTGCAGTTTTGAATTTTCAATTTGCTGGCCTGACAATTTTTAATTAAAAGCAAAAGCGCGAAATAAACATTAATTTTTATTAAGCTAACAGTTCCCACTCCCCCTTCTCCTATTACTAAACCACTCTCCCCTAATGCCCATTGCCTGTGGCTGCTGCTAATGTGAATTTCTATGTTAATAACATCATTATCAGCTGAGTTCTCTGCCTATTTTCTGACTGGAAAAGACGCCAGAGACAGAGACAGAGACAGAACGAGAACTGAGCTCATCCCGCTTATGTCCTGACGTTGGCTTTTAACGCCTTTGCCTTTGGTTTTTGCCATTTCATTGTCGTTGTCCTCTGGCTTACTCTCAGCTGGCCGAATGCCTAATGCCGCCTCAACCATTTACCATCTATCCATGTTCGCTATAAGTAGCTGTGCCTTATCCTTTGCCTTATCCTTAGTGCCATCGCATCTTCATTTTTGCTCGTTCAGCTTTATTAGCGACGCGCTTTCCGGCCAACTTGCACTTCCCCTCTCCTCTCTGTCGCTGTCTCTGTCCACGGCAAATCCTGCCATCAAATTTACACAAATTTCTGCTCAAGTCCGGCCACGCCAAAAGGACTCGCTTTTTGTTATCGCTCAACGTGGCAGAGAGCTTTGTTTTTTAGGGCTTAGCATTGTTGTTCCTGCTGTTGTTGTTCCTGTTGTTGTTGTTATTATTATTGTAGTTGGTGTACTTGTTGTGGCTTTTTCATATTGCCGGAAATTGTGGCTACCGGATGTGGGATTATGTTTTCAAGTTTGTACCGGAACTTTCGACGCTTCACGGTAAAACCCATGACTGGTTTACGGTTCACTTGGGTTCTGTTAATATTACGGTTTTTGGGTGTTTTTCTGGTATTGTGACAGGTCAGTTTTCAGCAGGCCAGTAAACCTTTGATTTGAAATAGGTCAGCTTAGCCTAATTGATGTGTTATTGGGTATTTTAAAAATACCTTTTTTTGGCACAGTTTTCAGAAAGCGGTTCTGAAGAAGATACTTGTTAGGGCTTAAGATGGCTTGGTTATTATTGCTATATAACTCTAATTGGGAGATTTTCCATCAGCATGCAAAATAAACAGCACTGTGCAATAGAAACTGTATTGAAAAACCTTATTGTTATTCTTCTCATGAGTTTAAGGTATTTCTAAATATAAATGTATGCCCAGTGAAAGTATATTAAGGTGTTTAAAATGTGTTTGATCTGTGTTCAAATTTAAATATCAATTGTTTTACTTATTCTAGATATCTGTCATCCTCCACTATAAATCTAATAATGTAGTACTAATAGAGCTTCTATCTTCTACTTTACCAAGTTTTATATTCCAATTAATAGCCAATCTTGTAGTTCTAAGAAATGGAATCTACATTTAACCTAACGGTTACACATATCATAAGTATCTGTAGTTATTCAGCAGGTTCTGCTTGTTTAAGTCTTTTACTAAATGAAGTATTTATGTATATTTTGTCTCATCATGCTCTTTAGTGTATATACTATCTGTCCATATCTTTTTGGTTACTTGTTAGCTTCAGTTTGTAACTACTTCAAATATATACATCTATACTTCTACTAAATTCTTCATCTCTAATTTAATTTGCTATCAAGTATAGCTTTAATCTAACTCTACCGCTATGGTTACCCATTTGGGCTATACTTTCTATCAGTTCGTCAGCCTTTTACCGACTCGGCTTCAATTAATTTTCACAGTTTCTGAAATTGCTGGTCTTACGCATTATTCACACCAAAGTTGGCATTTGCGATTTAGTTGGTCGCAACTTTTATTGGCTTGTGGCGCCTCTTGTGTTGTCACCAGGCAGCAGCTGGGCAACTGGTGATGGAGCTGGGAGCTGGAAGCTGGAATGGGAGCTGAAGCTGGCAACAGCCTCTTGTCGGTTGGCCACTGACTCACTTGACTGTCGTCTTTGTCGTTCGAGCACTTAAAGTAATTAAGCGAATTACTTCAGAAGTCGCCAAGTTTTCTAATTATATCGAATAAATTTGTTTAATACTCCGTTTATTGCTCTCTCGCTCTGGTAATGTGCAGCCAGCTCCCCTTCTTCCTCTTTTGTTTCTTTGTTGCGTATCGTTTACCTTCCGTCAGTGCGCAAACCAATTTACACAGCATTTGCATACTCTGTAACTATAAAGTTGGATACTAAGGTATAATCAAGTTGAAAATTATTAGAATTGTAGTAATTACTTCTTTGATATTATAAATTTTTGAACTTGAATATGCTTTCGGCACTAGACTTTTACACCGCATCTCTTATTTATCATTATAGCGAATGTAATAAATAGATTTGTAAAATATTCAATATTTTACTTAAGTAACTGCTTACAGGGTATCTCCAAATCAAAATTTGCTTCCTATTTAAAGCATTTTTCGTCCAAATTTCGTATTTTTTCCTGATTTGGCGCCGTTTCTGATTGTTTACTCTGGTGGAAATGTTAATTTCTGGACTTTTGACTGGTGCTACGCTGATTTGAAGCAACTTCACTGATTTGAATGATTTTGTTTTGAATGGCAGGCGTCAGTTTTCCATTTGGCCATTTGGTCGTATTTCTTTTTTCATTTTGGCCCATTTGGTTGCCTTTTGTTGCCTTCTGATTATTTGCTTCAGTTGCTATTCAATTTCCGCCTTTATTTTCTTTTTATATTCTTTTGTTTCTAACGATATTTCACTCGATTGGTTTCTTTTTTATTTAAATTAAACGACTGCTGTTTTTGGGGGCATTTGGAAAACCTCGTAATGGCTTTAATCATCGTGGAGCTAATCAGTTCATTACCTGTTTGAAATAGTTCTGTAAATTTTCTTTAATCGGCTCTATACTAGTTTTAATTAACTTTTGTGTATTTAAACGTAGTACTTAGAACAAAGGGAAGCCAGAAATTGTAGGAAATATAAATGTAGAAGAATTAGCAGAAATTGCAGTTACGGAAGCAGCAGTAGAAATTACAAAAGCTACTAGAAATTGCAGCAATTCAAGAATACAGAATTAGTAGAAGAAATTACAGAAATGATTGCAGAAATTACAGAAATAATAGTAGAAATTACAGAATCTATAAGATTTACAGAAGTACTACGTTGGCGGCATTAAGAAAAACCTCGAAAAAGTTTTAATTATCCTGCGGTTAATCTGTTGATTTCCTTTTTAATATGGTTTCATTTAAAAACTTTATAAATCGGCTTTAAAGTTGGTTACTTAATTAACTTACGTTCACGAACACAACACACTTCCGTAGAAGCTGCGGAAGCTTTAAGCTTCAAGTAAATAAAAGATAAAAGCGCACTAATACATATACACACACACACACACACACACACACACAGAGATACTAACACAAATATTATTGCGAGTGACATGAAAAGTTCTCACATATTAAATTCTATGTCAGAATGTGAGAACTTCTCAGCGTTCATAACTTAATCTGCTCTCACACTTATTAAACAATCCAATCTATATCAAAAGTAAATAAACACGCGCCTCTCGAGCAACAATCCTCCACTTCACCCCCTGCCCCTGCCCCTGCCCCATGCCCCTCATTTGTGCAACTGCAACACGAGTGTCGACTGTCTGACCCAATTCAGTTCTGTGGAAATGTAACTGTAGTCAAGTAACCCTCGCGGCAATCTAACGCCCCTCGAGCACTTCGTTTCACCTCGTCCTCGACTCTGACTCTCTCTCTCTCTCTCTCTGTGTTGCTCTCCCTTTAGCTGTCCCTTTCCCCGACAGTTCTTAATGAAGCAACGCACGTAAACAATAAGCAAACTTTGAAGCGAAAATTTTGCTCAAATAATGTTGGCTTTTCATTTTTTTCTTCGCCAGTTGTTGTTGTTCTTGTTGTTTGTTGCTGCTGCAGGGCTAAGGGAAGGAGGGTAAAAAAGAGATACGGATGCGGATGAGGATGCGGATACGTGCGGCGTGATGCGCCGGCAGGAACTGGCACGAAGGTCGTCCTGCTTTAGGTCCTCGCAAAAGTTTTGCGACTGTAACAAGTTGCTCGGAATTAGTTTGCGAAAAGTGTGGCAACTCTGGGTTGCCCCGCTGCCCGCAACCCTGTCAGCTCATTAATTTTCAGGCACAAGACGGAAGCGTGCAGCCAGTTTCCGGTTAGCAAAAGGCCCACAAACCGCATTCCCTCAGCCCTTGCCCCTTGCCCACTGAGTCTCCACATAAACCGGAGACTGTCAGAGCCCCGTTTTGGATATTCCTATTCGTATTGTTGCTATTTGTTTTTTTGCCTGCTTATTGTGTTTGTATTGGTATTTGTGAGCCGTACTTGAATTATGGCTAAAATTCTTTTGGCCTTTCAGTTTGTTATTGTTGTTGTTGTTGTTGTGCTGCCTCTTAATAAGCAACGGCACAGAAAGTTTTCAAGTGCGCGAAATATGCGCGAATAGCACGCGATTCTACTTACCAATGGTGTAGAGGGGGATAGAGAGGAATCAGTAGGTTGGTGGTGGTGGGGGGGAGGGTTCATACAACAGCTGATGCTGCAACCGAGCAATGAATACGAAATTAATGTAGGTCGAAATGGCAAAGTATGCGACTGAAAATGAAATAGATTAATTACGACTGCTTCAACTTGGGATCTAAGGAAATTGTTGAAATCCCCCCCTTGAGAGGGGCGAGCAAAGCAAAAGAACTAGCATAACTATGAGAACCAGCTGAGGGCTATTAATTTGGCGTATAAATAATTAGTTTGAAATATTACAAGAATAGTTGAAATAGTCGTAAAAGCTGCAGCTAATTAAGAATAATTGATATGATACGGCGGAAAGAGGCCTTAAATGCTAGAAAAATAAATAGATTTATAGCCACTCTTTTAGCCAACAACTGAGCGCGGCTTTATGCAAATCTGAATGTATTCCATTTCACTACTAAATATGTAACTTTTTCTGTATATTTGTACAGTCAAAGGAATGAAAATGCGGTGAGTTGATAAACTTTATATATAATGATATAATATACTTTATATTACAAGTTTAGATGGTGGCCGATAACTTTTGGTTATTTTGTTAACAGAAGAAAGATATTTAAATGACAAGTTCTCTTTCAATTGTTTTTGAATCTTCAGAGTCGTCTTTTAGGTTCAGATCCAGTACTTATATATTCTGTCATATTTTCAATACAAATTGTTCTTTTCACAGACGTCACTGCTATTTGCATAATCTCTATAGTTCCCTCTACACATCTCCATGGTTCTGCCTTCATATCTTTACATGTAGGCTATGTATGTGAATAAATAGTATTTTAAACAATGTACAGCACATATTTCAAGCTGCAAATCCTTTTAAACTGAACATGCTGAATGCAGTTCTTCTGCCTTTTGTTCTGCCATGATGCAACATGCCACAAACAGCAATGGCAACAGCAACGGCAACGGCAACAGCAACGGCAACGGCAACAGCAAATGCAACAAAAACTGAAAACTGAAAGCAGCACTAAGTACAAACAGGACCTCCTCAACCATATTTGTTGTGCCACTTTCCCAAAAGAAAATATGCTATGCGGCATGGCAAAAACAAATAAGAATGTTTGTCAATAGCGTGTGCGACTGGCAGATACCCTTTAATCAAATAATATAACTGCTGTTCTTCTTGGTTAAGTTTTTACATCAGCAGTTTTAGGGCAGATTACTACAATCAATAGCAATAATCCAAATAAATTTGTGTATACCAACCAACAATATTTACAGATACCCTCTAATCAAGCCTACCACATTGTTGCAATTTAACGTAATAAATACATTTTGTTGAACTTCTATATTTAACAGCAGATACTTTATAAACAAGTTTATATAGATACTTATCTATTAGATGACTCATTTTTCCGGTTATCCTCCTTCTTCTTTTCCAACAGCTTATACTATCATATTTTGTTAATTTTACAGGGTATACAAAAAGAAATGAGCACTTGTTTGTTTGTCAACAGTTTTGTAGTGTGCAGTCCTTTTGTGGCTTGACTAGTTTCCTGCCTGGTATCCTGGCAGTCATCCTGCCTGCCTGCATATGTTGTCAGCGCTAATCAAGCGCACATATGATAAACATACAACTCCATAAAGAAAGGGAGAGACAAGGAGAGACAAGGAGAGAGGCAGCGAGGGAGCGAGACAAAGGCTGTCAGGATTGCCAGGACTTATGCAATTGTATTTGTTTAGCCAGCCAAGCGGTTTTTGCCTTAAGGCTGAGGTCCTGCATCCTTGGCATTCTCTGCATTTCTTTCAGCCTTTTGCCTTCTGCACAATTTCACAGGCATTTTCCCAAAGACTACGAAGGCTTTCAGTCCTTTGATTGATTTATGTTAATCCTTAATCCTGAGTCAATTATGCAGATGCACAGACACAAAAGTTAAACTCGGGCCAATTGCATATTTCATTAATGGGCTTAGAAATGCTTAAGGCATAACTGAAATTTCAGCTAAAATACATTGTATCTTCAATGCAAAAATGCGACTAAAGTAACATTTTTATTATGTCACTATGTCACACAGATACACTGTGTCTCTTTCTCTCTCTCTCTCGCTCTGACTGTCTCTGTCTATCTTCCAGTCTCTCTCGGCTGACATGCTGACATGTTAAAGAGCGTGTAAGTGAAGTGTGATGGAAGCTGAAAGATATCAAAGAGCAGACGCGTGAGTTTCGCATAGTTAGGAGGGTGTAGTTAGAGTGTCTGTTTGCCGCTTTGACTTGTCGTTCTTTTAATATCCTGTAAGAAATGAAAGAAAGGTATTATATCTACACTAAAATATTTCATATATTATACATAGTTAGAGATAGTTAATTCCTTCCTCGTAAATTAAATAAATGCATTTAATAGACCTATTTGTAAGGCTATAGTCTAGCAATTTTGGTGAAAATATATTTAAATATATTCTTTATTTATCCTACAAATTTCATCATAATCCCAAAGTAAGCATGGAAGTTATTTAGGAAATAATCATTTACAGACTGCAGTACTGTTGTCTGTTCTTGCTTTCTTAAAGGGTATCTCCTAGTCATTTACTCTAAACTATACCCCGCTTACTTGTCTCTTTTTATGGTTTACTTTTTAGTTAGTTGAAGTAAAAAGCATACAACTTTCCCCCACCCATATCCTTGGCTCAGCTTCTGTCTAGGTATTCTTTATGATGGAATTTTTAATGAATTTACTTTTAGTTTGGTGTCACAGAGCATCTGCATACCTGGAGAGTACGAGTATGCTATGGAATATATGTATATATATATATATATATATATATATATATATGTCTGGGCCTTTATGGAAACTGACAGCTTACATATTTTCTTAGAAAATATATATTAAAAACGTGCACAAAATGAAAGGTGTAAATTTGTTTATAAAAGTTAACTTTCTGCCTCACTGGCCACATCTAGTTTTTGCTCTGTCTCTTTCTCACTTCTTCTTAACGTCTTTTACTCTGTCTCTTTTTATCTGTTGCGAAGCCAAGCAAATGGCAAAGATGCAGAAGATAGAACATGACGTGGCATCCATTGTCATATGTGTTGAAAAGTGCCAGTCATGTTGAGTGGGCGGTAGGATGTTGTGGGAGCCGGGGAGGGGGAGAGGTGGTCGGTGGCGAGGGCGGTTTCTATATTCCTAGGCAGGTTGCAAATTTGCAAATTGAATGCGACAAGTCAAGTGCTGTGAATTTAATTTCCATTCACAAGCAACTCGATTAAAGTGAAAGAATGAAAGAAAGTTTGAGAGCAACAAAGGAAATAGAAAAGAGATAAAGAAAAAGGAAAGGCAAATGAAAATTGAGATAAAATGATTTGCTTTTCTTTGCTTATATAAGCATAGATATTTTACGAAAGAAACTTGAAGATATGTATTAAATTATTTAAGTAAATCATATAATATAAATTTAGTTTAATGGTTTATTTTAAATACAGTTGAAGCTAAATAAATCAAAGCAATATTAGCGAAATTTAATTATATGGGATTTTTAGTTAGTTAGAACTATTAATTTATTTAATAGATATTTGAGATACTTTTCCCAATTTTCTATAGTAACTTTAAAATATACAAAGAAGTTAGAAACAAATAGGATAAGCAAGATATGATGAAATGGGATTATTTCTTAAGTAACGTTATTAATCTATTTAAAAATTTTCTAATTTGTGGTAGGTTTTTTTTCCTAGTTTCTAAAATATATTAAAATAATTTCTACATTTGAAAAATATATAAACAACATAGCATAAGATATCATAAGCATTATTTTAATATATTGTATTATTAGTTTAGTAATTTTCAACATAGTCTAGTTCGATATAGATATTATTTTAAATTTTTAAAATTAAATCAAGCATATTTTGCCAACTGAATAATATATTACCAAGATCTTCTGCTCAGTTTTTACAATGTTTAAATAGCTGGAAATCTGGGCAGTCTGTTTACTTCAGATTTGGGAACTTTACCACACCAAATTATTGTTTAGTTATTGATTTAAGTAACTTATCTTTTAGTTATAATTTCTTCAATTTAACCAACTTCAAAGACCCAGTTAAACTTCCCTATTGCCACCTTCCCCTATCTTTCTGCTTTCGTGGCTTGTGGACATAAATCTAAGTGGCAATCTACGTTAAGCCGGTTGCAGTTAAACTTATGTTTAAGTTCAAAATTAGTCGAAAGCTAATTAACGATAAGCGTTTGGCTGTTGCCTGAAGTCATAGCCAAAACCCAAAGTACAGGCCCAAGTTTTGGCTGCCGTCGAAAAGTTTTTAATGCATTTATCGAATGACTCTGGTAGCTGTAGCTAAGTGCATATTATCGGGCATCTATTTCAATTTCCTGCAGCAATTACAAGCATGTACCGCACACTAGCATACTACTCAATGACTTCCCAGGCCCAAAACCAGTTGCTGCTTTTACGTAAATCTATTTACCAGGGCAAAACCTGGTCGCACGTAGCGCCCACGCGTTTCTGACCTTTAGCCGGTCGCAGTTCAAAGGCGAATGCTAGCAATTTGTGTGTGTGCTGCCCTCTTTTCGTGAGAGTCCAATAGAAAAAGGGAAATTTACTCAGCGCACTCTCGCAGGAAATTTACGCTCACTGAGTGCGCACGAGCGTGCTGTGGCAAACCTGTTTTTGAGTGCAACTCAGCACAATTGAGTAGGAGTGTTTTTTTGTTGCGCGTTGAGTGAGTGACTTTGAGCAGGAGTAGGGAGGATTGCATTTGTTCCACTTTCTGAGCACGTTTTTTCTGCGGAACGAGCACCTTTGTGCATTGAGTTTTGCTGTCCGGCATTTGGTCAGCTTTCTGGGCCGGAGGCGTGTCCAGGACATGTGCATGTGCTTCCCTCTTACCCAGAGGACACATAATGGTTGAGATTTTAGTTTAGTGCTCCAGTTTTCAGAGTAAAGAGATTTAATTAAATTTAAAGCAAGAAATCTATTTAAAATTTAGAGGAAGAACTTGTTTTTGACATAAATATAATTCCAGTTCAACGACTTCCTAAACTCTGATCTTTCAGCACATTATTTAAGCTCATTCTACACGCTTTTTCATTTGGAAACTCTTTAAGCTTTTTAATATTGTGTGTAAACCAGCGAAACCATAAGAACTGATGAACATTTCCAAAAGTTTCTAAACTTAATCCACGTTTCTTTGCGTCCATAAATCCTGGGGGCCAAACTCAAGCTTATCAGCACTCCTCCTTTCCCTCCCATGCCATTGGCCCCTTTGCTCATTATATCACACTGGAAGTTTTCTTAGTTGCAATTTGGTTTTTGCCTCAAAAACTTGATAGCTTTAAAGTTTAAACGCTCTGAAATGCGACACGAACGTGACCCGGTCGAAGTTTTCTTTAAGCAAAATGTCGACATCTTTGTCTTTGGCCAAAAAGGCGAGCACATCAAACTGGGTCAGCAATGAGGACGTTAAACATTAAAAATAGAAAAGGAACATGCTACAAAAACTTGCAAACGCAAAGGAATTGTGAAATGTACTTCAACTCGACTTGGAGTCAAATGCGACGAGTCGGAGTTTGTTGCGAGCGGTTGAGTGAGTGAGCACAGCGAGTGCAAAAATGTCCCGCTGAGCGAGTGACAGCAAGAGAGTCCGCTCTAGTGCAGCTAGTGCATTTGGAATCGCTGTGACTTTACCTACGCTCGCCGCACGAGAGGCGAATTCAGTCGACAACGAGCCGCCAAAGCAAACGGACGCAGTGTGCGGAGCAGCGTTAAACGTGAAACGCAATCGAATTTCGAGTTCCGAATGATTATTTATAGTCAACGCTTTGTTTACGTGTCGTGACGCGTGTGCCAACTAAACACAGCTAAGCAAAAACAAATCAGAGCAACAACAAGAATAATAGTGAGAAAAGAGAACAAACAAGTTGAAATATGTCGCTGAGCAGCACAACGGATTACCCGCTGACTGTGGAGGAGACAACAACAATAACAGCAACAATAACAGCAACTGCCGCTGCTGCAAATGGGGGGGAACTATATGCAGAATTCATCACTGCCCCGGCGAGCAGCATGAGTCCGGCAGCAATTGCGGAACACATGCAGCAGAATCAAATCACCTTCGAGATACCCACAGCTCATGATCTGCGGCATATCGATGCCCTGCATTCGTTCAACGCGCTATTGCAACGGATCGGAAATACGGCTGTCAACTATGATTCAGCTGCAGCCTCGGCCAGCATTAGCACGGAACAGTTGTCCAATTCCGTAGTGCTCGATCTGGCAGATCTGCGGGACAGTAACAACAGTGAGGCGGACCATAATTCCACCTGGGAACAGATCTTCGGCGATGCCGATATGCACGCCATTGTGAACTATCTGTGGATTGGCGTTGTGACCTCGTTGGTGGTGTTGTCCCTAATCTTCATACTCTTCAGCTGCTATTTCTATCGCAAGTTTCGTACATGGAAAAAGTGCAGTAAGTATTCAAGCTCCCCTCGTCCTACATTTTTTTTGTTGTTTAGACTGTAATCAAAATGTTTGTGTGTTTTTCGACCTTATCAACGGCCATTTATCCAGCTGTTTTGGCTGCCAGGCTGCTAAACAATATAAAATGCAGAATACTCCATAACCTCCTCAACCTCCCCTCGCTCCCTTGCGCCCTTGCGTATTATGCGCCCTCCGTTATGGCCGACAGTCTCATAAATTTTGGCGCGCTTCGAAATTGTTAGGGCGCTGTAATTTTAGATACACAACTTTATGATGCCACAAAATATATGTGTATGTGCCGCATATTTATAATATTAAATTGACCTACCACAGCCCCCGGCCCTGCACCCCCCCAATCAGCCTTTATGAGTGTGATAATATGATGGCAACTCTGACTTGGCGGAGAAAGGCGTGAAATTGTGTGTGTCGCGTTGAATGGACAGTGATAAAGCAGATGATGAGTAATATGTAAGGATAAAACATTATAAATTGTTATCGCCCTATAGACGAAGTAAAGATACCCTGTTTTTTTAAATTTTAATTTATTTAAATATTTATTCAGAAACTCAGATTTCAAGCGATCATTCTTATGACTGCCCTAAAATAGTTGATTTGAATAAGTACTTGATTATCGGATTTTCAAATCTAGTTTATTAGATTGCATTATTTCTCTTTTTAAGAAGCATAAACAACTGTTTTATTTATTTAATTATTATGATCGAGTATGTATCTCTATAGATACTCAATATCATTCCTACAGTATGTCAAGTAATTGTTTTTATTATGAAAAATATATTGCAATAGATTATTTGCATTTAAAACCCAAGGTATGGCAATTTTTTCTAATTTGTAACTTGTTTTAAACCAATAAGCAACTATAATATTTGCCTATTTATTTAACTATTATTATCTACTCTGAATTAATTCAAAAAATAGTCATTTTTTATAAGTCTTTCCGATATTAAGTAATTATTTTGACATATCAAAAAATATGGAAACTTGTCTTTAATTTTAAAAATATTTAGCAAATTGTTGCTCATTATATCATTCCTTAAAACTTTTTCTAAGAAGCATTAGTAACTTTAATATAATAAGCAATATAAAATAAAGTCAAGAAAAGACTTTAACTTGTGCAAACTTGACGAGCTGTATTTGTTGCATTCAACAATATCATCTCTAATACTTTCCACACTTCTTGCCAAACTTAGAGGGTATACAAAAAGAACATAATAATGTTTGGGCAACTTCTACAAAATTACATGCCTTTGTGGCAGCAACAAAAGCTGAAATTGAATACACTTTGTTATGTCTGCTAGTATAAGAAATGAAAATTTGTAAAAATTCTAAGAAATATTGCCCCCAAGCAACTGTAATCTGTTGAAAATGTGAACCTGTTGATTGCGAACCGAAAGGATGAAGAGAGAGCTGTAAATAAATGCCAAAAAGTAAATCATATGCTTAGGCACTTTACACATAATTAGACACACACACACACACTCACACACACTCAAGTCGTGTGAGTCCCCGAAGAGGGAGTGAGGGGAGGGCAGGGCAGGGAAGTAGACAGAGCAACAAGCTGTACAAACCTGGCCTTAACTATGCAACTTACACAAGTCTCAACTCGAGTGTCAAACTTTTTGCAGACCAATTTAGCCAAATGATTTATTTAGGCCAAAAGCAGAGAAAGAGACAGCGAGAACGAGAGCGAGAGCGAGAGCGAGAGAGAGAGAGAGATAGAGTATTACACAAGTTGTTAAGGGGGGGCAAAAGGCCGTGGCATTAAAGTATGGCCAACTCAACTGTCAAACTGTCAATTTCGTGCTAACGAGCCTTAAAAACTTTTCTGCCCCCCCCCCCCTCTCGCTCATGAACATTGTTTGTGCGGCGGCGGGTAGAGGGGGACAGCACTACGTAAAATATCAATTTGAGCGATATGTGCGTGCGTGTGTGTGTGTGAGTGTGGCTGTGTGTGTTGCCTGCTTTTGGGGGCGCCTCTGCGTCTAATTAGTTTCGTTAGTGTCGTGTTGGGTTTAGTTTTTGCTTTTCTCTGCTCTTTTTTTTATTTTTGGTAATACACGTTAGACTGGCCTACATAGATAGGGTCTAAACATATACATATATATATCTATAGAGTTGTGTTCGGTGCATCATTTGGCCTGTGAAAGTGTGTGTGTGTGGCACACACGTGTGTCATTTATAATTAAGCAACTTTGGCTTAAGTTTGCTCGATTTTCATAGCACGCTTTTGTGCGCTTAATGCTCGCTACGTGCCCCTTTCCCCTCTCCACTCCCTTTGCAGCTCCTTGTGCTTTGTTGTCACTGCTCACAGAGAGTGTGTTTACCTTATAAATACTTAACGAGCGCCTGAGATGCCGACCTGGCCAAGTTGCCTCTCATCCTCCTAGTCAGCTCTTACAGTTTATTTATTAAGCAAGGATACACACACACACACACACACACGCACACACTCATACTCACTCTACAAATGAGGAGGAAGTTTCGGCTTGTTATCAATTAGAGTAGCGCACAACTGAATTTATTAACAGGACAACAGCCAGCGGGTCCAGCACTTGTAAATTGAAGCAAAGTACCAGAAACCAGGACGGACACCGAATGAAATTGTATGAAACAGGACCTGCTGCCCAGTCACTGCTTATTATGTTGTATAGGTTGTGCATAATTTACTTGCCTGCCTGAAAAATGTAATTAAGCACAGCACACTCTCTTCCCCTCACCCCCTTTCGACTCTTTCATGTCTCCAATTTCTGCAAGACACAGAAACTATCTTCCTTTTGAAGGACACCAAAAGCTGCCTCAATTTTTAATGGATTTTGTGGTTAATTTGAAAGCATTCTACAGAGTATTAGTTAAACTAATTTTCTGCTGCCAATGTCTAACAATTAGAGTGTTATTTTTAGCCAAAATGTTGAGTTTGGAATAGTTCTTCACTAAAGAATTAAAACATTGTTTTTGGTAACAATTAAACAGTTGTTTGGCTGTTTAACAATTGTGGCCATTCGAGTTTCAACTCGAAAACGTACTCTGGCGCACAGGTCTGCGGATAATTCCGGATAATGCTGAATAAATTCGGATAAACTTAATTTGAGCATCACTCAACACTCAGCTTTCATTGAAATCACCTGCCAACCGATTAAATGTAATAAAAAATACCATCCAACCTCAAAAAAGCTGACGTCGAACTGTTTCCCGCTTTAAAAAATGAACAAACATTTATGAATAAAAAAAAACACAACACAAATAAAACAAAATGCGAGTATGTATGGGTAAAAAATAAATAAAAGGACGCAGCGAAGCGAGCTCGATTGTTGGGTCCTTCAGTGTTCGTCAGCTCATTGCAATGAATTTAAATTGTTGCATACATTTGGGCGCTTCGGCAGTAAAAAAAAGCTGTAACAAAAGCCAAAAACAAATGGCGTGCTAATTTTTTCTCGCAGCCACTGCAGTTGCCCCGCTTCCAGCTACCCGATCCCCTCTTCTCGTCCCTTTAGACCAAGCAATACTCTTACCAGGGGACAGTTACTTCTTTTTCTCTGCGTTTTCGCATGTTGCAAGAGGAGAATGGGAGGGGAGAGAGGCGCACCAAACACTTGCATAAAATATGATGCCCGCAGCATGTGTGTGTGTGTGCGTGCGTGTGTGTGTGTGTGTGTGTGTGTGTGCCACGCCCATTGTGGCCCCAGTTGGTCGTGTTTGCCGTCTGTCTATCAAAAAATGAAACAAAAGTCAAAATGGGTCTGTGAAAGTGCTCGTCCAGGAGGCAGCACCCGAAAAATATACGAGTTTGTGCTACAGTTATAACAATAAATCAACAAACGCTGCCAGCAGCACAGTGGCTGCTAGCAGTATGAGTACAAGTACTCGGCGACTGCTGTTACAACTCTCGCTGCTCTTGTTGTTGTTGTTGTTGTAACTCTGCTCTGTTTTAATATTGTAATGTGAATTTTTTTTGTTTAACAGGCTCATGACTCCCACGACTGACTGCCACGCCCCCTTCACACCCACACACACAGCCAAGAAAACAAAAATGCAAAAAAAATACCGTCGCTTTAATGGAAAACCATTTGACCAAAATATTTACTCATGCGAGTTTCTAGCACACACACAAATAAAAAATTAAATTAAATTAAATGTAATGAAAAATGAAGCAAAAAAAAAATAGGAGGGAAAAACCATTTTCGCTGACAATTAAAAAATTGTCGAGATTTTTTGGAATCGCTGCATTCAATTGCATAAAGCGCACTCATGAATGTGGCTTAAATCGCATTTAATAACTGCAACATTGTGTGGCACGACAAGCAATAAAAGAGATTCGAAGCCCTTTTTATTATCATGTATTTAAATCAATATATTTTCAATCAAAATCGAGGAACCTTTTTTTCCCAAAGTTTGTTGATGCATGAAAGCTTTTCGGCATGTTTTGAGTCCGAAAAAAAAAGATATTACAAGTCTTTTCAAGACTATGGAGAGTTTTGAACAGTTTAGTATACATAAACAGTGCCACAAACAAGTTGCAAATTTGGCAATAAGTTGAAATGTATTATTAGGATCCGTCAAACTTACGCTTTAAGAAATTTAAGTTTACATTTGATGACATTTTTGTGAAAAACAACTAAAATTTATATTCCATAAAAATTCAACATTTTGCCGTTGCATACTTTCCGGCGTTTTTATGCCTTCTGCATTTCTGCATCTTCTTTAGTATTTATTCGTTTTTCTCTTTTATTTTTTCGTGTGCCACGCGCGCACTTCCGGCATGTTATTGCCTACTTGTTGTAGTTGTTGTCAGTCAGTCAGTCAGTCAGTCAGCCAGCCAGTCAGTCAGTCATTCGGTTTGTTGTTGTTGTAAATGGGAAACTTTGCCTGTCCGGCCAGTCTCACAGGCATTTCCGGTCAGCACAAAAGTTTCCTTCTTCGCTCTCTCTCTTCCTCTCCCTCTCTCTCTGTCTCTTTCTTTGTGTTGTTTTTCCCATTTGTTTTTTGTGTCTTTTCAATAAAAGATGCTGAGGTTCCTGTCCATGTCCTGGCATTCAGAAAGTTCAAGCGTTTGCGCCTTTACGCTAAATTGAATTTAATACCCAGCCCGACGTCCTGCTCCCTTTTTCCCATTTCCTTTTCTGCCAGCCAACAAGTGTGCTTTGTGGGAGGGCGCAAACAATCTAATGAGACGTCTGTCAAAGTCAAAGCCAACAGAAACTAAGCAACTTTCTATCCTCTTCTATTTATTTGCAGACAAGGACATACGGGCACAGATTCATGCGGCAAGTGATTCCTACTCCTCACACGGCGCCAGTCATCACCTGATCAGCTGCGACGCCCGTCGATTGCTGCAGCAGCTGCCGGCCGGAACTGGTGGCAGTGCCACGAGTGGGGGCAACAACAGTGCCACAACTGGCGGCAACGAGGCGGCATTCTATCAAATTGAATCGCCACCCTGCTATACAATTGCCACAGGACTGCCCAGCTACGATGAGGCGTTGCATCATCAGCCGCGTCATTTCGCCTACGGCATGAAGTTTGTGTATCCCAGTCTGGCGGCAGTGCATCATCATCATCATCATCATCATAATCAGCGTGCGTGCATTGCCAACTGGGAGAAGGACGCAGTGCAGCGCGGTTCGAATAAGCTGCAAAAGTGCAAACTGTCAGCAGCAGACGAGTCGAGACAGACACAAAGGGAGGGGCTGAGGCAGCAGCAGCAGCAGCAGCAACGGCAGACGGAGGAGGCGGACAAAGCCAGCTCGCCAGCTATTTGCATTAACATGCCGGATGAGGAGGAGATGGGGCAGGCGATGGAGCAGCATCGAAATGCGGTGGCCAATGCTGCGTCGACAGATGCCGCACAAACTTTGCTGCCGGCGGCAGCTGCCGACGACGATTGTGCCTCATTGGTTGTTGTTGTTGCCGCGTGATTGCCCAGCAACTAAAGTGGGAAAGTGGGGAAAGTGGGAAAGTGGGGCAGGGAATGGGTACAGTCTGTAGGATATGAATTGCAGCCAGAGATCATGGTTACATGTTTAGTCACTTGTAAATAGTTGCATCCTCTGGCTACCCCAAAACAACAGATCCTATAGTTCTAAGAGATGAAATGATTTAATTTCGTTTTAGTTATTTGTTATATCATGTATTATCCAAGACTGAGTATTATTTATTGTCTATGTATTAAGTAATTTAAACGAATTGCCTATCGATTAAGCCTAAATGTTAACAAAAATATATATATATATAAATATATACGCAAAAATATATTCAACAAAACTTATAATGAGAAAAAAATGAAAGAAAAAAACATAAATTTGATTTTATTTACTTTTTGCATTCATTTTGACAGCTTTATTTTCAGTTATTTGATTTATTAAGCTTTAATTTGGTTCCGTTTTGTATTTTTTACAATTCGTTTTACAATAAATTGACTGAGAGTTTCTAATATGAAGATATCCCTGGGAATATTCACAATGTTTCTTTATCTGTTCCATACAATAATCAAATTTAATTAATTCGGCGAATTGTTGATTTTGTTCTACTCATAACATAAAACTAGCATCAGTTAGAAGTCTAATTAATTCACTTTAAAACTCAGTTCATTTCTATCACTTATAAATGATATAGATATATTGGCAAAACTCTTTAGTTACAAGCTATAATTTAATTACATTTCTTTGATGTTTAAGTCCTGTTTCTGAGTAAATTTCAAATAGCCCAACAGAGAGTTATCTACACTCATCCTTAAATCATTTTTAATATGTTTTAAACCCTTTAGAAATTCTTTTAATTTTATATTCTTTATTAATTTGAGTTACAATTGGTTCGGCACCTCTTGATCAAGCACTGTTAGTTCTTAAAGTGTTGCAGTTACTAAAAACTACTTAAATTTAAAAATTACAAGTAGAAAAGATTATTATAGATACTAAAATAAATATCTATAAATAAGCAAATATTGAAAGGAACAAAACGTAAAACTAAAATGAAAACAAAACTTCAAGCTAAACCAATTAACTAAAACAAATAAGCGAATAAATATTGTCAACTAGTATGATAAAGTGAAATGCAAGCAAAATTAAATATTTATGCAAATACTATATATATAAATACAATATAGTCTATTAACTCTGGGGAAATGTTGATCGGAATGGGATTGGAAGTGGGATTGGAAATGGGAATGGAACCAGGTTAAGCCAGAATTGTTCGAGTTCTCGTGTGAGCATAATAAATACTTAATTTCATGTCAAATTTGACACTTTTGTTGAGGTTTCTGCGCCTCGACTCGTGTAATACTGCAATTTGTATTCAAATGTACGATTTGTTGATGAGTCGACGAGGGACTCACTGACAGACAGACGGTGAGACAGACGGATGGACGGAGTAACACGCCACATCAAGCATTCCATAACGCAGCGAAGCAAGAAAACCCAAAACAGGGCCATAAATTATATTATCGTGCATCGTGTATCTGGTTCAGGTCACAGTCATGAGTGACTGCCAGTTAAACTCTGGACAGGGACAGGGAAGGGAGGGACAGAGGGAAGAGTGGGGTATGAAGGGACAGAGGGAAGAGTGGAGCATGCAAAGTGGGTGTAGAATCTGGCACTGACATCAACAGTAACAGCAACGACAACGACAACGGCAACGGCAACGGCATCAACACCAGCAGCAGTTGCTGTTGCAGCTCCAACGTTGTTAAGTTTGTGTCGCGGTCGTGTTTAGTTGTAAATCACAACAAAAACATAAGCAATAATTCTGTTTTCTCAAGAGTTCGACTAGCAAATACCCTTTACTTGTTGCGAACAAACTGATGCTGATGTTACTTAAACTAAAACGATGCTGTCTTTGACTGTATGGAAATAAATCCTTTAATATTATTTAATTACTATAAGAGAAAGAACAAATTAAAGGTTGTAGTTTGCACTCATCGGAATGAAGTTTTTGAAAGCATGCAAAGCATTTATCCTTATCATTTTCAACTACCCAATTTCCAACCAATTGAATCAGCAAAGTCTGATTACCTTTTAAAATATAGCATATAAGGCTAAAAAGAAACTGCATGCAATAAATTCCATATAAATTCCCTCTGTTGTGGTCGTAAGTTTAACAAAATACAGTTTGTTTCTAGAATAGATCTATAGATCTTACAGGTAATTTCAAATACTATCACTGACACTGAAAAGTACAAGTGTCTCTGTAAACTGTTCATATCATCGTACTCGCATCGTTCGTAAGGTAATGAGCGTATAAATATTCCAAGCCATTGGCATTGTTAACCTCAAAGATAACCGATATGCAATGGTATATGTACTCATAAGATATAGTCGATGTGTCTTTTGGGTAATGTTAAGTGTGTGCACAAATGAAGAGAACGTTTTTATGGGGCTTGAGACGTGTGCTGGCCGTAATTTGTCGGTGACTGTTTGAAAGTCACAGAGTTCAATGAACAGGTTACTGTAAATTGACTTTCCAAGAGATAAATCTACACT
This sequence comes from Drosophila histrio, assembly GCA_958299025.2. Lineage (NCBI taxonomy): Eukaryota > Metazoa > Arthropoda > Insecta > Diptera > Drosophilidae > Drosophila > Drosophila histrio. The sequence continues at coordinate 18,212,882 of OY729166.1, read as the reverse complement.
CAATCAGCTGTCGAAAGTGACCGAGTCAATCTATTATTGATGGATACTTACGAACAAATGGTTGCATGGCACTTTAGGAGTGAAATTTCATATTTAACATGCAATTTTAGTAGTCTCTTTTTGTTTAGATTAATTTACTTTTCTTTTTAAAATACATACACTTGTTTCTTCTAGCTTCAGCCTTCATCGGCAGGTGTATCGCCCGTAGTTGTATCTTCAGCATCTTCCGTTTGATGGCCGTCAGAATCTCCCGACGATGCATCTCCAGAATCGTCCGGCGCATGACTACCGGAATCATCTGGAGATGTACCATCGGAATTGTCCGTTGATCCATCAGCATCAGCCGATGTTTCAGTACCTTCACCTTCTGTAGGAAACGGACTATCTTCATAATCCTCTGTAGTCTCGTCTTCATCATCAGAAGCTTCTGGTGTTGTGGTAGCTTTCGTTGAGGTAACGCCAATCAACTCGTCGAATGGCTTAAAGGCGAATTGCCAGTAGAATGTCAACCAGTAAATAATGAGGAAATCATGGAAGAGAATTAAAGATCCCAACAGGGCGTCATTCAGTCGCATCTCAGCAAATCGACTCCCATTGATGGTCTGTGCATGATACATGACAAACTATGATTGAAACAAGGCCAGATCTTAAACGATTGTAATGTGTATATAAACTGTTGGGAAACTTACAAGCAGCATGATTATGCTAATGAAGATTTCGGCGATTATATACGCACTTGTCGAAGTGGAGGGTATTACAAACTTGACCATGAGAAGGAAGACAGCGACAATTAGAAAGATGAAGCCCAGTATGAAAAGGATTGCCACATCCAGTGTGAGATCAATCTGGAAGATATGTTATTAAATAAGGAGAGGAAGAAAACTCTGAGCTCTAGTTCACAACTAACGTTCCTCGGTAGCAGGGAACCAATTATCAGAAAGATCCCCAACAGAACTACACATATTGCATAAAAGATTATTAAATCTGGAAATTTGACGCGTGCCACCAGAGCGAATAATGATATAATTTGCAGCTCCACCTGATAATACAATCAATAGATAATTGTAGAAAATATAATGAATATTAAAAGACCACACTCACAATAAGAAAGGCGACAATGAAATTGAGTCCATTCATAAATCGCAGCCTTTCAAAGAATATAAAGATGGTGAAGAGGAAAATCGCCAGACCGAATGTGATAAAGCATATATAATAATACTTCTTAAATGCGTCTCGTGCCTCATCACTGAATAGTATATAGGAATTATTGAATCTGCAAATATATCACACATATCGATCGAACTTACAATAAATTGACCACGATCCATTGTAGCAGTGCTAAAACTAGCCAGATGAACAATAACAGATACGTCTTACAGGCAAACTTTCTTCGGGCTCTCTTATAGTTCCGATAGTTGCGATAGTTGGCATTCATGGCCGTCCGTGCATCGGACTTGAATTAATCCTGTTACTACCTCTATTACGGTTGACATTTACTGGGGAAAACGCAATAAACAAGATGAATACAGTAAATACGATAATTTTAACAAAATACACAAATAAATCTGACATTAAACTGAAAAGCATCTAAGAAGTTATTCTGGAAAATAAACTATTACTATTTAACTTTTGTTTGTTTTCATTATTATCTAAATGTCACTTTTAATAAATTTCATAGTCCTTGTCGTTGCTTATACTCCTTGTTGGCTCTTCGATAGTCATTGCCTTGTTGCGGTTTTTGGCATATTTGAAACGTTTTTCCTGAGCTAACCACTTGACCCTCCAATTTTCATTGTTTTGTAATTCTACCTCCTTATCGCTATTAAAGTCTTCCGTTATAATAAACTTCGGTTCATCTGTTGTCGCTGGCGTAATTTTCGTTTCTCTTATTATATTAGTCTCTAGATTATTTTTCGAGAACATATCATCACGATAATCAAGAATATCGTCTCCAAATTGTCGTTTATCCCACTGCGTCGATAGGAGTGACCAGTCTTTGGGTGTGACAACTCCAGATATAAGTTGCCAGTAGAAAGTCAACCAATAAATGATTAGAAAATCGTGGAAAAGAATCAACGCACCAAGACAATAGTCATGTAGACGCATCTCCGCGAATCTCCCTCCATTTATGGTCTGGGCATGGTACATGACAAACTGCACTGAATGAAATGGATAAATCAGTCGAGAGTTCTCTGGCGGATACTTACGAATAGCATTGTAAGAGTCACGGGTATTTGGACGAAAATGAATCCATAGTCTTTCATATCTCGCCAGACCTCAGAGACCAATAGTTGAATCATGAGAAAGAAGATGGTGACAAGCAGAAAAAGAAAAGCGAGTATAAAAAGAAGAGCTATATGGAGTGTAAGATCCATCTGAAATTTATAATATATATCATATATGATAAACTACTCATATCTATGCATTTCTTACCTTTCTTGGCAACACCGATCCAATGATCACAAAAAACAATATAAGCACAGTACAGATCCCGAAATACATGAGCAATTCCGCCCAATGGGTGCGAGAGACGAGCGTGAATAGAGAAATGATCTGCAACTCTACCTAGATGAAAGGTTAAAGTGTCTTCCGGGTTTTCCTTGACAACAACATTCAAAGATTCACTCACAATAATAAATGATATTAGCACGGCCGAAACTCTGTTATATCGTAGCTTCTCAAAGAATAGAAACAGGGAAAAGAGTAAAATGGCCAATCCAAAGGTCGAGACGCTTATATAATAGTGTTTCCGGAAGATATCTCGTACGTCTTGACTGTAAAAATCAGATGTTAGCAATTGTAGCATGCCCCAAATCTGTTGCACTTACAGTAAACACACAAGCAACCATTGTGCCAGAGCAAGGACCAGCCAAATCGACAGCAATAAATACGTTTTCAGGGAGAACTTTCGACGAGCCTTCTTATATGCAATATAGATATGACTGGAATTCATGCTAATCGTTCCCGTTCGGGTTAACCTATCGAATCGAAACTATCGAATGTCTCTTACCTACATTCACTGCAATTTTGGTGCCATGAGTGCTAAGATGCAGTCGGAATTAATGTTAAATGATGACATTCACTTAGTGTATTCAATATGGAAAACATTATAAAGATATATATACTATTGAGAAAGCGTCAGTTCAATTCATAGCATACTTGATTTTCAACACACTCACAGCTCAAGTTTCTCCTAGAAGTACTTATTTGATTTATACTTTTTGATCGCAGTTGGCAAAATATACGATATCATACTTATAGAAAATATGATGGAATGGAAGAGGATGGTTTGTCTAAATTGGTAATTATTGAATCATTATTTTTTAAATACAATTATTAAGCAACAATGCTATACTTGGAGCTTTTCATAAGTATTCCAACGTTTTAATCTGTTGGCCAATTATTAGTTTAATTTGGATTTATAAGTTTAGATGAGCTGAAACAATTTTAAATCAGTAAAATACCTTTGATTAAGTTTAGGTTTAGGCCTTTGGCAATGAGTTTAAGAATCGACTAATTGAAAATAAGTTTTTACATTCATTTATACCTCTTGGACTTTAGTATACTCCTCTTTTAGATTTGATTCACCGACTAGGGTCGCTATATACTTATTTATTCTTACTCGGCATTAAGTTTGCTATTTTCTCAATTTTCTATCAACTCAGTTCCAGATCTGCGTCAAGTTATGCAAATATTTCCTCAAAATCATAAAGAGTGACAGAGAGAGAAAGAGAGAGAGGGGGAGAGGGGGGAAACATAGAGACAGTCAGGCAGTCAGGCGGCTAATGCACAAAGTCTACATAAATTAACAACAAAGAAGAGCAAGAGGAACAACAATTTTAGTCAATGCAGTTAACTAATTTTGCGCTTGTTGGCAAATAATGCTGGGAGTGTGTAAATAGCAGAAATAGCAAATGGCAGAAAACGCGGTAAACTGTCAACTGTAAGCCAAGTGTTAAAAATGTCAAATAAATAATGCTGCAGCAACAACAACAACAACAAATGACAAGAAATAACAACAAACAACAAGCAGGCACACACTAATGAGCTGACTGACTGACAAATGCAATGCAAACTCAAAAAACCTGAACCTCGATCTGTCATAGCATAAGTTTTTCTGCCGCTTCTGCCACAGCCCTCCTACCCTAACTAGTTCCCTCTTCCAGCCAATTTGCATACAAAAAAGGCAAAACGAAGAGACAAGCTGAAAGCTAATGCCAGTCACAAACTGTGTGTTGTCACACGCGGCGTATGCGCAACGCACGCATCAGACTCCGACTCAGACAGGTGCTCAGGGAGGTGTGTGTGCGTGTGTGTGTGTGTAGTGTAGTGGGTGGAGGGGTGGTGCAGACAACAAAAAAAATAAGAATCATTTAGCGACACATTTGGCATATCAAAATCGGATAAAACGACAGGCCGCATTCAAAATCAACTGCCGTGTGCGTCGTTTATTAACTTCCAAAATAAGCCAAAAACTGAGACAAGATAAGTACGAGAACGTGCATATAGAGAATATATATACGTATCGTAGTACTCATACTACTTTCATACTATAGTCAGTCTCCATCTCGCTGACTTGCTGACTTGCATGCAAAATTAATTACGGGCAAAATTGTATTAACAAACCTCGTTGCTGACTGCGTGACAAAGCGTGACACGAATTCGTTTACGTAAAGAAGTTGAAGAGATTGAATCAATGTTATAAAGTATTGTATTAAAGCTTAAGTATGTAATGCAATCTGTAGTATATAAGTATATCTATTTAAATAAGTTACAGTCTTTAGTGCGTGTTTGTCTTCGTGCTTCACGCTCCCATCTCTAGCTGACGTTGACGTCAACATTGCGGCTGCTTTTTGGCTTGGCCTGAACGTCTTCCACGCGCACGCTCTGCGCCAGCCATAAAACTTTTACGTTTTAGCCCTAACCGAATTTAGAGCCAGACTCAGACCCGGACCCAGACCCAGACCCTGGCCCAGACCCCTGGCCGTTCAGTTTAGATTCATTCTCATAGCCATTTGCGGTGTGGGCCATAAAACCTGAAGCAACGCTGACATTTCAGCAGCTGCTGCATTGCAGTGAACGTTGTTGTCGCTGCGGTTGTCGCTGCACTTTTTACGACTCGACACTACTTTTTGGGGACTCTACAACACTGGCAGTCAGCAGCCAGCACCCGGCACCCAGCACCCAATCACGGCATCACAGTCGAAAGTGCGAAATGAAATTTTAATCAGACTCTGTTCGTGTTTATGATTTGGCTGTAAAATCTATGGTAAAGTTCTAATACAATCTCCATATAGTCGTATGTGGTCCAAGTAATAACTGGGTAATTGAGGGGTGTAGAAAGTTATAGGGCACGTATCATCACAGAGTCTTAAAAAATATGTTGAGAGGAATTCGTTGTTCTGAAGAAAATATCACATTTATCATAGCACTTCACTGAGATTTGTTATAGCATCTGAAGAAATTCTTCTCATATAACAGAACTGTCTACTTAAATTCGATAAACACATTTTAGATATCTATTCTACCTCAGTTGATCTATGTACCTATTAAACTTAAAAAGAAACAATTGCACAAAGTAGATGATATATTGAGTTTGAGAGATATATACTTCTATTTATAATGATACATCCTTAAAAGGAATCTCTACACGCTCTCATATATTTATAAATTCTATTGTAAACATATCTCAAAGTTACAGTTCTTTTAATATTCGTTTCTTAAGAATAAACTTTGTTTTTGTCCATTACGGAAATAGATCTTGATAACTGCTATATGTATACTTTTAATAATCATGTTATATACTTTATAGAATGAATAACAGTTAGAGCGATAAGTGTAGACTACATTTGACTACTTCAAATAGATACTATATCTATCTAGTATCTCATCAGTAAATAAGCTACAAAACTTGGCTTAGGTCAGGGTCGGCGACAATTCAACGAGTAGAACTGAGACAACAACAAAAATTACTTGTTGTTGTTATTTAACTAAGATGAATGCAAATAGTGTGCGAAGAGGCCACCCGAGAGCAAACAGAGACAGAAGGGGAGGAAGAGCAGCACAAGCCGAGAGATAAGGACCAGGGACCACACCACACTTCGCCTTCTCTATGTGATAAGGGAGCCAGAGAGACTAGGCCAATGGAGTAGTGTAGTAGAGTTCATAAAATGCCAGAGGCCGAGTTCAAAGCACCGCCTACAAAGTCAGCGTCGTCGTCACATCATCAAACAAAGTGAGCAACAAATTAGTGGCAGCAACTACCGGGAAATTCTCGTTGAGGCATTTGCGTCATCAAATTTGTAGCGTCTTATCAACAGGCAGGCGGCGGCGACGACGGCGTCGTCTCTTCTCTGATAAGCCCCGTCTTTCTTTCTATCTGTTTGTGAGTCATCATCCGTGGCTTCAGCCGTGAGTGGAACGTGACCTGGCACTTTGGTGACAGTCTATAATCATTTGAGTTTTTCCTGCAGCGCATTTTCATTCACTTTGTCCTTATCAATTTTACGACTTCCTTTTCAACCTGCACTCTGACCCGAATCTGACTAAGACTCCGATTCGAACTGTGGACCACCGGCTAGCAGTCAAACTGCAATTAGCCTTAGTTTCGGATCGTATAGCCCGTGACTCGCTTCAGTATCTCTATCTCAACTAATTGATATTTATGGCTTCAGCACGTTTTGAAAGAACTTTTTACCATCTTCGTTTGGTTTTTATTGGCATTAGAAAGAGAGTTTTCTAGAAATGACTCAACTTATAATGTTAATAAAATGGAACTGTTAAAAGTTCAAGCATAATTCGTTTAAATGGAAAGTGTGTTTAGTTTCCAATACTCTAAAAATGCATTTACAGGATGCACAAGAAATTTAATTCCCCCATTTCGATGCCACAATGATAATGTTTGTCAGGAAAGGCAAGGGATTCCCAGAAATAGTGCTGGAAAGAAAGAACTATTGACATTTTAACTAAGTAGAATTCATTTCCATTAAAAAAAAGGGAAATGTAATATAGAAACTAACTTAAAATCATTTGATCATAAAACAATCGTTCACTAAAATTTCCATTTATTATTTATTATATTTAATCAAGTAAAACTCCTCTAAATAGAAAGTATGTTAAGAAATTACACTCATTCTAAATATCCAACTACAGGAAGCAAAAGAAATGCTTCCTTTCTTGATTTCTCGCTAGCGTTCCCCATATCTTTCTATCTCTTTCTCTTAGAGCATTCGTCAGCTGCTCAGAGTTCGAAGTTATGGGCTATCATATTTCGAATACTGAAATAACCATGAGGTAGCAGTTTTTTTCTTGTTCCTTCATTTTTTATATGAACTAAGGAACACTTAAGAGGTTTCTCCTAAAAACGAATATAAAAACATGTCAGAGATACTATATCGAAAATTAACAATACTTGTAGCCTGGCTGACCGTGTTGCCTTGATTTATGAATGGGTTCTGTGCTGTCAGGACACTTTTCCACAGGATGATATGTCAGTTTTTTTCTTGCAACTTGCAACTACTTAAAAGTAAATAAATAATACAGGAAATTACTATCTTGTTTGCGCAAAGGCAACATGAGTTGTCGATATTTTGAGTTATGATATGTCAATGACAGGCTACCGAAAAGGTAAATAAACTCTATGTTCATGTTAAGTTATGATGGGAAGGAAACTTAAATTGAAGACGTTCAAGTTATGATGATGATGGCTGAAGGACTCTCACTCTCTCCCTCTTTATATATAACTGTCTCTTTTTACGCCACAGGAGCAGCAGTCAAATCAACTTGAGAGACTACAGAATAAATTTATGACACCTACAGTAATGAATCCTGTAGAGCAACAGGCCTCATTTCCAAGTAAACTCGAACCCAAGCCGAAACCCGATAACACACACTGTGTATCTCTGTGTGTGTGTATCTATTGCGTTGAAGTTGAAGTTGTTCGAGAAATTCGGGGAATAGATTGAAGACCATAATTATGCCCACGCTTACAATTTACTTGCAGCAGTCTGTCAATTGCAAAAGCAAACAGAAGATGGCAAAAAAAAGAGCAAAACAAAAGCGAAACTGAGATGATGGGATGAGACAGTAAGGAGGTTACCTGAGCTCTGAGTTCTGCGTATGTCCTTGTGCGATATCCTTGGTCATTCTCTGGTGCTGACAAATCAGCAGGCAGTGCCTGAATTTATGAATAGAAAGAGCTCGTTCTATGGAACAGTATGAGGCCTGAGGACTCTGCCTGCCACTGATCGCTTCATTATGCTGCAGAACATGTCAATTTTGTTGCAAGCATGCTGCAACTTCTGCCCACTTCCTGTTGTGCCACAACAAGAACAACAAGAACAACAAGAACAACAAGAACAACAAGAACAACAAGAACTCATCTATCAACTTCCAGTTGAATTCATGATAAATCAATTTGTCGTCTGAATGTCAAGTGCATAAAAATATTTTTATTATTGCTTAAAAGTCATAGAAAAATTTTAATGCTGTCTTGAAATTTAATGCATTTCCCTCCCACATACTGTAATTTAGATTGATGGCCCTGAGATAGGGACACGATAAGACTTCACCAAGGACAAGGGAAAGTGTCGCCTGACGAATAATCGACAAATTTGCACAGTTCTCGAACCTTTCTTTCTGCACAGTTTATTGTCAGTTCGTGACCACAAACTGTTGGCTGTAACTGTAGTAATAGCCCAGCCATAACTACGACTAGTCGCAGGACTAGTATAAGGACTAAAACTAACCTGTTACTCGCACCACATGTGGCAGCATTGAATTGCCCCTGAACTCACGTTCTCTCGCTGGCTTCAAATTTGGTTTTAGGTAAATAACATTTTTACATCCTCACGCGTCGCGTCAACAGTTTTTTATGCTTCCTATTCCTATTCCTCTTTTTTTCGTTTTCTAACAATTCCGAGTGCCTTCGCACGTTGTTCTTGTTTTTTTTTTTCCGGAAAATTAGTTTAAAAGCATCATAAAATAATTTTCGTGTGCGCGTTTGGAAAATTTTTCGCGCTCGCATTTGCCGCATTTTTCATTGCGGGCCAAGTTGAATGGCTTTTAACTTTCAGTTGATACCCTGTACGGTGGATATTCAAAGGGTAGTTATACTTCAGCTTCATTATTTAATTTGCTGTAAAAATCCTTCTCACATATTTAAACGTTTTTAGGGTATTTTGTATTTGATCATTCTATTGTCTTGTTATTTTACAGTCAGGTGTGTAAATGGATTTGGAGTAGTACATTTTGGGCGCTTAGATAGCCCATCATCATCATCATTATCATCATCATCAAACAGAGCATTTGGCAATTCTCTTTTCAAATGATCCGCTCGATGGCCATCATAAAAACAGCCCAAGAGCCAAATTAGATTTACGGCCTTTTTGGAGATTTTACAGTTTTATGACTAATTTCTGGGCTGGGGAAGAGTTCAAATCAAATCGAGAGAAGCAGGTCAGTGAGCAGCAATAGGGCTTTACAAATTGTTAAAATTATTCAAATACAAGACTATCAGTTCTAGTTCTTCTATTCATACTCGTATCTAAAGTGTGTATTTTGTTTTTTAGCTGATTCATAACTTCAATCTTTCATTACTCATTCATTTCCCTCCCTCTCTCTTATCTAATAATCTAACTCTGGTATTTATAATCAGTGGTTATCATGTATTTAATTTCGTGAAAACTTGTAAGATATTATGAAATTTAATGAGTGAATCATAAACAGATAAAGTTATCTCAGTCAGATACTTCTTAGGGTTTCCCTCGGCAACAATTGATAACCTTTTTTCTTTGAAATTTACATCATTCTCCTTAGCCTAAATGGAATTTCCTCTGGCGTAATCCATACCAAAATTCACTTAAGCAACAACACACTTATACACCCACATGTAACTTAAAGATACAAATAACTACAAGTACATGTAAGTGCAGCAAAAAATAAGAAAGGAAACTCAGAGAAAAAGATGAGAACCTCTTGTAATTTGAGCAATTTGTTTTCATAAACTGCGCTGATTCTGTTTCTGCTTCTTCTACTACTTCTACTTCTCTTTCCTTTTCTGCTTCTTCCTGTAGACTTATACAATATGAGGCCAGCGGCCAGTAAATAGTATCTTGTATCTCGTTTCGTGTATCTTTTGCTGTTTGCTGTGTATTTTCATAGAAATTACGTTAAGAAATTTGTTAAGCATCTCTCAAGTTAAGCATGTGTGGCTGTGGTTTGTGGCACATCCTCTAAAAACAATCCCAGATCCTTAAGAAAACACTCAACCTGAAAAAAAGAAGAGGAATGTACTCACCCACTTGCCCGTGCGGCTGAGGCGTCAACATTTTAAGTGCTCTCTTCGCTCGGCCCGCTCGACTTTTCTCATGTCCAACTGGTAGTTTTTCTTTATAATGGTTTTAATAACAATTTGCCGCAAATGTGACCAGGTTTTTCTATATATATATGTATGCTTGTGCAAATATAATTTCTTTAATTGGATTTTGTCGTCATAGCTGCCAGGAGCTGCCTGGGCAAATACGAGTATTAAAAGTGCCGCAAAAACATTTGCCACTTCGCGGCGGCGTCGGTGTGAAATTAAGAAGCAGTCAACAACAAAAGCAAGTCAGACACACGGACAGATAGACAGACAGACAGACAACAGACGGACTGACTGCCAGACGAAAAGGCAGCTGGTAAAACCAGTTAAAATAGCGGCCTAAAAGCGCAAAACTTTGTGGTTAGTTCGGTCTTATGTACTTAGGAAATGCGCTGCAGAATTCATATATTTATTTGGTTACTTTAAAAAACATTTACGCTGCTCTGTGATTTTTTCTGTCTACCTAAAACTTGGTAAAATATACTGAAAATTTAATTCTTGTAGGAAAACTCTTTGTGATTTTTTTATAATTAACTCATTTAAACTCAGTAAATGGAAGTTACAGCATGATTGACATCTCCCGACAAAAGTTAAACCTGGTAGCGCTACGATGTAAATAAATAAATAAATAAATAAAGGAGCAAAAATTGCTGCTGTTGAAGCAAAAATTGCTGCTGTTGAAGCAAACATTGCTGCTGCTGAAGTAAAAATTGCTGCTGTAGTAACAAAAATTGCTGCTATAGAAACGACCCGTTTAAAATTAAGATTTTGATTAAGAAACGTCGCCGAATTTTCAGTTTAATCCATTTTTAAAAGTATTGAATAGTTGTTTTCTCATAATTCACGCCCCTAAACAATATTTATACAAAATCGACTAGTTTTATACAAACAATATGTCGATAAGCGAATTAATATAATGTAAAAATATCTATTGATAATCAAGTTATGCTTACTTATGAAAAAGCTGTTATAGTCGTTATCGTATAAATAATTTTCAAGGCAAGTTAAGCTGTTGTTAATTTGTATGTCAGTAAGTCTTTATTTTATTATATGATTTAATTACAAACTCTACTCTGTTTAATTGTCTTCACCTCTCGATCTTATGTCCATTTGAAGCCACAGTGGACCTAAGTTATGCTGTGTTCCACGGGGCAGTTGTTAAAAGTCTAGAGCAGGGCATTACGTATACGTAATATGTTGAACTAATGCCAGTGACAGGCGACAGCGCGACACGCTGTCTAACAATTTTAATTTTCAATTTTAACTGCAACAACGACAACAGCAACAACAACAACAACAACAACGCCGTCACACGGTTTGCCTCTTAGTCAGTTTCAGGCGCAGATGGAAACGCAAGTCGCGAGTTGGGAGTCGTTGACAAGAGTCAGAGGCAAAGTCAGAGTCGGAGTCGGAGTCGCAGTCGGAGCCAGAGTCGCGTCCAGTTTTATCCGTCGCATTAAACTGGGTCACTGGTGTCAATCGTTGACTTGGCCCGTTGTTGTTGTTGTTGCTGTTGTTGTTGTTGCTGTTGTCAACTTAATTATGTCGCAATTGCTTTGAAGTCGACTTTTGCAAATGAAAACCAACAGCAGGTGGCATTGCTCCATGGTCCACAACAGCCATTTGAAATTGCGCTTTATTCAATTTTTATACGCTATTCAGGCCCCCGCATTGCCCTCCCGCTATTGGCCCCCTCTCTGTCCTCCCTCTATTGCCCTTTTTAGTGGCTGCAGCGTCGTTGTCACCAGTTTAATTGGATTTGCCTCGCTGCCGCGTGGCTTTGTGTTTGGCATTAGCTTTGCCACAGTCTTCCCTCGTCTCCCTACTCCCTTCCTTTGGCTCATACTTACCCCAATTCTCGAAGACTTTGTAGACATCATCATTATCATCATCATCATCATTGTCATCGTCGTCGTCACCATTTGCCATTCTCTGTTGCTGTAGCTAAAAAGCTGCAGCGCATTACAAATTGGTTTAGTTATTGGCTTAATTGAATTGTTGCAGATTGGACTTTAAATACACGCCTTCCCCTGCCCCAACCCCTGTCACTGCCCCATCATGTTGTAGCTACAAAAACACTTGTTGTTGTTACCCCGGAGCAATCTTTTCTCATATACTAATTTTTATAAGGTAGCGTCAACAAACTTGGCATGCAATTAATTGTAGCTTGGAATGGAATGGACAGCTTGAAGAGCCAACGGGGATGGTTGAAGAGTGGAACGGGGAATGGAGGAATGGGTGTGACTTTGTGACATAGTAGAAGACATGTAATTAGAGCAGTGCAGTAGGCGTATGAGAAGCTGAGGACTGTTAACCTCATTAGGAATGCAAATTATGAAGAGGCCACTCCAAATGAGCTGACGCCCTGAAAGAAATGTGCTGTGGAAAAGTTTCATGAAGAAAACTCTGCGAAATGAATGATACAAAAGGAAGATGTGAATTTTTAAATACACGTCGAGCAATTGTTGTTAAGCTTTTCAGGTGGCGTTTTGAAATTGAGTTTGAGTCGAATGCAACATTAATTTAATTCACTTCTAATTCGGTTAATGCCACACTTTTTTAGGCTAATCGAATGAAGAGTAAAATAAAGTTTAATGCTAGAGTTTTGCAGCCATTTTATGAGTTTTAGGGTAGAAAATATGTATAAAGCTTTGGGATCTAGTCAGTTTTTGCTGTTTTGCACTTCCATAGATCCAAATACAAGTCATTGAGCAATTGAAATTGAATTTCTCCATCAATTTGGCTCATTGCGGGTAAATACTACAGCCAATCTTTGTTTTTACAGCTCTTACTAGGTCAACAATTGTCAATCATTTAGTCAATCAATATATAATTTTATTGATGAAGCAGATAGATATTGAATTCCATAAGACAAACTCAATATATTTATTTACTCTACGAGTAACGAGTATTACAAATGTAACGTATACAATTTTTCTATCTTTTTTTTAACTCATTTGAACTTCCTTCAGTCCATCAATATACAGTATTATATAAACAATTATTCAATATCAATTTATTTGCCTACATAATACATTTAACATTTATATTTAATTTCCGGCAGCTTTACAAACATATCAACTTGATCTAAACAAGAAAACATGTTATATATTCTTCATTTAATTCTTCATGACCTTTAGATAGCTCCCATAATTATACATCATATTGTAGCTTAAATAGTTTCCTTTTAATTTTATATTATTAGACTTTTGATTAGATTCATTTGAATACATTTAAAATTTCGTCAACAGCTACAAGTTGACAGTAAAATAAATAAATTCAATTTAAAATTAGTTCTGCATTTCGTATCTCAGCGTAAAGTGAAAAAGAGAAGTTCTCTGTCACATTTTCTCATTCAAACGCTTCCAATAACCACCAACCAATATCTCTTGGCCATATCGCATTCGTCGCTAAACAAAGCGCCGCTGTGACAATTTCCCAGAATTGCTAAACCGAAAAGTCAAAAGCAAATGCATTGCAATGCTACTGTCGCCAGACTGATGGACCCCAATACAAACGCCTCCTGCTCCATAAGAAATACAATGAAAGAAAAAAAAGTACAAAATAAAAACCGATTTCATTGTTTGCATGCAACGTTGACGAGGCAGAAAGAAATGTCAACAAAATGTAGAAAAATAAAAAAAAAGAAAGACTGGGACTTGAATTGGAACTGATTGACACCAAGAGACGCAACGAGGCACATTGAAGAGGTACTAGCTGGGGGCGGGGGAGGGGGACAGAGGGAAGACTGATTGTACAAGGTAACACTCGAAAACTAATGCGCTTATCAGTGAAAATTGATCGCGTTTGCGGGTCCCCATCTCCGTCTCCGTCTCCGTCTCCTACAATGAATGCAGGTGATTGTTACCGTTGTATGTGGAAATAATTAACATGTACTTTCAATTTCGTGACTTGGGCCGAAAGAAAGAAAAGCAGTCCGTGGAAAAGTGAAACGAAATGGAGCCACAATACAACAACAACAACCCCTCCCCCCTCCAATTATGTTCCCACTACTCCGTCTATCTATCAATCAATAACATTTGTAATGTCAATAATGACAAGACTCGACACGGCGTCGGGGCAGTTCTTGAAATTGAAAGTTTATGGCTAATGAATTTCGTGTATTTGATGAATTTGATGAATTGCCCAAACTAAAAGTCGGCCAAGCACCTTGCATATCATTTTACAATGGGGCCCAGCGATAAGAGCCGACTGATAAGCCGAATCGTGTTCGATTTCCCAATCGAAATCAATCAATCGATTGACCAGTTACAACTTCTCTTTGTTTTTCTTCATGTTCCATCCTGAGCCATCAATTGGGGACAGTCTGTGTCTGTCTGTGTCTGTCTGTCTCTCTGTCGGGTTAGGCGCCAATTGCAAAATTAGGGTTAATATCTAAAAGGGTCGTAAACACGTTCGTACATTGAGGTTTATGGCAACAGCTGTTACCAATATTCCGCACGTGCTCATCTTTTTAGCGATGGTCTTTTGAAAACTCGTTTCTTTAATTACTTGGCAGAATGGACACTTGGAGTAAGTCGCTAAATACTAGCACACAAGTTGGCAGAGAACAAGTTAAGATATTCTTATCGCAAATGACTGACAAATAGATACCCTTTGGACAGATACTTATATAATATGATATAATTGTTAAAACGATTATGAAATTCACTTTGTGCCACTTAAATATTGCGCAAGTTCGGAAATAATTAGATAAAATATTTTAAAAGAGGGGCGGAAGACTAACAGATACCCTGTAAACAGGATTAGAGGATTGTGCTCTGATATGAAATACCTAAGAAATATAGATTCTGTTAGTTTTTGACAATCATTACCGAGTTCTAAGTCTCTATGTTGTGAACATTAGAAAATGAAGGGAATAAATATCAAATATCCGTGTATTTATGCTTATATTATCCCATATTTCCTTACATTTTTCATCACTATAAAATTATTAAAACCTTTAATAAATTGAATATCTATAAAAGCAGAAAATTCTAACAGAAAGTGACTGACTATAGACTAGAAAGTATCTACTTTCTGCATTATTTAATACATTAATAATATATTTTCTCCTTAACTATTAATTTATTTCTCTATTTCAATTATTTGTATACCCTGCAGGGTATAGCTACATTGTTTTGTTTGACAATATCTAAATTAGATCATAAATAATATATATACATAAATTCGTGCAACTATCTCAGAGATTGACGTAATGACAGAGATTAAGACGTAATGTTCGACATGCTTATAGCTTTATAAGCCTGGCTTTAAAAAGCTATAAAAATTAATAAAGTTATTAGTTTGAAGAGAGAACTGAAAGCGTTGACACATCGATATTGCCTAATGATAGATATTCTTAATCGATTACAATTATACAATATGAATATATTAACCGATTTTTGCATAAGATCAACTGGGTTAAGTGCTTGTGCTTTCATTTAACGCTTCAATCGAATGTTAATTAATCTTTGATCTTCACTTTAACACATGTTCTATCATTAACAAGCAAAATTGATTTCTGATTGAATGGGGGGGAAGTGTGTATATAATCACTCTATGAACACTCGATTTAAAATAATTGTTTAGCTGAGATATCTTAAATGTAGGCTAGCCTTGGCAAAGTTCCTCTTTTAATTATTCTGTTTGTAATTTACATTCAATATTGGTTACATTCTTATCGATTTTTATTGCAGCCACAAAATAATTACATAAATTGACCGAAAAAAACAATCAAAATCGGAATTGTTTTCAAGACATATTTGGTAGACCGCCCGCACCTAGAGGCATAATGTAAAAAAGTACCTAATAAAGACAGTCGACTGACTAGAATGATGAAAATATTTATGCTTGAGTGCTAATAATGTTCAATCAATTGGTGTATTGAAGTATTGAAAACCTTTGAAGCGATAAACCAACAAAATGTAGAGAGCTATGACAGAAGAAGACGGCGACGACGACGACAACATCGACAACATCGACTACGACTACGACAACGACGACAATAAAATGAAATAACATCATAAGTACTATAGATATAGATACGTTGCATATCGTAGTCTAGGCCCTAGCCTCAGAATCAGTCCCAGGTACGGTGCAACCTGGCCAAGCGCAACGAACTTGAAGCTAACGCGCCCAAGATTATCTGAGTCGAGGCAAAACCATAAACAAATAAGGAAAGAATTCAATCCGAGCGACAGCTAGGTGTGCGAGTGTGTGTGTGTGCGAGTGTGTGTGTGTGAGTGTGTATTACTACGACTGCGGTTCATTGACATTGAATGGGTTGGCGTTGTATCTTTTGGGTGGCTCGACGGTTCGGGGGGATTTGCAGCTTGAGTTGTTTTCTGTTTTTTGTCTAACTGCGTTTTTAATTGTGCATGCAATGAAAGCGGCACTCAAAGTACACTTGTTAGTGGATGTGCAGACACAGTGGGGCATGCAACATGCATATAATAGGGACCTGCAACTAGCAACAGGACAAGGCTACTTTCTGCTACATGCTCATGCGTAATTTCTACGAATCCAAGTTGAGTTACAAAAGGCACAGACAATGCCGTGGCATGCGGCATGCTGCATGGGGAACCTTGAGGGTTGCATGACCTATATCAGAGATTAAAGGCTGTGCAGAGCCAAGACGTGGCAACCATCGTTGACAACTTTCCCAGGGCAACTCACGGCACGTCTCGGTCCATATGACAAATGTTTCACATCAGTGCGTTCCGGACTTCAGCAATTACCTGCCTATGCAGCTCTTCTTCTTGTTGTTGTTGCCACAGTTGTTGTTCTTGTTGTTGTTGCTGCCTCCCGGCGTCACAGCTCAGTTGTTGGTCTGTTGCGTCTTGCTGCGAAGTCAGAGTTGCTTTCAAGACTCCAGAGTCAGGGAACAAGTGCTTCCAGTTGCCAGTTGCCAGTTGCCGGCCTGGCAGGACGTCTTTAAACTAATCGGGACTTTGGCTTTATGGCGCACAGTCCACCACAGGAGTTGATATCAGGCTGTGCCTAGAGTTCCCAGTATAATATCTCTTATTTCCAACATTACTAGTTTTCCTTATGGGCCCAACTCATGCTCTCATGCTGCAGCTGATTACTCAATTAGAGTGTGTGAAATGCATTGAGTGCATGTAATTATATGGAAAATAGACGAAGATTTTCACATGAATGCAAAATCTGTGAACAGCAAATGAATCTAGATGTCAAACCATAAACGATACAGCAATTCGCAAGGCAATCAGTTAAGTTTTGACAAAGATGCGGTAGTTAAGAGTCTAGGAAAATTTGTTGACAATAGGGTAGCTTGAGAAAAAAAGCTAGAAATCTAAAACTGTTCTGCTAAATCAGTTAAGAACTAAAACGGGGTTGGAAAATCTATTAAACATTGCAATAGATTGCATTTTGACAAATATATATAGGTTTGCAGTTAAGAATAATCGTTTAAATGATTAAAACCGAATAGATTTCAATGGAACTTACATTTAGTCAATATTCGGTTGAGTTTTGACTAAGTTACGTACATTATATATCTAAGAAGATTATTTATTATGAAGTTATGAAGTCTGGGAAACTTAGACAAACATTCTGATAATATTTAGATACAATGGCATCAGATATATCTCAAATCTAAATGAAATAATGCATCGGGAAACTTTAAAATATATAATAATAAAAATAGAAAAACTTGAGATAGGTTACTACAGTGGAATTCGACTAAGGCCAGTGCGACTTATGCCAGCTTGATTGTAAATTGTTCAAGTTCAAATTTAAGCCGATTTATAGATGTCAGAGGAGCTTGACAAAGCCTCCATCCAAATAACAGAATGACCAACAGAGTGGAAGACAACGAGGGAAATAGCTAAAAAATTAATAAACTATGTTTAAATTTGGGCTGTTTGGATGCATTATGCAAAGCAGAGCATCGAATCGGATTTGGACCCCATAGACAGACAGTGAAAAATTAAGCAGCTTTATCAGTGCCATCACCCGCATGGAATCCATAGCGGATTCGGATTCGGATTCGGTCTCCGACTGACCGTGGACTCATTAATTTTTGTGGGGCTCGGCACACAGTAGTCGGCATTGAATACAAAGCCAGAATGCAGAATGCCTAAATGGCTCATTAGGGTCTTAAATTAAAGCTACTTGGGCCGCTTTAAACACACAACTCGGTCAACTAGGCCCCAAGGGTCAGCAAGAAGTCCACAGCAAGAAAGCAAAGAAACGGCAGAAGACAGTCTAACAAAGACACGTCTTACTGCTGGCTACTGTTAAAACTCTTACATATGTGGGTCTGGGATTGCAAACGGGTTCGGGTTCGGAGTCGGAGTCGGAGTCGGGGTCGGGGCTGGAAACGGTTACCTTACTTCACCTAATTAGAGAACCATTGTCTTAACCATCTGACAGTTGGGCAGAAATTATTGCAAACAGGGTTCTTAGGGCCCGAAGTCTAAGCCCATATGGCAAGCCACAATAGCCGCAAATTCCAGACTTAAATGAGCTGGAAAGACAAAAAATATCGTCATCAACTGTGACACAAAAATCAACCTAAGAATCTTTGCTAATCTGACCCTCGTAATAGACAATCGTCTGGGTTCTTTATTGGGTTCTTCTTCCCTTCGTTGCTGGGCAGAAAAGCCCAAGATCTTCATCAACGTCATCAGCGTTTGTTGTGCTGATTCATTTCGCTGTGTAGATTAGACGATCATGATAAGAATGTTCTTTTGTGCAGTCGATGAGCTCATCAACATCATCATCATCATCATTGGCCAACGGACCAGACCAACCCTTTGTAAATTGCACTCAAATTTATCATAGACGAACCTCGTTGAAAAGCAATTTCGTTTCGTCTTCTATGAGAAACTGATCTTATCCCAGTTTGTTTTGAGTGTCTATGTCTATTCGCCATACGATTCCTTATCGGTTGCCTAATGAATAATGGCAAACAGACAGTCTGTTAATAACCAATGATCAAATGATATATGGGCAGAAATATCTCGTAAGTTCAGTGTTAATCTTTCAACTGATTAGCTAAAGTTTGTAGAAGTTGAATGACCAGAGATCTGTGTTATGTCTTTCTTTCTGTATCTTTCAGTATTATTTCAATTGTAATCATCAGTATATCTTTATTATTGCAAGTATAGTATTGTATTATGTATTTAGAGGAGTTTTGAGTATATCTGATATATATTATATTATATAATCCTCCTCGGATATTCTCGCTGTATTTATTAGTATTCATTAATCTGCTGTCATTTAATGCTTTCCCCTTTCACTAATTTCACTCTTACGCATCGATTATGTTTCGAAGATACATCAATCTTGAAATGAGCAACTCTTGCAGTCCGCAGTCTGCCGTCTCCTGTCTCCTACCTGAGCTGATATCGCTAAATTCATCTTCCACCAGGTGAATACGCAGACCTGGGCGCCCACAAATTGCTCGCTAGTACCGAAATAAGATATCTGCACGTAGCTGTAATTTAAAACCCCACCAAAAAAAGAAAGAAAAATTAACAGAAAATAAAAAGGGAAAGAAAAAGAACGAGGAATGGTCTCAGGCCCCGTCAAAGACATTAGCACACGCACACACACACTCGCATTATCCTACGGCAATAATTTCTTTTCTCAAACAAAACAAATGTAGAGATATGTCATTTGCCAGGCACAAACGAAATCGAAGAACAGAACTGAAATGAAGATCGATGCTACATAACAGTACGAGTTGGACTGGGACGGGAATTGGAACTGGGTCTGAGAATGGGAATGGGAATGAGACTGTGAGGCAGTCGGGCAACATGTGCGCCGCTTTGTAACGCCAATTATGGGCCCATAATTCGAAGGCATTGTCTGAGCAGGCACAAAAGACTAAGCGAGCGAGCATTACACGAAGCAACAGCAACAGCAGCAGCAGAAGAAGAGGCAGATTAGTTCCCAAATGCAGGCAGAGCGAGAGAGGGAGAGGAAGAGGTTTTAGCGATGCGTAGCCAAGCGGTAAATGAACAACACACTGAGCAGCACATTTGAGCGCATCTTTAGCCAGGTAACAAAACACACACTCTCTCTCTCTCTCGCCGTGGCTCGCTCTCGCGATCGCTGCGTTCTCTTGAGTGAAGTTAACAGCGCGCTTAGCGGTTGAGCCGAGCTGCCTTCGGCTGCCTCTGCAGGCTGATCGCTAATCAGTTTGTTTGCAGACGTCGCCTACGTCGGACGTGTGCGCAGAGCCGAAAGCAAAGAAAAAAAAAGAAATACCGAAGCCAAGAAGCAGATCAAGATAAAGATAAAGTTAGCGATAGAGTGAAAGTGTGCCGCAGTTAACAGCGACAAGTAAAACAACAACATTAAAAAAAAAAGATACTCGTAATTACCGAACGTGATCCGAGTGCGTTGAGATAGATAACCACTTACATAGTACATATATAAGGGCAATATGGAGAACCTGCCGCACGCATTAAACTACGAACTGTCGCACGATTTGCATTTCGATCATTTCGCCGGTGCCGCTCAACAGATTCTCGAGAACGAAAAGAACGCGATCGCAGCAGAGGCATCAACGCCCACGATCAGCACATTGGACGCATTGGCCAATAACGAATTTCTGCAAAAACTTGGAGCAACCATCTTCAATTCAATTCAACTGAAGCAACACAAACTGAACGAAGTCGCACACAATTCCAGCGAACAACTGGCCATGGACTTCGACTTCAACTCCAATCATGTGGTGCTGGACAGCAGCAGTGTGGATCAACTGCAGCAGCAGCTCGAGTACGACAAGTTCATGAACGAGGTGTGGATCGGCATTGTCTTCACACTGATCTTGATCTCGATGGTCTTCTGCATATGCTCGTGCTTCCTGTACCATCAGTTTCGTACCTGGAAACGCAATTGTAAGTAAAGTACTTTAGTACTGAAAGAATTCCAAAGATATCTGACGAAGTACCTATCGACTATCAATACTAAGTAGTATGAGATTAGGTCTTATCGTATCTTAGCTATTTTAGTTAACTTTTCGATTAGCTCGATGAGTTACAAACAGGTCTACGTGCTATTTGCCAAATGAGCAACAACTCGAGCCCTCTACAATGTTGAATTATGAATGGTTCAGTCCATGAATGACAATTAACACCTGGCTGATAAAGAAGTCGATTAAGTTTCCCCTCATATTTGATATATTATTATTAGTTCTAATAATTGGCGAACTTAGTTAACCTCACGTTGAGTTTACCTTAGTAATTAACTCTGAATATTACACAAGACTACATATTTATTGTTTAAACATTAAACAATTGTCGACTCATTTGTTGTTCAACTCAATTTTTCTCTTTTATTTCTGCTCTACATAGAACTTTCCCAAGGTTTTTCTGTGTCAGCAAAAAAATGAAGAAAACAAAATAATAATAATAATATTATCGTAAAAGTAGCTCAAGTGCATTTTGTCAGCTGAATACACGTAGATACATATATACATACATACAACTTATTTAAACAATTAATGCACAACGTAAGATATTTATACAACAATTTAATGATAAATAAAATATTCCAGAGCAACGCTCAAGTAAATAAATTAATATTTTGTTGAGTAACTTTTATAAAAATTAATTAAATAATAATGTAGGCAGCTCAATGGAATGGCTGCATTTATTAAACAATTTATTGGCAATTAATCAGACTAGCTAAATACTCTTTGCTATCAGATAATATAAATATATTAAATTGTTAATAAAACAGATAAACTAGCTATATGTATATGATAAGGTAATAACAATTGCATTAATTTAATTAATAGTTAAAAGACAGATTATATACATAAACGATAAGGTTTAAATTAAGAGAATGACAGTCAGAGAACTAATATACCCGCTGCCTCAGTTCAACATGAATTAGGTCACATTTCCAAGCTATTTAATTTAGCACAATCCACATTTACGCAAACACTTGGCTAATCAACAACTTCTCTCTCTTTTTTTCCGTTTAAGATCACAACAATGGAAACAGCTCGACACAGTGCACAATTGTTGATATTGAGGCATTGAAACTGCAACCCGATTCGGAGGATCCGGTGCCGGAATACACATTGGTATCGGGTCTGCCCAGCTATGAGGCCGCCTTGGAGTTGTTGCATAAAACGCCGCAATCGTCGTGTTTGATTGTCTATCCAAGCGTGTTTAATGTATTCAATAAGCATGAAAGAGCCAACACGGCAGCAACAACAGCAACACCAACATCAGCAGCAACAGCAGCAACAACAACGTCAGCAACACCCACGGCAACAATAGATACCGTTGCCATTGGGGAAGCGGCAACTTTGCCACAGACAGCAGCATTGTGCGAGGCAACAACACCGCTGCTAACAACCACAACAACAACAACAATCGGAACAACAACAACAACGACAGCAACAAACACACCCACATGCGAAAGCATTAAGCCCAATTTTGTGCCAAGTTATGCCGAAGTATTTGGCTTTAAGACGATCGATGAGAAGAAGAAGCCAGCGAAATACTCAACGAAAGGCCAAGACCAAGATAAATGCTAAAAAAGAAAGAAGAAGGGAATACATATCCCGATAAACCAAATGTGCTCTGTGATAATAATTGTTGCTGTCGGTCTCCTCAGACTCTCCGATATATACGATATCATATATGATATATAGTATGCCCCCTGTACTTAAGTCTAAACTAAGCGCTGTGATTATAGAAAAGACAACTCGCAAGAATGGATAAATAACTTTGGTAAAAGCTTGTTATTAGTTCCTAAGTAGACCATAATAAATTATACAAAATTATTATACAAAAAAAAATTGAAAATATCTTTTAACTTTCTCTGTGAACTGCCGTCAACCGTTGTTATCAATGGCATGGCATTCAACTTGATTTGATGTCATTGCATTTGAGTTGATTGACAGCAAAACAGCAGCTGATACCTCAATCAAAGCTCAGTTTCCAATCCTTATCAGAGACATAGCAACCCCAACAGGGCTTTCCCAGCATTTCTTTGTAAGAAAGAAAATAATAACCCGAGCTCAGCAGATGCCAGACGAGATTGAGACAGTTGCAACAGATAGACAGTTAGACAGATGGACAGACAGGCAAATAGATGGAGACAGTTTGAGTTTGACATTGAGCTAAGGACGTGCCACGTGATAAGCTGAATACGAATACGAATGCATTGTACAATGGGTACTGCGAACAGTTTGAATACTTGTACTGCACTCACTTTAGCCATTTGTTTTGATAAGCTTCCAGCATATGCAAATCTGTTTATCAAGCTCTCAATTGAATCCAACTTGGACATAAATAATGACACAAATACGTTGGCAAAGTAGTTTATGCAAAAAAAAAAAAATATTTCCATCAGCAGATACAGACGCCAGTCAAAAGGCATAAACTAATTGAATTGAATCTGTAATTAGCCGCTCTTGAAATGATTGATTGACATTACAAAGAAATAAATCATATACAATTGTGTTGAGAATAATTAATGTAATAATTCTCCGAGTTGCTTGTAAAAACATAAATAAATATAATAAAGAGTAATTAACATTGTAAGTGTAAGATGTAAATTGAAGGGTTTGATTTTAACTAATTTTTAAATATATATAAATAATTTAAGTGATATAAACAGTGCGCTAAAGTAGAGTAGTTAACATTGTAGCAATAGCAGTTAGCTAACAGTTTAAGGTAATAGTTACAAAAATGTTAATGTTAATGTTAATACTACTCAAGTAATTTTAACATTGCTGTAGCAGCAACTGTTAGTTAACAGTGCAATACTAACAGAGTTATTAACATTAGACAGATATGTTAGTTAGTAGTAGTTTTTCCTATTTTAATTACAATTTTCCTTCTCGAAAGCGTTGAACAAACAACATTAATCAGTGCCAGATCTTATCTGCTACTCATTAGTAAACATCATGCATTTGGTTGCAGTTGAAATTTATTTTTTATAATAATATTTATTTCTATTATCATATTTTTAGCTGCTTAATTGCAAATTTCCTCTGTTATCTGGCAATCCGCTGCGCCATTATTATTGTTTAGTATGCTGCAAATGGCAATAACAAATTGCTAAGAAAATCGCAAAGCATTTGCCAGAAGTTCTCGCAGTGTGCGAATAGTTATTACTGGTCGGGTGATAAAATATCATAATAACTATAAAGTGGCAAATAAAAATAATTCATTTTATAACTTGACATTCGTCGGGAGGCGCGGCTTTGCACTCATTTGCAGAACTCAACACTCACTTATTCACTTATTCACTATTCTCTGCTGAGAGAAGCGTGTTGGGGATATCCACTTGATATGCATGCGAAAAGAGGTGCCAAGTGAAATTTGCATATTATTGACATTAGTTTTCTTGGGAACACTCTGCAGACAGAGCAAAACAATATATTTTAATTGGAATTGACAATTTATGACAAGCCTAAGTTTAATTGATATGTTTATGATAATTTTCAGGTTGACTCAGCGTTTGGGTTTTTGTTCTTTCTCTTGAATAGATTAGTGAATCTTTTGCTTTGCTATCGAAAGTAATAAGGAAAAGTTGTTTATTTTGTGGCATTGCAATGTGTGCAAATTATTTCATTAAGCAAAATCGAATATCGATATCGAAAACAACGCAAAAAATTCCAAATATGTTGCGCGTGCGCGTGGACATCGAAGTGTGCCCAGCCCAAATCGATCTGAGTATTTATAATTAGTCGACTCACGTAGGCTTGACATACCTTCAAATTCTCGGTGATTATTCTATTCTGTTCTACGACATTTATTTTATATGTAATATATATTGTTTTAGGAGAGAACAGCAAGTTAACAGAAGACTGTGACCAACAATAATGTGAGTTACTATATTCCAGATCATCTGGTTTCATAATTAAACGTTTCTCTTGACATCTTCTAATAATAGTTAATACGTTCTTCAACTAAGTATCGTAAAACTTATAGCTCTGTTAATAGTTCGACAAAGTCTAATTGTGAATAGTCTACAAAATGTGTAAACAAAAGACATGTGAAGTGCGTACTTGAAATTGTTGCTAATGAGTTTTTGTTTATGCAAACTAATTGCTAAGCTAGTAATGGATTGGATACTAATGACTTATATAAAAAATAAATAGATATGTAGAGGTTCAAGTATTAACACCTTAGTCACGCTTTTGAAGTAAACTGTGAAACACAGTCACAGCCACATCATATCATATCATATCATATCATCTTAAGAGTTCTCATTTGCATTTTAAACTGAAATCAAAGTTTATTGCAAAATGCAACAAAACATGTGTTGTCCGTTGAGCATATCAAAATATTATACAACATAAACAACATAATTAGCTTATAATTCAAATCAAATAACCAAATTCAAATGCATATCCAAAGGCAGATGCATAGAAAGCGCATCCAAAGGGCAAACAATTTATTAAAAAACCATCGAATAGATGCAGATGCGGAGAAAGTTGCCCTCTGGAGTCTGTAGTAGTGGGCCAGGCTAATGAAATGAACAATTTATTAATAAAATGAAAAAAAAAAAAACAGGCACATTAGCCCACGGTTTGGGCCTCGAAACGGAATTTAGTTAAATGAATTTTCAATTAAGCGCCAAATCCATTGGCCCAAACTCTGGAATAGCCACAGACGCCCCGCCGCCGACATATGAAAGTGAAAACCGGTTGAACGACAGCGACGACGACGGTGACTCCAAATACAAAAACTGAAACCAAATCCGAATCCGAGTCTGAGTTCGAGTCCGACGTCATACGCAACATTTGACCCACTTTTCTGTAGGTGGCGCAAAAAAAAAAAGATAAAATTGGCAAGCCAGTTTTTCAAACTATTCACATTAGTCCCCAGATGCAACATACTCGTAAATAAATAAATAAATATATATTTACACGAGAATAAAATTCAGTTTTATCAATTCAATATGATCAGAAAAAAAAAAATGTTTTCTGTTAAATAAATGAGCAAATGCATCTGTCAAAATATCGAAATATTTATATAAATCAACACAAGCAGCAAAAACAGAATTGTTTTTAAAGCCAAATATTTTAATTGTTATTTTGGAAACCAGTATAAAATATATCTAATAGATTAAGAGCTGATGAAAGTATATGAAATACATTTTGCATTAATTAATTTGACCTTTAAGCCTGAAAGTAATAATGTTTAGTGTAGATAACAGATATTTCAGGCAAATTGCAAACCTGTATTAAATATACTCAACAAAAAGTTGTTGCAATAACTGTATTTATTTTGAATAAAGCTTAACAATATATAAAACGGTTATGAAACTTTTGAAATACATATAAAAATATACAGATACTCATTGAACAATAATGATATTGTAAACATAAGTATTTCAAAGATCTGGCATAAATCAAAGTAGGACATTTAAAATATATATGTGAATATTTTATTTTACGAACAAACTAAAGATACTACTAAAAGATACACTTCTTTAAGGCGTCCGCCACGCCTGTTACATAGCCTTTTATTATAATATATATGATTTATTCAATACTGGACAGTAACAGGTATAAATATTTACTTTTCGCACCAATGTCAATTAGAAAATAAGTCTTAGGCAAAATAACATCAGTTAAAGAAATTCTTTCAAAATTCAAAAATAAATATTAAATAAAAATACCTGAGACAATAAAATTCGTCTGTGCCGTCTGCCTTTTGGCATATCTTGTGTCATTTAACTAAGCTCTATAAACATTCTTATTTGGCTTCGCATTTAAAGTCACACTGCCTCCAAAATGTTTGCGCCTCGTGTCGCATTTTTTGAAAAGTCTTGTGTTAATTTAACTTGAACATTCAGCTTTGAAATATTTATCTCTTTCCTTGCGACTTGAGCAAACACCATCACATTTTACATGACTTCTATTTAACGAGCCCAAAAGGTGAATGAAAGGTTTGGCAAAAAACAAAAGTAAACATTTGTGAAATAAAAGGCAAGCGTTATAAAGATTTTGTTATTCAGATTTTCAGAATTGTTTGCCTTTGTAATATGGCAAAGCAAATGCGGTGCTCGAATAAATATTTGTAGTGCATATTTACATTAATAAAAGCACTAAAAATAATTGTTAGAATAAATAAAATATAAGGAAAGCAAACAAAGATTAACTAGTAACATAGTTTCCTATTGGATATCTTTTATTTATATTAAAGTAAGCACAAATTAAAATAAGTATACGTAAACCTAACTGCAATAAGCATTTGAATGCTGTTGAACTTGGACTTGGAAAAACACTCATTAATTCCGTTTGGGTCAAGTTTGACATGTGAATAAACTGGAAAAAAGAATTATATAAAGTGAAGCTTATAAATATTTTTGCTGTTTGTTTTAGTTAACGAATCAAATAAAACTTCTGAGAACCACGACAGACGGAGAAAAAGAAATAAAAATCAAAATGCAAATAAAAGTTAGATGATCCGGAGTTATGGGCATGCAGCTAAATGTTTAGATACTTGCATACGACCTTAACGTGAATCCAGCTCATAAAAAAAGAAACAAAAAAGAGATAGAAAGGGGAAGAGGAGGGATGGGTTTAACTGTTGCTATCTGATGCGCTTGCTTCAGACGACATCAAAGACGGAATGGGTAAAGGGTTTCCCTCACTGACTGACAACAGCATCCACAGCAGCCGCAGACGCTGTTACAGATACAGATACAGACACAAATGCAGACACAGATACAGAGATTGAGATACATGCACATATAAAGTAGGTTGCTTGCAGGTTTGTTTGGCTGATAAGCTCCGCGCCGCAGATTAACGTGTTGCACACAGCCAGGCAGTTGTCTCTCTCTTTCTTTCTATATCTATCTCTCTCTCTCTCTGTCTGTGTCTCTTACTGGGGTTTTGTGTCTTCTGCGTATTTTGCTGTGTTTTAATTTTATGGCCCAAAGATTTTATTTTGTAACTTAATGTTTGTTCGACTTGGCTTCGCTGGAGTTGGAATTGGATTGGATTGGAGCAGCAGGTTGTTGGTTTTGTTCCTCGCCAGATTTCAAAAGAAATACACTAAAAGAAAGAGATGGGATTTGCATTTTATTGCCTCATTCGGAAAGACCTTAATTGTGGCTATTTGTAGTGCTTAAAATTGGTGTATTTGTTGTGACAACATTGGCTTACTCTAAATAAAAATAACAAATAAAGCCAAGGATTATACTTAAGGCATACTTAAAGAAAGGAGAAGCACTAAAGCTTAAGTTTTCTTTAAGTAATAATTCCCTCTTTTTTTCCCAGCTAGAGATGTTCACACGATTATACTGTAAATCGATTAATCGCTGGAAATGTAAATGCTGCAAATGTTTATCAATTAAAACCAATTAACACGTGCCTTGGCTACAAAAGTAACTAAATATGTTAATTATTATAATGAGGGGTTCACTTTTTTTTTAACAAGTTCAAAGTACTCTCAAACAAAAGACAATTGTTTTGGCAATAACTAAAAAACTATTGCCAAGTGGTGTTTAGAGAATTACTCAGCCATAAAGTAAAGCCGGTTTGCATGGAAGATACAATGTCACAACTTCCGTAAGAATCTTAGTCTATACGCAACACTGAACCCTTTGTCTTAGTCAACGAACTCGGAAACCAGAATGTAGTCTAAACATAACTTTATCTAGCTGTCAAAGTTTTATGTTAACTCTGATTAATTCCTTATCAAAGCACAGAAGGTGGTCTATGTCGAGAACCCCTCTCAGTCAAGTCAGTACTGTTCCCAGCAATGGGTTCGCGCAGACGTGGTTACCATGTGCTCTATCTCTGCATAATTGTCCTACTGGCAATTGGAGTCATTTGGAACAAACAGGTCCAAAAGAAGGTCCCGGAAGTGAGGAAACTTTCCCGACCCGATGAAATACGTGTGCTTTGCCTGGTCACATATGCCCATTGGTATAGTACGGCTGCCAGGTATGTGAAAAGGACCTGGGGACAACACTGCAATGTCCTGCTCCTGGTCAGCGGACAGACGGATGAGGAACTACAACCCTTTGTGCCGGAGGTCAACTCTACAGACAATTGGCTGATGGTTCGGCAGGGTTTGATATATGCCTTTGACTATTACAAACACGATGTCGATTGGTTTC
Organism: Drosophila histrio; assembly: GCA_958299025.2. NCBI lineage: Eukaryota > Metazoa > Arthropoda > Insecta > Diptera > Drosophilidae > Drosophila > Drosophila histrio. The sequence continues at coordinate 18,183,439 of OY729166.1, read as the reverse complement.
TCAAGATAGACGACTTTAGGTACGGGTTAACCCAATAATCTACATAACTTCAATTTGAATTGTGGCACTCATAAATTGACCCCCTCTCCTTTGCTGTCTTTGTCGTATTATTATTTTTATCGCTTGCATATTGTTATGACATTCGTTATACTTCTTTATGTGGCCTCCCTCTACTCTTTTACTTATTTGACTCTTCATTGATAAAGTTATCAGCCTCTGACTATGGTTTTCTGTGACACTACGGTTCCGTTCCGTTCAGTTCCATTTTCATCTCAGTTCTTATTTTCTTTTCTGTTCTTTTCTTAGTTTTTTTTTTCTTTTTTCGTTCTCGTTTTTCTTTTGCTTCCTTTGGTGCTTTGTGGTTTGGCTAACACAACCGTTTCCTTTATCAACTGCGCCACGACAAAAAGGAAGTATCTTCGTATCTTTAGAGAGCACTTTTATCTGCCGCTGCCTTTTGTCCAATGGCAACAACAAGAACAACTCTATGCATATATATGTATGCGCTTAGCTGATTGCACTCCGGGGAGTTTTCCTTTCATAATTGGTACAAATTTGGTTAGCTCTTTGAAATTGGAAACTGAAACTGAACACATTTTCTCAGGCCCAAGTCAATGATAGCCTCTATCGACACAGTAGATAATAGTCTATAGTTGTAGATCGTTTCTTTATGATATGGTGATTCCCAGAGGCATAATAAAACTATGACTAGGTGGGTAGAGATATATCAGTGTGCAGAACCTGAAGAACCGATCTTAAACCAACATTTATTAACATTTTGTATACTTTAAATATTTGTGATATTCGCAGTAGAATTTATAAAATTCCAACAGCTGTAAATAAATAAGTTTCAGTTAATTTCGTATTTTTTACGCATTGAAATTTTAACTGTTAATCGACTCTAATCAACTGAATTGTGTAAAAGAAATGTATTCATTAAATTCACATTATGAGCGTATCAAGTGTTGGGATGAGTGTTTTTCCAGACTGTAAATTATGCCCATAAAAAATGTGTCAAATGCGCAAAAAATAAGTGACAAAAAAAAAACAATAACAAATTCGACTTTGATTTACGGACTTGTCTAATCAATTTGAACAATTTATTTGTTTTTTTGCCAATAAATGTCGAATCGTTGATTAAATTATTGTGCTAAAGGTTAGTCGCTATTAGTCTTTCATACAATATTGTTTATGCTTTGCTTCTCTGTGTCTTTTTTAACTTTTTTGCGCAATAACTGGAAGGATGTAGATTTAAAGAGTATAGCTCGCTGGAAATTATAACCAAATACAAAGATTCTAAGCTCTTTTTAATCAGCCTCGAATATTGCCGGTTAATTGAGTGATTTAAGAACACTTGCAAGAAACATTAGGATGATTAAGATGACTAAGTTCAATGCAATGTTTAAATCTGTTTTTTGACTTTTATTCCAAGCACATAAATAATAATAAAAATAAATATTAAAATAGATGAGACACGTAATTAAAAGAATAATATTTTGTTTGCACTCTAGACACAATTCGGGTCAATGAAACAAAATTCGGAAGTTTTGGTTTAATCTCTGTGAACACATATATAATTGGAAATTTATTACAGGCAATGTCAACGCCTTCGATGGAAAGTGTGAATTGATTATTGAAATGAAAATTGTAATAATAATTCTTTGTCTGACATTTAATGGGGTCTGAAATGAGACAAGTTGTCTGGCACTTGTCGTGCTTATCGGCAAACTAATTAAAATGTTATTCTCAATGTTGTTGAGACAAAAAAGAGCTTGACGTTTAGGCCACTACAAAGTTCGGGTGGCAAGACAAACAGTTTGTTGTGCAAATTTAATTAGTAATATTCATCAAAAGTGCGCAAATACTAGAAACATTACGAAACTGAAAGGTTGTCTCAGTTGAAAACCGGTTTAAGTTTGTTTATAAGATGGCAAAAAAGAAAAAACCATATAACATTTCGTATAGCACCTCACCTTATCGGCATTATCTACAATTATTTTGACTGTTTGTTTGGTAAATATATCAACACACAAACTCAGACTGACCTATGTATAGAATTTGTTAAGCGTGTTATATGTTTTTCTTTTTGTTTTTGTGTTTTTTTTTTATAAATATTACGTTTATTTTGTTGTATTTTTTTAGTGTGTTTACTGCGCACATTTGCTGCTTGAACTTGGCATTGTTTACATTGTATCGCCATTCATTCAGAAACGGATCTTCGGATCTTCCTAACTTGTTGACACTGTTTTTAAAATGGGAAATGTTTGTACAACGCTTTACGTCTATACTCGTTTGTTTGTGGATTCGAGGTTTACTTTTGTATGGTTTTCTTGTATGCACAACAGATCTTAGATTGAATTATCGATATGCACGATTTTCGGTATTGATTGAAGATCTGCTGGGAGACTGTTCTTAAGAATTGTTTAGCGACTTTAAGCAGACTCTCTTTAAGAATTTGTACTTATTTATATTTCTATTCATTTATATTTCCATTTATAAATATATATTAATTTATCCACAGCTTTGTTTCCATCGAAAATCTGCGCTATACGCTCCAAAAATATTCAGCAAATGAACCCATTTCCTTGGGATATGAACTCAAATATCCAGCTACAAATGAGGTAAGTTTAATTACCAAAAAAATGGTATACAGATTGTTTCAAGATAGTTTTTACATCGGAAAGACCTTTAACTATTGGAGAAGTGGGTACGTGCTCAGCAAGGAGGCCTTAAGACGATTTAGAAGCCTGGCCACAGATCCAGATTCAAAGCATTGCATGACATCAGAAGGTATCACTGAGGATACTAAATTACATCGGTGTTTGATACATGTGGGCGTTACCACGGTCAATACGCGGGATGAGTTCGGCCATGAAACTTTTATACCCATTCCAATGGGCGAAATGTTTATCCAGGGCGTCGAGTCTTTGCCCTGGCTGAACAATATGACATCTCATCCAATTGAAGGGGTAAGTACTGAATATTTTAAGACAGCAAACTACCCAACCATGTTAATCTTCTATTTAACTATATCAATTGGGGGCAAGAAAGCAAAGAGTTTCAATTTTAATTTATATATATTTAAATATATAAATATCGTTTATTATTACTATTAATTGTATTATTTTTTTCTTCTCTCAACAGCACACGGTGCCCATATCGAGACGTGCTATAACTTTTATCCTTACCTATCCGGCCAAAATGTACGATCTGTACTATTTCAGCTATAATTTGCGTCTTTTTGGCAAGAATCGCTTGCCTTAATAAAAATATCTGTAAGCTGTTGCAGCTGCTCGACAGAAACTGTCAAGCATTTCCGTATTTCATATGGTTCAATTAGGTTACGTTTTGGGTTACTCTTAGGGGTACTTCCGTGTAACCCACATATCAGCTAATGGCAAAGAGTATTTCTCACATAATTCATGCCTCTCAACCCACACACACCTCACACACCACACACTCATTTGAGATACGTGTTCATCAATGAAGCGTATGTCGCTCTGTCTTTCCGTCTTTCTGTCTGGCCAGGTCTCAGATTTTCCCATGCCTTTTGTCTCCATTGGCTGCCTGTGCGAAATTACTTCCGTTTTGTTGCAACTGCAAAGTGTCATTGTTGCATCATGCCTGCCACTGCCACAGACTCTGCCACAGACTCTGCCACAGCCACTGTCACAGCCTCTGTCTTTTGGGTACAGGGATTGGATTTTCTATTGGAATCTCTGGCCAAAGGGAGAAAGGCAAATTGTATGCAACATTGCGCTTTTTTTCCTCAGTTTCCTGATTGTTACTCCCTCCCTACCTACCTACATATGTATGTATATCTCTTCTTAGCTCTTTCGCTGATTCTCATGTGTAGGCCTTTTGTTTACCAACCTGTTAGCCAACAATAACAACTCATCTGGTAATTTGAGCACGTAAACTGAGACATTAATGCCACATATGAAGGAATATCGTTTACCTTTCTCGTATTTATTCTCTGTTCTTTTTTATTTCGACAGTTTCATTTGAACTGGCTCACATGTTATTATTATAGTTATTATATAAGTGTTCCTTGAGTCTTTTGTCAAAACAATAGTTGAGCTATGCGTGTTCTCTTGAATGACAGTTATTTGTGTCTTTTCCTAGGATTTCTTATGCAAATTTGGACATATGTATGTTGTTTACTTTGCAAAGAGCTGACAGATTTTAGTTAGAACAAGCGGGACAGTCGGGACCCCGACCGTAATATACCCTGTGGGTCTACAGGAACCCGCTCAAATTCACTCCAGATGAAATTCTCTAGTAATTCTTTATTTTTTAATTTGTAAGCGAAGGGGGCGTGGCATCGTGATACAATTTTCTGGACAAATCGAGCTCAAGATACTCATCATGTGTGCTAAATCTCAAGTCTCTAGCTACAAAACTGCTTTTGTTATGAGGTTTTTGAGCTAGAAAACTGCTTGCTTTATGAGGTTTTACTTAATTTGAGGGCGAAGGGGGCGTGGCATCGCGATTAAATTTTCTGGACACATTGACCCTAAGATTCTTATCATATGTGCCAAATCTCAAGTCTCTTACTGTAATATTGCTCTTGTTATAAGACTTCCCGTTATGTAGGCAATGGGGGCGTGGCATCGTGATACAATTTTCTGGACACATTGACCACAAAATATTTATCATATGTGCAAAATCTCAAGTCTCTAGCTTCAAAACTGCCCTTGGTATGAGGTTTTTGATCTACAAAACTGCTTGCTTTATAAGCTTTTACTTAAATTGTGGGCAAAGAGGGCGTGGCATCCAAAAAAAAAGATAAACTTGATCTGCCTGCAAAAATTTCCAGTGCTGGGACACCAAGTTCAAGCTTCTAGCTCTTACCATCTCTGAGATCCTTTCGTTCATACGGACGGACCGACGGACCGACAGACCGACAGACCGACAGACCGACAGACCGACAGACCGACGGACCGACGGACAGACGGACAGACGGACATGGCTATATCGACTCGGCTATTGATGCTGATCAAGAATATATATACTTTATTGGGTCGGCCATGCTTCCTTCTGCCCGTTACATATTTTTAACAAACTTAATATACCCCCACAGGGTATAAAAATACAAAATATAATTTCTAGATATGATTGAGGTCTTTTTTATTTAAATTCTATTGAATTTGTTTAGTTTGCATGGGTATTACATCTTTCATACAAATGAAACGATATGATTTGAGTAGATTTTTCGGTTACAGAAGTTTAAATGATATAATTCCACAAAATGTTAGTTAATATATAATTTTATGAGAAATATTTAAAATATGAACAGTTTTTTATTTATGTAATAATTAATTTTAATCATTTTCTTAATATTTATTGACAGAATTAAGGCAATGCTTGTTAAACTATTACTAAACTAGTATTAAATAGTAAAGAAGTTTGTTTCTGCCGTAGAAAATATTGATTATATTAAAGGCAACGTTAATCCATTAAGTTTACTTTGTAGAGTGTTACATAACACTTCCTTAACCCGTTCAGCAGTAACTGTTCCTTGCAGTCATTGCCTTTATGTGACTTGACTATGCTTTGAGCCCTTTATCTGCTTTCATAGACCCTTCAACACCTGCAGTTACTGCTGCTGCTGCTGCTTCTCAGCCCCATTAACCACATTTCGAATTCAATATTTGAAAGCTGTCCCCCTTGTCCCCTTGTCCTTCAGCTACTGACAATATCTCAGCTTAGACTGTAGTTGCAACTGTTACGCCCCTTTTGCCACACCCCGCATACAACTGCACTTGTCAATTCTCAATTTCAAACTGCAAACGAAGCGTAACCAAAGTTTTGCATCAACTTCAACTACAACTACAACAACAACAACAACTACAATTGCAAGTGGAAATAGTATAAATGGAAATGGAAGACTTGCCACCTCGCCAGGTGAGTTAATATTTCTAATTGAAAAAGGCAATTTGTATGCGGCGAACCAATCGAGAAACGAGCGAGGTATTGAGGGAGTAGGGAGTTAAAAAAGCTGGGAGGAGGAAGGAGGGAGACACAGACCCAGACCCAGACCCGAAGCGAGACAGACAAAAGCACTCAATATAATTAAATTGTAGCCGGCAGAGACCCATCATCATTATCATCATCATCCTCGTCGTCGTCGTCAACACTGTGGAGTCTGATTTCAGTTTCGATTTTAGAATGGGACGGTTCTTTAGCACGCGACGCTTCTTTCGCAGCGGCAAGAATAAAATTAGCATTTTGAATCCATGCAGCAGCTGCTCCACCATCATCTGCTCAACTCTCTATAGGCTGGTGTTGTTGGGCATGTTCTGTCTGCTGGTCATGCTGCTGATGGAAAGGGATGCAACAAGACGGACTGTGACGCCTCCGCCTTCTGTTGCAACATCCCGCATCTTCTGCATCATCTCCACCTACGGCTATCGACAACATGCCACGGCTGTCCATGTGAAACGCACCTGGGCCAAGCACTGTGATCAATTCCTGATTGTCAGCGACGATTCTCACGAGGAACTCGAACCCGCCGTATTTCAAAATCTACCGGACAAATGGCAACAGTTGCGTGCCCAATTGGAATATGTCTACAAATATCACTTTGACGAGGGAGACTGGTTTCTCTATGCGAATGATGATAAGTTAGTTCGATAACTCTACAGTTTAATCAATCATTTTCATTAGCTTTTACTTTCTACAGCTTTGTGGTCATCGAGAATCTGCGCCACATGTTGCAATCCCACAGTTCCGAGGAACTCATCTACTTTGGCTGCAAGCTGAGATCTCTCTCGAATCAGGTGCGTTCTAAATTAAGTAATCTCTTTAACTCCACATGTTGCACTCTCCACTCTTTACTATTCACTTTCACACACTCTGCTTTCTCTATTTATTCTCTCTCCATTCGGCGTTCGCCATTCTCAACTATCTTTATTTTACCATATATATATTTATCATTACTTTTATCTATTAACTCTCCTTTCTCCACTTGGCTGTCTCCATTTCCCTCACTCCACTATCTTTACTTAACCATATTATATTCATCATTACTTTTATCAATACACTCTCCACTCTACACTTTCCACTCTCCACTCGACTCTCATCACTTTTCAGTCTCAACTATCTTTACTTTACATTATTATATGTACTTATTATTACCTTCATCTATGTTCTCTCCACTCTACAATTTATTTTCTACTCTCCACTATCTACTGCTTCTAGCCTTATATGTACGATCGCGCTAGCATGGTCTTCAGTAGCGCCACACTCCGTAAATTAGTCCTTCAAGCGATGTCCAACGAAACCATTTGCAGCTCAAAGGAAATGGGAAATGCTGCAACTGAAGAATTGGGTCGCTGCCTGAGCAACATTCATGTGCAGGCTGGCGATAGTCGAGATCATCAGGGTTACCATCGAATTCTACCCTTTGAGGTTAAGGATCACATGGGTAATCCACTGAACGAATCTCTGGAGCTGCACAAAAGCTTTCTAGATCGATCCTACTATCACATTTCGGATGTAAGTTTTAATAGGAACAATAACTAATAGAGTTTATTAATAATTCATGCGTATTTTAGCTCATCGTACAAGCTTCCGTTCGGTCCATCAGCTCACACATTGAATATATGCCGAATATATTCAATCTTTATTATCTGACCTATAAGGTGAAACAATTTGGAGTGCCACCAGTGAGGACATGGCAGGACAACCCTGAAGATGAGTCAAATGGTGGAAACTTGTATGAAACTTAATATAATATATTTACGCATAACTTTCCGGAAAAGTTTAAGGACTAGAAAGTTATATTACAAAGGGTACAGAGTTGTAGAATTACTAAAATATAGTTTAATTCTGTCTAATGAGATTTCAGTAATGTTTAACTGAAGGCAAGCCATATTTGTACTTGTATCCTTATCAGTTTCACCATCTATCTTCTAGCAAAAATTTTACAGCAGTCTTTCGCATATAATAAAGTAAGTAAGTGTTGCCACCAAACAACTACATTTGATTTGGCACATTCTTCCAAAAGTCTTCAAGTCGCACCTCATCGACATAACCAAAATTCCATTGTTGTCGCTGGTTTTTGGCATCACAGACATTTGCGACAACCCTACGCTCTTCTACTTGAGCCTCCAAGCAGCGCTGTTCAGTTATGTTCTGGCCATTTATCAGTTGCTTGGAATTGGAATCATAGGACCAGAATTGATTGCCAGCATGATGATGACATTGCCAGAGCCAAATTTCAGCCTGAGGTTGACGCTGCTGCAGCTCCAGGCAATGAGAACTGGAGTGAAGATCACGGAAATGACTTAAAGTCCACTTTTGCTGCAGCTTGGGATAAACAAGATCCGAATCACAGGGACGCAGTTGAGGATGAGCTGCTGATTCGCTTCGCTCCAGGCACAAATCAGAGGCAGCTAAACTCTGCACAGCACCAAAGGCGTAGTCTACAGGATCCTCTAAGGGGTACAGCTCCAGGAAATCACTGGCCAGATGATCCAGAAACCACTTAAACGGCTTGCACTGCAGACGTTGACGTAGAGCCTTCTGCTTGCTCAATGAACCTACCTTAATGTGGGTCAGATGAGGCATATTTGCATATAATTTATCCTTGTACTCATCCAGCCAAACTTCGGCTACACGTCTGTAGTTCTGTTGAAGAGGAAAGTCAGTATGCTGATTCTCTGCAGAAAGTCAATCTCTATGCTTACTCTAGCTATCGTTTTGCTGCCACTTTCAGTGTTCATGTACGATACCCGGAAACTGCTGTTTCTGTAAAGATGTCCCACCCTGGAGCAGGGCACCTCGAGGAGCCTGCCACCGCAGAGCCAAATCTTGAGGCTGAGCTCGAACTGCTCGCCTCCCCAAATGCGCAATCCCTCATCGTAGCCACCCAGTTCAAAGAACCATTTGCGATCTATGGCAAAGAGACCGCCATTCATTATGGGATTATTGTGTGGCGCCGGCAGCGACAACAACTCCTCCTTCAGCAGTGGCAACTGCACATAGTTGAAATCCCAGTTGAAGAATCCACGGGATGGCTTGCCACGTCTATAGGCAAAGGTCTGATGGTCTATGGTATCCACCACGGGTGTAGTGCAGGTTTTATTGTTTTCCAGCCATGGTGTGAGCAAAGGAGGTAGCCAACCTCTGGTGACCTCCACATGGGCATCCAGAAAGACCAATACAGTTCCATGCGCCTTGCGAGCGCCTGTCAGACGTGCCTGCATCAATCCCAGCTGTCGTGGATGTCGCTGCTGCACCAACAGATCCTTGAAATTCTCCTGCAGCCTCTTCGTAAAGTTGCCATAATCCCGATCGCTGCCGTCGTCCACCAGAATGATCTCTAGCAATAGTTTGGCGGGAGTTCTATTTCTCAGGCTGCTCAACGTTCTTAGCAGCAAACTCGGCTGCTCGTTGTACTGCGTGATGATAACGCTGATCGACGGCAGCTTTGCCATTGGGTACTTGAGCTTTTTGCAGCTTGCGTGAGAGAATGCTTTTATCAGAATCAAAGCTCTTATACACACTCTCGCTCTCTCTCTCTCTCTCTTCGACTTACCTGCGATGCCGCATATCATGGAGCGTACGCTCTGGCGATATGCGCTCTGAGAGCCAAGCATTGTAGCCGGTTTCCCGCTCACTGCGCTCCATAGCCAACAGCTGAGCTTTTGTCCAGTTGCCGCTCGCCCGTCGTCCCATTGCGCCTAAACCGGACGACAATAAGTTGTCTGCCAGCTGACTGATCTCACTGTCTTCCTCTGTCGATATAGTGGTTACTGTTGTCGTACTTTGTGTTTTTCTTTCCGTAATGTAAAGATAGATGACAACATTGCAAATCACAGCGAACAGCAGCAGCAACAGAATTGTTTTTCTATGCCTTAACAAAAGTTCATGGCCCAACATAATTATACACACAACTAATTTAATTACTTATATTATAAAATATTAATAATAGTCAGTATCTGTACACTGACAACACACACGTTGTGGCTTAAATCGCACACGTTTCGGCCAAGACTGAACGACTTGATGGAGTCGAAGAGCGAGGCTGGCGTATAAGACGTATAAGATTAACTTATAACTTGTGAAAGTTTATTAGCTGAGATTTTTGAGAGTAAAAAACAACAGATAAAAGAAAATTTAAGTTTTAAAAAACTTGTTAAATAATAATTGAAAATAATACAAAGATTTCAATTCAATTGCAGCTTTAGTTTTCCATATGTTTTTAAATACTTGACACTATGATAGAATATATAACATATGCTTTATTTGGATAACCAAGCATTCTATAAGGTCGCCTTTTAATTTGCATACTTATTTGACAAGAAATAAGGGATAATACCTTCAGTAAATATCTAAATAGCTATACATTTCATTTATATATGAAGAATACCATCACTTCTCTACACTCCCACAACTACCCACACTTTTAAACAGTTGCAATAGAATTTGCATTTTGTATATACATTTAAAGGGTAGGTTTTGCACCCCTGGGGTCGGTCAGGAGCTGAAGCTGGACTCATTAATTTACGTAAAATCCACTTAACTTTTTGTCGAGTCCCGCAATAAATTCCACAACTTTGCGCCTCATCAAACGAAATGAATGTTAAAATCTAACACGAGTCAAAGTCAGACAATAGAATAGATAGAAATCTACATGAAGTACGAGATGGCGACGTGGCGACGCCAGCAGCAATTTCAGAACATGTGGTGTTATGATGAGACTGGAGACCTATCAACCCACCAACCCACCCAACCACCCACCACCGGGCGTAGTGCAACCACCCCAAATCCTTAAAGTTGGACCTGTACCCAACAAAGGGTAGCTGCAGTCGGTAGCAAAGCAATTTTTCCAGTCTGCTTTATGGCAAATTCCCTTAAAGCAGGAGACGGTAAAAGTACGTGCCGGCAGAGAGACAACCTCATGCCAATGCATGGGGGCATCATTTGAGGCAATTGTCAAACAAAACGAAGGGTGGCAGGCGGATAAATTAGATTTTTACTTGCGCGCAATTGCATAAAGCCGAATAATCCTCAGAGGACCCAAAACCGGGCGCCCGTAAATATTCATTGCATACGCGCGGGCGTTTGAGCTTTAAGTTCTATCACTCAACTCACGCTTTCTGTTTCCCATTCCTTGATTGTTTTCCCTTTTTTTTCAAGGTCTATGCCAAATTTTGGGGCGGCAGCAATTACATTTTGCCACCCAACCAATGTCCTTGGGCCGTACCCAAGTCGCAAGGGGGCGGTCTGTGTATGCGTACGCCTGCGACCTCCCCAAATCGCCCCCTTCGCTTAGCTAGAATTACACTCCAAGGGTGTCGAACTATAAATTATACCTTTTGTTGCAGTTTTCTGCCTGAATTAAAGGGGGGGGGGGCTGCCACCCCCTGCTACTACCCTATGTTTCCCCCAAAACGGATCTGTCATGTCTTTAATAAATGTTTGAATGTTTCGTTGCGAGATTAAGTGGATTCCTTTTATAGCATGAGTAATGATCGATGCATAATGTCAGGTGTAAGGGGCGGGGCTGCAATCTCAAAGGAGAAGGGGAGTATATATACCTATATACTAATAATAGTTGAATACATGAAACAATACTTTTAAATATAATTCCTTCCCATTCACATTATATTCATCTTAAGCAGGAAAAGTAGTTCAGGAATCTTTTTGCCCATCAGTTTGATTGTCGTGCCAGGCGAGTTCTTAAAGTGCCTATAAATTACATCTATCCCACGCTGCTTTCCATAAACAACAAAACCACAATTGCTGTTGAAAACTGCACTATGAATGCCATAAAACATTAGGAGGGAGCGGGAGCGGGAGGAGCGAAAGGACATCAAAGCTCCAAGAGTTGCTCATTCTCTGCCATTTCTGTGTCCACGCAGAGTGGACAACTCAAAGCGCCCACAATAAATTTCACTTATCAAAGTTTTCGCTGTCGCAGACCAAAAATCGGACATGAAAAAATGTAGGAGAATTGTAGAGAAAGGGTCGAGTGGGGGGGAGGGGCACTAGGAAACTTTATGGCAGCGATACTCGAAGCAGGGAAAAGCAAACTAAGGGAAAATTAAATGTCTTTTGTCAACAGCCGTTCCACTAAAGATGCTGATAGTCAGTGAAAAAAAAAAGAATTAAGACTGTGCGCTTATAGCATAATCGACTAGCAAATACCCTGTGCTTAGAACAGGAATATGTAAAGGAATGTAAAGTTAAATCTGCAAGTGGGATTGCTCTGTTCTATGGAGAAGTAAATAAACTAGTAATAAACTAACAGAAAAATTAAACAATTATAAAGAAAATTGGGGTAAATAGATAGTAAAATCTACAAGCAGATACCCTATAGTTAAATGACAATGACCACAGGCGAACTTATGTATATTTACAAAAGCTACTACTATGGTAAATTTAAGAGATACTATTTATATATACACACACTTTTCCACTAACAGATATCAAGTACTAACTAAATACCTTACTTCTTATTTGCCATTCTACAGGAATCCTTTCTCCATTTCACAGCCTTCATTACTACCCACATCTCTTTATATATTACAGAGTATGCTAGAAAAACAAGAGAGTATCACAGAATCCAATTCTTTTATCTATGACGCATTTTTTTTGGACCACAACTTTGCCCACTTTGATATGCATTAAACTAGAACTGTCCGGCAGACGAAGAAACTCACCAACTGACGAATTGACGAACTGAAAAACGCCAGAACTGTCGAGCTGTCGAACTGAGGAACTACTGGAATGGGGGAACTCCAATGGAGCGCAGAGCAATCTCAAACTGTGCACACTGGCATCATAATGGGCCACTTATCATGGCAATCACTCAGCAGCAGTAGCGCCCTCTGGCGACTGCAGGCTGCAGGCTGTATCCCCCTCCTCCCCCACCATTCTGGACACACCCCCATCCCTCCCTGAGGACACCCTATTTGGATGCTTCTTTGCTTTACTTCTTTTCGATACTCAATCGTCGTTGCCTTTTAATACTTTGCGCAAACACATTAAATGGAAATTTTGTGCAAGGCGACCAGCAGCATGTTCCCATCGAAGGGGGGATTCCACAACCCCCTAAGGGAGAGAGGGGAAGAAGGGGGGGATTTGGCCATGCAAAGTGCCGGCATTTGCAGAGCGAACGCATTTTTCATGTGACATTTGCAAAAGCAAAACAAACTTTCGCTCAAGCGACTCGACAAACCCTCAAAGGACTTTGCCAGCAGGATACTCCAGCCTCGTGGTCCTGCTGTTTGATCTCTGCTCACAGTGCTCATTGCACATTTGCCACTGTTTTCTTCCTCCTCTTTATTTTTTCCACTTTTCGGAACGAAATCCTTGCGTCAATATGTTCCCAAAAAATAAAAAGAAAGCAAAGAATTTCAAACTGTGCGTTCTGTTCAACTTTTTTTCAAGTGTTTTATAAATAAAAACCCAGCGCTTTTTGCTTGATAGACCTACACACAGAGAGAGAGAAAAAAAGAAAAGCAGTGAGAGTAAGAGAGAGAGAGGGTAGGGGAAAAAGAAATGTTTACTTAGAAAATTGCTGTGATTCGGTCAGTTCTTTTGGCACATTCCCGGGCTTTTTTCAATGGCAGAAAAAACGAAACTTGAGTATCATATCTTAAGTGGGAATTTGAAATTGAATGATTGTTGAATTAACAGATTAAAATTACTGTACATTTAGGGGATAGTACAAGAGTTCTTTCTCTAGTCTCCTGTTGAAACTTGGCACAGGACAGCTGAAGATAATATGGGAAGCCAGCCAATCAGATTATGAGACAGTTACTTATGACGAAATTAGATAAAGAAAAACTAAAGATAAACAGATGTAATGGAGGTGAAGAGTAATGATTATCATGGTGGAAACACTGGAAATATGGATTTAAATAGAAGGAAATGATATCAAATACGAGATTCATCTGGGAAGTCTCTTTAGAAACAGATAGTTTTAGTTTGGGCCATAGACTAATCAGTTGACCTTAGTTGATTGCCGAACAAATATCAAGTTAATAGATAGTTTAAATAGAAGTTAAAGAGATGCCTCAGAAATAGGGAAGTTCAACTTGAAACATCGCTTTTAATCTTAAGTGGATTCCCCCGTTGTCAAGTACTAAATTGATAACACTTATTTATAAGCCACGAATTGAGCTAAAATTAAATTTAATTTTAGCATCTAATGAGTGATTGAAGCTGAAGCTGGCCGAGAGAATTATAGACATCGTCTGCCATATCTTTGGTCTAATTAATTGTCAAACATTGCGCGCAATGTGACGTTAATAAATGTCAACTAAATGAGCTGCATGTACGCAAACGAAGCGCAACGAACTCCCCGAAGTTGCAACAGACAGAGACACAGATGCTGAGGCAGACAGGCTACTTAGTGGCAGCAATGCCAATGCCACATGTTGCACCATCAGCTAAGTACAACGAAAACAAATGAAAACTATTTTAAGCCAAGGCGTCACAGAAGAGACAAGACTGTCGGGACATACACTATAACGAGAAGGAGGGGAATGTGGAGGGGGTTGCCACGCAGGTGTGACGATGGCAATGACGATGAGTAGCTGCCTGTTTACCAAATTAGATGCATTTGAATTGATGTGCGTGCATAAATTATATCCAACCGAGTACCAATCTCAGCTGTGTGTGCGGTGTTGCAAGTTTAAATTAAATGTTTAACATTCAATCACAGGCATCGCCTTCTGTGGCCTGTGGCTGTGTCCTGTCTACTGTCTACTGTCTCCTGTCCCCTGTCTCTTCTGTCTCTTGTCTCTACTCTCTAACCGTTGACAGTTGAGCAAATGAAATGCATTGTAAACTTTTCTATTTGTTAGACATACCGAGCATATACTACCATATTATACCCTACACACACACACACACACATTCTTTGACATACTGTCACTCTCACTCTCTTGTAATCAAGTCAACTTCCTGCCGGTTTTCACACTTTAATTTCCGCTCTTTATTGTTATAGTTTCTTGGGTTTGGGTTCGGTTCATGTTCTTGTTCTTGCTCATGTTTGGGTTTGAGTTTGAGTTTGACAGCGGCTACGGTTGAAGTGGTTTGCCGATCTGTCAACCAAAAAAGGGTGGAAATAACTACTCGCTTGGGTTAGTCAAGCCAGCTTAGAGGGAGATTTGCCACAAAAAGTTCCAATGAAATGCACAACTTTGCTTGGGGTTATATATTCTGCAGCTAAGTAGTTGAGAACCAAGGGGTTTTCATTGAGCATAAGAAGAGTTTGTGGGAAATATTTGTGCTCTAACTGCAGGAGATTAATTTCAAATGATCTATCTTTGAATAATTACGTATATGGTAGATTTTAATGGGAAATTCCGCTTCTTAGACATGAACTCTCTAGCCTAGACTAAGGAGATATCTATCTCTGCCTTAGTCAAAACCTGTTAATGCAACTAATAACAGCATTAAAGTTCGATTAGATTAGAACTCGATTCTATAAACTGATATAACTTGACTTGCCCTCACAAAATGTTCGGTGTTTCATCTGCTTATCAGTGGCATATCATTCCGAAACGAATCTGTGCCCCAAGGCCAACAACCTTCAACAAAATGAAACTCTGGCAACTCCCACAAAGCTACTTTTGATGCAAAAGCAAAAACAACAGCAAATCTCTTTTTACCTTAGGTCATTTTCAGCATGACAGTCAAGGGTATATACACCCACACACACTCCCACACACACCCACGCACACACACACACACCTACACAGACTGTGCCTGGTTACACGTGTATTTGCTTTACGTAAGCTTTTTTCAAAGGTGGGTAGAGATGGAGGAGCAACTGGATGTGGAGCGTGCTATAAATATGCGCTTGGGGTTAAATTCTATTTGAACTTTCTACTTACCTTTTGTGGCAGTTGCAACACACACACACTCAAAAAGAGATGAGTATTTCATTCACACTTTCATTACACGTGACTCTATTGCACCCTGGAGGCATTTGTCACCAGTCGGAAAAGCGTCCGAGTCAAAGACCTGCATCTGTCCAGTCGGACCAGGAAAAGTTCTCTAGATGTATTTGCATTGCGTTGCGCCTTGAGAACTTTGTAGAGGAAGTAGAAGGAGTAGCGGAAGTGCTTTGAATTGCATTCCAATGGATGCGTATCTCTTATGAGTATCTGAACAATGCCGCGCAATTAGTTGATAGCACGCCCCGAATTGAGGCGCAACTCATGCAACTCATTTCCCACCAAAAGAAAAACGCCCAGTCACGCGGCAAGTTGCGCCTCACATTAATCAACATTGGCCACAGTGCATGTTGCAGGTTGCAAGGTTGCAGGTTGCAGTTCTGGCATGCAACTTGTAGTCCACAAGATTAATTAAGGTCAGACTCAAGTTCGTTCTCAGAAGAATGCCGCCTAAAGTATCTAGAGTCTAGTCATGCCATTTCCCTCTTGTTTTTCCCCGTAACTAAGCCCATGGAGTGTGGGGAATTGGGGCAGGGGCAACATGATGCATGTCCAATGCATCGTAATGAGCGGGGGGTGGCAGGCGGCACATGTGTGCACCATATGTGGTCCTTGACCATTGGCAAAAGATGAAGGCGAAATCTAAGACGAAATCAGCTACAGAAGTCATCAAACATCATCAATTTAATCAACGATACAGCAGGCACACTGGGGGGCGTCTTCGTAGACCCAAAGGAAGTGGAGAGGGGGAAAAAGCAGGGAGGTAACTGGGGTAAAAATTGCAAAGTCAAACTGCCCAGCGAACCCAATCGATGCTTAGTCACACGAGGGGGAAAGTTGCCAGCTTACAAGTAATTAAGGGTGGCAATTTTAAGACAAATCCTGTAATCCATATATATGCCAGAGGTGTACCCAAAAAGGGGGAGGGGTCCCATTGTCCCATTGCAATACGTGATAAGGGCATTAATGATGCCACAGTCCGACACCTTGAAACAGGACCCAATAAAACTTGATGAGTTTCAATTATTGCAGCAGGGGGGAAAAACTTCATTGATGAGGCGACGAATTCAGAATTTGATTTGCAGTTGACGTTCTAATTGTTTAGTTTAGAACAGACATCTGTCAATTTAACTGATGTCTTAAGAACTCATTACTACGTATATAATAATGCTCTTGAAGCATCAAGAAGTCAAGTTGTACTTGAAGTCTGTCAGTTTTTGTGATGATACCTTAAGAATTCAATATTAAATAACTATCTTCTTGATGGATGACATTAAAATACTTTAAATTAAGTCAAGTTTCAATTGAAGTTCCAATTGCTGAGTTTAGGAAAGAAGTCTGTGAGTTTTTATAAGGGCATTACTGTATAACGATTAAATATAAAATACAGATAGTTTGTATTAAGAAACAACGTGTTAATTGAAGCTCTTAATGTTCAGTTTAGGATAGAAATCTATCAATTGTAAGAAGATGCCTCAAGAACTCATAACTATGTATTTATAAGCCAACAATCCTTACGAATGATATTCCCATCTTTCAAATACACTTCTTTAGAAATTTAAGATAGCAAACTATCAGTTCCGATGATAGCTTGAGAATTCATTACCAAATAACGATGATCTTGATGCACAAAAATTCATTAATTTTGATGTTGTTTATGCAATTCTTTCGATTATCCAACTAATTTCCTGTCTGCCAAACCGCCCACTTCTCAGTTGCCCTGGCAGCTAACGAGTCAAAACCATCTGCCGCAACATTTAAGTCGAGTTCTAAGACAAAGACGATGCTCGAATCACTTTCTGCCACTCGAAACTAAAAATTGCAGCTGCAAAATTCATGAAGAGGCACAAGAACTGAGAAGAAGAACATCAAATTAAAGCTGAAATATGTGTTTTTGGATACAAGAACCTCATTAATTTGGCACGTAATTACGGTTAGACAGGCGAAGAAGCCAGGCCAAAAGAGAAGAGGACTCTAAACTGTAAATCAGTGCAATTAAATGCGACTTTTCAACAAAATGTACCGAAAATTTATGACAACAAGCGAGACTAATTACCACGGCAAGTAGAAACAAGTGCAGCTACACGGAGGGAAAGGGGATAGAGAGGAAAAGGGGTAGATAGTCGTGATAGCCATAAAATGTTTTGGCTAAAAGGCGCGACAATAAGTGCTAAATGAGTTGCACTAACATTAATCAAGGCTTTAATGAGCCACGAACTAGTTTTAAGCCAAGTCAGCAGAGGCATCGCAAGCTGGCCATCATCATCATTATCATCATCATCATCTGAATTTGGCCATAATACATCAATGTTAAGGTACCTGAGAGGCAGCCCACTTAACAAAACTGACAGTTCAGCTGCCACAATTTAGTCGATTAACGTCAAAAACAGCAGACAGACCAAAGTCTTCTGTCTGGGTTCGAGTTCGTCTTTGGGATCAAGCTGGGATCGCTGCAACCTGTCGTCATCAATTCAAGCCAAACGAAGAAAACGAAAAAAGTAGCAGCTGTTGGTCAAAACGAAAAATCAAATAAGTAAATGGGATGCAGCCGCAGGTAGTAACAACTCGAGGGCAGCTGACTTTTGACTTGGCCAATTGAAATATGAAGAGATCTGAACAGAACAGATTTTGTTGGTAGCATGCCCCCAAAAAAAACAAGGAACAACAACAAATGTTACATGATATGTGGACAGATCTTAATCCAAGCGGTTGAGAGAATAGAAGACAATCTACAGGCGCATAATTAAAACTCATTCATTTGGCTTATCGGTTATATCAAATCTATTGATTGGGTTTCCAGGAACAGGCCTTTGGCTTGTTAGTTAAGCAAGCTCCGGGGAGCAGAGCTAGAGGGAGCAAAATCCCATTTAGCCGAAGAATTAATGGTCAACGGGCTTTGCCTTGGCCTTTGTCTGGCACCTATCGCTTGCCTCCATCTGTTGCCACAGAACGTTGCACAAAGGTGGCCAGTTGCCAGTTGCCGGTTGCCGGTTGCCGGTTGCCGGTTGCTTGTGGTACGCGTGTCCGCATTTAATTTAATAATATGGTGTCATGTAGCAGTTGTTAGGATGCGCTAAATGCCCATTCCCCCAACTGCACTGGACTATGAGTGGTCCTAAGAACAAGACCTAGTCGTAAGCCATGTTCTCTACTACTTGGCATCTGTTTGAGTTGTGTAACCCAATGCTTAGGCCAACTGTTATGGAAATTGAGAAGATTCTTTAGATGCTAACAAGACGCGTGGTGTTGAATGAGTTTTAAAGTAGCCCTTAAAATTCTGTAGAAGTGCGTGAAGACAATAGGTAATAGAAAGTGCATTGATAGTTGAGCTAACGACTTCAAATGACCACACACAAATTAAGGATTTGAGATATGATCTCAAACTGCTGAAGATACTTATGATCAAGATCTGCGGTGCCCAAAATACAATTTGCCTACCACGCGTGAACTAAGCTACAGATTCTAGACTATTGTTAAACTCTGCAGATGATCACCCAACTGGTAAATGCTGGAAGTTAAGCATACTGAAGTGATAATTGCTGTAGAGATTAGTAAATCATAGCACAGCATTTACTAGCATAGTAAGTGGGCGAAAAAGTGAAGTTTAATTATGTTAAGCAAATATTATAGTTCATTTAGCGATTGCCTTTCATGTATTCATTATTCTAATCCAAACTAAACACTCCTTATTTATTTAATATTTCAGTGATTAATCAGATTAAAATATATTTTATGTTGATTTATCAAAACTGCTTCAATCAACAATATGCTGTTTATATTTAAACATATTCAAATTGTGAATAACTATTGAAGACCATCATATAATGAATATTAGGCGAGTTTTTACAGGTTATTCAAGGTATGGGTTTTCTGTTTATTTTGATTATTATTTAACATTATTTACTACTTATCATTCTCCTTATCAGATCCTGAACTCCTTAATCACCTGAAGTCAATTTAAATCATATTTTCAGACTCTTTTTCCAGCACCTGTTTAGTATTCTTGACTATATATTATTGCAGTTTGTCTTAGATCTATATATCAATAGAAATCGAATGATATGGAAAAGATGTTAAAGAACTATAACATCAGCAGAAACTCCCCCGTCTGCATAATTTCAGTGACAATCGAAAGTTTGCTATTGAGACTTGATGCCATGTCTGCAGTATATATACTTCAAAAGTAAATCAATTCTTTTCATTGAATTCAACTTCATAACAACAACATAATAATATTCCCAAAGAGGGCTTATCTTATGCAGTTATTATTATTATTATTTGAGTTACGCAATTGTGATTGTAATAAGCGCGTGATTAACATATTCATCAGTTGTCCTGACCATTTGAATGAGTCCCTTTCACATAAATATAACATATGCAAATGGCAAACAGATTTCAATCCCAAACTCAACTGTCAACCAACCCATCATCAACTTTTATTTCAGAACTTTCTATGGAAGTGAAGTGAACTATAGTCGTAGTCGTACATATATACATATATATATACATACATATATTCAAATGCAAATCCCCAAACTAATTTTGTTTCGTAAACATTTGCGCTCGAGTGCATTTTGGGTAACCCTTTTGGAGTCTGTTCCTTGGACAGATCCACAGCTGGTCCATGGCGAATCACCAAAAAGCCACTTGCGAATATTAAAAATAAAAACGAGACAACAGAAAGGAGGGGGAGAGAAAGGAGGGGGGGGGGGAGTGAAATGAGAGAAAGGCAACGCAATGCCAATAAATCGCATCACAACGACAAATTTTTCATTTCATTCCGAAATGTTGCGTGCAATAAAATCTAATAATTTTCCATGGCTAAGAGGGAGGGGTATATGGGGGGAAGTGGGGGTGGGGGAGCCTTTAGTTTGTACAGAGCAACCACAGAGCAGCTTTTTTGGGGTTGCTGGGCTGACAAAACAGTTACAAACAATTGGCAACACTTGTGACTCAGACAAACCGAGAGGGGGGCGAAAAAACCAAACAGAAGCAACCCTCAAGTGCACTTGCCACAACGGAATGGGTAGTGATAGTGGCAGGGGGAGGAGAGGGGAACTGGGGGTTGTAATTGCAATCAAAACGAAATTATTCTTATGCTTAGCCAAACTAGCTGAAGAGCTAAACTGATATATGAGCCATAATTAAAGCGCAGACCGCAGTCCAAATACTCGTATATATATATTCGCAAAATCAGTGTTGGTTCTAGTTTGCCAACGGGGGAGGACGTGGCTTTGAGAAGGGCGAGGGGCGGTGTTGTGTGACTGCAAATTGGTCATAGCCTGTTGGTGACGTGTCTTTGATTACGCCGCAAGTTCTCGGCGTCTGTCATCATGCGGATTTTCCGACTCTGCCTCAAACTCCAGACACACAGTTTTCATCTCTGATGCTGATGTTGCCTGGTTTGTTGTTTGTTTTTAATATAAATGCAAATTTTGGCCAATGGCAATGGCCCTCTGTCTATAAGGCAGGCTAACACACACACACACACACACACACACAGAATATGTAGTGAACTGTCATAATTAATATTTTGCTGCTTTGTCTACGATTTCCTCTACATGTTGTCCTGGTTGCCTTCCTTTGCTTGTTGCATGCCGCATATTAAATAGTTGCGCCTACTAGTCACAGTTTAATGCAATCTAAAGTTTTACGACAATCTCCACTTCCCCCTCCCCTTCTCCCATTTCCATTTCACTTTCCGGGCCTTATCTATATGCTTTCGGGCCACAGACATTTGGCCATTTGGCCTAATTTATGGCTTGCAATTAGCAACTGGGCAAATGTGTCATTTTATTGGTCCAAACTTTGGCTAACACTATAATTGCAGACAATGCCTGAAATGATATTACGATAGTTGTTTACGAATTGCTTACACATTGAATATGTTAAAAGGGGGAGACAAAGGACAACGAGCAATTATAAAAAAGGGAAGGCTAAAAGAGTAAACTATTAGCTAGTTAAAACTAAGTGCAAATTACAAGAGATAAAGCTGTAGGCAACTTTTAATTGCGGAGTGAGAGCTGCAGAGCCTTGCTAATGGAAATTCTAAAGAACATAAGCTATGTATTATTGATATACTTCTAATGTTAAAAGTTGAAAGTCTTTAGCTTTTCTGACGACTCTCCTGTCCAGTTTTCCCATTGAATATATAGATTTAAATATATCTAGAGATACATCTTTATTTATATATATCTATATCAGTATCTATATCTACATATAAATATATCTGTAACCGTAAATATATCTATAGTTGTATATATTTATACCCTGTTCCTATTAAAAATGGGCAAAAATGGGAATAATGAATTTGTGTGAATGTATGTAAAAGGCAGAAGGAGACATCTCCGACCCTATAAAGTATATATATTCTTGATCAGTATCAATAGCCGAGTCGATTGACACCTGTCTGTCTGTCCGTCCGTCTGTCTGTCTGTTCGTCTGGCCGTCCGTCTGTCTGTCCGTCTGTATGAACGCGTGTATCTCAGCAGCTATAAGAGCTAGAGACTTAAATTTTGGAATGTAGGTTCCTGAATACCATACGCAGATCAGGTTTATTTCAAATTTTCGATATCAAGCCCCGTTTGTTTTAAAATTGGAAAAATCACCTTAACATAAGTAATGTTAAAGCTACATAATAAGAAACTTGGGCTTAATGTGCCCAGAAAATATTAAATTAGTATATTTATCTTAATTAAGATTAGTAGATTAGTTTTCTATTTTTACTGGATCTCATAATCTTGTCTTAGACTAAATACACATATATACAAGTATCTTTATCTAATGTCCGTCAATTGTTCAACACTTCTCGAGTATTTCAGCTTATGAAATAGTTTTCTATTGTTTTCCGCCACAAGTATCTCATCAACTTGGGTTAAACAAGAGTTTCCCAGGCTCGTATCTGTCGCGTATCGAGTATGTAGCCAAAACAAAACCATTAAATCGCCGGCTAGACAGATAAATTGACTCGAAAATCGACGTTGCAACATCTCAAAGTGCTGTTGCTGCTGCTGCTGTTGACATGCCACGAACTTGAAAACAATTAACGTGCCCATTTTGATATGTGAGCTAATCGAAATCCCAGACACAATAACAGCAGCAGCAGGTAAGTCAATGTAATATTTGCCAAATGGCTGCACAGCAACCGACAGGCAGAGGGAGAGGGGAACAACTGAAGAGGTAGATTGGCCAGAGGTAAGGCAAGTGCTTTGAATGATAACAAAAGGTGTTGCACTTGCCTGGGGCATGCAGCAGCTCCCGCTGGCTGCACGATTTATGCGATTACATAAACCAGATAACACGGAGACACCACGAGAGACATAGAGAGAGAAAGAGAGAGACAGCCATACAGCTAGAGAGCTGTGTGAGCGAGAAGACGTGTTTAGTCCTCGGGCTCATTAAATGTCAATTTTTGGCTCGAAGCACAAGAACAACAACAAGAACAACAACAATCGCTGTCCAGCTGCGCGCGTGTCGCATCGTTAGCGAGTCCTGGAATCCTTGCAATCCTAGTCCTGCAGTCCTGCGGTCCTTTGTCCAACGCTTGGCCAAAAACAAGTGCCTGGCGGTGTCCTTTGTACGATTAAAGGACTCTAAAAACTGTGCCCAATACTCGTAATGCGGTCAGCTTTGGTTCATCTCTCTGGCGCGCCCGAGTATTTATTATTATATTGTTTGGTGCCGTCCTTTCGTGTATCCTTTGTTAGTTTGCCTGAATTATTATCCCCTTCGCATATGTCGTTGTCCTTTTGTGTGATTCTCGTTCTTAAACGTCTGCCGCCACGCCTTCGATTCTTCTTTGTTTCTTCTTCTCTTCTGCTCATTTGGCTTTGGGGCGTTCGCGTTTCTAAAGTTCTTTTCGGGGCGTGTTTTGACCATAAATTGTTTTCTGGCTTTCTTTGGAATTGGATTTCTTATGGGGGTTTTCTTTATTGGTTTCACTTTGCGCTTCAAATTTCATAATTATCGGGGCGTATGTTGCAACATTCTGCATACAACTCCGCCTCAGATCCTCTAACTACAAATGTATCTGTTGTAGCTGTTGCTGTTGCTGTTGCTGTCGATGTATCTGTAGCTGCTCCTGCACTTGTTTTCAAAGATACAAAATCAATTTATTGTCTTTTGTGCTGCGGTCAATGTGCTGTCCATTCGTTGTTGTTGTTGCTGTTGTTGCTGTGGTCAGCCAAGTGTTGGACAGCATTATAAATATTTCAGCTTACTTTTGCAGCTTATGGGTTTTGGTTTTTCATTTCAGAGGCATGTGTACAAGCGGCATGTGGCATGGGGGCAATTGCAGTCCATTGAATTGTTTAAGCATCCGAAAAGCTTAACTTTTGTTTGGAGAAAATGTTTTGTTTGGCTTTCATGTAATGAAAAACTTATTGTCTGAGCATTCTTAATGATAACATCCAAGTGTTTTTTAGTGCTTTTCACTTTTCACTTGGAATAATAACAAGTAAATGTATTTATTATTTATAAATCAAAAGTTTGCCAAGTAACAAATATTTATTGTGCTATCAACAATGGATTTGCAATAACATAAAATAATAATATACGAGTCTGGCTGGCTGCTCTAAATAACTACAGATACTATCAGGCACATTTCTGCACTTCATTTAGAGTAAATTTTCATCTGCCTAGATAATCTTTACAACTCTCAGCGTTCTGTCAACAAATTTAAGCTCATAATTTGCCATAACTTTTAAAGTGCCTTCAAAAAAATAGTTGAATGAATCGGAAAAGTAAATATACAACCCTCGCTGAGGGAAGTTTTGACAAACAAATCGCTTGGCATTTGCACTTTGTGGCCTTGCTGTAAAAAATATTAAAACCCCAAGCACATGATTCGGCAAACACATTCAGAGTTTGGCCCGTAGACGGAGTCCTTTAACATCGACCACATTGCGGCCAAATGCCGGTCACATTCGTGGCACCAGCTGTGGTGCAACCACCCCCAATACCCCACGCCACCATTTCTCATCTTTCCCCCCTTCCCCCTGACAGCAACAGCAACAACACTCCCCTTGGCAACCCATCACGCGAATAATACAACAACCAACTGAATTTCTAATAATAATTTTTAAACAAAAACAAACTTCCTTCCTTCCGTTCTACGTTCCTTTTTGTCATGCCCATGCAGCAGATTCTGGAACATTACAAAAATTACAATGAGACACGAGTTTTGTAGTAGTTGTTGTTGTTGTTGTTGTTTAGAGAATTCGTTACGAAATTTCACGCCAAAGTCTGTGACGAAATTTTTGGTCGACGTAGAGACAGAGAAACAAGTGCAACAACGGCAGCAGATGACAACCCCAATGGACGACCCTTCGTGTACCGCAAATGGAAAAGGTTGCAACACGATACCAAAAACGAAATCCTCCAACCCCATGAGGAGACCAGGGACGTTGCCACTTTTAATCAGCGCCCTGCGCAGCTATTTAAAGGACCAAAAGCAGAAGGAATTCAAGCAGATCCCTTTGGCAAATTCTAAATGAAAATTTCTATACTGCAGCATTAGTTTTTTAAGCGACAAGTGAACGAATGAGTGAATGAATAAGCGAATGAGTGAGTGAACGAAATGAATGCATGAATTCCAAAGCAATTTTGATGTTGACATTGAGTAATGTTGGCATTGGTTGGGCCCCCGCATCGACTCGGAATGGGCTCAGTTTTCGTTGGGTGGTTGTTTGGTTTGGCATTTTCATATCATTTTCGAATATTACATGCGGATTAGCATTTCCTCATTGGGATTGCAGCAAAACGTGCCATCATTATGCCTAGACGGGGGGCTGGGAGGCGGTTGGGGAAAACTGGGGAGCGTAGCATGTGGATGGCACAGAAAAAGAGGGTGGCTTGCATGCGAACAGTTGGGTGGTGCTTTCAGCCAACCCAAAAAACTTGGCCATGTTCCATTGTGTCTTCTGTTAAAGCAGACAAACCCAGCGAAGGGGTTTTTTTGTGTTAAAAGTGTTGGCTTCAAAAAAAGCTAAAGAGCTTTGTTCTTGCCGGAAAATTGGGAAATATCGTATAACAGTATTCAAGTCTAAAGAACTATGGGAAATTTATAGGAAAGCATTAAAAGTCTATTGTAAAAAGGTTATAGAATGAACGTACTTAAGATTAATAGATGATAAATACTAGACTAAAGATTCTGCAGTATATCTGATCTTGGAACATATAAAGAAACTGTCTTGGAGTAAATTAATGTTATAAACAGTAATACAAATTATATTTATAGCAAAATTCTATAATAAAAGGAACAGAAGTTAAAGTAAGTCAATCAATAGAAGATTTCTTCAGTTCATCAACTTTTCAATCGAGTTCTTCACTCTTCAAGAAATCATAATCAATTGAAAGATAAATCTCAAATGTATTGAATTAGAATGGCTTAAAAAGCTAAGATATTTTGTATCATATTGAATCTTCCACTTAACTCTATTAATTTCCATTAAATGTAATTAATCTATAAATAGTTCTATATCATATTTAAATAAAATACAATATGTCTAATACCTCAACTTACTTCACATTTCAGTGCCTCCATTTTACAACACATTTAACTAATTTTCCACCACAATTATTAAAGCCCTGTTGTTTGCCAATTTAGTTATTTAAGCTGTCATTACCGCAAAAGACTCTCCTCAAGATTTGGCAAAGCAAAAGCACCACGGAAAGTTAGGTTAGACAAACCTTATTCCTTAACAAGTTGGTGCAACTTTTCAAGAATTCTCGAAATCAACAGCCTTTCAAAAGTCTGTGCAACTGTTAAGAACTTTTCAATTTTCTTTTCACGCTCACATTTTACAAGCTGCTACATGATTGGGGTCGTCCGGGTCCCTATCCCTATCCCCTCCTCCCTGACTAGTTCCATAACAAGCTGCCAAATTTCACACCCAAGTAAATTCAATAGCTGAGCACCTAACTAAAACTTTTAGCACGCGTCGCTTGAAATGTGTCAGCAATATGGGGAACTAGCTAACCCTACCCCGAACCTACCCCGACCCTACCCCTTCAGCTCCCACAATACTGCTTATTCTGTAAAATTTTATATTATTAACTGACAGTTTATTAAAAACCCATTCGAAGTGAGCCGATTTGGATTTTGGGTTGAGTTTGAATTGAGTTCGAATTGAGTTTGGGGTTTGCCTCCTTATCAAGATCCTCGACACATGTCAGTGCTGAGTTAGCTGATTACGAATGTTAGATAAATATTAAGCAACTATATAACAGCTTCCTGGGGTCTGTCCGCTTTCCCTCCTTTACCCTGCAGCTCTTTGGCTTGTCGCCATCGACGTCATCGCCTGTTTGTTTTTTGGGGTGGGGAGGGGAGCGCTAAAACAGTTTCCTTTTTGTAATTGACTCAGCGCCAAAGGGCACCGCTCCACTTGTGAGTCATCTTCCTGCCGCTGCCCCAGCTTCTGTTTAGTAATGAAATTTTTTGGTTTCAAGTGCAGGGGCAACTGCTACTTTCAGCATTGTTATTGATGTTGTTTTGGCACGTGGCACGTGGCTACGTGAGGCAAGGTGAGGGAAGGGGACATGGCATGAAATTGATTTAGATTTTAGTTATGTTATTATTCAACTTGCCGCCCCGTTCCTTTCTCAGTACCCGCCGGCGGCAATCTTGTAATTATTTTTGAGCACAGAAATTGTGCAATAATTAAAAATGATTAGCTCCTTAATATATCCTGCTGTCAAAGGACTACAGCTGAATTTATTATCATTCGAAATTAAACCTGTCGGGGTGTATAAATACTTTAAGTATTCATTTACCAATTATTTTACATTTCACTGAAAACTAAGGAAATGACAGAAATCTTTAACAAAAGACTATTATTACGAGAATTATATTAAAACATTAACTTATTTAAAAATTGAAATGTAAACAAATGTAATAATCGATTTTTAAAAAATATAATAAATTTATTACTTAAACTAAACATAGAATTCAAGAAACTCTCGTTCGCTTGCTTATTTACTTAGCTTTTAATATTAAATATTATATTACTATCAATGGAATTATTACAACAATTAAAATGTGTAGAAAACCCTTTTGTTTTTCATTAAAAATAGACAAGCCTTCATTTTCTCTCTCTTTAGCTACCTCTTTCAACTTTCAACTAATATATTCCAATTTTACTTGATGGCATTAAACAAATCAAAACAATTTCGTGTGAAAAATTATGTTTTTTTTGGAAAATTTATCATAGAACACACACAATCAAATACTTGAGGCAGGCAGTTTGTAGTTGAAACTCTCAGCTGAGGATGGGCATGGGGATGGGATTGAGAATGAGGATGAGGATGCATCAAGTGGACGACAAGCATGACGATAATGTAGACGCTGATGCTGAAACTGTGCGTGCTGGATGATGATGACGAAGCTGCTGGATCTTACTCTTTCTCTCGATTTGTATGTGTGTGTGTGTGTCTGAGTTTTATGGTAATGCCAAGTACGTGAAAGATGCACCAAACTTGGCTGCTGATTCCTAGAATAGCTGGCATCACTCTGGCATCGCAGCCAGCAACCAGCAGCCAACATCATTGCGCCAGACAAGATTTATCGATATAAGTCGAAGACACTTGTTTACTGCCCTCAACACACACACACACACACATACTCGTACAATGCACTGAGATTTGCCAAGCCACCAAATGAATCTCTGAGTTGAATAGAGCCGCACATAAAAGTAACTACAAGATTATGCTCATCATATAAATTACTATGCTAAAAGATACTTTTACCATCTAACTGCAATGGAAGCTAGAAGCAATCCACTTGATTATAGATCGTTTAGTATTTGATTAGAGTAAAGAAGCAAACTCAACTGACTTTCTAGAGTATCTTTAACAATTAACTCTTTAGCATTTAACTTAATGTGTGGAAATATGCAATCATAAATATACTTAAATCTTCTCATCAGTTTCGACTACAGTTTTTGTCTAAGGATTGATTTTACTTGAAACATAGTGAATATGGAATATAACCTTATGAAAACTTAGTTTTTTAATGGCATTTCTAGTTGGCTACCCCTAAGATTTTAGCGCTCTTTCTGCCCTTTAAGAAAAACGCAATAATAAAGAATTCTGTACAAATAAGGACTACAAATTTTAGTATAATTGTCGCTATAATGGAACAGTCAACTGTTTGCCAACGAATAATTCTAAGAATTAATTCTAGTCGAAATTGAGGAAGTATACAAACGTAGAAATATAAAACTGTTAAAGTTTACATTAAACAAATGAATACTGTTTTTAAGTGCAGGGAAACAAGTAGATCTATGGAAATAACGAATAGTTTCAAAAGGTTTTTCATAAAATGCCTGAAACTGAGTGAATTTACAATAGTTTTACCAAAAACTTAAGTAAAACCCATTAAAAATAAAACATTTTAGGGGACTTTGATTAAATGTCTAACAAACAAAATTCAGTGCCAAGTCCAGCCCCAAATCTAGTTTACAAATTAGAAACCACAAAGCCAAAAACAACACAAAACAAGCCACAGCAACAGCAGGAACAACAACAACAACAACAACAAAGCGAAATCAGTTTCGCCTCTGCCAAGCCACAAAAACCCCGCCCAGTGCAAAAAAAAAAGAGGTAGAAAAAAACAAACGCCCACCATCGCTAGGGACAGCTAGGGACAAACAGGGGGCATATCCTTTTGTCTCGTGTCCAGCCTGCAACATGGGGCATGATAGGGAATGGGTTATGTCTGTATGTCGAAATTAGAGTGTGTTGCACTTTTGAATCTCAACTTTGTCTGTGTGTTAAATTTACTTGCTTGAAAATTGAATTCAAAAGCGATTATCAACACTTAACTGTCAGCGACACGAGGCCAACCTCAAGAGATGGCCAAGTTGCCAGCATCATCGCAGCAGCAGCGCCAATAACCAGCAAAGTCACTTCAGCACACACTCTTCAATAGGGCAGGGCTGCAGATACAGCTATAGCTATAGCTAAAGCTATAGATATATATATAACTGTAAGTATGTATCTACAAGTATATGTATCTACATCTGTAACACTTGGTTGGCTCAAATAAAATTTACACTTACAAATGGCGCTAAAGTCAAGTGCATTGCTCTCTTACTCTCCACTTTACCACTCCCCCCCCCCCCCTGCCACAATCTACCACATCGCCAATGCCGTCAGCTGCTCCGACATGTCCAAAGTGTTGCTAGCTGACCAAAGGCGAGAACAGGGCAAGGCTGGAAGGACGGATGGGAAGGGAAGGGGAGTACTTGTAGCTGCGGCAAATGTGGTCAAGAGTTTTATAAAGTTCATCATCCATGGCCTGGTCCTAAGCATTTTTCAAGTGCAGCGCCAAAAAGATTTTCAATTTCAAATACGAGAGCATTATATAAGCAGTTGGAGCTGTTGCCTGTGAAAACCATTTACACACCTCCTCCCTCTTGGCACCATTTCATTATGGGCCCTTTTGCAGTTGGCCATCATCACTAAGTGATGAGTTTGGCAATAGAATCGGATTACAGAATCATATTTGAGAGGTTTCCTTTTAGTAGCATATAATTACTTTCAGTCAAATTATATTATTACTCTTAGATACATAAGCATATTATTATTTAAATTGTAACTGGTTTCAATATTGTTAAAGTTAATGTAGGAATTCAATTTGAAAACCTATTTCACTATATATTTTAGTTAAATTAATGGGATGAGAAATACTATAGTTAAGAATTCTCTTGACAACAAACTACAGAATCTACTTAAAATGTAAAACATTTCAATTCTAGACTTCTAGAATAGATTTCCTTAATTGTTTAATTTAATATTAATAATATTGTTTAATTTAATATTATTTAATTTAATATTATACTATCATATTCTAAATATACAAAAAACTGCTATACAATTACTTATTACTCTTTTATTAAAATTATTATAACTATTATAATGTGTAGAAAATAAAAGAAAACTATTCTGTTTGCTGCTTTTTATATTTTAAAATTTACAAATGAAAACAAAAATGACAAATCATATTAAAAACATACTCTCTCAACTTTTAAGTATTTCAGAAAAGATTTCTAGAAAAGTTTTCTCTAAAATTGTTCATAATTATTCTCAAAACTACAAATAAATATTTTACTCCACATACTTCTCATTTTTCATGTCGTTCATATGCATTAAAAACTTCGTTAGAGCATTTCACAGTTTGTATGTATATGTTAAATTATAGATGATATTTCTCTCACTTTCCACTCATCTCTTTGCTGCACATTCATAAAGTACATAATCATGTTCATGACG
The DNA here is from genome assembly GCA_958299025.2 of Drosophila histrio. Lineage (NCBI taxonomy): Eukaryota > Metazoa > Arthropoda > Insecta > Diptera > Drosophilidae > Drosophila > Drosophila histrio. The sequence goes on along the minus strand of OY729166.1, from coordinate 18,152,246 downwards.
TGAGCTCAAGTGGGTTTGGTGTCTGGAAATGGGGTGGGGTATGGATTTGGATTGGACTGGTTGGTTGGGGGCGTCTGTTATGAAAGCTTAAACCGTAACAAGTATTTAAAAAGCACTTCAGCCTGAGGACCAATATGAAATGTATTAAAAGCAATTTATTGTTTATTTATATTTTATTGTATTGTTGATTTTGATTAATTCAACAGCAAATGGAATTGTTTAAAATCTTGTTACGTTGTCTCTTTTAGGGAGTGGGAGGCTTACGTGTTGTGGTTCTACGTGTCGTTGATCTACGAGTGGTTGGCCTGCGTGTGGTTCGACGTGTGGTTCGACGAGTGGTTCGACGTGTGGTTCGACGTGTGGTTCGACGAGTGGTGCAATTGGTACAGCGAGGATTAATTACCCGTTGCATATTTGCCATTTCAGCAATGGAGGCACAGGTAAATTTCCTTCCAGGATCTGTATATAATTTAAAATAGTTTTAAGAACAGAATCACAGTTTTTTTCTTACATTTACTTACGTCGGCAGTAAAGACGTTGAATATCGCACTGACTAAGATTCCGCCAGATCCAGCGATCCCGAACTGCCCTGGGACAGTTGTTTGGACGATTTATATCATCTCTTTGGGGCACTCTTCTAGCACATTCCACACAGCTCCTATGGATCCTATCGCAATCAACGTTCTGGGCACTGATGTGCACACAGCAGAAGATCAGGCAGAAGATGACAATGCTTTGAAGATGCATTTCGACTACAAGCAATCGATAACTGTTAGTCAAGTCAGCTTAAGAACGGACTTATATAGCCCAGAGGGAACTATAGAATTAGGTCAATGAAAAACAGCTGCAATCAGACAATGTCTACTCTACTTTTATTCCCGAAAGTTAACAATTAAACAATTGAAATGATTATCTATACAATGTAAGCCAAGCTAACAGCTGGCACTAAAAACAATAACCACAAATCATTTCCTTCTCTCGATTCTAGACTATAAATACCTGAGATATCGCCAACGCCTAGTTAGAGATCTGCTTGAGTCCCAAGTCTTATCAAATATGTCGAAATTTTTGCTGCTCTTGGGTAAGCCTATTTGAAATATCCTTCCAGGGATCATACTGAATCTTCTCATCATCCTCTATAGTCATCAGCTGTTTGTGCTTTTTGCAAGCTCAGGCCCAGGATCGCAGTACCTGTGAAGCTTTATCTCGCGTCTGTGAGAGAAATCAAGCAAGAATAGGAACTGAAGACGATGTCACAAAATATCTGAATGCCGATTGCCATCGAAGAGACCGCAGATGGATAAATATAACACGCTGTCAATTGGAACGCGCCGCTTGCGAACGTGAGTTGAAATTGAAACAGTAGAAAAGTATCTCAAGTTATAATTACATTATATTTTTAGTATCTGTGGTGAGGTGTGGTGAATTGAGCTGTGCCAACATAGCCAGGGTCCTCGGAAGATAAATTATTAATTGATTACGATCTGTAATAACCAATAACATAAATAAATATGTGAATCAGAAAAAATATACTTGCTGAAACCATAACTAAATGCGATATGAAATTATATCTTTATTAACTAGTATAACTTGGCAAAGATTCGTCATCTTGCTGGTATCTTGGTATCGGCTGAATCAAAACACTATATCATATAGCTGTAATAGGAACAATCGGTCGAATGTTATGGTTTAGTGTGGAAATCTTTATCTTAAACAAACTCAGAATCAAGGCGAATGGAGGTATTCCCATACTCTAGTTTATTGTCCAAGAATGTAATACACAAATGTCCACTATATTTCAATGCTGTAGCTTTTATTATGTGTGGCTATACTTTTATCTAGACAGTTTTCCTCGACAAACTTTATAAACCCTTCTTGATTTCTTAAGTGAGTATAATATTAATTTTGTCATTTCTCATTTCATGAAATTCTAATAAATAAGCAATAAACATTTTTAAAATTACGTCGAGGACTTTTATTTCGCGAAATATGACGATGAGAGTCTTATGGTATACGTAACTAGCTTATTACCGGCTTACGTGATGATCTACGTGTTGTCCTACGTGGCGTAGTTCTAACAGTAGTTCGTCTGGTAGTGGTTGATCTTTGTGTGGTTGGTCTGGGTGTGGTTGCCCTTGTGGTTTGAGGTGTAGATCTACGAGTTGTGCGACGAGTGGTTCGTCGAGTGGTACGACGTGTGGTTCGACGAGTGGTACGACGAGTGGTTCGACGTGTGGTTCGACGTGTGCTGCAAGTGTTACAGCGAGGTAAAGGTCTACGCTCCATTTTTGCCATTTCAGCAATGGCTTCACAGGTGAATTTCCTTCCAGGATCTGTATATAAATATTGTAAATAAGTTGCAAGAACAGAAACAGATTTTATATGGACTTACTTTGGCAGTAGAGAAGCTGAACTTCACACTGGGTTAGTTCTCGCCAGATCCAGCGATCTCGAACCCTGGAACAGGCGTTTGGACCATTCATATTATCTCTTTGGGGCACTGTTCTAGCACATTCCACACAGCTTCTATGGATCCTATCGCAATCAACGTTCTGGGCACTGATGTGCACACAGCAGAAGATCAGACAGAGGATGACAATGCTCTGTAAATGCATTTCAACCACAAGCAGTCGATAACTGTTAGTCAAGTTGACTTAAGAACCGACTTATAAAGCGCAAAAAAACTATACAAGAAGGTCAATGAAATACAGCTGCAATCAGACAATGCATATTCTATATTTATTTTCAAAAAACAACAATTGAATAAATTTTTAATATTATGTAAGCCAACCAACACCTGGCATTAAAACAATATCCAGAAATCACTTCATCTACACGATTCTAGACTATAAATACCTGAGATATCGTTAAGGCTTAGCTAGAGATCTGAGTCTTATCAAATATGTTGAAATTTGTGCTTATCTTGGGTAAGCCTATTTGAAATATCCTTCCAGGGATCATACTGAATCTTCTTATCATCCTCTAAAGTCATCAGCTGTTTGTGCTTGTTGCAAGCTCAGGCAGATCGCAGGATTTGTGAAGCTTTATCACGCGTTTGTGAGAGAAATCAAGTAAGAATAGGAACTGAAGACATTGTTACAATACACGTGAATGCCGATTGCCGTAGAAGGGATTCCAGATGGATAGATATAACACGCTGTCAATTTGAACGCGCCATTTGCGAATGTGAGTTGAAACTTAAACATTTAATAAGTATTTCATGTTATAGTTGACTTATATTTTTAGTATCTTTGGTAAACTGTGGTGAACATACATGTGCCAACTTAGCCAAGGCCCTTGGAAGATAAATAATTAATTGATCAAATTCTGTAATGTAAAAATACAAAAATGAGTAAAAGATACTTGATAAGAGCTTTAGTAAATCCACTTTTAACTTTTTTATACTTCTTAAACTTTAATAAGTAGAGCCAGAGCTTTCATCTTTAGATTCTTACAATCAACAATTTAACTTTATTGACTTAAATAATTATTTATGGAACTACATATATGGATTTATATTATGTTCTCGAAATTCACACCAATTTGCATAGATTCTAAAGAAGACTAACTGATATGCACACAATGAATCGCGCTATAGCTCTCACTCTCACTCTCACGACAACTCACCTCAAAGCTACTGATGTACTGCTTATCAGTAACGTGCCTCTTTGCAAGGCTCTCCCAGTCTCATTCACCAAAGTGAACTCACTAAGAAAGTGACGTACTGACTGTAGTCTCTCCAGCTCTGCTGCTTACTCTCTCAACTCACCACACGCTCGCAGCTGAGCTTAACGTTGTTGCTCTGCTAAATTCACCATACCATAGCAAAACAAACAAAACCGCATGTAAACAAAACTTAATTAGATAGAGATAGCGAGTGCGAGAGAGGAAGGCACGCAGTTAAACGTATATCCGCACATACACATCGCATGGCTGGCTGTCTGTCAGTCTGTTTGCCAGTCGATCTATCTGCTTAAATACACATGGTAATAATAAAGATTGCGAGCCAAAAACAAAATTTTCTGCGACTGTCAACGTCTACTTATTCGCATTGTTGTTGTCGTTGTTCATTTTTCACACACAAACAAATGAAACGTCGCGGTTAAAGCAGCGCTCCAAATAATACGCCAGTTGCACGTCGAGTCGCAGTCGCAGTCGCCCGGTTGACAGTTGTCGCGAGTCGCGTCGAGTTGAGTTGCGTCGAGTCGAGTGGAGTTGTGTTTGAGTTGAGTTAAGTTGAATCCCGTCACGTTTCCTTGCAAATTGTGATATTGAGCGAGTGACGGTGTGATTGATTAAGTGATTCGATGAGTGAGTGATTAAGTGAGTGCAGCTGTTGCCAAATGTCAAACATAACATTTATGAGTCTGGCCAAAATGCAGCCACTTTTCCATATGGCGAATACTGATGTAAATGCCGCCATTCAGCCAACTAGTATTAACAGTAATAATAACCACAACAGCAGCATAATCGACAACAACAACAACAACAATCACAGTAGCGATAGTTTTTTGCTGCTTTTAGAGGAGAATTACAGTTATCGTTCCACATCGACCATTGTCCTAATGGTCGCCGCCTGGATTCTACTCATTTTGGGCTTTGTATTCTGCTGCTGTGCCGAGTGCTTTGGCATCAGCGTTTGGCGGGGGAAGAAGCGTGCTAGCATTTCGTTGAGCGGAGCGGAGAGCGGCTCTGCCGACGTCGACGCCACCGCCATTGGCGAAGAGCAAAGCGACCTTCATGCAGGTGAGTTTGTATGCACGAGAGCTTTTAGTGGGGAGCCAGGCAATGGCAAAAACCATGGCATACTTTTCGGCGCTGCTGAGAAATGGCGCTGCGACAATAACAAAGACAATGAAACTTTATCTCATTTGCTTCGCCTTGCACTCACACACACACACTGTCACACACACAGCGCGTCTTTCGCTCCTTCTGTGCTTTATGCACACATATTTCAAAAACACAAAATGGCAACAATAAGCGTAAAATACAAGAAGTAAACACAAATTTTTAAATACCCTTATTAATTTACACTTATTTGCTGAAATATGGAAGTTGAAAATAAATTAATTTTGCATTTTACTATTTAAGATAGAAACTATGATACAAATTTTGTACTCGCTGGAATAGAAATTCAATTAAAATGTTCCATAAAGGCAACTGCGAAAAGAGTTAAGATTAATTCAATTTACAATTTAAACGAAAATAATTAAATTTATGTAAATACATTATATAATATTACCTACTTATATTGATTTTAAAATCCCTAAAATATTAACAATACGCGAAAAATACAAGATGAAATATGCGAATTACAGTATAAAGTTGCCAATAAAATTGAGACTACCTTAATTTACATAAATAAATATACGTATTTTAATTAGAGAAAATAATTCAATAAAATTATACAATATTTATATATTCCTTTATTTAAATCAATAGATTTTATATACATATGTATATATTTAATTTTTCCAATCAATGGGTTCTTACGATAACCAAAAGAACCTCTTCATTTATGTATTTATAGAGCATACTTGGTGAAAAGTTTTAAGTTAAGAGTCATCAGTTTGCATTGAGCGCGAGTCGAACTTTATTTTCCATTGGGAGACACTTGAAATATATATACATATATATATATCGTATTCGAGATATGCAAGTGCTAAACAAAGTGAAATTTCTCTGGGGTGTTGGTTGGTTATATGTAGGGTATACGAGCGTAAAAACACATTTGTATGGGCTGTCAATGCGTTCAACTGCCACTGCTGAACTACTTTCAGACGGGACTTTGTTTCTGTGCAACACGGGGGACTCATGCAAATGTGTTCTGCAGTCGCTGCAGTTTTGTTCTTGTTGTTGTTCTTGTTGTTGGGTGACCAGAGGGAGCGGGGAGAGCGGGAGAGCGGGGGATCTGCCTCATCGATATCATAAAATATTTAGCTATTTTTCGTATCTCGTTTCGGTTTTGTTATTGGCAAATTTGGCATGCGTTTTGACTGAAATTGGCTTTTGGCCAAGTCAACGAGCGTTAGATGCACACGTACAGCTACAGACATCAATTGCCCATATTTTTGGCATCATTTTGGGTTTATGAGCTCCTGCCTTAACCACACTCACAACACCAACACACACACACACACCACACACACACACACACCACACACAATCAAATACCCCATGCAGTTATCGACTGCAACTTGTGCAACGTCCAATGCCCCCTAAATTCTCAAAGATATTGGGTTTCATTAGGCCAATACTCTTGTATTTGGCCAGCATCAGCAGTCAATGGGTCATTAGACGTTCATATCGATAACGCAAAATTTGTTTGCAAATTTATTTGGCCCAACGGCTGCTGGGATTTCTGGAAATTCTGTGGCTTTAAGTTGGCTTTCGGTTGTTGCATTCTTCGATGTTGCAACATTGCCACGTTGCTATTGCTATGTTGCAGTTGCAATTGCTTGCGATATGCAAGTTTGTCTTTTGTTCAAATAAATCGATACATTTTTGTGCCTATGCAAATTTCCATTGAATTATGCTGACAACAAGTTATGATGCCTTTAAACCAAAAGTTTGTTTGAGGCTACGAAATAATAATACTCAGAAATCACATTAGATATTTTAAAAATAGTAAGTATAAATTGCAAAATTTGTTAAATATTGCAATCGATTTAGTTTTTAGCCTTAAGCTGAATTCTGTTGCTGGATTTCTAATCAATATGGTAAACTACATAACAAGATTGTTATAGATAACTATTAGACTATAACTAACTAGATAACTATTATAACTATTATGCACTTCTAAGGCTTATCGATCAATGTGCAATTATCTCCTTAAAACAGGGCATAAAACCTGAATAGAAACCAACAACCGTTTAACAATATTAACCCTTTAAAATCTAATACAGAGACCGGAGACTAAACAAAAACAAGAACAAGAAAACAAGAAACATGTGTACTAAAAGTTGTTGTTGTTCTCTTTATGTATTTAATTATGAATTTCATTTAAAATTTAGTTGAAATTTAAGTACAGTTTATCGCAATAAAATACCTACAGACAATTGTAAGTTTCTTAATAAGTTCCCAATATCGGAAACGAAAGGAAGAAGCACAAAAAGAGCCAACTAAATTGAAACCGTAATGATAACCGGAATCGAAAGTTATTCCGGCATTAATCGCTGCTTTAATGCAATTACTATTGTTATCGGAAATCATCGCTATGATTTGAACTCAGCTAACAATGTTATCGAAACGACAACGAAAAATCGTGAAATGTTATTTTGATGTTGCCATTCCGTTGGCAATATAAACCGTAAACCGTAAGTACTACTCAGCTGAAAGCTCGTAAGTAATCGATCTGTTGTTCTCCCATTCCGATACTCCCCTTCCCCCTTCCCCTTCCCATTTCGATGCTCTATTCAGTAGTATATGCATTTGAGAGCATTGGCCCATTTCGATAACTACATAAGACCCGCTTTAGTGTGTCATGCGATAAATTCTTGCACTTTCCGACTTTAGCAAACCCCTACATAAACGTGGCCAAAGTTAATAGCCTATAAAGAAAAGCGCAATAGTGAAAGAGAGCGCGAGAGAGAGAGAGAGAGCGTGAGCGAGATGAGAGTACAAACTTTAACTGGCAGCCATAAAAAAATTGCGAAAGTCACAAATGTTTTATGAAACTTTCTCATTTTATTTAGCCTCTTATATTATAGTATTGGAGTATCAGCGCCAAGTGCATCGACTTCGACACACAACTCTCTGTTGCACAAGAGTTTTTAATAAAAACTTCTGTGCAGCAATTGCAGCAATACCTAGATTCAAACCCCCCCACCCCCATTCCCCCTCACTTACCGCTCCTTGTACTCCTTGGGGTGTCAGCTACTCTGCGCTCTGTTCAGAAATTCATAACCACATTTCTCGCAGCTCCTGGCAAACCGAACAGCAGGCGCAGTTGTACATACCAATTACTTACATATCGACAATATGACTGAGACAATAACTGAGTGCACACGCTCCCTCCCATTCTATCGCTATACTTCTTCTTCTCCTTCTCCTTGTCCCCCCCCCCGCTCTTCGTCTTCTTGGTCACAGCTGATGCAGCTTTGGCGTATAATAAGTTTTTTGTCTCTTTGGCCAACGCAGAATGGCAGAAATTCGCACATAGAAAATTGTGTGATGCTTGCCAAGTTCTTGTGTCTCTTCAGTTTCTCAATTTAATCTATAATTCAGTTTGATAATACCCTGTAAAGAGACAACTGATTGGTAGTGTATTATAAACTTAAATGAATAGTTTTAATATCGTTTGTTTTTAAAAGGAAGCAGATTCTTTTGACATTCTAAATTATATATTATATATATATAAATGAAAGTTATTTCAGATACATATATTTTGTTAAATGCAACTCATGTGTCGATTAAACCCACTAGAAGTCTAGAAGCAGTCATCCCTTAATTGAGTTATTGTAGGAAACACGTTTTAGATGTTGCAGATACATATATTTAATAAATATCTTAGCAAGAGTTTTAGTACATTTAAAATAATCTGTCATAGTTTCATTAGAAGAAAGATTGGTTGAAAATAAGTTTTTGGTATGAGTTTCTGCCTAATTCTGTTTTAGTTAAAGAAATTAAAACTGATTCTCTACTATAGCATTACTTAAGCTTCGGCTAAATGACGTTATCTATTGTTTAAAGTTATTCATTTATTTCCAAAAGATCAGGAATAGATTCGATTTAAAAATGGTATATTTCTGTTATATTTTAGCGACCTTTTTATTTGTCAAATATGGTTATTCATTTATTTTACTTATCTTAGAACAAATAATTACCAACTTTCAACTTTCAGGCGTTGCTCCATAAGATTTGTCAACTGATTCTAGCAGCACAACATGAAAAACAAGATTGAATCTTTGGATAAGCTACAACTGATACTGATACTGGATGAGGAAGATTGACATCTTCTGAAACAGATGTATACAGATGTATACAGATGTATACAGATGTATACAGATGTATACAGATGTATACAGATGTATACAGATGTTGATATGTCTGTCATATCGGCATTAAATTGACCTCGAGTCTGCTAGCACACAATTTCATCACCAAAACCCTGAAATAAGCATAATTACACATACTACTTTGACACCTTAAGTCGTGTCATTATGGCAAATATGTTTGCATTGCATATAATCATATATTATATTATATAATAAAATATATTATATATCAAAAACCTCATTTAAAAGTAAACATCTTCTTTAAACATTTAAGATAATCTGTAAACATATAAAACTTATTTTTAGTTCCTAAAATGTAAGTTCATTTAAGTTACACACAAGATGTGAAGCTAAAAGCAAGTGTGAACAGCAGTTTCGAATATGTTGTACATATAATAATAGAAAATATGTCCACATAAAATACGCACTTATTGGTAAAGCAATTATATTGCATTTATTCATATAAAACTAGAATTTATGCCAATTTACGACGCAAATTTGACGCCAAATTTGGTCAATTGGGTGTGCAATTTAGCATTGGCACAATTATATAGTATATAATAGTTGAGTAAACCAAACTAAATTTAATTATAATAATAAATTGCTGCTATATGATCCATCTATAAATATATTTAATATTCGGCATGAATACATAGCTAATTTAATTCTAAAATAAAATATAGACTGCCAACTAACTAACTATAACTTTGTCAAAAGTCACTCCTGCCAATAGGAATGTCGTTATTCTAAATACTTAAATAGCAGACCTCTCTAGGGTATCTTCTAAGTCGTTTTGATATCTCCTCTTCGACTCACAGGCAATTTTAAATTTGCTTTTCATTTTATTTATAATGTTAAAATATTCACAGCTTTATTTGCTGTTTATACGCTTCATTGGACAACCCCCCGCCCCGTTCCCCGTCACCTTTCCTTCGTCTGTTTATTCGTGTACATCATTTTTTACGAAGCACTCATCAGTGGAGGATTGCAGATTGGAGGCTGCTTAGTTAGTCCTTCATGGCACTTTGATTGCTCATTTGGCATTTATTTGATGACGCCAAGAGTCGGCCTGCGCCTCGGCCTTCCCCCCACTGCCGTCTCCTGCCGCCTTCTCCTGCCGCCTTCTTCCATCTTCTGCTGCCGCCAGTCTTAAATTATTCATTCTGCGTGTCTCCTGCGTGGAGAAGCCTGCAGCATCCACAGCTGCCGAGCTGCCCACGTACAGAAAACGCGTTGAGAGAGCATTGCGAATTTTTAAAATATTCATGTCCTGCCGCTGGCATCGTTGGCCAAGTTGTTCGCTGAAAACATCATTGGACCGAGGACTTAACTAAATGTGCGTAATTTTTACCGACAGCGCATTGAAAATATCGCTCACAGCTATCAGACGTGAGCTTGTAAACTTTTGCCCAGCGTAATATTGGATTTACCGCCTCTTTAGCTGCAAATTGTGTATCCAAATCTAAGAAGTAGCTTACTGGGTGAGCCACAGGAAAATGCTATAAATTAAATGTTTGCAGAATTTAGTTTAAATAATGCTGATATAGGAATTATATCGTCTTTCTGCTCAACTCGATTGATAAAGCTCTATAAATCGTAAGCTACACTTAAGTTTGAAAACACTGAATGAACTTCTCTATTCATATACATATATGATATACCATATACCTATCAATTTGAATCCTTTCACTATCGATAATTCAGTTTCAAGTCAAAGGAATATTTGATTAAAGTGCAAGTTTCAAATTGGAATTTGATAATCTAACACTTTGCTGTCAGTTGAAATTTATTTTGCAATTTCTGATAGTCAAACAACATTGATTTCAATGTTGAATCATTTGATTAGGTTTATTTGCTTCATTTTGGTTCTTCCTAATCCCTCCATTCCCCCCTCCCTCCCATCCACCCCCTCGATATTCGTTGAGCTATCTCTGAGCTTGTGCTCTGACATTTCGTCTAATTTGTATTTATTGTACAACATTTTTTGTCAAATTGTGCATAAAATTTTCATTTTTTATTAACGCTGTCCAGTCTCTCAATCGACGGCAAAGAAGAAGAAGAAATAGATGAAGAGGAGAAGTGAAAAGATATAGAAGAAAGAGAAGAGATAAAGTGGAACTCGACAGACATTTCACACGTTCGTCTGTTGATTGTGGGTAATTTTTATTGATTGTTCGCATCAGATACGAGTACTCTATGAGAGTTATTCATTTGCTATTCATAGTTATTCGTTGCAGCATTTGTATTGAGGTCAATTGGTTTTTATATCTCGCTTGGCCGTTGCCAACTTTTGAACAGTTTGGGAGCTGCATTTGAAGTTGACATTATGCAATTTGATTAAGTTGTATTTAATTGCTTTTGTTGCACGCTGATAAATAAATGCAAATTGTTTTGGTTTCGTTTTGTAGTGTCATTTATAGTAATTAATTATATTAAATGCGTGTATTGGATGGTTATTATACTGCCCGAGTGAATTGTGTCATTTAAAATGCAACATGAATAAATTCATGCCATTCGCCATATCGAATATTTTAATGCTTGCTGCAATTTTTTATGTAATGTTTTAATTAGTAACAGTGATTCAATAATATTTAATAACATTTTATCGTATGTGCATACCAAATTTCAACATAATTTTTTTTAATTACAGCCTTGACACCTTTTTGTATTTCTATCAGTTGATAAAATTAATTGTATTTATTATTTAAATTCTATATTGGTAGTCAGGTTAGGTAATATCAGATTTACACTTTGACAGAGTCTGAGAATCTTGTATGATACCTACAATTAAGTTAATAAGTCTGAATAACTATTATAATTTATTATGATAAACTTGATGAATATATTTTAACTCTTTAAGAGAAACCCCCACTATTTATACATGAAATGTCCGCATAATATCTCTTTTATACTACAAACTTACAAATGTTGAGAATGAAATTATTGTAATGTATTTGTTAAATTTAAAAACTTTTGTTACTCCATATTAATAAATATAAAATAGAGTAATATGCTTAATTCTTTTTGAGCTGCAGCTCCGACACAACTAGAATAACTACCATAATACCATGAGTAATTAATATATTCGCTTATTGTAAATAGTTCATTCTACTTACTAGGCAACCTTATAGCTCTATTCGCATTATTAAAGTTGAAGAGTTTATAATGCGTATCAGCTGATAAATTACAGATACCAAAGTGCAGTCACTTTACTTTTCGCTACTCACTCATACTTATTTATTAAATTGCCTCCGTGCCTCATTTTTTGCCACGCCCACTTGGCTGGCTTTCAACGTAAATTACCATAATTCGCGCTTTCAAAAGGCGCACACTTAACCTTTAATTAAGATACTCGAGAACTTTTCAATATTCCGCTTCACTGTGGGGCCATGGCGCCGCATTGGCGCACATTTGCTTACCCTTACACAGACTGCACAAACACACACACACACACACACACACAGACACACACACATGCACGCAGGCACACTCACACGTCAAGTCATTGCATTTTGCCATAACGAAATTAACACCACGCCAGCAGCGCTGCAAAGTATGCAACATAAATTTTTGCGCCGCGCCAATAAAAATAATTGAAGCAAAATGCGCCACACACACACACACACACACATCAGACGGGTGAAGTGAGTGGGCAGGTTGTGGGTGGCGGCTGGCGGATGGAGTTGGTTGTTGCGGTAGTTCAACTCCAATGAGACTCCAATAAGACTCCAATGGCAATTTTACTTTTATTGCGCGTCGCTTGACGTTGACTTTTAAGTGTCTGACGCTTTGTAGTGGGCGCCATCTTGTCGTTGTTGTTGTTGTTGTTGTTGTCTGTTATGTTTGTGTGTTATTGCTGTGCGTTGTTGTCATGCCCATCCATCCATCGTCATCGCTCGCTTGCTGTGCTTGTTTTCATTTCCGCTGCGCTTATCACATTATTGCAAGCTCATTGCCGGCTTCTCTTTTGATTCCTTTTGGTGTCTCGTGCTATCAGTCAACTTGAGTTTGAGTCTTTTCCTTTGTGACGTCATTGCAGTGCGTCGGTAATGCATTTGAAATGTATGCTCTGGGTTGTCATATCATTCACAGGGTTTGTCGAACATAGAAAATGCAAGGAATTCGCATTGACATCTTATCTATAGCTTTCTCTTTGATCCAAGTAAAGAGGAATGGGTAAAGAAAATTCATACTATTACAGCGAAACATTATTAAAGCTCAAGTGAAACCCTTCAAATTCCCATTTAAGATAAATAAATGCTATAAATGGCAATATAAATGAAATACATTTAGCAGAATATACTAATAATTCAAAAATAATTAAAGACTCTTGTCCCAAAATTAGGCAAACGCATTAACAGCTCTTTAAGCTGTCCTTTCAGTCAACTTTCAAATGTATTTTCAATATTATTAATAGACTTATATCGATTAAGTCTTGTAATTCCTTATGCCCCAAACCAATTTTGGCTCGAAGCTCCATTCATGCAGTCAAGTAAATAAATTTTATAATCGATTTCTCAGCTCAATGATTGTTCAACTTTTTGAAAGTCAATTTGAAAGAGGAAAAACTGTCGCAAGTGTTTCGGTGGAGTTCCTAAGAGTCCTGTTGCAGCCAGGCAGGGGCAGCTTAGCGAACATGAAACACATTTTGCATAGAACATTAATAAATAATTTGGGTTTTTGGTGTGAATGATTTTCATATAAATCCCCGTCCAGCAGTCGTTACTGTTTGCCTCCTCCTCCCTCCCTCTTTTTCCTACATTTCTGACTTGTGTGTCCTGTGTGTAACGTTTGTCTACTTTGCAGCTCATGTAATATTCATGATTATTTGAAATTTGCGCTTCGTTATCATTTATCCTTTTTATGTGCAACACACACACACACACACACACACATACACACACTCACAGAGACAGCAAGCAACAAGACACACGACAATCATATGTTAACGCGTCTGTTCGTCTTCTGTGTTTGCACAGATATACAAGAATACACACAGGACAAACACACACACACAGACAGCATACAGGCCACAGCATAAGTGTGTGTGTGTGTATGTGTGTGTGCGGTGTCCTTGCATATCATCAGCCTTTAGTCGCCAGCTAACGTAATCGGTTTTCGTTGGCAACGCGCAGTTCGCCTGGGGAATTCCAGCAGCGGCATTGATAGCTCAACGCAGCCTCAACTTCAGAGTCCATCAATATGCCACCCCTCCCCCTATCCCTCCCCCTCTCATCTCCTGCTCTTTCTCCCTCTCGCTCCTCCCATTTCCTCAACAAACTGTTGCGTTACCCTTACCACAATATCTTCCACATTTCCCATCTCCTGGTTGCGTTTTTATTTGTCACACGTTTGACGACGCCATATTGTCACACACACACACACAGTGACAGAGCTTGTCTGTGTGTGTGTGTGTGTGCAACTTCCGTTTCAGCGCCTTATCAGTTGTCGCGGCGCGTTTGTTGCCATTGCCATTGCTCGTTCCCTTGGCGCGCTTTTGTGCAAGTTTATGCAACGGCAAACGAGCAACGTTCAACGGTGCAACATGCCACTTCTAACGGTGGCAAAGTCAACGGCTTTTGTGAGGACTTAGGGCGTCTGCTGGGGGGGAGGCGTGGCACTCTTGCGTCTGCTTGCTTTGCGATAAAATGGTGTGTGTTTGCAGCAACAATAACAACAACAACAACAACCCAAACAACATCAACAACAACAAGAACAACTTGAGCAAGTGCAACGCGTACAAGTTTTGTTGACAAACTGAAAAACAATTATGATTGATTGTTCAACACTGTCTAAAGATTGCTGCCACATCGATGAGGCAGGTTGCAGGTGGCAAGTGGCAAGGTGAACTGCCAGCAAGTTGTGTGAATAGATGGAAAATTAAGATACCTTTGCCGCAAGACGCAAGTGTGAGTTTAAGTCTAAAGAGGGGAAGGTAAAGGGGTTGGAAATATGAGAAATACTTAAGAACTTGCCCAAACAAGTATTTAGTTAGTGCTGATGGACACAGAAAAACTAGTTCTAGAGAGTGAACTAATACTTAAATATACTATTACATATACTTAGAATATTAGTTGTTCAATTGTTAATGATGGAAACTAAATACGCGATATACTTTATATGATTTTCAACACTTTCGTTTTTATGTTTTTATATACATATTTTTACATTATCAAAAATGGTTCTTTATTGGGAATTATACAAGAAACGATTGCATATTTATAGTATTGAAAAATATGTGTAAAAACGAGAGAAAAACCAACATAAACTTTGTATTGAACTCTTAGGAAATTTAATGTATTCTTAAGACATTAAGTTAATTTTGAGAGCTATGTTTAGACCAAATTGAGCTTGAAGTAACTTAAATAAGTTAACTTCTACATTCACAGAGAGTATTTTTAAGTTTGTTCACCTAAAGAGAATTGATATAAATGTCATGCAAGACAATCTTATAAATAGAAGGGAATATGTATGAATTAGAATTAAATTAAATAAGTGAATATATATATATATATATGTAAGTATTTAAGATCCAGACAAATTACCCAATACTTCTTAAATGATTAACAATTCTTCTATGTATAATAAGGCAATTTGTTGTGCTATATTATGTTGACTCTATGTTTAGCTAACACACATAAACAAGTTTTAATAAGTGAACTTTGACATATTTTTGAAAGATTTATAATGTCTGCGTTTCAAAAGAAAACCCACATTTTCTTTAGCTGCTTTACAGCACTACAACTTAATGGAAAAGAGATCTCTGCATGGTAAACATTATATCTACTATAAGTATTAAATTAATAAGCCTTAGTTCCCAAAACGGAACCTCGAACAGCTGGCGTATTGAATCAATCAGACAAATGCTGAATTTAATTCAATGCAGAGTCCTTTGTCCAAGGCGACACGCAACTCCTTTGAGACCCGAGAGCTAGAAATACTATTGCTACAATCTTATCAAGCGCAACATGCCGCATCTCACGGCATATCCTTTTGCCGAACACATGTTCAATCGGTTCTTCTTCAAAAAAAAAAGAAATAATAAAGGAAAAAAGAATAGAAAGGGATACAAGAAAATGCCGTCAGTTGTTGCCGATGCCGGAGATAGCTGTTTAAGCCAATTTGTAAACCATCAAATCGCGTTAAATGCGCTTTTCCGGTCGATGTCGATGTGGATGTAGATGGGTAAAAGGCCCCTCGGTATCTGCTTGATAAATCTCGCATTGTTATTGTTTTCTTTGCTAAACGGAAACGGTTAGGCACCCCTCGCAAAAGGCACTCACGGCAGAACACGGCACGGAACTGCGAGTCGAGACAGTGTTATGTTATTTTGTGGTATCTGCCTCTGCGCCTCAGACTCCAGAACAGGTACACACACAGATACACAAGGATCAGATGCAGAGACAGCGATGGAGATGCAGAGTGAGCGAGTGAGCGAGTGAGTGAGAAGGTTATACAATCGTTTGCGCTTCTTTTTCATCTCTTGCTCGGGTTATTCATATTGATTTGTTTGCCTTTTGGCTATACATTGTGTCTGTGTGAGAACAGGAAATTGAAAAGGGGGCCACAAGGAGGGCAACTTCAATAGACCGCGC
Source organism: Drosophila histrio (assembly GCA_958299025.2). Taxonomy (NCBI): domain Eukaryota; kingdom Metazoa; phylum Arthropoda; class Insecta; order Diptera; family Drosophilidae; genus Drosophila; species Drosophila histrio. The sequence goes on along the minus strand of OY729166.1, from coordinate 18,135,655 downwards.
GCTTACGAGAAGTTATGCAAAAGGAAAACTCTATTCAATTATCGATCCCATAGAGCAGATTGTCACCAACTTAAAAACACTCTCATTCCTTCATTCTGACCTCATTGCACACTCACCGTCGACTTCCGTTGCAATGCATTCAACCAGAACCGAGACCAGAACACCGAATGACCATGACAAAAAACGGTAGCAAACAAAGGTGCAAAACCCCTGCTCCCTGCCTCCCTCCTTCCTTCCTTTGCTACGCTCATTAAATGCCTGAAAAATGAGCGAGTAATTTACGAGCTGTTTGTCAACAATGTCCACAACAGAGACCAGAAATCTACTTTGTATTTTTATTATTATTATTAAAACTACGAACTAAGAACTATGAATGGGCAACTGGGAACTGAGAACTGGGAACTGAAACTGATGCGTAATGAGGCGTTTGATCATTTCCGTTCCGAATCGAATAAAATTTACATTTGCAGCAGGATTTTAACATACAAATCGTCTTACTGTCATTATAAATAACCGTAGACCATATATTTTACTTTATAAGACAACAGAATATTTGGAGTTTTTCCCCTAGGAAGTGACTGGGGGAGAAGTATATTATCACCAAGTTGTAAATAGAGTTAATATGCCTTAAGTAAAATCAACTGTCTTTGTCTACATTGTAAACCTTTTCTACCTTTTCTCTCTTATCACTGCTTTGTTTCCTTCATAAGTGATTCCCCTGCGAGGAATATTCAAATAAATAATTATCATTATACACCTTTCATACCTTTATTATCTACTCTTTCTTTTGAACCAAACTCTAGGAGCTTTTCTTTATAGAAATGACTCCCCAAGGGAGAAAGTCAAAGATTTAGCTTATATGTCAATATATAGTTAATCAGGAATGTTCTACAAATCTCTAACAAGCCAAAAGAAATGAAACACAATTATAAGTTGTTATACAATTAAAAGCTAAACCAACTGCCCTTAGTATACTTTAGATTGTTTACTTTTAAGCGGGATTATAATTAGATTTAAAAATATTATAGTATAATGAACTGTCTTTAGTTACTTTGTGTGTAAAATATCTATAATTTCTGCTCATAACTCATTCGATAAAAGTATCATTATTTGCTTCCGCCTACTCATTATTTCGACTTTAAAGACCTAAAGTGACATACGAAAGTCCAAAGAACTGACTTATTCATACTCTAAACTAGCTTGTATATGCAGTAAACAAAGTAGGAAAGCATTACCGAAAGTTATGACTATGAAATACCCTCTAAAAGTTTACACAGAAGATGCTTTACCAACTGAGACTGTAAGTAGTTGGAATATATAATATCTAAAGAATAGCAAAGTTTAGTTAAATCAACTCAAAGTAATCATAGGGAAAGCCTTAACAGACCTTGCTGATAAACCTGTAAGTCTCACCAGACACCGGCAACTATAAATAGACTCTGTAGCTTTAGAGCATGTTGTTTACATTGTTAAAGTGCAAACAATGATGACGTTGTATAAAGCAAATTCAACTATGAATCGCTGTAAACATCGACTTCAGCTCATTCCATAGGGTTAATAACACAACGTTGAACGTTCATCATCATCATCATCGTCATCATGACTCGCCCGGCGATTCCGAAGTACAAAGAGAATTCCATAGATAGGCAAATTAAACTTTGGAGTGCATAGTTAACTGATGGATTTACAACCGCACATTTTTCAGTGTTCTGACTGCATTACGTTTATCTTTAGTATCTTTATGTATGTAGTATAGCCAGACCTGCTGGCGCTTGACTCACTGTCTCACTGCCTTACTTCCTCACTTCCTCTCTTCATCATTTCATCATATGATACGACTGTGAATCCCATGACTAAGCTGAACACAGTCTTATGTGTATTTCACGCATGCGCAACCTGTTACCAGTTTACACATCTGTTGATTACCTGTTGCCTGGCACCAGAGAAAAACAACAAAATAAACTTCCTAAAAATGTGACTACCCCATTTGTTTTGTTGTTGTTGCCATGACTTGCACAACTGTTTCGAGTGATTATTGTTATTGTTATTGTCATTTCTACTGTTCTGCAGAGTGCAGCTGAGTCTGACTGAGTTGAGTGGAGTTATGTTCCAATTGGAAAATATCAAGCTTGCCATAGAAGCTACCCTTAAGCGTGGACTCAAACCCGAACTCCTTGTGGTGCAGTTCTCAAATAGAGCGAGGTGAACAGCTTATGAGTTGTGATCTTAGTGTGGACACTTACCTCTTAACAGCGTGTGGTGGAGATCTTACACTCTGGACGCAAACCCTAAAGTCCTGCTGTCTGTGGTGAATATGTAAGGAGAGGTGAAATTATATATAACTCCTTTTGCTTGATTAAGTGTGCACACACACCTTAAAAGAAATGTAATATTATTACTCAAATTGATCTTCGGCCAGCTAAATTTATGAATTCATGACTTAAAACAACTCAACATGAATATCTAATCAAAACGATCGCCTATTTTATGATATCCAAAATAAAACTTTTTATTTCTCAACTAATTTTAAGAAATTCCCACTCCCATAAACAGAAACCAGTTGTAACCAAAATTTGCTGGCATTTTCAGCAATTTTTCAGTTTGCTATTAAATATTTTGATTCTCACTCCAAACGTATTTCATCTCATCGTATTTGCACAATTGCAAAAGTCAAATATTGGTCAACAAACTGCAATCAATGACAGAGACTAGAGAGGTAATAAATAACACAAATACTCGTATTACGAGTGCTACTTAACACATATATTTATAATTCTTTGCTTCATTTGATATACGCGCTGATGACAATCGGGTATTCAAGTTGTCAAGATAATAAACGACGACACTTCAGATAAGCATCCGGCGCCATAGAATGCAGTCCCACTCATAAATCATGTGAATTTCGCCCAGAATCAGTTTCAGTTCAGTCTTATCGGAGCACTCAAGAATTTGGCCAAGTCTTGGCCCACCTATCATACTAGTATACAGTAAACAACAACAACAATAGATAAAGAATATCAAAAAATATATATAGATATATATTTGAAAAGGATTATTCATATGTACTCAAAAATTCAAACGTGCCACTAGAACTTTTTGCCTTTTTGTGTGTCCAAACTAAATTACTTGTAATTTAACATAATTTACTAAAATATATGTGCTTATTATTATTTAATTTGCCATTTATTTCCGTTTAACGCATTTGTATTACATCCCATTAAATGTAATTTATTAATTAGCTATGGATATGCGTTTTTAGATGAGCACGAGTTCGAGTATCATTCTGTGGTTTGAATGCTAGCTAATTTACATGCACTCTTATTATAATAGATACATATATATGTATACAATATGTGGCATTTAAATAGAGCTTAGGGCTGAATTGATTGGGGGCATAAATGAATATTTAACATGTAATAAATAGACCGAGTATAAATGATAAATACTTTATTATTTGCCTTTGCATAAAATACGTATAATGAGATCAATTTAGTAGAAAAAAAGGCAATTACCAAATGCAGAAGAAGTTATAAATGTAGTTTACCCTATTACAGTATGATAACAGAAGAGTAAATTTAACTTATAAAGTAATTCAACACTCTTCAAATACATTTGGTTACCCGACTAGCATAAAGACTCTTTTAGCTGTAGAGTAATTTTCGGTTTTCATTGGCAACTTCTGATTAAGTGAGTTGCTAATGCAAGTTGACAAACATTTGGGAAAATCCTATGCAGGGTATGCTATATTATTGATTACACTTGTATTTATACCACGTGTAAACGATGTTCATTTTTTTAAGTACTGCAATCAATCGAGTCGAGCTGATAACTCAAATCATGTGTTACTAAGCTGTGTAGAATGTTAATTGGATTTGATGCCTGAACACACCCAATGCAATAAGAATGCGCAGCAGCTAAAATACCCTATAACTAGATGTAAGGTATACCTAATAAGCTGCATCAATCAATCAAAGAAGAAGTAATCTATCAAATCAATCAATTGATGAACTAAATCTAAATCTATATAATATCAGAGTCAAGTCTTTCCTTAAACAAACATTCAAACTACACCTTGCACTTTGCAGTTTACAGCGTATTATAAATATGAAAATGTGAATTTTGTAGGCAACCAACTGAGTGGAGTATATTGCGGCTTTATGCAATGATTACAATTACAACAAAAAAATGCAAATAACTCGTAAAGAATTACGCAAACAATGCGAATACATTGAGCGAGTATGCTGAATGTGCAATGAGAGCAATAATTACGAGAATTGAGCATGAATGCTGGCAATTGTGATTACGTTTACGATTGTAAGTTTTGATTATCATTATGGCCACGCCTATTTGAGCAATATGCGATTGTATTAAAGCGTTGCCGCAATTGCCATGCTACAATTTAACGCAACTATGCAACCGTGCCACAAAACGCCGCATATCGAACACACACATTATCTATGTTGAAGCCACAAATTACGCATATCGAATCCAATGGAATTTTGGCAATAAATTTATACGAAATAATTAAATGGAAATTTTAATCGACAGGCAGAAAAGATATGCATGCAATGCATATACGAAAAGTTACTCTGCAATACTTTGAATTTAATTAACAAAATAAATATAAATTTAAATTGGCAAATCAGTCGATAACTTGCAGTCGCGTCAACCCATTTAAGTGCACTTCACTTACAGGGCATCACTTATGCTTCATCGACTTGACAATAAGTTTGAAAACTTATTTAATTAATTGTTAATAATGTGCATAATTCACAAATATTGCCTGCCAGCATTAGAACTGCATTTAAATAATTAAATGTTTTGCTTAAAAAACAAAGAACGGAATTAAAACACTTGACTAAATTTGCTCTCAGATTTTAAATGATATTTCAAGTCGGCAAAAATTTCAAATATGCGTTTAAATAAATAAGAAATAAAGGAAGTAAACAAGAACATCGTCTCTCAAGCTCGTTGCTATCGGCACAGTTCTGTGTAACTTTTCATTGCGATGTTTTGTTATTGTTATACCCTAGCAGAGGGTATATTAGTTAGTTATATAAAGAATGACGTTAAGAATGCTAATATATAAATATATGATTAGAATGATTAACTGGTTCAATTTAGTCAGTATACATTAATTTTCTAGCTATATAAATTAATTACTTAATAGTCGATCCATTTGATTAAATTATAAGTTGAATAAAATAACAAGTATTAGTATAATATATTTATAAATTGTATTATTTTCAAATCATTTTTTTAAAACTAATTAACCACAGCATCTTTAAAGGAAGAATCAGTTGAAATATATTTAATATGTGTATAATTTTTGCATATAAATCAAACTATACGAAATTGAGTTAAGATTTCTATTTATTACAGGGAAGGGACACTTTCCATGTCACTGTTAATTTCTGTTATACCTTTCCAGAACATATTATAATTGTTACAAATTATCTAATGCATTAAGGGAGGCGTGGCAGACCCCTTAGAGTATATTTTCTTGATCAGTATAAACAGTTAAGTCGATAATGCCTTTTTCGGTCTATTGAAACAATCAGTTCTAAATTGAATACAACGCTCTGCAAGGGTATTGAAGCTTCGGCTTGCCATAGATAACCATTCTTGCTTGTTTTTGTTTCTAATTTATTTCCGATAGTGAAAACATTGACGTTGCCCCCGATTCACATTCGATGGGTGCCTCTGGTCGTCAGGCGTTGCGTTGTTTCAGTTGATTTAATTTCTTTTTTGCGGCGTCTTCACGTCAGCTACGGCTACAGATACAAGCACACACACACAGATACAGATACAGAGGCACGAGAGATACACGGATAGAGTCAGTACAGACAAGAGTAGCTCAGTCAGTAGTAGTCGACAGAGTTGTCAGTAGTCAGCTGTGTTCGGGGTGCTTGTTTGCGCTGTGTGTGTGTGTCAGTCCCTGTGCCTGTGTCCAGATACAGATACAGATACACAGATACTTGTACTTAGAGTACAGCAGCAACAGCAGCAGCTGCGTCGCTGGCGGCGCTGTTGACGTTGTCGCAGCAAGTTAACGTTAACATTAACATTAACTTATCGCAGTTAACTTGGCTGTAATTGTGGCGCGCTACGAAACAGTTTTTAATTGTTGTAAACAAGCGCGCGCGTTCGGTTTGACAAATTGCTAAAAATGTTAATAATAAATTAATAATAAAGAGAAATAAAATAATAATAATAAAAATTATAAACCGAAATTTCAAATTAGCCGCGAGTTGTTTCTGAAATCGAACTTTGAATTTTGTTGATAGAGGTCGCCAAATCTTCTTCATCGTCGTCGTCGTCGAATTCGATTGAATTCATTTATGCAAATTAATTGTCGGCGCCAAAATTCGATTGAAAAGTCTACAGAATTTGTTTATTATTAAGTGTTTGAAATGTAAGCAAGGCCGAATGAAAGAATGTTCTCCAAAAATACATAATAATAATAATAATAATAGCAATAAAAAGCATCTATAAATGTTACATAAAGTGCAATCTCTTCCTGCTTTTCCATTTTGCGTGACTTGTTGTTGTTGTGTCTTTGCTCTGTTTTCCTATTCATTTTGTTATGTTTTTATTATTCTTCTCTATATGAAATGCCAATAAAAACAATGTTGTTTATGTGCTTTAATAATGCTGAGAATAAAATATAGAGAGCGACTGATTGAAATGACAGCTCAATTTGATTGTATTGCCTATAAAGACGTAACATTATTGACTGTATAAAGTGCTATATTTTACGATAGTATTTAATTTATCAATCAGATGACTGTTTCGATGTTTCTATGATGAGCAAATCAATCGGTGTTCCATCTGCAGATAGAATATCAGAAATATACCATACTAGAGATGTAGTTTATCTTAGCAGTCAAATGTTTGATAAATCCAATAAACAATGTCCAAAAGTTCAACCAAAACTAAATGGATAAATAAAGCTTACTTTTTGAACTACTTGAAAACTGTGAATATATTAAACTTACAGGATTTTGTGACTCCAATTGATTGATCAATCAATTTATAGTTTTAACACTTCGCATTAAAGATGAACTATATAATTTCAATTGAATGGAAAACGAGTTCTATCGAATTTGGATTACAATCGTCGTCTGTTGTTTTTAATACATTATCTGAAGACTGATTTGGTCCATCTCTAATCGAGTTTAGATCTTTCCAGCTATCAAAACAGGCTATGACGCTGTGTGTCTAGTTTATAGCCTATAGTAAAGTATATATCTATGTATATGGGAAGTGCCAAGCATTATCTGGGGCCTGTCAATTTACTAGATGCCCCGCTAAAACTATTCTGATACAGTTGCGAACGAGCGTTGAAAACTTAAAATTTTCCACTTGATTTATTCATTAATTGCGCCCTTTATAACTGGCATTATACAAGTGCAAGTACTATGTATAAATTTGTATAGATATACTAACTGTATATACTATATATTTAGGACTGAGATAGGTCTACTACTTACTATGTATAATAAGTCAAGTCGTTTAATCAGCCGCATTACTTGATGAGCTACAATCATGTTTTAACCTGAATACAATTGAATCTAATTGGTTGTTGAATGCAGATAACAAAAGATCACTTTGACGAGCTGACGCGACTGTCTGTCAGTTCCATAAACGACTTAATTATCACTGGCAAAAAAAACAGCTGAGCAGAACTTTAACTGCAGTTTCTTTGAAAGTTTTAAGATTTCCAGTTGAGCAATTAATTTGATGAAACAATTAATGACAAATTCATTCTCTTCTATCAATAATTTCACACTTTAAAGATCTCTGGGTCAAACATAAAACTATTTACAATACAGTACGAGTACAACTGCACCTCAACGGCACACGTGTGTCCTTTAGTAGATCTTAACATGTAGCTGGCAATTGTTAAATCAAACAGGTGAGCTTTTTTTTATGGCAATCAAGTAGGAAACAGTAAATGAAACAGAGCAAAGCACAAGCACGACCCAAAACACATTTTTATAGAGTTGAGAAAATCCAATAAACTGAGCTAAAGATGCAGTTACAGCTATAGATACATATCTATAGCTATATCTGAGACTCAAAACCGAGTCCAATACTTTATTTAGAAACGTTTATTGCTAAGATAAATTCAGCAAGAAGTTTAATAGCCACTATCAATATTTGTACAACAAATAAGCGACGACAGTGCGAGTATAATGTATCTGCAAGATACAGATACAGAGCTACAGCTTCAGTCGGGCTAACAGCAGCCGCAGATGCGTCTGGCGAATTAACACAAACGCGTTAATACAATTAGTTGAAAAGTGAAAAATCTCTCATATATATAAAATACGAAACGAAACGAAACAGAAATAAATGAGAAGGAAGAAGAAAAAAACTGTTAAGATAATAAAAAAAATACACAACGTTCGCTGTCGACAAAAAGCGCCACAACAAATTGGCAACTTTACACTCGTCGGCGGTTTTCAGTCGCGAAATGAAGCCACAGCCAAAAAGCTGAGCCACTGAACGCGTGTGCCACACCACCAACGTCAACAACACCACCGCAATAACACCACCGCAACAACAGTAACAACAGCAACAAACAATTACAACTAGAAACTTATAGCTATCGAAAAGAAACTTCGTTGTGCCTTGAACATGGTCGAGTTACTCAAGGCGCTTAACTTGACGGACAATTTGCTGGCGGGTCTTGACGACAACAGTCTGGAGAATGCCTCAAATCCCATTGCCATGATTGCCGCCGCCGCCACCACCGTTTCAGATACGTCCAGTCTCAATGCCAACGCCATGAATCTTACCACATCGACGATGACGACAACAACAACGCTGGCCAATGCCACAAGTAGCGCCGAGAAACTTCAATTGGATGGCTTTGATCTGCCTGGCAACTATTCCATATTGATCAATAAACTGGAGCAACTTGCTCTTGGCTTGGACTCGGCACTGGGCAACTTCACCATCGATCGCCAGGAGGTGGAGATCAATTTGAGTGGCGCCTCAGCGAACGATGTCGCCGATGTGGCCGATGATCTGCTCTTTAGCGATGTTATACCCGCTGCTCGTGCTCCACCGCCGCACATCCCACACGGCTCACGGATCTACACGGGCGAGGATGAGGATTTCGCTCATGTGGTCAGCGATATTTGGATTGGAGTCATTCTGACGTTGCTCATTGTCTTCATTATCTTCTTCATATGCGCCTGCTTTCTGTATCACAAGTTCCAGCAGTGGAAGAATTCATGTGAGTGCAATATGCAAAGCGCCCCCGGGCGTATACTTAATAAATCAAAGGGTTACATTGCGTATACGCAGTGTGATCGCACTTACTTAAGTGATAATGGGATGGAGATTGAGCGGGTTGAATGTACTTATATCATTCAATAAAACTGTTTGTTTATCGATATATATATATCGCTGTTATCGGAATGAAAATTGATTAGTTACTATGAATAAGGCAACTTACTTGGATTCTTTTCTTGATAGTGGATATCGAATGCTGATCGCTTATCGATAAAAAAAACCCTGACAATACCAGCAAATGTGAATAACATTAAATAAGTATCGACTTTATCTATATATATTATCGGTAGCAAGCAACGATAAATCGAAATGTGCTAATTCCTTTTTGTTTAAGTAACTCTCACAATAACAGCCCATTAGCCACGCAAGTATTTTAATATGTTCCCGCTAATTAAAGCTAACTGAAAGCCGCCGTCTAATCAGCGGGAAGAAGAAGAACAATGATAACACCTCAAAAGGGCGATTAATCGGAAATCACAAATTTAATTTAAGAACAGCTTTTCAATGACGATAACAAAACCGTTTCTTTAATGACTGTGCCAAGCACAGAAAGCAGAGGTGGAAGAAGCAAAAGGGAGAAGTTGTAGTACAGGGAAGTTGGGCAACTAAAACATCAAGAAATAAACAACAAAGTACTAAAGCAAAGCAAAGTCTGCGGCCAGAAGAAGTTACGCAGAAAATGAAACAAAAACACAACGAAAACTGAAAGCAACCGACGCTGATGATTAAGCTGCTGATAATGATGATGATGATGATGATGTTGATGATGATGAGTCACAATTAGACACGGCAGCAAAACTAATGCAAATAAATTGAAATTTGAACGTTATTTATTTGCATTGCAAACTGTGAGTAGTGTGAATAGAATGAGTCTTGTGACTTGAATACAACTTAAAGCCTAAACAAAAGCATTTCACAAATATTTCGCAGCTTGATAAATAAACAAATTGTCTGTCTAACTGTATGTCTGTCCCTCTGTCTGTCCGTCTGTCTGTCTGTTTGTCTATAGCTGCTTATTTGCTTTGCCAATTGCCAAATAATTGTCGAGCAACTAGAAACAGAACTTTGTTGCCATCATGCACTGGACTCCTATCATAATTTGTAGATTCTAGATCTGACTCTAATTATAAATTATAAGGCAATTAGCTAATAAATTCCAAGCTGCAATGATTATTAAACCCACACAGACATATGTATGCATTTTGCCTCTTATCTGTGCCCCTTTTGGGCCTTTTGCTTGTCAGCCAAAAGCAAACATAACATTTCCAGTTAATTAAAGCTGCAGTCAAGTGGCCCAGTTTGGCCCAACAAGATGCCAAGATATATCCAAGAGTCTCAAGTGTTGTTTGCCCAGTTCGAGGCTCGATTACATTGCAAATTTGTGTTAATTAATTAAAATTGCTTTGTACTGATACAAAGCGAACAGAAAAGAATCGATTTGAGAGACATAAAACCGAATTGGCCACCGACAATATCTGTTGTTGTTGTGTTGGCATTGATTAGGCTTTTGTTAAAAGTGGCATCAAATGCAGGCAATAATGCCAAGAGCTTTGAGTACTCGTATTCCAAAAAGGGGGTCATCGTGTGATTGAACGATATTCACTTACATTCGTCTAGATAACCAGTCAGGCAACTGATAAGTCAAGTCTCTGAATGGACAATACAATGGCATACTTGAAGATTTTCTAATGGGAAAGTCAATAGAAACCTGAGGGAATTACAAATGATTTGATTGTAAGCATGCTGTTATCAACAATTCTGTTATTAAAAACTGTTATTGAAGTGTTAACTCTATTTTAAGTAGTTTGAGTCAATAGGCATATTTTGTCTGTTTAAATTTACTCTTAAGTCAATCCTTAAATCACAGTCTTAAAGATAAGTTGCTTACCAAAGTAGTTTTATCTGTTGCTCGCACTCCTAAGCAAAACTTGAACAATCCATCAATCAAATGTCTGCATAGTTGTTGCTGCTGCACTGCAATCTGTCAACTTGCAACATGGCTTGACTCACGTTCGCCTCCCCAGCAAAAAAACACAAAAAAAAACTAAAACTTTTGGGCCTTGGCAACAGTTCAGAGTCCATTACCGCAGACAAACCCCACTTAGCACTTCTTAAGTTACGTTTTTTCTTCATCTCTACACGGACTACAAAAATATTTATATAGGCCACAATTATCGTAAAGTTTTTAATAAACTTGAATTAAGTATTTCTTGCATTTTATTACATTTTGGACAAACAATCATAACGGACTTGTGTATATACACATACATACATACATATCTTTATTTTTGCTTATGTATTTATCAAGCTGAAGTACGTCACTCATACGCAACGTAGTATGCATTGTCTGCGCGGTGTCACAGTGCGTATGAGTGACGTTTTTTGGTTTACGGCTGTTTAATTTCCTTTTAATGAGTTGTTTATCTTATGTGGTAGCTGCTCTTCTTCTGCTTCTTGTTGTTGTTGTTGTTGTTGTTGTTTGTTGCTGCAGCTGTCATTGTTGCGGGCGTCGCATTGTTGTTATTTCAACTGATTTGCCTGCGTCTTTATAATTGCTTCCCTTTCGGTAATTTTATTGCAATGTTTTCAATTTAAACCTTTAGGCATTTGCGTGAAATTCATTTAATTTTAAATACTTCAAAAAGGGACTTTAATATGAAATATACAAAAAATGCTGCAGGTATATTTTTTGCAGCCAGTTGATAACCAATTAAAGTTTTGAGAACAATACAACAGAATCACTTTATTTTAAGTTAAATAAATGCGTGAATAATCGTTTAATAAATTGTTAAATATATTTTATAATTACTAATTACTACACAATTTAATGTAATTATTCGCTTTGCTTTAATATAATTAAATTAATTGTTCGAAAATGTTTTCCGTTTTAGGAGAAACTTTATATGGCATTTTTGTGTTTGACATTAACTAATAATTTATTGATAATTCAATTAGAAAACACTTATTAAAGGTGATTTTTCGAGCACTCTTTTATGGCACTTTATCAAAATAAAAAAGAGTCATTAAACTTTTGCGTTGTTAATTCAGAGCGAGTTGCTCGCAAATAAAACGGCAAAGTTGTTAATTAAATTAGGCATTGATTAAATTTGCAAGTAATTAACATTTAGCATATACACTGCCAGATTTATTAAAGCGTAAATTGCAATGGCAATGAAAATGCAACATCATCATGAACAACAACAGCAGCAGGCAACTTTCACCTACCCCAACCCCGACTGAATCCCACCCACCCTCTCCGCAGCCATTAACACCTGCCCCCTCCCCCCCCTACTACATGCAACATTAAGCTGCTTTACAAAGAATTGACGTCAATAGATTTTGTTACTTGTGTTTATCAAATGTTTTTTTTTCACAACATGCCACAAATTTAAGCTGCTTACATATAAGTAGATAAATATCGTATAAATGTATTTGTAAATTTTTATCCATAGTATATGCAAATATTATTTATTATTTTGCACATTTTGTGGCTGTGAAATTCGCAAAAATATGCTAAATGAATAAAAACCCAAAATCAAAGCAGAGCAATGGAGATGAACGCTTAGTAAATGGCAAATTAGCGGCAGTAACTAAAACTCTGTGTTCGCTTTTACGTTAATGCTAATATCGGTAACAGACCAATAACTAAACAGAAAAGCCAGCGGTGTTGGTTAACAGAGGGGGTTGGGGAGGGGGGATTGGTTCGTTAAACTAACCAATGTCGACATGATGCTTCACATTTATAAGCCACAAAACGTGTTGGATTTGTTTCAATGGCGCTAATTGCTTAATTGAAACTGTTTTTGCATTGCATTTACTCCGTTTTACTCCACAGAACACTCCCCGTCTCTCTCTGCCCCTCCCCCTCCCTTAACCGACCGGTTGCCTGCTGTTGTGCCATTCATAGCAAAACGTCAATTAGTATTTGTCTGCTAAAAGCCAAAAAATCGACAATACACCAAATTAGCTGCTCGCATGACACACAAACACATATAAACACACACGCACACACACACACGTGCACACACCCCTTGCGAATTCCAGCACATGTCACACTGTCGTATACGTAATATACGTTTTGATTAGCATTACGCATACGCCACGTTAAGCATTTGATATTTGAAATGCATTACGAAAAATTGTTGCATTTTAATTGCAAATTTGTAACATCATCATAATTGGCCAAGGGGCAAGCCGAGTTGCAGTTGCAACTGCCGATGTTGCAGCATATTTTAATAATTGATGCGCGCTATATTTTTAATTAGTTAAATGCGCGTTTAATTAGCTTTATAAATTATGCACATGCAGCGGTTAGTTGCAAGCTGCATAGAGTTTCGATTTTTTTCAAAAAAAAAAACATTATTTACTGACTTTTGCAGTTGTTGATATTCCTCATTTTTTTTTTGACTTTTAAATAATTTTTTATGATTATTTGTTTGGTTAACATGCTGCTGCCTGGCATGACGCTTTTTTTCAGTTATGATTTATTTATGTGTATGTTTGAATTGGCATATTTTTAACATTCTCTTTGTTTACATGTTTATTTATTTGTTTGTCTTTTCGCTGTCGACGGAAATGAACTGCGATTTTTATTTATTAATCGTTGCATGATTTATGGATAAATAATTGTAATGCTTTTTACATCGTCGATGGGCTGTCAGCAGCGGTTTTAAATTACCCCGATGAGGGGGAGGTTTGTTCAAGAAAAAAAAAAGAAGAACTTAACTGTTTTGCGGATGGCAAGTAAAATAAATTAATTGACAGCTGAAAATGTGCAATTTAAATACACTAGTATTATACTTTATTTTTAGCGCTAATGCATTAATTATTAATAAATTATTATTATTTATTAAAGCTAAAATATTAAATGATTTGTCGAGATTTATTTCATTTATTCAGACCAAAAAAACTCAACAATATTATTAAAATATGTATACATTTAAATATATTTATGAATTTATATAAGATCACGCTTGAATAACTCATACGCACCGTTAGCGATTCAAATTATTTGAAAATCTTCGCGCGCGCTTTAACAGTGTTGCCAATCGTCACACAGACTCAGTCGCTCTCACAAGCCAGCTGCCCAAGCGGCTCACAAAATAGAGAGTGAGAACACGAACAGAAAACAAATCAAAATAAGAAGCGACGCGCAATTAAATACGCACACACACAGAGACACACACATACAGAACACGCAGCCGACGCTGACTGACAACAACAACAACAACAAAATCAACATCAACAAAGAGCAAACACGTTCCACAGTTTGACGAAGCCGCATGTTAACGACCGCACAAAGAATGCAGCAAGCAGAGCGCGCAGAAGAGCACAGAGACTTGGTAAACACAAACAAATAAACGGCGCGACCAAAAGAGAGAAGCACAAAGCGAGAGGAGCGAGAGAGCGCACAAGAACTTGCTGGCTGTTAAATTATATTGGCGACTAAAGCCAAGCGTCGCTGCTGCTGCTGCTGCTGTTGCTACTTCTGCCCGCTTCAGCGTCGACGTCGACGTCGCTGCGTGTGGCTTTTATGGCTAGTTTTAAAATTAACCACAGCTGCAAAAACAAAGAAGAAAACGAAAAAAAGCAAAAAGGCAAAGAGACACACAGAAAGTCGCAGACTGAAACGAAACGAAATTCAATTAAAAGGCAACAGCATAAAAGTGTGAAAATGCTGACAGAGCCGAAAAAAGGGCTGTGACGGCGACGGCGACGGCGACGGCGGCTGAGACTGCGGCTTTGGCTAGCGATCAGCGCAGACAGAAACACACACACACACACAGACACACACACGCGGCTGCCTTTGTTGACTGTACAACGGGGCGTATACTTGTTTTTTTCGGCTTGCTTGCTTTCTACAGCCGTCAGCCAAATAATGTGTATACGTATGTTTGTCTGTAGTTTGTCTCTTTCTTTCTTATTCATATTTGTTGTTATTGTTGTGTGCTTTTTTACGCTTTCTACACCAACAACAACAACAATAAAAGTCGCCACACTTAATTTGCATATTTTTGCACAACAAAAATCATCGTCTGTCCGCGTGTGTATGCATGTGTGTGTGTGTGTGTGTTAGTTGCTGTTGTCTGCATGTTAGCTGTCACGTTGACTATCTTTTTGGCCATTGTACTTCACACACAAACACACACACACACACTTATAGCGAGACATGTGGTGCACACCACGTCGTATGCGTAATATTGCATTGCAACCAAATTTTTCATGTTCTTCTTTCTCTCCATTTTTTTGCTTAGCTACACTTTTTATTATTGTATATAGTATATGTATATCATATTTATTTTTTTCTTTACGGTTTCGGTTTTTTCGCTGATTTCATGCTTTTGTTTGACGCTCGCTTTTGTTTACAAACGATATGCTGTTCCGCCAGAGTGTCAAAAAATAAATAAATATAAATATGATATAGCTAAATAAATTGCCATAGCCGTCGCATTCGAGACGATAAGGAATGAGTAATAAAGAATGGGGAAAAATACGTATTAAAAAAATAAACTAGAAGAGATCACAATGAAGTAGACAAAGGTTTAAGACAATTGAAGAAAATTAAGTTGTTGAATTGAATGTTAGAAGAATGTTAGCATTAAATCAATAGGATAGTAATCGAATAGAATAGTAAAATAATATAAATAGCTGCAATAAAAGAGGAAATACTAATATCAATAAGTATTAATTATAAGTTCTTACGAACTTATCAGATATTTAACCACTTTAAATATAGTTCTATGACTAATCACGTTTTGCAAACAATTAAACACAGCTTTTGCTTTGATTCCAACTCGTTTTGCTCACTCCGAACCAGATCCTTTTGCACTCTCTCTCTCTCTCGCTCTCTCAGTAGAGAGACAACTTACCACCCCATTTCGAACACACAAAAGTCTACCCTCATTTATGACAAACTATGCTGAATTCTGCTGTCGCAATATGTCAACTCACCCCCTCATCATTTGATCCCAACATCGAATCCTCTCGACAAAAGGGGCTGCTGGCAGCTGCCGCTAGACATAAAGCTAAAGGCCAACAAGGTATAAAAGATACAAGATACTAAATACGCACCCCGCACTGATAGAGGGTTGATTGCTGGTGGCCAGCAAACGATTACATAGTTATAAAAACAATAGTATTTAAAATAATAATAAATGTATTTTCATTGGACTTTGACTTTTGTTAATGCTAAATATTGTTTATAAGTATAAATGCGCGTTCAACTTAATTATAAGAAAAAATTATATGCCTATTTTGTTCGGCAAAGTTTGCTGCGTAGTTGTTGTTGTCTTTTTGCTTAGCTTAGGATTCGAGAAATAATTATGAGAATAGAACTCGCCATTTAAATAAATATAAATGTGTGTGTGTGTATATAATTAGCTGCGTTCTGTGAGTTCTTAAATTGTAATAGTATTAATAATTATATATAATTAAAGATAATTTGGAATTGGAGTATGCGTAATGTTGATCGGATTTACACATAGCATTAAATTGCATATTTCATGACTGGCAATTTAATATGTATTGAAATGTTTATATATTTTGTATATCAATTACAATTCTTGTTGTTGTTGTTTCGAAAGAGGTACAGTTGTCTTCAAGTTAAACTGTCAAGGTTTTTACTGGAAATCCTCAAGAGTTCAAGTTGCCTTTCTACAATTCATATTTGGACTTATTAATATTCACAATGTTCGCAATTATGTATTGACTCTTTCAATTCATATATATATAAGTATGTATATAAACTCTTTGCAGTCTCTTTTATGTTCTTTCTTTTCTTTTCATTTGTTTTTTTTTTCGGTATTTCGTAAGAATAATGCTTTTAAAACGTAGTCTTTTCTGTTCGTTAAAGTTAATTAAATGCAAAAAAAGTTATGCTTATCCTTGTTTCTTCATCTTTATCTTTTTTAGATATATGTATATATCTTTATATATCTATCTGTATATCTATATGTATGTATAGAGAGAATACTTAATCCCTGCAAAATTGAAAATCTTATATAGAAAATGAAATCATCTCCCGGTCTGCGAGGTGGTGTACACTAAGCTATAGAATTTCAAGTACAGTGGCATCTTAAGCTAATGAGTAAGAGTTGTGGATTGGATTGGTCTGGATAAGTCTTTAGATTTCCGCCTGCTGACCAACGACCGTGAAGTAGCTCGTTATCTTGCGATTAGTCTTTGTCTTGCCACTGCTGGACACGGCATCCGTTGTGGAACCGCTGGTCAGCGCATTCTCCTTCTCTGGCGTGATCTCCTCATCATCGTCCCCTTTGGCCGGTTCCACCTGCATGGAAACCGTCACGGAAACCTGTGCACAGCCAGCAGCAATGCCTGCGCCCGCATCTGCCGCCAGTTCGGTCATGTTGTGTTTGCTCTCCGCGACTGCAGTGTCTGTCGATTCTTCGACAATGTCCGGCAGTGTGCTCAGACTGCGCTTTAGTTCATCCAACAGCTTCTCCTGGGCGGCAATCTTCTCCTGCAGTTTCTCGCGACGCGGATGACGTGTCACAGGCTTCGATTTGGAGTCATCAGCCTCTGGCTGCTCCTTTTGCGACTCGCTAGATGTTTTTCCGCCGTGTTCCCGCTGCTGATGACGCTGCAAATTGACGCGCGAGGAATATCCACGCTGGCAGGCGCTGCAATTGAAGGGTTTCTCACCTAAAACAAATATCAGGCGATTAGATCAAATCAGTGGCAGTAGAATCATGCAATTTACTCACCCGTATGCCGGCGCATATGTACGCGCATGTCGATCTTGCGAGAGAATCGCTTGTCGCAGAGCTCGCATTGAATGGGCTTGTCGCCGAGATGGGTGCGTCGGTGTACGACGAGATTCTGGCGGGCACGGAAGGCCTTGCCGCACAGATCGCAGCTGTAGGGTTTCTCGCCCGTGTGGACACGCACATGTATGGCCAGATCGGAGCTGCGCACGAATCCCTTGCCACACCGCTCGCACTTGTAACGTCGATCGTTCTTGTGGTGACGCATGTGCAGCGACATGTCCTGCTTGGTGGCCAGCGGCAAGGCGCAAATTTCACACTTGTAGGCCTTCTCCGTGCGATGGCGTAACTGATGCTCGGTCAGGCGCATCTTCAGCCGGAACGCGCGTCCGCATGTGCCACAAACGTGCGGTTTCTCGCCCGTGTGCAGCCGGAGATGATCCTGCAGTCGGGAGAAACGCTGAAAGGTCTTGCTGCAGAAGTTACAGGTGTGAATGTTGCCGTTGCGTTGCGATTCTTCGGAGGATTCACGTTTGATGGTGGCAGCTGCTGCAAGGCTGTCATCGGTGGAACTGTTGTGTGGCGTCTCCACGTCCGAGTCGCTATCCTTATCTTCCACTTCTTCGTCTTCGTCATCGTCCTCTTCGTCCTTGATATCGACCACATAGTCCACAAAGTTACGTGCTTTGCGTGCACGTCGTGGTTCCAATTCCTCTTTGATCTCTGGCTTTGTTTCCTCTTGCTGCTCTTTCTCTTTATCATCCGTCTTTTGTTCTTTTTCTTCTTTATTGTTCATCTCCTTTTCTTTTTCTTCTTCCTTATCATTTTCTTTCTCTTTATCTTCTTTTCTTTCTAACTGTTTTTCTTCTTCGTTTTCCTTGTCATTTTCCTTTTCAATTTCTTTGTCCTTTACCTTCTCCAATTCTTTCTCTCTAATTTTCTCATTTTCCCTCTCCTTTTCCTTCTCCTCCTCCATCTCTTTTTCCTTATCTTTAACTTTCTCCTTTTCCCCTTTCTTGGCTTCCTCCTTTTCTACCTTTTGCACCTTTCGCGTTCGTTTTCGTTTGCCATTGCTGACTTCAGTTTGACTTTCATTCTGCTGCTGATCCTCCTGCTTCTTCTCTTTCTCCTTCTCCTGCCCCTTCTTCCGCTTGCGTCCTGCCCGCTTGCCCACCGGCAGCTTAATGATCATCTTGCTGACCTTGGGATCGCGTTCCGCTGCAATTTCCGCCACCATGGCGTTTATCATTGCGAGATCATCTTTGTCGGCGTTTTCCTTTTCCGGCGGCGGCGTCTCTGGCAGCTCTACCTGTTCCCGCGTCGTATTGGACTTGTTCACACCTCCTGGCTCGCCTGGTATGCTCACCATGGGCTCGCTGGGTTCCCTTTTGGGCACCAGCAGCTTGAAAATGTTGTGTTTCTCACTCAGATGCAATTGCAGTTCCTTGATCTGCTCAAAGCATGCGTTGCAGGTAGAGCAGCGCAGCTGCTGATTGGTAGAATCCTCCTCGGTCATCGTCAGCAGCAGCTGAGCGCAGCATTTCATTTCACTCAGTTTGAGGCCATCGGAAAGTTCAAGCGGCGACTCAAGCTTCACTTGCTCTCCAGATGGCGCTTTTGATTTGCTTTTGATGCGTTTGTTCTCTCGCTCCAACTGCTGTTGGTGCTCTTTGTGCCAGTGTTGGGAGAGCGACGCTGCATCCCCGTACAGCAGAGAGCAGCTGACGCAGTTGTAAATGAAACGATGAGCCTTCTCATCCGCGTGTATTTGAGCAGCAACAACAACAACAGCGGAAGAGGGGGTGGGTGCAGTAGTCACTGCGACGCTTGCGCTGGCGCAGGGACTGTTTGAGTTTTTGCGTTTGTTTTTATTTCGCTGGTTTTTGTTGTTGTTTTTATTTGTGCTGCCGGGTGGACGCCCACGCGGCTTTCGCAACGTTGGCAGCGGCTGCTGCGTCGCTGTCGCTGTCGCAGTCATCTCGTTACCGTTACTGACCTGCGACTTTGCTGCGGCCGCTGCCTTCAAATCATCCAAACGTATGCGCTGCGCCTCCAACTCAGCCTCATCCTCGCTGTCAATTTGCAGCACAACATCATCGCCATCATCTAGCAGAATGTCTTCCTCTTCAATGTCCAACTCAGACTCAGAGTCCTCATCCGATTCGTCCGTGTCGTCTGCTGCGCAGCGCAGCGACGCAGCTGCGACGGCAGCTACTCCATTATGCTGTGTCTTTTTTGTTGTTGCTGCTGCGCTGCTACTGTCGCTGCTTCTGCCGCTGCTGCTGCCCAGCTTAAGCATTGACGGCATCGGCACATTCGTCATTTTCAACATGTCACAATACACCAAATTTATTGTATTTGTTTTATATTAATTAATTCCACCGTTTTTCGTTTAAATATTTATAATTATTGTTGCTTTGGGAGCACAACTACGCGCACCAAAGAGACTACTACAACAAAACTAAATCCACTGACGCCGCTGGCTGATTTTTTAATGCTCTTGCTTGCTCTCTCTCTCAATCGCTCAGTTTTTCTCTCCGTTCTTTTAGCGCGTATATTGCCAGACTGGCATATGTGAACTTGGTTCACCAAATGGTGCTGCCAGACAATAACAAATGAGATCTTTATTGCCAGACTTATTTAGATCTTGACAGTCTCTGACGGGGTGGCAACAAATCATACCCATAACGGACAAATTAATGTTATTAACATAGGTGCTCTGTTAATTTTAGCAGAAACTGACTGAGAGAGCGTAAAGTCTGAATCAGACTCTCTGATCGACCATGCGCTGAGAGCAATATTAACACTGTTAACATTTTATTAATAATGCTAATCGATAAACTGATGATGTTGCTGATCTAACGGACACTCAAACGTGCTGCAGCTGCTGTTTTGCCACGCCTAATGTCATTTTGATAGATATTTGACGCTTGTTTGGTCTTTTTTGGCAGCCAGGCCGAAATCATTTTGCTTATGCGACTCACGCGCTCAATTGGCACGTTTTAAGTGTTGCCTCCAGTGCATCTTTGGGTATTATTTTTCTTCGCTTTGCTCTCTTTTTTCGCAAGTTCGTGGCTAACCGTTATGCTTCCCATTCTCACTCCAGACACACTCTCACACACAAACTGACATAAAATAACTGCCTATGGTGGAAACGATTCTTTTTTCTTCTTTTTTTTATCAAACACACATTGTTTGGCCGCATTTCGTTACGGCGGGCAACATGTGCAAAAGTCAATTTGAAAATTGCCGCACTGCCAGCCACAGCAGTTCCCCCACTCCCCGCCCCTCCACACTCGCCGCTTCCGGCAGCCGCTCTAAACTGCCTGCTGGCAACTGGTACTTTGTGGTTCACTTTTCATGGCGCTGTCGACGCCGACGCTGACGCCGACGCCGACACTGGCGCTGTCGAAGCCACACGCACATAAACAACATGCGACGCATCCCACCGCCTCCCCCTGGCCCCATCCATTACTGCAAGTTGTTTATATGGTTTTTAATAACATTTAACGCCGTGGCAACATGTGCATTGTGCATTGCATAAATTATGCTGGCGTTTTTGTCTATGCGGCAAATATACTTATTTAAGTGAAATTAACAGCAAAATAATAAACATTTAGCTAATAGTTCGGCTTGTATAAGTTAGTAATAAAGAGAAAGGTTCATATTTTAGATAAACTCGACTTTGGCCTGGAACTCCAATAACGTAACCTCAAAACTATGAGACATAACCTCTAAAACTCTACTTTGGCCTGGAACTGCAATAACATAACCTCAAAACAATGAGACAATACCGCATTGCAACTGCAATAACATAAAGATTTATAAATATATATATATAGTTTTAAAGTTATCTTAAAGTACTCTTAGATGATCCTGTCTGCTTTAGTCCTTTTGTCCTTTAAGTCATAAAGAGGCAGAGATATTAAATTAGAGATTAACAACAACGGGAACTACAACAACGACAACTACACACTAGAGGGGAGCTCGACTTTCAGGCATTTTTCTATGTTGCGACCTTAGAATTCTCAATTGGTTCTAGCAGCAGAACAAAGAGAACAAGCTTGTATTGTTGGTTAAGCTAGCTCAAGTGGTAATAATGAGGAAGATTGGCATCTCCTGAAACAGCCTAGTTCCTTGTCTTTTGGCAAGTATTCTTGTGTATTGTTGTAAGTTGATATACTGTCATATCGACAATAAATTAACCTTCAGTCGGCTAGCACTCAATTTCATTTAGCTAATAGTTCGGCTGTTATAAGTTATAGATGTTGTAGATATTAGAAACACTCGACTTTCTTCCATTTTTAATAGGATAAATATATGGCCTAGTTTATTATTCAGTTGTATTTTCTAACCTTTTATCGGATTTTCCAAGTAAATGCACTTAAATCAAATGCCACAAACGTAGATACCTAATTAGAGTTTAACTAAAATATCATTAACCTCTTCATTCTGCCGACTGTTAATGATAATCTTTGTGAGTTTATCTACTCAAATATTATCAGCTAGGAAAATATTAAGGACATTATGTAGCTAAATATTTGGTCATTGTTATCCTAAAGTTAAATTAAGTTTTTGTTTTCGTGTTCGTTTTCCTGGTTTTCCCATTTTTCCCAGTTCCACGTGGAGTCTGTGCGGGCGGGTTGGCGAAATGTGAAATAAAGGCACGGGAAATGAAATATTTGCGAACAAATAGACACACTTATTACATTTTCGTCCTGGCAGCGGCTGCTCCTGCTGCCAGTTTCTATTCCTGCTCTTGTTCCTGTTGTTAATATTGCTGTTGGATGCTTTTGGCGCGTGTTTGCCAACAATGTCTTCATGTTCGTCTCTGTTTTGTCCTTTTTTATTGTTGTTGTGCCTTCAACTGACATGCCGCAATTTTTCTTCATTTTTCCCCGTGCGCAAAATGTTTGTGGCAGGCTAAAAGGCAGGCGGGCTCCAAGATCCCTGAGATGGATGGGTTGCTTTGCCAATAATTTAGCAGTTAGTTTTAATGCGCTACGCAAACAACGCAAACGGCAGCTATGACTATGACAACTAGCGAGTAGTAGAATTAGCGACAACTGACAACGAGTGAATCGGACGAGAAGTATTACATTGGGGTTTCCCCCACTTTTTCCAAAAGAACATCCACTCGTCGTATTACGTACATATTCTATTTGTTTGGGGCAACATGTTTATAATCATCTTTCTTGTTCTACCCAAAAAGGTAGAAAACATTGCAATTTGGCCATAACAGGCGTAGCAACAATATGTTAGCTGAAACGAGACCCGAAAAAATATTTGCATGTCCTCGAACATACCTGGAACAAGTTTAATTAGTTAAGCGAAGTGCTCGACGAGTGCTCTAGACGCAACCGAAACCCTTGCAGACGCATAAACTTGTGGGGTTTTTGTGGTGCCTTTGACATGGATCAGACTCCGGGGGGAGGCATAGGTTGCAGTTAACGTCTCCAGACATACTCCCTGACACAACACAACTTCAAATCTAAAGGGGGAAGACAAGTCTAACAGTAGTCATAGTCATAATAATGTTTCAAGGCCGCCTTGTTGCCCCATTGGGGAGAGATTTAAACGGCAATTTGGTGCCGTGTTTACCAACCCCAAGGACAGAGTACAAAAGAGTACGAGCATCCCAAAAATTGTGGCCTGTGGAGTTTTATTTTAGCTTCTTCTTCTTCTCGGTAGGACATCAACTGCTTACGTGCCTGGCAAGCATCAGAGACCGTGGGCATTCCCCCGCCCCCCCCCCCCTTTATTCCTACGTGTCTCCCCCTGGATCTGTTGTTATTCTTGCCTTCTCGTCCTGTATTCTGCCTGGGCATGAGCATGTCGCCATCGTCCTGGGCACGTCATTTCTGGCTGCCATCGTTTGTTTTCCTTCTATTTTTCTTTTTTCTCCTTTGCTTTTTTCTCAGTGGTTTTTGGCGCCCAAATCCATCCACAAACGCATTGCTGGGCACAGCCCCCAACATAAAGTGTGTTTAACTTTTTCGGTGAACGCCCAAATATCCTTGGGCTGCCTTAGGTTATGATTCTGCTTCTGCTTCTGCTCCAGCTACTGCTACTGCTCCTGCTCCTTGCTATTGCCACTAAGCTCCCGCCGTTTTCAGTCGCTTGTAGTTGCCACTGCCATTGCCATTGCCCTTGTTGTTGTCGTAGTTGTATATTTGGCATCTTCCATGACCTTTAGCATATTGACTAGTGAGGCTTTCGGTGTCCATTTTGCTTTTGGCTTATCACTTGCGGCGCATACTTTATGCCCCACGCACTTACACTTCGTCTCGCTTTTCCTTTTACTGCTGCACTTCATTTTATTGTGGTGCTAAGCTGCGCTTGGGGAATTGAAATGCGTATGTCCTTTGGGGCTTATGGGATGGCAGACAGTTCATCAAATGTTGCTCCTAAGTGGCACGCCCCCCAACCAGTTCATAATTTAATATTCAATTCGTCGCCCCAGGCAGTGGCTTTTATTTAGTTCAACTAGAACATAAGAAAGTCGCCGCTATAAGCTTATTTTGATAGTTGGCAATTTATAGACAGTCGTCACTTTCATTCTGTTAGCAGACATCGCTTGTTAGCATAACTCAAAAAGGGATCGTGTCATAGCTAAGGCTTAGTACAGACAACCACCTTTTCACTGACACTTTTTTGCTAAAAAACACGATCGTTGTCGTGTGAACACTTAGCATTAAGAAGTGACAGCTATTCAATGAAAACCTTTGGGATTTTCATTTGGCAAACGATGCAAATAATGTAAACAATAAACGCAACCAACGCTGAAAAAGTGTCGGTGTAAAAGTTGTCAACTGCGTTGCCAGCCTTTGCGTAAATCAAAGTGTGGTAATTCCTTTTACCGCAATTAAACAAAAGTCAATTCAAAATTACACAAAGGCTTAAGCTTAGCACAACAACGGAGTTGCTTAACCAATGTCAGAAGGGAATCTCCATATGGTTAAACAGCCCATCCTCCCAGTCACAATCTTCAACTCTGACAAATGACAATGAGTTTTCATTTTGTCTGCCCCCAAAAAGTGTAACCAGTGTGCATCATCAATTTAATTTCGTAAGCTTACAGAGCGTTGCATAAAAAATGAACATGCGTCCGTTCATGTGGGTGTGAAAACGCTCCAGGCACCGCCTCCCCCTTCTGCTCCCCCTTCGGCTGCCAGCTGAATTTAAATCCATACAAAAAGGGTGTGAAACGAAGCGTGTACCGTTTTCGTATGTTCTTTTTTAAAGCCCACGCAGCATGCGGCTAATCTTGAAAATCGTGTTGCACGTCTCTAAAACGCTTGCCGCATCAACAGTTTTCCCTGTGACTCACCTCACAGCCATCGAGGGGGGGGGGGGGGGGGGCGAAATACTTTGTGAATACTTTGCCCCCATCGAGAGCTGGCCAATTGCAATAAAAAATGTTGTTGCCTACTTTTAAGGGTTGGACGCAGCTTGCACATTTCAGCAGCCAGCGGGAGTTTTAGTGGCTTTTAACAAAACGTTGCGACATTTGAGCATAAAAATTTCATTAATGTACAAAAACTCACCCCAACTTGTAAAACTAGAGGTAGAAAAAATGGTTGTAGTGGAGGCAGAATTGGGGAGTTGTATTGTCCCAAAAGGGCCAAGGGAATTGATTTGGTAATTTGGATTGTTTTCTGAATTTTCCTTTTGTTGCTGAGCGGATGTTGTACCGACTACGGCGGAGTGACGGGCAAGTGTTGGGCAACATTGTATAGAATCTACAGTAGAGACTCGGGAAATAACCAGTCGAAGTCGACTATGAGATACCCTTTACTTGTCTGCTGTATTACACATTGAATATTCTGTCAGTTTAATTAATTTTATCAATTATTTCTGACTGTTTTCAGATCGTGCCAATCACAGCGATGCCAACATCGAAGTCTGTCGCCATTGTCCGCCCGATTATGAGGCAGAGTCGCTGCCGTCCTACACAATTGTCTCGGGTCTGCCCACATATGACGACGCACTGGAGGAGTTCCGCAAGGCGGGGATTATATTAACGCCGGCGATTGTGCCAGTCATCAAGATCTTTGAGAACGTTAACAACGATACTGGCGGAGCTAAGGAGCCGACTGTGGCCTATAGTTTGGTAGAGACAACAGCTGCGATGGCCAACGATGTCAATGGGGACAATATATCGCTCAGTTCGATCACTTGCAATTGTGGTGGCACCTCGCCCACCACCTCGCTGCCCAGTTACAGTGCTGCCGCAGCGGCTGCGATGGTGGCTGCCACAGCTTCTGGGACGCCACTCACGTCACAGATCATTGAGCTGTCGCCGGAGCACTTGGCCTCACTCTCCCAGAAACGCCTTTCGCTGCAGATCTCATTCAATAACTCGCTGCGTCGTCGTTCCCGTTCCACGCTTCGCAATCATTTGTTGCGATCACGCGCTGTGGGGAACACCGCCGGTCTGGGACCCATTGATGTCACAATTGCTGCCACAACAGCAGCTGCAACAACACCAACAACAACAGCAGTTGGCGCCCAGCCCAGAGGCAGCTTTGTGTTGCCAGCAATCCATCGATCCTCATCGACAATATCGCTCTCCAATGAGCAACAGTTGCTGGATCAACGCTTGAGGCATTTGCATCATCGCGGCTCCTTGTACTGAGGACCGTTTTGCAAATGCTATTTTCTCAAATTCCAATTACTTAACTCTTAGTTATAAGCGACACAACTACAACAAAACAAACTACTCTATAAAGTATAATAAAGTGTTTATGTTAAAGTTTTCAATATTGCATTCTCAATTTCTTAATTGCTTGATTTGCGAGTTGCAGTCTAAGGAAAAGCTTTACAAATTGAATTGTCATGGGATCTATTGAAGTAGAAGTGAATAAAGTAGAGAATGTCTAACTAAAGCTGTGTTCTCCGTTACCATTTCTTATTAATATCGCTAAGTTTTTAGTTGCTCAACTCTCACAGAAAAGTTTATTGAAACTATTTAAATATCCAATTTGATACGCTTGAAAATGCTTTGAATTTGTGGTGATCTGGCAACTCTAAAATAACCAAAGATATTTTGATTAACATAATAGTTCTTATCGATATATCGATAAGCCTTTTAAGCTCATCACGAAGCTATGTTACTTCCGTCTCTGAAGAAAACTGATCGAGTTCAAATAAATATTAAAGAAAGTGGATTAAACTGAGTATTTATTGAATTACTAATCGGTTAATATCCAGAGACATGCATAAATTATAAAAACCTATAAGCAGCATAAATTTAGAGGGTAAATAATGATTTAAAACAGATTAATCAGCAAAATCGTATTATATTTGACAAAGCTATGAGAGTTCGAAGTGATAAATGTGTAAAATAGTAAATGTTGAATGAAATTTAAAGTGCCAAAAATTTAAATACTTTAAAGATTTCGCTAAGTTTGACATTTGTTATATTCCGGCCGCTTTCAATAATAGAAAAGTCTTAAAATCACAATAAGAAAGGAACTAAGGATATTTGGCAGGGAAAACCGTGTTCTGAATTTAATTTTCGCTCAATTTCAATGGAATATGTAGACTACACTTCAGTTACTGTGAAATGCATGTTAAACCAATTTCAGAACTGGCCTAATAACAAACGTCAAATTTTTGGGACGACGTTCGTCATGACAACGGACTTTGTTGTTTATGTACGCCGCCGGCTTCGAATCCGACTCCGGCGTCGACTCGTTTCGGCAGTTTGTTGTCGACAATGAGCGGGACAACACGCACAGGATTGGTGCCCACACCGAAGCGGCAAATGAAATATGTGAAAAAGGTAAGAGGGAGGCTTCATTTGATACCGTCTAGAAGGGACATTGTCCTCTAATCCCAGTGGTCGCCCGCAGCGCAAGAATCTGTATGCCGATGATAAGCGTATGACGTTGAAATTTGAGGCGACGCCAATGCCATTGTCGCTGCGTCCCTTTGGTGGACTCTTCAATCCCTTTGCCAAGGGTTGTTCGGTGCTGTGCAATCATCCGGCGCCGTCGGGCGTCAAGGATGTTATTAACCAGGTGAAAACATCGCTGGCCATTGAGGGCAAGAGTCCCGGGCAGGCAGGAGCCAAGGATAAACAGCGGGAGGAGCAATTGCAGACGCATGAAACGGACAATATACCAGAGGATTTATTTCGACGCTATGCAGAAACCGATTCTAGGCCGATGACACCATCGCCGACGGTGACCAGCATCCATACTCGAACCAGTGCCGGTTCCTTCTATCGACGCTGCATCACGCCGGAGTGGGGCAAGCATGAGAACATTCAGCGCAAGAAGATTATATTGGATCTGCGGCGTACGCACTCCCAGGAGACACTCTACTGGAAGCCTAGCTCGGAGTTAACTCAGAGCGGCATCGAGGAGGGCAAGAAGCCAAAGAGTGCGGGTGCCAATGAGGAGAAGAAGCCCCGACGACAGCAGTCCAACGAGCAGCGGCCCAAGTCCTCGCTAGCCACAGCCAACCTCCCTCCAGGCGGCGATCCACACTCCGAACTGGAGCCGAAGCCGCTCAAGAGTTGCGTGCACGAGCACGACTTGAGTGACGAGGATTTCCGCCGTGGAAAAAAGCGCAAGAAGCTGAAGCCAACGCAGGGTGAGTGTGGGAAGAATTTATATCTATGTATATCCGTTTATACTCAACTATTATTAGTTAGACTAGTAAACTAGAGATATTGATAGAAACAAATTTTGTAGCCACCACCACATTTCATCTGAGCGAGGATCCTGAGACTCAGGTAGCTGCCTTGGGTCCCGATTCCCTCAATGCCAGCACCCGGCCTAGTTTAATACCCAATGCGGTCGGTTTACTGACGAAGGATAAGCGAGAAACTGAAAGGGATCCCATCCTGCTCAAGGGCAGCTTTCTAACCGAGGAGGCTTTTCAGGCTCTAAAAACGGATCTAACTGTGGATCTAATTGAGAACACCTTTGGCAGATATGTGAGTAGTCCAGGCAGCTGCGATATTACCAATTCCATATGATTCCTTTCTCGCCTCCTACAGCTCAATCGTGCTCTTCGTGAAGCCATCAAGTACATGCCGAAAACTGTGCAGATAAAGCCAGTAGGAGAGGAGGCGGACAAGGCCACGCCCAGTTCCAGCTCCAAAATGCCACGCAAGTTCTCCAAGTCGGCCACACGTTTCGATGTGCCCATGGATCTGTCCATGCTGAAAAGTTTGTATAAAACTATGCTAACTATTATGTTCAGCTGCAACTATAGTTTCCACCCTCGCAGACATGACACCCTGGGATTACCTTAGTAAATATGTGTGGGTTTCGCAGCAGCGTAAACAGCTCTATAAGCGCGTCTTTCTCAAGTATCTGAGTCGTTGTGAGGAACCGGAGAGTGAACTTGCACTGGGAAGTGATGAAGCGCCCCTCGTGGAGTACAAAGAACGTACCATGGTGTGGCGCAGTTTGCCACAGGCACTGGAGGATGTCCTGGAGTTTCATGGCACAGAGCAGAATGTGAAAAACACACTTTCCCGTTTGGGTTACGAGCAGGACGGATGCGGAGATTTGGATTTTCGCGCCTGGTGCGGCATCGTTTCCTTTGCGGAACGTTTGGCGCTATCGAATGCCGCGTGCAGCGATGACGACTCTTGCGATGAGCTGGAAAAGTCCGATTTCCATAGCATGGAACAGTTAATTGAACAGTTTGAAGTTCCCGAAAAATTAAGCGAAATATTTAAAATTATACGAATCACACACAAAATAAAGTATTAAATTTGATTTTGAAAAATTGGCGCAAACATTAAGCGACAAGAAAACATATCGATATCAGTTAGCTTTTAGCCATTCACCAAATACACAGACAACAGTCAAAGAAATGCGGTACTATCGATAACAAACATAGCGCGTAATTTATATTAAATTTAAGAATTTTTATTACATGCAATTAGACTAATAATTAAATGTACAATCTGATATTTTGTTTCCAATATTTGTCTGTTATATAAATTATTTCCAACAAGAAACAAAAACGTAGCAAATGTGTCCTAAACGTTTAAAATGATACCTGAAAATGTAATTTAAATAATATCAAAAAAAAAACCGAACAATCAAGACTTATCTCGAAAAAGAAACATATAATAATAAAAATGGACAAATAAAACGAGCGTTTCTCAAATCGCTTTCATTCGATTTTCGGTATTTATCTTACGAGATGCACTATCGATAGTATAAAATCGCCATCGATAGCCTAAGGCAAAACCGATTACTCGATATATTGATAGTTCTGCAGCTCAACCTTACAGCGAGTTTGTTTGCATTTTGATAGAATTTTCTATAATTAAATTAAAAGAATAAAATAAATGGCTACGCTCGAGGATAAATTATTGGGCGAAAAACTGCAGTATTACTGCAGCAGCAGCGAGGACGAGGATAATGGAGACGACGGCGACGAGAAGGGCGCTCGTGACTCTCGCAAGGGAGGAGCTGGATTAACAATCAATACGGATCCCAATGCGGCGCCCGCAGGTGGATTTCGTTCTCAGGGATCCACAAATACGGGTCCCAAGGGCGTTGTCAAAGACTGGCAGCGTTTTAAGCAATTGGAGGCAGAGAAGCGCGAGGAAACAGAACGTCAGCGCATGGACCTGGCCAAAAAACTGAGCATGACCACCGCCACATCCGCCGAGGATGAGGAACGTAAGCGACAGGAGGAACTTGATGCCGAGTTCGCTGAACTGATGAGCGAAGACTTTCTGCAGCAATATCAAAAGCAGCGCATGGCCGAAATGCTGCGACAAACGGGACACAATCAACAATTTGGCAAGGTACATCAGTTGAGCACCCACGAGGAGTTTCTCTCGTGCGTGGAGCAGGAGAACAAGCACACAACCATCATAATTCACATCTACGAGCGAGCGCAGTCCGCTTGCATTACGCTCAACAACTGCCTGGATACGCTGGCCAGCGAGTATCCGTCCATTAAGTTTGCCAAAATCTGCAGCTCTGTTGCCGGCATGAGTCGTGATTTTCGCACCAAGGGATTACCCGCCCTGCTGGTCTACAAGGCTCAGGCACTGATTGGCAACTTTGTGCGTCTAACTGACGATCTGAGCGACGACTTCTTTGCCTCCGACGTGGAGAGTTTCCTCATCGAGCATGGCATCATAGTGGATAAGGCCTTGTACAACTAAATATCGTGTCGTGAACTACTCGATTTAGCTAAAACTGACCAAACGATGTGTTCCCAATTCTCTCACCACGCATCTCATCAATTAGTTTGCAATTTAGTTATTTATTTTTCCCATTCAGTAATTAGTTACAATATACTTATGTATGATTCTTGAAATCTTGTATACAATTTTCTTCTTGTTTTTTTTTATATGTGCAACTGTGAGAAAATAGAAATTATACAGAGAGAAAATAATGTCAATT
The DNA here is from genome assembly GCA_958299025.2 of Drosophila histrio. Classification (NCBI taxonomy): domain Eukaryota; kingdom Metazoa; phylum Arthropoda; class Insecta; order Diptera; family Drosophilidae; genus Drosophila; species Drosophila histrio. The sequence continues at coordinate 18,104,232 of OY729166.1, read as the reverse complement.
TATTTTGTTTATATATTCTATATATAAAAAAAGCCAATTGTTTTTTTTCTTTTTTTTTGTTTAAAAATATTTGAAAAATGTATTCGAAATGCAATGAATTACAATCTATATATGGAACAGATGCTGGTAATCCCTTCTCGCTTCTCAATTCATCATCCATCAATAATCGTAATATACAACATAAGATTTATAATATTTAAGGGCTAATGAATGTACTTCACTCCAAAATCGTACTATGTAAGATTTATACATATACAATATACATATAATATATACTTATCAATATTTATATTTATATAGCTTATAGCCTAACATAAACGGGCAATATAATATATATATATATATATAAAATGATGATAATAAAAGTTTTGCTAATCAACAAATATTGGTGTTGCATTGTTTCACGTTTCTCTGCACATTTCTCGATTTTAAAGATTGGTTTTCATACTTTGTACGAAATGGCCAAAGTTCAAAAGTTCTTTAACTAATACTAATTACATACTAGTATATAGTACATTTATGTATAAATTCAAATTTTTGTTTCTGTTTATTTTGCGCACAACAAACACACACAAATCTTGTAGCACAGCGAGAGAAATTTTAATTTGTAACTTTCATAGATTTTTCGCATAAATACGCGAAAAATCTGAAAGTTTTCTAGAAGTGGAAGAGAGTGAGAGTGAGAGAGTGAGTGAGCGGGGCAGTGAAAATGTTCAAGGGGTAGAGGGATGTCAGTTTGGGATGCTTTACTTAAGTAAATTGGCTGCAACTGGGCAAGTTTCTTAACTCTCTGAATGATTGATTGATTCTTTATATAGTATATAATATTAATATACGTTATAAATGTAATTCTAATTCAAATTGTTGTTGTTTCTTCAATTCTGCACCTTTTCTGTGGGTTCTGTTCTTGCCTAGCCTCTCGATCGTATTGCTCGAGCTGTGCTAAACTTAAGTTATGTTAATTAATACATATATTTATATCTATAACATCTTTTGGACACACAGACATTAGCTATAAATATATTACATTTTCTTTTTTGAATATATTAAATATATAGTATATATGTATGTATATATATAAAAACTATTAATTAAATGCTACAACATTCTATATACATGGTTTTTTATAAGTATTTCTTTTTTTTTTCATTTTTTTTCGAACTTGTTTTTTTTTGTACTTTTACGTATATAATATTAATATTAATAATAATAATATTGAGTTTGAGTTACGTGTTTACGTTTCAATGTTGAACTGTTCATTTTGATTGCTGGGCGAGTCTTGGAAATCTGTTATACAACTGTTATACATTTTTGCAGTGTTGTCGTTGTTCAGGTCGAAAAGATTCGAAAAGAAAATTCGCGCTTAATCTAAGTTTTCTTTTGACAATGTTTTCGAGTGCTTTGTTGAAATTTGATTTGAGTGAAAAATATATATAAATATATTTAAAAAAAAAAAAGAGATTCTTGGCTTTAAAAAAAAGGAAACAAACTGTCGAATAAATTGTACAACAAATGAATGCATAGAAATTCAGTTTAAATAAAATTTGGCAATTTGTTGCAATATCAATATCCGTTAATTTGTATCATTTTTAAACTAAAGAAAATCAGCCTTTTCTTGCTATACACATAAATACAAATATACATATACAATATACGATATATATATAGATAGATGTGTGTGTGTTTAATTTAATTAATCAATTAAATCTTCTGTTGAAATGTTGCTTGAGCCTGCGTCGCTTGCCTCCAGTTGTTGCTGCTGCTGTTACAGTCGCGGCGGCTTGAAGCTCAACGTTGTGCTGCACTCGACACTCAGTTGATGCTCCATTGTGTCCATTTTATCGTAATCAATGCTGCCACAATCGGCTATGGAATTGCGCACCGATGGCGGCTGCTCGGCGCCCGGCAACAGTCCCACCAGCAACAGTGGCTTGTTCAGTGGTGCAGCTGCAACAGTTGCTGCTGTGCCGACGCCGCCGCCAGCAACATTGCCGGTCAGCTGCTCGTTGCTGATGCTATTGCTGCTGTTGCTCTGACTGCCACCGATTTGCTTCTCCTTATGGCGACGCAGCGACGAACGCAACGGATATTGCCGCGGCACATTGATGAGCAGGCGGCGTGTGTTGCTGCTGGGATTGCTGCTGTTGGTGGTGGGATTGCTGGCGATGCTGATGTTGGGACGACGCGATGCATATTGTATGGACTCGGCGCTGTTACTCAAACGGATGTTGCCAACTGTATAGATGTGTGTGGTTTATATACAGATATATATATATATTTATACATCACGGGGACACGAACGGGCGGGCGGGCGAGGGAGTTGGCAGAAGAGAGAGAAAGACAAAAGAGAGAAAAACGAAAAATAAGATTTGTTCATAATAAAGTTGAGGTTTCAATTATGTTAGTTGAATGGTTGTTGTTGGTTCTGCTTATTGTTGTTGTTCTTGTTGTTGATGTGGTGGATGTTGTTGTGGGGCGTGTGTCGCTTTTTGCTTGCAGAACAATAACAACTAATAAACAAATACACAAGTTACACAGAGAAAACACAAACTTGTTTGGGATTAGTGAACACATAGAGATGAAACAACAATTACAACAAATAAATATATATATATATATATGTTTAAGTATACAAGTGTCTGATGTATTGTGTTGTCTTTACATTAAACAAATAAAAGCGTTTAAAAACATTTCATTTAAATACACACATTAAATAAATACACTCTATTGTTTATTGGACAATAATTCAAAGATAAATTCTGTTTTCATTTTGTTTCACAAATTAAAAAGTAATTAAATAAATGATAAACATAAATAATATTAAATGTTATTTATATACAGCTACAAAAAATATTATAACATTTAAATAAATAGCATAGAAATTATAAATTAATACAAATATCAATAACAAAACGTAGTTTTCATAAATTAAAATTAAATTTCATGTTGTTTGTTTATCATGCAAATAATATTTCGATGGAAATTAATGAGATTATGAGAATCGCAGAGAGAGACAATAAATGTCGTCTAGTTTGCTCTGTTGAGAATCGCATAGAGAGGTCGTATTGGTTTGAACTCTGCTAAACAATTAAGAATTTTAGTTAAATTAGATTATAAATTACAATTTTAGTTTGTTTTTCAATTCGAACTTCAATAATGATGCATGATAAACACAAATTAAATATTTAAAACATATTTTTAACTAATTAATTAAGGACATTCATGAGGATGCTTGGACAATGTTATTCATATGGATATCATATTAATTGTAATTGACATGAGAATGGGAGTTAAAGGGCAGCAACAACATGAGACAATTCACTTGCTATTTTCACTTCTTATTTCAAGACATTATTATGATTTTACAAATGAAAAACGTTACAGAAAAAATACATAAAAATGAGAAACATTTTAAAACAGGAAATCCAAAACATTAAAAATGACTGTGACAAGGTTGTTGCTGTTGTTGTTGTTACTGCTGTTGCTGTGACTGTGATTGTTGTTGCCGCTGCGTCGCGCCTCAAACGATTGATACAACGTTGAGGCAGATGCGCTATTGACCAGACGTCGCTGCTGCTGCTGCTGTTGTTGGTGTTGCCGACGCGGCTGTTGCTGCTGCTGACGATGCAGCAATATGGGCGTGGAATGTCGCAACAGCAGCGACGTCGGCTGAACATGTTGCTGCAACTCATGGGCCTGCAACGTGTGCAACACACGACCATCAAGCGAATCACAATCGCTCTCAGAGTCAACAACGGCAACAGCTGCAGCTGCGGCAACAGCAACAGTTGCTGCTGCTACTGCTGCTGCTGCTGGCAGGCAATGTGTTGAGTAATAGCATGAATTGTTGAGTGTTTCGTGTAGATAGAAGCTGTTGTTGCTGCTGCTAATATTGTTGCAACTGCTATGAATGTTGTTATTATTATTGTTGTTGTTGTTGCTGTTGTTAGGCATTAGCACGTCTGATTGTTGATGATTGTTGTTGGTCGCTTGTTTATAACTACCCGAATTGGCGTCCAACAGCAGACGACGCTGTTGTTGCTGCTGCGGCGGTCTCAGCAGACCCTTGGAATGTATATGTTGCTGTTGTTGATGCTGCTGTTGCTCCTGCTGCTGCTGCTGTTGACGACTACAGCTGTAACTGTCCTCGGTGTCCATCATGTCGTCCAACTGATGCAGCTCACGTTCCCGCTGCTGCCGGCGATAGAAATGATAGAGCAGCGCCGCCGAGCTACGCTCCGCATCCATGGCAGCAGCAGCTGAACCGCCGGCAACAGTCTGCCGCATATCGCGTGTGCTGCCGCCGCCCAGGTAACCAGCTGCTGCGGCGGCAGCGGCGGCCAGGCAGCAGTTGCTGCACGTGTCCGCCGGCAGCTGCAGCGAGACAACCGCGTCCCGTGGCCCCAGGAACCACTCGGACCGTGTGCGCATGCGTGCGGTTTGACGTTCATGAACCTAACACATTTCATTTGCATGTGCATGTATGTGTGTGTGTAAGTTGCGTGTGTGTGTGTGTTTGTGATTTTTTTAAATTTGCATTTAGATTCGTTTTCATTGTTGTTGTAGTAGTTGTTGTTGTTGTCGTCGTCGTTGTTGTTGTTGTGATGTGTTGTTGTTTTTGGGGAAAACGGGGATTCGAAAATTTCGCATTAGAGTTTTGGCATTTTTTTCGTTTTTACATTCTAAAAATTAATAAGGCGCAATTTTGCTGCAGCTTAATTAAAGAAAATTATCAAAACATTTGCAGATTCATTTTTTTTTAAACTAATTAAAATGTTTGAAAACAAAATCATAAATTACAAGCAATAAAATAATTAAATAAAACTTGTTAATAATATATATAAAGGAATATATTAAATAAATACAATTATTTACAAATTAATTTCAAGGCAGCGGAAAAAATGTGCAAGAATAAATTATAATTGGAGAATATAATACTAGCAAACAAAGCAATAATGCGGTGGTATTTACTGTGGCAACAATTAAAATGCTGACAGCTCAGACTACTACAAATGACACTTCTAATTAAAATGATATAATACGACTAAATACAAATTAAGCAACATTAGGGGTATTCACTGTTGAACTATTAAAGCATTTACGTAATTAACACAATATAAATAATAATTCAAATTGCGTTATTCACTTTAGAAACAAACACAAAATTTAAAAAACCTAATGAAAACTCTAAAAAAATATATTCAATTATGCAAGAAATTATTGTTAAATTTAGTTAATCTCTTGAAAGCATTATACAAATTTTCTTGTTCATTTATATAGTTTATAATACGAACAATATACAGTAGCAGCTTTAGAAAAAACAAATCATTAGAAAATCTAATGCAAAATTTAAAAAAAATATATAGAAATGCCAGAAAATAAGCATTGATATTATTGTAAATCTTAGGAAATATCTAGAAAGCAGTATTCAAATTTTCCTGTTCATTTATATAGTTTATAAAATGAACAGTATTCAGTAGCAGCTTTAGAAAAAACAGATCATTAGAAAATCGAATGCAAAATATAAAAAAATTTTAAATTATGCAACAAAATAAGCATTGATATTATTGTAAAATTTAGCAAATCTCTAGAAAGCAGTATTAAAATTTTCTTGTTCATTTATATAGATTTTAATATGAACAATATTCAGTAGCAGCTCCAGAAAAAAACAAATCATTAGAAAATCTAATGCAAAATATAAAAAAATATATAGAAATACAACAAAATAGGCATTGATATTTTTATAAAATTAGAGAAATCTGCATATTTTCTTGTTCATTTATATCATTAATGAACAATATTCAGTAGGTATTTAAAAAATAGAAAAAAAAATAATTAGAAAATATAATGCAATATATAAAAAAATTATATATAGAAATGCCAGAAAATAAGCATTGATGTTATTGTAAAGTTTAGGAAATATCTAGAAAGCATTATAAAATTTCCTTGTTAATTTATATAGTTCAAAAAATGAACAATATTCAGTAGCAGCTTCAGAAAAAACAAATTATTAGAAAATCTAACTATAATATTAAATTATGGAACAAAATAAGCATTGATAATATTGTAAAATTAAGCAAATCTCTCAGTAGCATCTACAACTCATTTCTGCTTTAACGAATACCCTTAGTATTATAAACAAAGCAAACAAAAATCAACCAATTACTGGGCATTAACAATTTGGCATAAATTAATGAGAGCCGCCAACAAGCGTTTGATAATTCTTTTTTTTTTATATATAAAAACATTAACAAAATTGTGTTAACTTTGAGGAAATTTAAAATGCAATTGTTTTGGCTTCCGTGTGTGTGTGTGTGTGAGTGTTATAACAAGACATAGATACAAGATACGAGCACAAGCTACAAAAACAAATCAAAATAAATAATAATAAAACAAAGTTGTGGGGGGTTAATTGAGGCAACGCGACAAGACGACAACAAAACAAAACTACAAACTAACAATAAACGATAAACAATTAAAAATTAACAATGCGAATACGACAATTGCAATGACTTAAACATAGCTTAAACTGCTAACTAAATAACTAGCAACAAATGCGATTGATTGTGCAGTTTTATTTTCCTTGTGTTTTACGTTTAAATGATAAGAACTGATAAGGAGAAATAATAATGGAAATAATACTTATAAACAAATTGGGTTTTAGGCACTTTTAACAAGTCAATGAATGATTCATTATGACAAATGTATGTACAATAGTTTAAAATATAAATAGAATATACAATATATAGTATTTTGTTTGCCAAGTAATTAATTAATTAAATAATAAATAAATTATATACGCATTTTTGTTTTTGTTTGTAAGAACACTTCTTTTGCTTTTATTAATATTAATTTATTTTAATGGAATGAATTGTTTTTCTTTTTGTTGTATATACTTCTTTTTAAACAATTTCTTATATATTTCTTAATGAAAAAAACACACAAAAACAAAACTAAATAAAATATAAATAATAAAAATTGCATTGTTGTTATTGTTGTTCATTTTAGTACAGTTGTGTGTGTGTGTGTAGTTTTTGTACTTTTATTTGGATTTAAGGGAAGTGAAGTTGTTTTTTTTTCTGGTGTTTTGTGCCAGTTTTTGTTTTTCTTTTTTGCTTATAAATAAACTTAAATGTAGTAAATGGTGTAGTTGTTGTTTCATGTGTATGTGTGTAAGTAGTTGTTGTTGTTGTTGTTGCAGGCGCAGCTTTAGTTAAATATATATATATAACAAAATACAAAAAAAAACTAAATAAAGAGGCGCAAAACGTTCCAAAATTTTGTCAAAATTATAAAGAAAACAATTTTCACAATCCAAAAAAAATTCAGTCTGTGAGTAAGAAAGAGACAGCGTGAGAAAAGGGGTAGGGGGAGCGGCTGTCCAGTAAATTAAATTAAAAATAATAATAGAAAAAAACAATCAACAAAAATTTTTAAACAAAATCATAATCAATCAGGAATTAAACAAATACACAGCGTTAAATAATACAAAATTATAAAATAATAGATTACAAATCAAAATGGAAAATCAAGAGTGAAAAACTTAAAAACTATTAATTAATTCGCTTGCTCAAACCTGTAAAAAGGAAAACGAAACTTAAAAAAAATCGAGCTCATTAGTAGCTAGGGAGGCGGATTAAGGGGCAGGACTGTGGGGGGAATATTGGAGGGAAAGGAAATGGTAAAGGGGAAGGCTTTATTGTTTAAACGGATATACGTGAGCCTGGCCAGAACTTATGCCTCACCTGTGGCAAATACGAGAGACTCTTGGTGCTCTCCGCATAGCGATTGACGGCACGCAGTTCCTCCATGGTCATGCCGCCAGAGTTGCCACCTCCGTTGTTGCCCGCGTTGCCGCCACCATTCGAACCGACGGCGCCGCCCGAGTTGGAGCTGCAGGAGCTGCTGTGGCGAATGCCGCGATTGCAGCGGCTACAGGTGCGTTGCTGTTGCTTCAACTTGCCGCCATTGCTGCTGCATAGAGTTGCAGCAGCTGCTGCTGTCGCTGCGGCTGTTGTTGCTGGCGTTGTCGTTGCTGCGGCAGCAACTGTTGCTGTGGCATTGCTGCCACGTCGCTCGCCGCTGCCTCCGCCACCGCCGTCGAGACTCTTGGTACCAGCTCGCAGACGTCGCTGGTGATGGCTGCTGGCAAGCGGTTTCTTTTTGTTCTGACGATAACGACGCTTCACAGTGGTCAGCTCATCGTCCTCATCATCATCCTCGTCCTCGTCGTCGTCCTGTGAGTTGTTCGTTGTGCTCATTAGCTGTTGTCGCTGTCTAAAGCGTGGCATGCCCCGCAGTTGTTGCAGCTGCTGCTGTTGCAATTGCAACTGTCCTGGCGTCGCTGGTGCAATGCTGCTCAGCTCCAACTCGGCAGCAAAGTCATGTGCCAGCTCATCATTATCCTCGTCATCGTCCGCATAATCATCATAGTCATAGTCAGTGCCATTGCCGTTGCCATTGCCATTACGCTTGGCCGGCAGCGGGGAGCTTGTCAAGGCAAAGATTCCCGGTCCCTCCAGCGACACCGAGAGACGAGCACAGCTCTCGATAAACGAATGCTCCGGCGATACGCCCAGGGAAAGCACGCTGTTCTCCAGCGCCGAACTGGAGCTGGTCAGCAATGCGGGCGTCGAGCGAGATTCCTCCTGGGCCACTGCATCCCATTGCATTATAACGTATGTAGATATCATTATCGTAGATGGATATCGTAGTATATCGTAGTAGTTTGCAGTTCATAGTTCGGGTTTATTTTGTATGAGCAATGAAATAGACATAAATATGTAGACATAGAGTTTGTTTTTTGATTTTTCTTTCTTTTCTTTTTTTGATTTCAACTTAAAGCGTGCATAGAATGAGACTGAAGCAATGACAATGGTGCAAACATAGATAGATAGATATAGTAATAGAGAGAGAGAGAGAAAGAGAGGGGTAGAGAAGTGTAAAAGTATTTTGTGTGTTAAAACCCAAAAAGCAGAAAAGCCCAAAAACACAATTGCCCATGCAATGGACTTAAGAACTAATCACATATAGAGTGAGAGAGAGAGAGAGCGATTGATCCCCAAGTACAAATATAGAGCAGTGATAGATCGATAAATCGATAAACATATCAATGTTTCATTGTTAGTTAGATAGTTAAGATAGGCATAGAGAGTACTTAGTTCTAAATTTGTATAGGTTGTGGTACTCACGTAGGCCCCAACGCTCGCATTGGCACTGCAACCAAGTCTTCTCAGCCTCCAAAGAATGTTGCACTGTCCGGCGGGGAGAGAAGAAGCAGAAGAAGAGTTATTAGTCAGTCATTATCTTTATCATTGGCATTCTCATTAATATTACTGTCATTATTACGACTATTACTGTTCGTATTATTGTCATTATTATTACTGTCATTAATTTGATCATAATTTCTGCTATAATTATTATTATTGTTATCTTCATTAGTATTATCATCTACATTATTCATTATTATCATCATTCATATTATTATAATTTATATTATCATCATTATTGTTATCTTGTCACTCGACTGAATAATTTTCAAACGAATAAACGTTGCATATATAATGTTGTCCTAATCATAAGATTTATATATACTAAAATAATTAAATATTATCATTGTAAATATATAAATAGACCTCGAGTTTTAATTCAATTCAATTCATATCATTATCTTGACCTCTTTTTCTATTATTTGCAAAACAGAAGTCTTAAGGGAATACATATAGAATAATATCTTCCCATACATTTATTATTCCAGTGAGTTATAATTACAAGAATTGTATTAGTCACATGATATTGCCCTGATAATTTATGACATTGACATGAATATTACTAATATTTATTGTTTTTAGATATTTGCAAGATGAAATATTCGCACCGTTAGTGTAATACGAGGATTATTTTTTATATTTTTTGCCCTGATAATTTATGATATTGACATGTATAATATTTGTAATAATTATCCAATATATATATGTATATATTTTATATTAAAAAATTCTTAGAAAATAAGATTAAGATGTGACGTTGTAGTTTTAGATAAAAGATATCAAAATAATCAACAAGAATGTCGCTAAAAGAAGCGTCATAAGAAAAACACTCATACTGTCTATGAGTCTTAAACTACGTGATTATTACAGCTACAGAAATAATAGTTCTTAAGTACTTAAATGTATTAACTGTTCTCTTAAGTTCGTCCCTTAGAACTCTCCACTTACATGCATATTTCTGTTGAGCCAATTTTCCGCGTGGCGGTGGCGGGTATTGGAAACTGCAGATCCATTCGTCCTGCACCTTGAGAATGCGTCCTGTGACGCGTGCGTAATACTCATAATTGTCGCGTCCAAAGATATCGTGTGTGGCAAACTTATCAATTATATGTTGCATGATCTTAGTAGCCACCTGCAAGACAAAACGAAATACGCATTCAAATACAATCAGTTATAGATATAATGGCATTAACAACAACGTACCTTAAACTTGAGCACATCTTCCATGCGAGCGGTTTTGCCATCGCTAACGCAAGATTGAAAGAAACTGGGGGCCACAGAGACTCCGAGAGCCTCGCTGGTCATGCCCGTGGAGGCGTTGGCGGCATTGCTGGCGATGACGCGGAATGTGCCAAATAGTAAAACTAAAAGATGTTGCGTATACTTGGGCAGTGATGCAAACAATCTGCAAAAGAAAGACGGGTGTGTGTGGTGTTCATTAGAAATGACCCAGAAATAGTATTATAATCGTATAAACAGAAATGTCAGCCGGAAGCCCTGTAAAGATCGTCTTATCTATATGTATACATGCTTACTATTGTCGAGAAGTTTTTGGGAGCGCCAAGGGGGGGGGTGATGGGGCAAAATACAATTGTTACTCATGTGTTTTTATATTTATTACAAAGTGCACTGACTCATTGTCTCTGGCGAGGGCCATCAAAGAAAGTCACTGAATGAGACAGGGCCGGGGGGAATGGAATGAAGGAGTTAAAGATTGGGGTAGAGGCAGCAGCTGCTTGGATTGTTCACACTTTCATTTTGGCGTGTGGCTTGGAAAACCTGGCTAACAAACTCAGCTCACAAACTGGTAACTCTCGCTCTGTCTCTCTGTTTCTCTCTCTGTCTCTGTCTGTCTATTTCTCGTTACACAACTGTAGACAGAAGACCAACGAAGCGAACTAAGCAACAACTATCACAGTTAACCAATCAATTAATGCGCTTTAAGAAAAGAAAGAAGAAAAAAAACAACAACAAAAAGTGAAAACTTGGGGAAGATTGACAATGAACTATACTATAATAATATCGTGTATAAGGAGTCAGACAAAGAAGCTCCACAGTTGCATTTAAAGGTGTTAAATGCATTGATAAGAGAGCTTTGCTTAAATCATAATGTGCTTTCAGCTGGCAAGATAAATTAAGGCGCTTTAGATATGAAATCGTGACAGGGCGACACACACACACACACACACATGATAAATGAGAACAAGAATAGTTGAACAGAAAGTTTATTTATTTCAGCGTCTATTTCATATTTCTTTGGTACTATATACAAATTTGTCTGTAATCTAAGCAAATATCATAAACTGAAACCATAAAGTAAGGAAAATATTAGTTCTTTATCGTGTTTTATCGAAAGTAAACTCTGCATGCGTGATAAACAGAATTGTATGATATCACTTGGGTCAAGGCTAGCTATATAAAGTTACTTCATCTTTTAACTATCAGCGCGTTCACCTGTTTTCTCATATAAGTACAAAACAAAAAACACGCAGAAGAAGCAAAAAACAAGCAAATAAAGCAATACAAACAACGAACGAACCCGAGCAATGCCCGCCCAGCCTATGGGGTTCAACTTTTCAGATCTGGCCCCCATACGATTTCAACGACCCGAACCCCAGTAATAAAATATAAAAACCAAATGAAAACGTGCCGCTGTCGCAATATCATTATTGTATCTAGTATATCCCCTCCTATTCTGTAATCTTATCAATGTATGTCGTTTCTTTGGACTTCTTTTAAGGGATACCTCGAACTAGAACTCGAACCCATTACAAATTTAAACCTTGCTGATAAACGTCACAATAACAATAACAATAACACCAACAATATTAATAATTTATAATTAATTTAACAGTTTGCTTTTGTTGACTATTTTCTATTGTATGTTACTCAGCGACAACAATTCCATAAATGGAACGCGTTCAAATCGTTTACTAATTGCATTAATTACCAGGAATGTTGTTAAATAGAATTACAACAATAAATACACAATCCAACAAATGAAACAAGTGTTGATATCACAACGATAAGCAGCAGCTCGTCAGTTTTATTTTTTTTGTGTTTCCTCTGAAACCTTAATGGATGATTAATGAGCTTTTAATTTGATTATTTTGGGGTACAATAACTATGACAGTCAATATGATTCCATAACTGTAACAGTAGCCCAACAGTAGCTGCTTTAATCAAGCAATCAATAACAATAAAAAAGCTTTAATAAGCTTTCAAAGCTGTTGCTTGCCCGCATTACACAACAGCGTCTACATAGTTAAATCAAATACAGATTTGTCTGCAGTTAGTTTAAATAAAAAACAAATTATATCTCAATTTAAGCTACTTATAATGAGCTTTTTCATAACTTTTACAGCTGTTCACGTGTGCAACCAAAAATTGCCAGCTACCAGTTTATTTAGAATATTATGTGATCAGTGTACACATACAATTTAACATCAATTAAAGCTTTTATGAGCTTTCAAAGCTGTTTTCGCATCTTGAAATTAAATGAAAAAAAAAAACAGTGAAATTACCGCATAAACGGCATTTAAAAGTGCTTAAGGTGTTAAGAACAGTTGTTCAATTATTTTTAAAGTGTTAAATAATGCAATTACGAGTTCTGACCTAACAATAAAGAATCAAAGTTGTCTAAGAATTTCAAGTACTTCCCAGACTTGTTATATTTTATAATTAAAACATATTAAAGATATATTCTATAGAGTATTTGTGCGGTGTCTTTATTATAAAATTCATTCAATTTATATTTGTTTTTCTCTTGTTGTCTAATATTATTCAGAGGGGCGTGGTGGGGATGGGTTACATTAGGGCCCATAGACAGACAGCTACATATATTATATCATCGCCTATCGTCTGTCGTCCGTCGAGACGCGTTACGCATGCGCCGTGTTGCCATTCCAGCATTCAGCATTCAACATTGTATTTACATAATACCTCAGAAACCGGCTATATATGTGCATATAAATATTTTTAAAGGCCTTTTTCTGTGAATTGTATGCTAAATAGAGTTTTTCGTACGTTTCTGCATGGCTGAGTGTGTGTGTATTTGTTGTGTGCGTGTGTGTATTTGTTGTGTGTGCTACTGTTAAGGCCGTCGCGACGCTGCGTCACATTATAGATGATTCATTTATTATTATTATTGTATTTTTCATTCATAAAAAATAAATATGTCTGTTTCTCACTGCCTCTCTCTTTCTTTCGCACTCATTGTCTGTCTTCTGCCGTTTCAAGTGCCGCATTTGATTTGCCTTTTCTTTATATCACATACATATACATATAGTATATACATTATATATGCATTGTTACGTATTTTAGTGCCCTACAGAAAAACCAGTTTTAATATATTCCCACATCTCTTGTCCCACTTGAAAGATTTCAGATGCGACTCTTTTCCTCTGTTTGATAAAACACAGCGAGGGGGGTTAAACAGGAGGGGGAGTACGAGAAGTTCGCTGGGATCGCTGTGCTCAGAGACATTTAAGCTATTTTGCTTTATATACAAACAAAATATCAAATTACTGAATAACAATTCTGATAAACTTGATAATGCAAAAGATTTCTCAATGGTTTTAGCTTACACTGAGTTTGGTAAATATTTGATAAAGCAAATGTCAAATGTTAATTAGCAATGATAACAAGCTTAAGAACAAATAATACAACGGTGAAAACTGAGTATAGTTAATAGACAAATTTAAAATCCTAGAATCTTTATTGTATATCTAATTCTTTCTGCAGAATCCTACTTATTTATAAATGTAATATTATAAATATTATTTTCCACAGTTTAGTTATAAAGTAATATATTAACAATGTCTACAAATTAAGAAAAACTTAAGCTTATTTATCTATTACTTTCTCGAAACACTTTACCCTTTAAAGTTATCAAAGATAAAAGGCTTTACTTATTTTACTTTCCCTCAAACAATATTTTGGTTTAAATGTAATCAAGTAATCATATATATATTCAAATGTCAGTTAACAATTTTAGTTAATCGCCAAAGTGTTTGGATTAAAAATCACAACTTGAATCAGAGTTTAGGCTCATATAACATAAATAAATACCATCGCTAAATATATAAACAAGAATCCTACGGAACAAAGGAAAGTGAAAGCGTGGTTTTGATAGTTGCTGACGTCAATGGGTTACAGAACGATATGAAAATTGGTTTCTTTATATTTTTATTTATTTTTTTTTTATAGTTTCGCTTATCGCGACACAGTTTTTGCCCACTAAGCAGTGGTCAGTGTTTATTCTAGGCATATACGATATATCATGCGAGGTAAGTATATCTTTAGCTTCAGCTCCAACTCCGACTACAGCTGCATCAACAATCATCATCTGCGGCTTCTCCACGCCCCAAAGGCCTTTGTGTTAATTTAGCAAAAATGAGAGAGTCAAACAGATGCGATTGTCGTCGTTGTGGTTTTTGTTTTTTTTTTGGGGGGTTACAATAAAAAATTAAGACAATACGTCATCATAATGAGCCAAAGTGAAACAGCAAACGCAACACACGATAATAAAAAGCAGTTTCAACATATATTTATATGGTTGGATACATATACCAAGTGCAAACATCATGATACTCGCTTGACCCAACCATATGAAGCAAGCAAGTAGACAATAGTCGGGAGTACATGTCCAGCTGATACCCTACATAGAGTTGTATGGTTTTAAAAACATCAGCTAGATCTCAAGAATTCAAATTGGCTTAATAACGAATAATAAATCAAAAGGATTTATAATTTCTATCAATTATTTAGTTTTAACAAAGTTATGATCATTTACAACCGATCTCTCATTATATTGTTTCTTTTTTAGACTGTGAAAACCTATGTATAGGCACATATAAGCTGAGTCTTCAATAGACGACTGCAACGGTTTACAAGGCTATTGTGTGGTGTTTTATCTGGCATATGGCTTAAGTTATGACTGTGACTGGGCGAGAAGTTCAGCGTTGAGGGCAATCACTGGAGAAGTTGTTCCAGACAGAGAAAGAAAGAGATAGAAATGGGGAAATGGAGACAGATGCAGAACGCAGAAAGCAGAAATATACAAAAATAAGAATAAGAAAAATAAAACTAAAAGAAATAATTAAAAAGACAAGAACAGAAGCAGGGCCAAGTGAACTGACGCACATTTCGTACTATGGAACAGACAGTGTTTATATGCGTTAAATGTATATGTATCTGTATTTGTATGTATATTTATATTGTACACTCGCTTATTTTACTTTTATTGGTTTTGTTTGGGCATCGGGCATTGTATGTTGTTTATATTGTGTGACTGACTAACTGACTGACTGAGTGACTGATTGACTGAGTGACTATGGCGGCAGTTTAAGTTTATTTATGCAGCGCGGAAAATGGAAACTCTGAGGTAGACAACTTTTATTTAATTCCTTTTAATTATTGTAATATCTTGCGATTTGCTGCGATTTGCGAAGCCCTTTAACAACAACAATGACGACAACGACGACAACGACAATCAGAGCGACTTTAGTACGACAGAGAACGCAGAAAGGGAAAAGAAAACAGTGGAATAAAAGAAAACAACAGAATTCTCTGCAGCCCGTGACTGACTACATAATGTAATAATCAGGAAGTGAACATCAGTCGATATTGCAATAGACCCAAACAGACGTCCAAGACGTCTCTTGTTAATGCATTGGACAATGCGGCTTTTGTTATAAACTGTTTCCCTGTCTCCTTCTCTGTCTGTCTCTGTCACCGTCACCGTCTGTGTCTTCGTCTTCGTCTCCGTCTGTGTCCCTGCCCCTTTTTCAACGACTGTGCAGCTTGTCTAGACCCACAACAAAAGCGGGCAATTTTTGCATTATTTTTTGCACTTATCCGATATTCGCACAGCCGTAGGTTTCTGCCTAACCATTGTCCCGGGACTCGAAACCCGTGACACATGCAGGCAGGCAACCCAATCGGCCAGGCAATTGTGTAAATAGACTATTAGCTGCGGTTATGCCCAGATGATATGACAGGCAGCTGGCGCGGCAATAACCAAATACCCTACACCACTGGCGACCTTTCTTTTTTTTTAATTTTAGCAATTGTTTTAGCTCCTTTTTTGCAGTCAGCCACACAAATTTCAGCTTAATAGCTCAAACAGTCGGCGATATATGACCATAAATCACTTTTAATCAAATCCCATGCAAAGCATTTCTTTCAGTGCATTGCAAATGTTGCTTTAATAAAATTCTTAAGCTCTGCCCTGCAAAAGCGTATAAGCAACAAATCACACTAATACTTACGCACACACACACACATACACCAACAGCAACAGGCGTTCGAAAAAAGTTTAGAAATGGCTGCCCAAAAAAGCTTTGGCCAGGCAACAAGTTGGAGCCGCAGGAACAGCAAATGAATTGAGAGAGAGAGAGAGAGAGAGACAGAAAGAGCTCATGGCAAAGAGAGCAAGCTCACATGTATACACACGCACACTACACGCAGTCGAAAACTTTCTCAGGCAACAAATGTTGCGACGTTGACGTCGACGTTTGCAGCGCAGCAACGTTGTGCTTAGATTTACTAGTGTTGTTGTAGCGTGTAATTTACAAACAAATCTGCAGAAATAACACAAACACACACACTCATAGTATATAATATTTTGGTCTATTGCAAAAACGTGCATCAATGACGTCGTTGCCCCGTCTGCCGCAATAATAACAACAGCAGCAGTAGCAACAACAACAACAACAATACACATTTTAAACGATGTGCCAACTGATTGAATTGAGTACCAATTGTGTTTGCGAGGGAGGAGTGGGCTAAAGAGGAGGAGCCGGAGGAGCTGCTGCGTTGCTCTTACGTTTTACGTTTACGTTAATTGATACAAAGTTTCAAACGCGCGTCTCTCTATCTATTTATAAATGTTTCAGCAGCAACGTCGCTATTTTCGCGCATTTGTTTGATTCGGCAACGAATCTGATTGCGATTGCTTAATGTGTTGCTATTGTTGGTGTTGCTGTTGTTGTTGCTGTTGTTGGTTTGGCGGCCTGCGTCTGCCCTAAAATGTAAATAAACAAAAGATAGGTAAGCACTGGCAACGGCAACAGCAACGGTAGCACATAAACAATTACAACAATAAATGTGTATATAATTGTATGCTAGCCACGGGCGCAAAGTTTACAGTAACCAAAATGAAATTTACGTTTAAATCGAACTGCCTGTATTGAAAAATAATTTGGCGGTCGATTTTTACGCATGTACCACTGGCCAAAAAGAAAAAAAAATTAAATTTATGTTTTATTGCTGACGTTATTTGTTTACACGCACATTAGCATTAATGTAACAGCGTTGAT
Source organism: Drosophila histrio (assembly GCA_958299025.2). Lineage (NCBI taxonomy): Eukaryota > Metazoa > Arthropoda > Insecta > Diptera > Drosophilidae > Drosophila > Drosophila histrio. Next base: position 18,086,642 of record OY729166.1, on the reverse strand, counting down.
GCTGTTGCTGCTGCTTCTGCTGCTGACGTAGTTGCCGCATTCATACTCATCCATCAAGTGTTTCAACAAAAGAAAATGTTGTATTTAGTTAGTTATAGTTACTTGAAATAGACAAATATAAAGCGGCTGCAATCAAACAGCTGCCAAATGTCAATTCATCAGCATGAAGTTGGCAACACTGGCTGGCTGCTTCTCCCGCTCCTTCTCCCTTTCCCTTTCCCTTTCCCACTCCCACCACTGCTGCGATAAAAACAACAAAAGATAATATCGATTGCGATTGTTAATGGTTAATTGCAAGCGCCGCTCACTTCACGCACAAACAACTTTGGCTTTTGCCTCCTCTTCTCACCCACGATTGATGGATATTGCAATAGTAGACATTGCAAAAAAAAAAACAATTGTAAATTATAAAATTGCAACAAATTCGTTTTATTTTAATTGAGCATGCGTGGGTCTGTCTGTCCGTCTGTCTGTCCGTCTGTCTGTCTGCCAGTCTCTGTGTCTATTTGCCCACGCTTTATGCTCTAATTCAGTTTGGTTAGAAATCGATTGCAGCAACAAAGCAAAGCAAAGCAAACGAGCAGGCAAAACATTCAATTTACAGCTGCAAACTAAGTACTTACAAGCTTTGGGGATTGTGGATTCCACAACGCCCCCTCCCCCCACCCCTTTATCGTTACTTCTTGCACTTCCGAAAGGCAATTTTGTCGCCTGCGCTTAGCGCTCAAGTGAAAAGTGGTGAAAATCTGGCAAATGTGTCAAACGAGCGTGAAACGCAACAACAACAACAGCAACAACGATAATAATAATAATATTAAAACAGTAGCTTACACTCTGTTTATACGGCAAACATAACGCGAAATCATTTCATTTAAATGGTGTTAAAAGTGCGTATAAGTTGACTATGAATTCAGCCTCAATTCGTGAATTTCCGAGGCGCAATCTACTGAAATTGGTTGGCAACGCTGTAAAGTATATACTTGCAAAGTTATCATGTAATATCAAATAAGTAACAAACATTAATAACTTTTCTGCTTTAATAACTTATGTCTATTTATGCATAAGCAGCTGATAATAAATAAACAGATTTACTACTTTTGCATAGTTATCCAGATCTAGCAGTTTTACAATATTTGAAAACTTATTCAGATCTAGCAACTCTGCTTCTATAGTCAATTCGTGAATTCGCCAATTAAGATATCGCGAATTGTTCGTATAAACCGAGTCAACGCTTTTCACTTAATTTCAACTAAATTTGCTGCACCCCCCACCCACTAAACCGCTGTCAGTCTGTGTGTGTGTGTGTGTGTGTGTAGCGAAGATTCTTGAGCTGCAACCAAATCTAGATCCGGTTCAGCAAGTTTACCGCAAGCTAGTTACAATATACATACAAACAACTCACACACACACACATGTTCACACAAGATGAGTACATTGACGAAACTAGAGATGGGCGCGTGTTAGCACGCTTTTCTTAAGCCTAGTATGCTGCACATGCAAAATACATATAAAATGATTGCAAAACAACAAACTACAACAACTCAACTTACTGCAAAACAGTTCAGAGACCTATGTATAGTTGATTAATTGACAACTCACCTGTGTAAACGGTCCGTCTGCTCTGCTTCGTTCTGCAGTTCGTTTATGGCAAATAGTTCCATTTCGCCATTGCGTCCAAAGATGCCATTGGGTATTTTACGCAGGAACTTCTTCAACACACTGGCAATGGTGAACACCGAATACTTATCAACGTTAACGAGTCGCCCTGCTTGCAGGAAGTGTATGAGCTTCTTCATTGATGCCTGATGGCCAGGTGCACGGAAAACATCGCGTCGATTTGGCGACTCCTTGTTCAGTTTCAATATCAGCACGAGCAGCGGCCCTGGAATGTTGTTGTTGTGCTTGCACACCTCTTCCAGCGGCACGCCAAACTTCACCTTTTCCAGGCGGTAGGGGTAGCCGGGTGCAGTTGCTGGATGGCCGCAGGAGGTGACAACGTTGCCCAAATCCGCGGCGCGTCGATGCACGCGTTCAGCCCAGCTGGACATTGTGTATGTGTGTGGTGTGTGTGTGTGAGCGTTTTGTTTTCTTAGTATGCGTGCGTTTATTTGCCTGCGTACTTGTGTGTATGTATGTGTGTGTGCGTGTGTGGGCAGCGCTTTTCTTTCGGGCGTTCGTTTTTCACAGAAAAATGTGCTCGCTCACAATTTTATGCTGTTTTATGCTGGCCAAAAACATGTTCCTGTTTTCCCCTTTACTTTTACACTGGAATGTAACTGCGTTGCCGTTGCTGTTGTTGCTATTTTGTATCTGTATGCATTTATCTTTCGTTGTTGTCGATGTTGTTGTTGTCGCTGCTCCTCGAACTTGTGTTTCTGTTAATTTTTTTTTTTTGTTTTGGGCGTTGTTTGAATTTTCTTCGTTAATTATTTTGTTCGTTACGATTTGTTCGAATGTTAATTGAATATGGACAAGATCTTTATTTGATGTATTTGTGTGTGTGTGTATGCTTGCTTTGATTTGGCGATTTAAATTTTTTATGCTCGCGCAGCCACAGCAGCCACTCCTGTATGCACTTTTTTTTTTTGCTTCTGCCTTTGCTTTTGCTACTTCTTTCTTTTTCTCTCTCTTGTAGTTTTCTTCACAGTTTAAGCGTTGATTGCGCGTCGCGTTTGTAGCATATTGAACGAATTACAAATTCACCCACATGCACGTTTAAGTGTAAGAACGCGGCTGATTGTTGTTGCTTTTTATATTAAATAAATTGGTTAGTTTTCGTGGCTCTTAAATTAATTTTCATATCTCCGCACGCACACACGACTTGCAACTCGCAGCACTTTTTGTTCACTGTTGCTTAACACTACACACGCATACAACAAAACCTAACAGTTTGCAGTTATGTTATGTTAACAGTAACGGCACAAAATTTGCCTGGAAAAAAACTTCAACAATCGTTTATCGTTTGTACGATTGTTTGCGTATCTGTCTTGAATTAAGCAATTTAATGTCAATTCTTGTATTTAATAATTTGGTAAAATCAGATTATGCTGGCAATGGATTGTTTAAAAAAATATTTAGAAAGAATCTCAAGTTCGAATTTAACAGCTGTTAACTGGCCTTTCTAATTAATTTCTTAACAGAGCCATGTGAGCATAACATATCGACAACACTTTCTACGATATATCGATGTCAGTGCGTACACCTCTGTTTTTTTTCTATAACAGGCATATCGATTACTCAATTCGATGTATCGATGCCAATGCTCAAAATGTCACCCTGCCTGCACTGAGTAGTATCGAATCTCTAATTATGGCGAATATGTGTAAAGTGAAATTGTTGCAATCAAAGAAATAATAAAATTTACATAGCTGCCAATAAATAAACCATATATTTAACGCAAGATCATAAGCCAACAGAAGTACGTATAACGCAGTAGGCTGCCAAGCCAATTACAGCATCTGTGACACACATATACTCGTATAATTTATTTTTGTTTGTCTCAATTATTTTGTTGTCTGCTACACAACAACAACAACAACGAAAACAACTCCAACAACAACACGAATCGTTTTCTCATCTTTCTGTAAATAGATATACATACGTTTTAAATATTAACTAATACAAAAACAAAAAAAAAGAAAGGTGACAAAACGCAATACACTTTTGGCTCAATCGCTTATCCAAAATTTTCAAGTTTCATTTTGCAAAAACAAATTGCATACATAGTATGTGTGTATGTGTGAGTGCTGCCGCTGTCGCTGCTCACCTTGAATCCGTCAACGTCGTCGTCGTCGTCGTCGTCGTCGTTGTTGCTTTTGCCGTTGCCGTTGCTGCTTCCCCTTCGCCTCTCCTCTGCGTCTACGTATAAGATATTGACCCTGTACGCCTGATACATATCTCAAGCACAAATACACACACACACACCAACCAACCCATATATACAATACAAAAACAATATTTGTTGTTGCGCTTTTCAGGTGAACAAATGACCACCGCTGCCTCCACATCGCAGAATGCGTCGTCGACGTTGATGGCCGCCGGTGGAGCCGGAATCGGAGCCACAACAACAACGGCGCTGACGACGACGCCGACGCCGAGTAGCTCGGCAGTTCGTGCCCTGGCCATGGAATACAAGTCGCTGCAGGAGGAACCGGTGGAGGGATTCCGTGTCAAGCTGATGAACGACGATAATCTGTTTGAATGGGAGGTTGCCATATTCGGTCCACCGGATACACTGTATCAGGGTGGTTATTTCAAGGCGCATATGAAGTTTCCACACGATTATCCATATTCGCCGCCATCCATACGCTTCCTCACCAAGGTATGGCATCCGAATGTGTACGAGAACGGGGATCTATGCATATCCATACTGCATCCGCCGGTGGATGATCCGCAGAGTGGCGAACTGCCCTGCGAACGCTGGAATCCCACACAGAATGTGCGCACCATTCTCCTATCGGTTATATCGCTCCTCAACGAGCCAAATACATACTCTCCGGCGAATGTGGATGCCTCGGTGATGTATCGCCGATGGCGGGACTCTCAAGTAAGTCATGTAAATCCATCAATTGTATGCATTAAAGTTCCAATATTACACATAGGGCAAGGACAACGAGTATCCGAACATTATACGGAAACAGGCGCTGGCTGCCAATGCGGAGGCGAAGCGTGAGGGAATTGTGGTGCCGATGACACTGGAGGATTACTGTCTGAAGCCGACGGTGAAGCCAAGCACAGAGTCCGGCTTAGATGCGAATTTCTACGATGATGATTTCGATTTGGAGACCGAAGATTTGCCCACAGATTCCGATGAAGACGATGAGGATGATGATGACGACGACGACGAGGACGAAGATGATGATGATGCTGCTGTTGATGATCAAAATCAGGAAAAGGGAAACGGGGATAGTGCTGCGTTTAACAAAAATAATGTCAACACTAAATGCAAGAACAACAATGGTCTTGTCTCCGCGAAATCAGCAGCTGCTGCTGCTGCTGCTGCAGGAGATGACACCGAGTCCGCTGATGACAGCGGCAAAGGCGAGACAACATAATCCAGATAATGTATCCACTCCACATCCACATCCTACACTGCTCCTGCCCAAGGCCTCTGCGTAGCATTTAAATCAAGTACGGAAGTGTGTGAATCGAACAGCGAACAGGAGGCGTCTCCCCAAAAAGATAAAAAAACAATGGCCAATTCCCAACTCCATCCCTCAAATACGAATTATTATATTATTTTTTACCATATACGATTATTTATGTACAATTGAGAGAACCGTTTGTCAGCCAATCAGCCCAACAGCTATTAATCCTCAGCCAGCCAGGCAGCCAAACCGATCCATCCGATCGGTCAGTCATCCAGCTCAACTGGCTAGGCCAATTTTGAACCAATCCATACGAGTTTCGGGAGCTTGCGAATCCTTTTAAAAGCAACAAAACAACTGATTATAAATATATATACAATATACATATGTATTAGCTATAAATTATTATTTTAAAATATATATTATTATACAGATAAACGCATACATATATGTGCAGCATCATTAGAGACGACGACAAAGACGATGACGATGGCGGGAGGGGCGAGAAAAGGAGACGGGGGAGGCAGTTGCAATTTTAAAAAGAATATAAGAAAAAACTCGTAAGAACTAACCTCCACAATAAGCGAGAGACATCCTAAAGAGAGAAAGCTAAACTAAAGTAAAATATACACAATATACACGAAACAATCAACGGATTTCACGTATATAAAGAAAAAAAAAACATAAATAAAATGTAGAAATTAAGCAATTTGTAAGTGCAAAACAAAAATGAAAACAGAAACAGAAACTGCAATATTGAAACGAAAAACCGCATTGTATAAATTAAATTGCAAAGATAAATAAGCCAAATAAAATGACAAAAAAAAATAAATAAAACAATTGCAACTTGCAATGTTCAGTGGATTTATTTATCAATTTCAGGTTATAATAAACAAAAAAGAAAGCATCTTCGACTTTTTGGAATAAATATTTATATTTCTACACTTCCTTAGATGTCTAAATTACTTTTAGTCTATTTTTTTTAATAATATGTTTCATTATTTTTGGGATAGGCAACCAAAACTTCATACTTGGTGAATGAGGTAATGTACTCGTATGAATAAGCCTGAACGAAGCACGCATTTCTCGATAGGAGCAAATATCCGATGATTATTCCTCCATTGGTCTTAGCACGACAGATGAATCCCCTTTCGTTCAAGGCAGAAGTTCCAACCGAAACGGCGTTTTCCTCTAGAAAACCATCATAGCTGCGAATCCATTCGTACTCCATGTTATCCTTGGTAGTCAGTAGTTGATAGGTTCTAGTTGTGAACGGAACACTGTCTGTATTGCAGATACCAACTCCAGTTTCAGCCACCACACGGCAGGGTACAATGCTACCGGTATAGTTCATCCGAGCCACATAGTTTTTGTAGCCATAGGGATCAAGTCCGCCAACCAGAGCATTACTGGGAAGGGGAATCGATAGATTTCCAGTCTTCCAAACTTGCTGAGTATCTATTGAATTAATTAAATGTTAGACTTAATCTTTTATGATTAAAGTTTAGCGAGAATAACTTACCATATTGGGAGGGAACACCGTAAACCACTCCGAAGAGGACAACAAACAAAAAGCAGGCAACTTTGTACATCTTTGAGGGCTCGGGCAAAACTGATAACTTTCAACTGTTCAGAGTTTCTTATATAGCAATCGCTTATCTCATTTCTATTGTTATTGATAAGGTTTTTGATGGGGGGAATTACTACATATAATCTTAATTTATATTAGGAATTAATACCGAAACAATTTTCTTTTCCGGTTTCACTACGTAAACAAAACGAGTAAGAGGTTCTATTTCCGTTTTTTTCCTTTTGGTTCCGGTTTTATTCCCTGCTTGTGAACACACCAATAAGTCATCAACATTTTGGAAATAGGTCTCGTTTGAGACATAAAACAAGATTTAAGTTCGATCTGTAGCGTATCAAAGTCTTCGTTGAGCGGCATACCTGTTTTCAAGCTGCATTCTAGCTTTCGTGCGATACAACCCTGCACTTAATGGCGCTTGCAAAATAAGAAGAAGAAGAACCGAGACACAATTCAACAGCTTCATTTTTAGCGACACGCGCAAGTTTAAGAATAAATACCTATCCTGAAATTCATTAATGTTAATTTAATATAATAAGTGTGAAATAAATAATATAGATAATGTTGCCGGCTTCTTAATGCAGATCATCAGATCCCAAACGCAACAGATCCTTGGTTCATCTTAATACACAAAATAGTATTTATTTTTCTGAACTCTTTTCCCCTTTTACCATGATTTAATTACAAATTTATACTATTTATAAACTACTTCAATTACGATTTTAGTTTATAGTCAATAGTTTATATGTTTGTCCGCGTATTCTAAGAATTTGTATATATAATTTCCAGTTGTTTACATTTGAAATAACATCCATAAATTAGAAGGATGCCAATGCTCAACTCATCACTCTTTTTTTAATCTTCATCACTTTCTTGTCAAATTCGAAGAATTTGATAATAACTGATTAAATGTTAGTGCAGCAAGTTTAGCTCGTCACAATCTATTTATAGCATATCAATTGACCATTAATGGTAGTAAGATAATTTGTAGATTGTTAAAAAAGTAATTCCCAGACTGAAGATTATAAGAGAGTCGTAAACTATTCAATCGAAATACTTTTCATATTAGAGCAAAGATCCATTAAAGTTGATTGCATTTAATTGATTCTAAGTAGCTATAATTTTGATAATAAATAAACAATATTATATAATGCTACAGTTAATCAATTCTTAACAAGAAATGGTTAGTTTCTGTCTTCACACCTGCCACGAAATATTGGCATATCTAATCAGTACTTAAATCGAAAAGTTAAACTCCCTAATCTGGAAATATACAGCCCTGCCTCTTATCAGGAAGTGATTCCCTCTGAAAGCGTATATAAGCCTGAAAGGCAACCCCACAATCCCCAGAACACACCTCGATCAATTACCGCAATGTACTCTGCAAAGCAACTCTCATTCCTGGCTCTGGTTATTGCCCAGCTATTGGGTGCCATCCAGTGTGGCGTATACGATAAAACGGATACTTGGGTTCTTTCCGACAAGACGAAGAACTTCCCCGAGAACGCGGTTCTGGGTGGATTCGATGCCGATGGTTATGACAACTTCGTGGGACGAGTGACTTACAGCACCTACATCCTGCCAGCCCGAGTTGTAGCCGAAACCGCAACCGCTTCATTCAACACGGAGACCTTGGCTAATACCGCAACCTCCTACGAGTTGTTGGTGGCCAACGAGACCGTCAGCTATCACTGGGTGCGCAGCTTCGACGGATACAGGGAGAAGAACATGGTCTCCGTCGGCACGAGCAATGTCAACGAACGTGTCTATCCCTGCCGGGCTAGAACCGACAATGCTCTCGCCATTGGCACACTCATTTTGTCCCAGAGGTACTGCATCATCCGGTACGGCAATCTGCCCCTGAGACAGTTCGCTAAGTATGAGGTGCTCGTCCGCAAATGGAAACCTGCTCAGTGGATGCCACTCAATGAAATTGATAATAATGCAGTCCTTACATATTAAATAAATAAAAAAATAAATGAATAATATGATAATAAAACAAGAGAATCGATCAGTGGGGGGAGCGTGCGGCAGTAGGATAACCTGAGCCAGTAATCATGGCTATTTTGGAGACCTGTATTCAGTTTTCGACTGATTGTTCCTATGACTGCTATATGATAAAGTAGTTCGATGTTATCCTAATTTGGTCAGTATGTAATAGACATAACCAGATGCATAATCTGTGAGATTAGTTGAGTTATGTCTTTGTCATAACAAAGTAGGAAAGACTCGACAGTTATTGTAACCAGCTTGCCATTAACTTTTTGGACAACAGCCTTTACACTCGCCGCCTCAAGAGACACCACCCTCTTGACCTGCCCTTTAGGCCCCCCAGGTAGTGGTGACTCTTACCCCTTATCCATATCTCCCTGAAGAAAAAACCCCTGTAATTACTCCCCAGTATCAAGTTTCATTCAGATTACTTTAAGAGAGACTAGTTTGCTTAGAAATAGTCAGACAGACGGACCGATGGACTGACTTACATGAAGTCTTCGACTTTAGCTAGATGCACCAAATTTGCCTGTAGCTTCCAGTACATTATTAACAGATTCTTCTCACTGCATGCAAATATCTGGTGGTATATTTACTTTCTTCAAATATTTATTGGATAAATACAAATTATCCTTTTATAGCGAAAAAACAGAAAATCCAAGATAGATGCAGGTAAATTTATATGTATGTTTCGGAGGGCCAGAATTCTCCGTGTTATTCTCACTTCGAGTAGCGATCCCCTTTCTCTTTGTTCGTGCCATTCTTCCGTTTTTAGATTGTCGTCATACTCTTGATTTGCGATGTGCGTGCATTTGCTCCGACCACTCAATTATATTTTTCGTCCATTTTATCTTATTCTTGGCTGGCAACGCCGCGACACAAACGACTCTCTTTCTCTCTTCCTCCTTTGGTTCGTGTCCAAAGGGAACCAGTGAAAAGAACTACTGCAGCAACACGAACATGCAAAGAAACCAAGACGACAATTACGGTAATTCTTTTCTCTTTATACAGGTTCGGCATATACAAGATTCTACACACTACTTATTCTGTACATAAATTCATTGAATATAATACAGTAACCATTCCTCGACATATGTTTGTTTATGCATAAACATACAGTTATTCAAGTAATTATTTTGATAACTAAATTCACAGAGTTCAGAAATAGTAATAAAACGAATTTCCACAGACTTTCCCATACGAGTCTATAAATAATAATTATAATACCTACATTCAAGGATAAAACATTTGAGTTTATTGACTAAATATTTATATATATTCTTATACTTTCTTGCATGTATAACGTACATTTAGTCCATTTCTAATAGTATGTTTGATTATTTTTGGGATTGGCAACCAAAACTTCATACTTTTCGAATGAGTGAATATACTCGTATGATAGAGCCTGTAGGAGACACGCCTTTCTCGATAGGATCAAAGATCCGATAATTATGCCGCCATCGGTCTTAGCACGACAGATGAACATCCTTTCGTTCAAGGCGGAAGTTCCCACCGAAACGGCGTTTTCCTCTAGAATGCCATCGTAGCTGCGAATCCATTCGTAGTCCATGTTATCCTTGGTAGTCAACAGTTGATAGGTTCTAGTTGTGAACGGAATGGTGTCCGTATTACCGCTGGCAATTCCAGTTTCAGCCACCACACGGCAGGGTACAACGTTTGAGGAGAAGATCACCCGACCAACATAGTTTTTGTAGCCATAGGGATCAAGTCCGCCAACCAGAGCATTACTGGGCAGGGGAATCGACAGATTTCCAGCCACCCAAACTTGCTCAGTATCTAATTATTGAATTAGATGTTAGACTTTATTTGTCAGTATTAAAGTCTAGTTTGAATTACTTACCATATGTGGTGGGAACGGCGTAAACCACTCCGAAGAGGGCAACGATCAACAGACAGGCAGCCTTGTACATCTTTAAGAGTTCGGGAAACACTAATAACTCCAAGCTGGACAGAAGTTCTTATATAGGATCCGTTTATCACATTGCTGCTGTTATTGATAATAATTTTGATAGTGACATTACTAAGTATTTGATTAATTGATAATACTTATAGTATCATACTCTTGCACAGAGTCGTTATAAATATTGTCGGGTAGTTTACACTCAAAATAAAATCCCTAGATAAGAAGGATCCCAAATGCCAATCATTCATCTTATCAACTGAGTTGGTCTTCATACTTGTCTTGTAAAATTCTACGAAATTGATGACAACTGATTACATTTTTCTTTAGAGATCTCAACACGTCACAATCTATTTATAGCAGGGAATCAAATTTAAACAAAAATCGGTTTCAGCTTCGGTTTACAAAAATAAGAAGGAGTCTCTATATATATTTTCCCTCATGGAGTTTGTTTGTTACATTCAGGTTACACTCAGTTAAGGTAACCAATATCAATCGGTTAATACCAGTTAACGGTTTCGGTTATAGTAACGGGTTGAATTCCTGATTTATAGAATATCAATGGTCCTAATATTATTATTAAATTGTCGACAAGAAGTAATTTCCTGATTGAAGATTACAAAAGAACCGCAATCTATTCCGTCTAACTAACATTCTATAGCAAAGATTACTTATATTTTGACAGATTTTTAATCTATTCTAAATCTTTTTTCTAAGAATATTACATAATGATTGAAATAATCAATTCTTTCAAAGAAACGTGTGGTTTCTGTCTTTACACATGTCACGAAATCAAAATAAAATTGGCATATCTAATCAATACTTAAATCGAAAAGTTAACCCCCCTAAACTGAAAATATACAGCACTGCCTCTTATCAGGAAGTGATTCCCTCTGAAAGAGAGTATATAAACCTGAAAGGCAACCCCACAATTACCAGAATACACCTCGATCAATTACCGCAATGTACTCTGCAAAGCAACTCTCTCTCCTGGCTCTGGTTCTTGCCCAGCTATTGGGTGCCATCCAGTGTGGCGTATACGATTATACGGATACTTGGGTTCTTTCCGACAAGACGAAGAACTTCCCCGAGAACGCAGTCCTGGGTGGCTTCGATGCCGATGGCTACGACAACTTCGTGGGTCGTGTCGTTTACAGCACCTACATTCTGCCAGCCCGAGTTGTAGCCGAAACCGCAACCGCTTCGTACAACACGGAGACCTTGGCTAATACCGCAACCTCCTACGAGTTGTTGGTGGCCAACGAGACCGTCAGTTATCACTGGGTGCGCAGCTTCGACGGATACAGGGAGAAGAACATGGTCTCCGTCGGCACGAGCAACGTCAACGAACGTGTCTATCCCTGCCGGGCTAGAACCGATAATGCTCTCGCCATTGGCACACTCATTATGTCCCAGAGGTACTGCATCATCCGGTACGGCAATCTGCCCCTGAGACAGATCGCCAAGTACGAGGTGCTCGTCCGCAAATCGAAACCTGCTCAGTGGATGCCAATGGTTGTTTAATTCGATCGTCAATATCGAAACTTAAATAAAATGTAATCTAATATGATTGATAATAAAACTGTCCTTACATATGCAATTAAATATGTATGAATACTATGCAAATATATATAATACAAGATTTCTTATACTCGGCATTCAAGGTTACGAGTGCCAACTTTTATATTTCTACTTTCTGGCCGTAGCTTTTATATGGGGCCAAAAGTTAGACGCTTGTCAAGGATGAGGCCGAGATATTTTGCCTGCTCCAGGTTGCTCCAGGGTTACACCTTCCAGCTGTATTGGTGGCGTGTTGTCGATGAGCGCTTTCAGTTTGAAGCAGGGATTAGTTGTCTTCAGTGGGTTGACCTTTCAATTCCACCTCTTGCACCAGGCTGCCAATGAGTTGATGTATTCCTGCAGACCATTAGCTGCTTTTACGCGATATTGTTAAGTTGTAAATGACTGCAATGTCATCTGCATAGTAATATTATAACACTATCTAAATATATTATTATATATGTATTTTATCAATAATAATAAATCATTATTCATAAATTAAATGACAAAGTCAGTGCCGTAAGAAGAATGTTAATAGTTAAAGAGAATCCTTCTTCGTAGATTGGATTCCCTAGATTCTCCAATAACTGTTGGAGAATCCATTTTGATTTGGGTTAATATGCATATATACATATTTTGCTACCTGGCCATATAATATTGAATATATGCTAATGTTTAAAGATTCCTCAATCTTACCGTATATCACATGACGATCTATTGAATTCCCAACAGCATACATTACTCTTTAAGGGCTTTAAACACATTGTGATGCAACTATGATAACAATTATAAAACTTTACTTTATATATAATAATGCACACTGTCAGTTTTTCTCATTTTCTGCACTGAATTCTATTAAGATCAAATTTATATTTTGTTTCCCATTAATTTGTATATAATTTATACCACAAATTAATAATGCTTAACATAATAATACATGAGTAAAACCACTCCGTTTCTTTGGACTTGATTATGTTAATGCATTTCTATATTTTGTTTTACATGAATTACTTAATTTTTATTAATGTATTCCATTATCTTTGGGATTGGCAACCAAAACTTCATACTTGTCAAATGGGTGTATATAATCGTATGATAGAGATTGAAGGAGGCACGACTTTTTCGTTAGGAACAAAGATCCCATGATTATTCCTCCATCGATCTCAACGCGACAAAGGAACACCCTTTCATTTAGGGCGGAAGTTCCCACCGAAACGGCGTTTTCCTCTAGAATGCCATCGTAGCTGCGAATCCATTCGTAGTCCATGTTATCCTGGGTAGTCAGTAGTTCATAAGTTCTAGTTGTGAACGGTATATTTTCCGTATTGCAGCTACCAATTCCTGTTTCAGCCACCACACGGCAGGGTACAATGCTACCGGAAAAGTTCACCCGACCCACAAAGAGTTTGTAGCCATAGAGATCAAGACCACCAATCAGAGCATTACTGGGAAGGGGAATCGATAGATTGCCAGACACCCAAACATGCTCCGTGTCTATTGAATTAATTAGATGTTAGACTTAAACTCTTATGATTAAAGTTTACCGAGAATAACTTACCAGATTGAGATGGAACTCCGTAAACCACTCCGAAGAGGGCAACAAACAAAAAACAGGCAACTTTATACATCTTTGAGAACTCTGACAAAACTGATAACTTCAAACTGTCCAGAGTTTCTTATATAGGGTGCGTTTTGTCTTGACAGGGAATTCCTTATAATATCATATTTTTATAAATTCATTATAAATAATGTCGGGTAGTTTACAATTAAATAAAAAATCCCTAGATAAAATAGATTTCAATGGCATTAAACTTATCAACTTTGTTGGTCTGCATCATGAATTGATGACAACTGATTAAATATTATTTTGGGAATCTTAAGTTGTCACAATCTATTTATAAAATATCAATGGTCCTTATATATCAATGGCAGATTGTTAACAAAAGGTGATTCCCTGACTAGAGATAACAAAAGAGTCAGGGCAGAATTAAGTCTGTGGAAATTAAGTTTTCTTTTTTCAAATTAAGTGGGTTTTTGGTACAGAATCTCCCTCTTAAATATTGCCAATAACCATTTCATCTCCAACTAATCGTCCCCTGGTTATATTGATTTGTCTGTGGTTTTCAGTTAAACTAATTTCTCTGCTCCTTTAAGAACCACTCGTAGTTTATCCCACCTACTCTAAAGAGTCCAAACGCATTTACTTATAACTACTCTTAGCTTGAATCTTTTCGTACATTCTGCGCTGATAACAACAGATTTTGTCGAGTATTCAGCTCAGAGTACTCTCTTCAAATTTTATATATCTTATTTTAAATTAAATAACTACAAAGATGTAAAATCAATTATATTTTTGACAGCTTTTTAATCGATTATGAATCATTATTCCTGATAGTAAAGTAAGAATATTATACAATGCTTCAGCTAACTCAGTTTGTCAACATAACACGAAATCAAAAGTAATAATGGCATATCTAATCAATGGTTACATCAAAAACTTAAACCCCCTTATAAATTTAGTTCAAGAAGTGATTCCCTCTGAAAGCGTATATAAACCTGAAAGGCAACCCCACAAACCACAGAACACACTTCGATCAATTACCGAACAGTACTCGCCATGTACTCTGCAAAGCAACTCTCACTCCTGGCTCTGGTTCTTGCCCAGCTATTGGGTGCCATCCAGTGTGGCTTATACGATTATACGGATACTTGGGTCTATGGCTATAAGTACGATGATTTCCCCGAGAACGCAGTCCTGGGTGGTTTCGATACCAATGGCTACGACAACTTCGTGGGACGAGTGGTTTACAGCTCCTCCGTCTTGCCAGCCCGAATCGTTGCCGAAACTAGAAGTGCTACCTACAACACGGAGACCACGGCTAGTACCGCATCCTCCTACGAAATGTTGGTGGCCAACGAGACCGTCAGTTATCACTGGGTGCGCAGCTTCGACGGATACAGGGAGAAGAACATGGTCTCCGTCGGCACGAGCAACGTCAACGAACGTGTCTATCCCTGCCGAGCTAGAACCGATAATGCTCTCGCCATTGGCACACTCATTATGTCCCAGAGGTACTGCATCATTCGGTTCGACAATCTGCCCCTGAGACAGATCGCCAAGTACGAGGTGCTCGTCCGCAAATGGAAACCTGCTAAGTGGATGGCACTCAATTAACTGATTTAATTGGAACTTAATAAACTTAAATAAAAACATTCAAAATAAAATATACAGATACAAATGCATAAATAAATAATGATTTTGTTTGTTTAAATATATATTAAGATTAATATCTATTTTTAATAAACTGAACTTAATTCTTGATGCATACCTTAACATAATTGCCAATTTAAAATGTTAAATTTTAACCGAATTTTCCTTAAATTTCTGCAGATAATACACAGAATTTCCCATCTCTCTGATAGTGCTGGAAACTATCTAGCTTAAAAAGAGTATTAAAATTTACCACTCATTTTTATGAATACTTGCGGAATTTAGAATAGCTTCTTAGAGTAATGGTCGATGGTGGCATCGCAATTTTCTGGACACATTAAGCCCAAGGTATGGTATTCCGGAACCTACATTCCAAATTTGACGTCTCTAGCTCTTATGGTTGCTGAGATCAACGCATTCATACATATGGACGGACAGACGGAAGGACGGACGGACGGACGAACAGACGGACAGACAGACGGACAGGTGTCATTCGACTCGTCTATTGCTACTGATCAAAAATATATATATACTTTATATGGTCGGAGATGCTACCTTCTGCCTGTTAGTAGTTTAAATTTTCAATGAGTTCTAAGTTCTGTTATTTTAATGCATGTGTTCAACAAAAAACTAAACTGCAAATATCAGTTTTACTTTGTTTTTGGACTTTCTAATATCTCTATGAGATACACATCTTATCAATTATGATTTAATAAACATGATCACTACACTTTTATACAAATAAATACATAGCCATTTGTTCCCCATATAAACTCGTCTTTTGGTAGCTAAAACTTTCTTAACACCCGCACATTTATATGATGTTGAAAATTTTGAAATTGTGACATACCAGCAAACATAAACTCAATATAACATTTAATACATACATTGTGTGTTTAAACTAAAACGCGGTGACCGCGTATCACGTGCTAAGCAAACCAGATATTTGGCCTTACTCTTCAAACTTGGATACACTACAAAGCCTTAATAACTCTTCAAAAATAACATACACAAATAAACCAAAATAATTAAATGATAATCTTAAATTTACGGCGTAAAGAAGAACGAACAATACAACATAGACTATTTAGCTCTAAAGAAACCACTTTTCATACAAATATTATTTAAACATATACAAAATCATATTCATATATTATTCATAATTTATACAAAATTCGAATTTAACTCAATTTGACATATTTAATAATTAGTTTTTCTAATAAGTTGTAGGTAATCATAATGAAATTCTAATCGTCAGTAGCACTAAAGAAATTAATTTAATTAGAACTTTGAGAGTTTCTCTTAAATGTTCTCTTTGAAAAGAAAAAACAATAGAATAATATACAAACTCTCTTGAATATTAGAGCCATAAGTTGTACTAATTTTAGAGCATTCAGTTTATGCCAACGCCTTGTTCTTTCAAAACTCGTTTACTCGTCTGTTTTTAATAATCAGTCTAAAGAAGTTGGTCTATAAATTGAATGAATCACTTCCGCCAAACCAAAACCCTGACCGTTGGCAACATTCAAACATTTGGCGTATACTTGATAAATAATAGGATTAATTCTATTCCACTCACTCTCATTCTCACACTCTCTAAATTGTTAACAGCTGCTTATCTCCTGCCTTGTTTTTGTTTCTCCCAGTGTATTTTATTGCCAGTCGTCGTCGTCGTCGTCGTTCACGAATCACAATTCGTATTAACCGTTCGTCTTGTGACGTCTCAGCCATAAACATTAACCATTAAAACGGCAAGTGGCAACAAGTTGCGAGTTTAGTCGCGTGTAGCAGACGAAGCTGAAAGGATCAATAAAGTTTAGATCAAACAGTAGTTGTGAATAATATTATTATTATTATTTTTGTTGTTATCGCGTATGTTGTAATGTTATGTGTTAATTGTTGTCTCTTGTGGGTGGAGTTTGCAAATGGCAAGTCAGATGAAAAACACAAAAAGAGTGAAGAGGAAAAGTGCTCAAAAGTCTTTTACGATCCAAAGTGATGCAATGTTTAGTCAAGGGAAAAACTTATCGATGTAATATTTGGCAATCGAACTCGTCAAGCGAAACTTAAGATCTTTAAAGTGTCCGGAGAGTGAGAGTGACAAATTGACAAATTGATAATTTATTAAATTGTTAATACAAGAAACTTGTGAAAGAAAAGTATTAAGAACTATCCTAGTTATTTTTTTAAATTTAATATCAATTAATTTATATGTTAATTAACATAACTGAACGCTGAATTTGTCCAATTGTTTGGTGAGCTTATGTGAAACTTTTACAATAGAAAATCAGTTAAAAAAAGTGCTTTTTCTTAATATTTATTTAATTAATTAGTTTTCTACAGCTGTGAGTTTTTCTCTGTCTTCTTTATTTATTTACTGTCTTTATTTTCTAAATAGAAAAATTGAAAGTAAATCAGTAGATAAATCTATTTATCCTAGTACAGTTGCTGAGTTTAGTTAGAAGTTTATGAATTTTGAGACAGATAATTGGCAGAAATAAGCTGGGATTGAAGTTATTCTGATATTGACTAATATTATTATTGTTATCTAACAGCATTGACTTCTTCTGACTTTAATTTACATATAGATTTTATTTCGTTAATTAAAACTAAGCAATTATATAAATAATTTATGTAATAAATGCATTGATCTGTGTTTTGATCGGCAAAAAATCGTGGCTATTCTTCTATCTTTGTGTTTTTTTCGATTTACATATTTGTCAATGAATATTAATGAATATAAAACAAGAATCAATTAATTAAGGCAAAATTATCCCTGTAGCAGAGTGTTAAATTGTGACAAATAGGTTATGAAAAAAACTAATAAAGATGTACGATTAACATTTGAAAAACAAGCTGATGTAACAAGCTGGACATAACTCGTACTTATACTTTTTAAACGATTAAAAACATACAAAATATACCTTAGAAAATTCAAATTTCCACATATTTTACAATGTTTACTAACAGATTATACAAATAAATCTGTTAGTGATCTAAAGAACTAATTAATTAATTCGTTTATTGAATATTTCGACCCCATTTGCAAATGTTACTCAAACTATCTAAAGATGGCTTCAAAAGTGATTAAAACCTAGTGATTGTCACATACTTAGTTAACACGATCTCTTGCCCAATGTAATCGACAATTACTGGCCTCGTGTAACTTAAACAAATCCTCGCCGGCAAATAAAACAAAAAACAGATGTGACTTTTAAGCTCATCGAGGCGTGTTTTGAAATTCCCCAAGTCTAAGTTAAACCAGTCTCAATTGACATTGCCGGCGAGCGTGTTGCTAATCAACAATTAATTTGATATAAATTAAAATATATATTTTGATATACGTAAGAACAAAAGCCGTTGAATGAACCTTCTTTTGAATGACTAAGAGCTATGACCTTGACAATTTGCAACACCTGTTCCCAGTTTGTAAATACACTGACCAGGCAAGGTCACCACCGTTGATCTGCCACAGCTCAAATGGAACTTGAACATTTCGTGAATTCAACTGAAAAAAAAACATTATATTTATGCAATTGAAAGCATATTTTGCAAAACCAAAACTCATATCTTAACTAGCATATGGAAAGCCTTAATAATAGCCTATTTTTAATGGGTCCAACGACAATTGCAGTGGAATTTTCATTATGATAAAACTGGCTCGTAAACAGAGCCAGAGTCGTAACTAGTGGGTATATATATAGTTAGGGTAATTGCGGCACAATCTACTTTGTAAGAGAGGTTGAAGTTCAGCATAATTTGCGAAACTACACGGTTCATAACCGACCATTATCACATCATAATTTGGAAATAGTCAAAAATAAAGCTAAGCCAATTTTGCAATTATTTCTAATAAAGTCTAAATTCAAGTATCATTTTGGACATACAGTATTTTATTTTAAATTTGTATATTCTTTATTCCGTTTTTTTTCTATTTTAAAAGTAAATTTTAAAGCATGTTTTAATTTGTAATATTTACACAGTTTTTGTTTAATAATTATCAATCTAAATTTAAGGTATATAAAATTCCAGTTAATTAAAAAGTCCTTAAAAAAACTCTTTTTAAATTATTCTTCTCACATTACACACTTTCAAAGTGAACTGTTAAATTATAAAAGCGTTCATATGAAAATAAATGGTTTTTATTTGTTGTTTATCAGTCATATAAAGAGTCATGACTAAATAAAACTGAAGGCCCATTGTTAAAAAAAAAGTGTATTTTAAGCTTAATTCAGATAACAACAAAAATAAATAAATCTCGACAAGCGAAATAATATAAATTTTACAACACAATTGTGTCAATTAACAATTAAAACTGGGAAGTTTTAAATTTAAAGTCTAAGCGAAATGAGGTCGCTATGCCAGCTGAGATTCTTTTTGAGTGTTATCCTATTGATAAGGCATTGTCATGGAGCGATCACCAAGCCAAATATAATCATAATACTGATAGATGATATGGTAAGTAAACACAAATCTATAAAAAGAGAAATACTAAAACTAGTTAAGTGACTTAAAACTTAATAAAAACTTTAAGTTCGTTTCGTGAATCAGTTTTGGCATACTTATATTTCTGCAAGGTTTGATTCAGAATCGATTTAAAGTCTTGTCTTTTATCCTGTATAAATAAATATAAGTATATATACTTATTTATATATTTTTTTTTTGTCAGGGCTTCAATGATGTGAGTTTTCATGGCTCAAATCAAATTCTAACGCCCAACATTGATGCCTTGGCCTACAATGGTATAATACTTAATCGGCATTATGTGCCCAATCTCTGCACACCCTCGAGGGCGACTTTGCTGACCGGAAAGTATCCCATACATACGGGTAAGTAAATCTTTGGAAATATAGTATATATTTTATTAATTATATACTTTAAATCATAAACTTTCTCAGGCATGCAACACTTTGTCCAGATACCAGACGAACCCTGGGGCCTTCCCTTGGGGGAGCGTCTGATGCCGCAGTTTTTCCGAGATGCAGGCTACTCAACGGAATTGATTGGCAAATGGCATTTGGGCTTCTGGCGTAAGGATATGACACCCACTATGCGTGGCTTTGATCATCATTATGGCTACTATAATGGTTACATTGACTACTACGATCACACTCATCATATGTTGAACAAGAATTACACGGCAGGCATTGATTTCCGGCGGGATTTGAAACGTTGGAATTTGGATAATGGCACATATGCCACAGAGGCATTCACGGCGGAGGCACAACGTGTCATTAAGCAACATGACAAGAGTCGTCCACTTTTCATGGTCCTCAGCCATCTGGCGGTGCACACGGGCAACGAAAATAATCCCATGCAGGCGCCCGAGGAGGAGGTGGCAAAGTTTTCACACATTAAGGATCCGAAACGGCGCACTTATGCGGGTGAGCTGTTGATATTAGTTAAAAAGTAAAGGGGTTTTACACCAATCAATGGGAATAGTTGTAGTCAAAATAGTTATTAACACTATATACACTATTATACCCGGTTTCCATTAAAAATTGGCAAATCAGGGTATAATGAATTTGTGTGAATGTATGTAACAACAGAAGGAGGCATCTCCGACCTTATAAAGTATATATATTCTGAATCAGTATCAATAGCCGAGTCGATTGACTCCTGTCCTTCTGTCTGTCCATCCGTCCGTCTGTCGAACGGATCGCGTCGATCTCAGCAACTGTAAGAGCTAGAGACTTCAAATTTGGAATGTAGGTTCCTGAATACCATAAGCAGATCAAGATTATTTTCAATTTTCGATATCAGGCTCTGTTTATGTGAAAATTAGAAAATTCATCATATCATAAGCAATGTTCAAGCTAGTAACTTGAGATTTAGCACTCATAATAAGATACTTGGGCTTAATGTGCCTAGAAAATTTCATCGGAATGCCACGCCCACTTCGCCCACAGTTGAACAAAGCTGATAACAAGAGCTGTTTTATAGGTAGTTTTTTCAAAATACTTTTGTTTTAAGATCTTCACAGGGTATCCTACTGATCGACTGATCGGCTTGTTCAAGTTGGTATTTTCACTATTTTTAACATCTTTGGGTATCTCATTGCCCTCCTTACCTGTTTACATGTCTGTTTTTGATTGATTTCGTTTGCAGGCATGGTCTCCAGCCTGGATAAAAGCGTGGGACAGACGATGCGTGCTCTCTCCGATCGTGGCATGCTCAAGAATAGTATTATCCTGCTCTACTCGGACAATGGAGCTCCTACGCTGGGCATACACTCCAATGCCGGCTCGAATTATCCCTATAGAGGCGTAAGTATCAATCGGATAAATAGATTACTCTAACTATTGGCGAATTCTTTCGACAGCAAAAGGAATCTCCGTGGGAGGGTGGCATACGTTCGGCAGGTGCCATTTGGAGTCCTTTGTTGCAACGGAAGGGATATGTATCCAATCAGGTGATACATGCCATTGACTGGCTGCCAACTCTGGCAGCAGCTGCTGGTGTCCGGCTGCCTGGCAATCTCCAACTGGATGGTGTTAATATGTGGCCCTCGTTGAGTGGCGATTTGGAGCCGCAGTCGAGAAGATTGTTGCATGTCCTGGACGACATCTTTGGCTACGCCTCGTATATGCGGGACAATCTAAAGTATGTGAATGGCAGCAGTTTCGAGGGTCGCTTCGACGATTGGCTGGGAGAGTTGGCAGCTGGCGAGGATGATCCACTGAGTGCATATTACGTGCAACAGGTGCTGTCCTCGGAGGTGCAACAGGTTCTGGGCAGTCGTAGCCTAACAAACGATCGCATCGAGCAGCTGCGTTCCGATGCCACCCAAAGGTGTCCCACCAACGGGCAGAATCACACACAGTCCGTCTATCTCTGTCAGCCCCTGGAGGCACCCTGTTTCTTTAACCTGGCCAAGGATCCTTGCGAACGCTACAATCTTGCCAACCTCTATCCCCTGCAATTGCAACTGCTCGAACAGGAGGTCCAACAGTTCCGATTGAATGCAGTCGATAGCGCACGAGTGTCTACGCCGGATTCGCGTGCCAATCCCGCGTTGCACGGCGGCTTCTGGGAATGGTATAATAACACGTCGTCGAGTGGTTCGTCTAGCTCCAAATGGAATATCTTCAACTGGGTATGGCTCTGTTGTCTTGTTTGCTTAAGTTCTGTTATTAATTATAGTCTGTAGATAACAATTACTTGTAGATATTACGTGTATACAATTTCCCTATAATTATTATTAACTAATTTTGTTTGTAAACTGAAAAACTTGTTATTAATTATTAATATTCTTCGTTGTTTCTTTAAGTATCGTCTTTTTCATATTCTATCTAATTTTACTTCATTCAACTGATAATATTTCTATTTATCTGTCGTTCTCATTTGTATGTATGTTTCAATTCCATTTTGTTTGTTTCAATAATAATGAATTGCTTTCGAACTTGCAGCATACACTTTCGTTTGTGTTCCTCTGTTTTATGCTTCAATTCCATTTGATATTTGATCGTTTCAATTCCGTTTATAAATCTCGTTTCCTTGCGTTTCTTATGCACATGCTTTCATTTGTCAGTTCATACCAAATGTGTGTTTAAACTCCATTTCTGATTTCTCTGCCATTTCCAATTTAGTGTTTCAATTCCATTTTGTTTACATTACCTTGACTCGCTTCTGATATATTGATGTACCAACTGTTCTATTGATCGTTTGATCAAATAATCGAATACAATGGCAACAGATACTAAGTGTGTTACATCAACCTATGCATATTTAAACTTAATCAACTTTTCTTTGTTTCTAGTTTCAATTCGGTCGACGTTACAACCAATAATAAGTATAATAAGTAAATGCTAATAAAAAACCAGACAACATCTGTTTAAATCTAGATCAACTGGTGATCTAAATTTCAATAATTAAAAAATGCAACTAGTATATTTTAAAATGTCTGCCAATCTCAATTATTATTAGGAATTAACCTTATACGCAACCTGTATAAAATTGCATATGTATTGTATTAAGTATTTGAAACGATATGCAGGCGCTTAAATTCTCTATAAACAGTAGAAAGAAAACTTAAAAGTTAACAAATAATATATATGTATGTATGTTTATGTATCGAGGATGGACTTTAGGGACTCGCTTAAATGATAACAATGTTATAAAAAGAAGTTAATACAAAATTATGCAACAGATGATAATAGGCGCGAATAAACATGGATATACACTAGGTATACATTAAAGTACTTAGTACATAATTATGTAGATAAGCATACACATATACTACTATATAGAAATACAGGTATACGAGTACATACATAATACAAACGTAGAGACTAACATATCATACATTCGGATAATACTCTTAAGATAACATTACAAATGGGTTTCCCACGGAGCGCTGCTATCTTCCCTCTTCGCTCCTTCGCTGTGCCGCTATTCAATCATATTAAATAGCAAACAGGAGAATATCATGCCAAAGATCTATCAGAAAGATAGGAAAACATTTAGGAATCTATGTATATCGAAGTGGAGTTGAACAAACTTACCATGAGTATAGCGACTGCAATGGATGTGCCGCCAATGACGGCTGCATGATCCCTGATGAAGTTCGTCGTCACATAGAGACAGCCCTGATTGTACAGATTCGTGATGGTGGGAAAGATGGTACATTCCTTGCGCTGACCGCCGAACAACTCCTGACAGCACGACTCCGGCACGGGTCCATAGCGATTCCAATCGTGCCAGGTGTCCACACCGCAGCACTGCAAACGCTCCTGTGTCAAGTCCCAGGCCTGTGTAATCTCCCGTCGACTGCCATACAAGGCCATGGTGGATCGCATTTCCTGGCAATAATCATGATTAATATCTGCCTTTGGGGTATACAGTCTATATCCCTTACCTGTCGCATGGTTTGTTGCACTCGTTCGCGGAACACGTAGCCCAAGACACCGCCAATTAACATGGTCACGAAAACCAAAGCCACGATTATGAAATACTGGAGATGGTATGTAAATAGATGTTAAACATTTGGACTTCCAAATAAGTGAAGATAATACGTAAATACATAGATATTGAACAGAAAGCCCAAAAACTTCGGCATAACAAAGATTTCTTTGCCCTTGCAGATCCATTAAATATCTATTGTAAATATAAAGTAGCTTTGTCAGTGTTTACACGATGAAGTTACAATCTAAAATTTGTTTGTGTATGGAAAAATGCTTAGAGCTAGGCTTTGACTTTTTAAATTTGTATTCCTCTGCAGTTTTGTCAGTATTTTGATAATTAAAATAGGTTGGATTCAATATTTTAAATAAAATACGAAAAATAGAAACAACAACATTAGGATACCCTGTGCCAGTCTTCATAGAGAAGTATTTTGATTACCAGACTCTTAGAGAACCTAATCCCCAAGAAAGAACATACACACACAAACAAACATGCAACAAACTTTGCACGTTGTATTGTCAGTTTAATAGTCTTCTTCCTGAGTAAAATTGTTTCTTGGATATCTTGTGAGTTTATTATCCGATCGTGATGAAATTGTTAATCTACTAATAAGTAAAGTACGATACTTATCATGAGTGCAAAAACGCAAGTATATAGCTTCTATATTGCTGTAGTTATGTAGTTTATTTCGATTTGTGGGCGAAGAGGGTATGGCATCCAAATTAAACAATAAACTTGATCTGCGTATGATATCAGCAGGAACCTAAAGTCTCTAGCTCTTATAGTTGCTGCGATAGTCGAGTTCATACAGACAGACAGACATTTGCACAAATCCATTATACCCTTTTTTGCCCATATTTAATGACACGGGGTATACAAATGCGCTTTAAGGAAAAGCCTGAATGCAGCCATATTATTGTAATATTACTGTTTTTCTTTAAATTGAAAACTTTCAACACTGTTCCCCAGATGCATTATATTACACAATAACTTCATCGTATGTCTAAGCTTTAATCAGCTTTACTTACCGTTAGCAACAAGCACTTGACTTCCTTTCCCGCGCCCACACATCCCAAGAAAGAGACAAGACAAATTATGACAGATGTGACAAGCAGCACATAGACAGCGCCAGAGAAGAGATTCGTTCCCAAAAGCTCATTGACAAAGCTGCGATCCACGAGAGTCCACAGTGTCAAGCAGAAGACAATGGCGCCACCCACCTAAGCAATAAAATATATAATAGTTAATAATAATATACAATCAAATATGAACATAATTCAGGCAACTTACGAACATCACAAAGTTTGCAATAAACAAACTATATTTTACGAACTGCCCGCAGCAGTCCATGCGAGAACTAAACCCCATGTCGTCCTGTTTGGTAATAGAAAGAGAAAACGAAACAGAACGAGCGTGAGAGAGAGCGAGTGTGTGTGCAATGTAAGTAAAAGCTTGTGAGAGCGATGTAACAGTCAGACACTGTTCCAACGACAGCTGAGCGCGTAATGCGTAGACAGCGAATGAACGGCGCAAGCGCAGCTCGCAGCTGAGGCTGAAGTACACTTAACCATGACCCACTTTTATGCGGCAACTGTGACGGTGACTGCGACGGCGACGGCAACGCCGATGTCGACGCCAACGTAACCGAGGCGAAGCATTAGACAAGCGCATGCGTTATTGTTGTTATTGACGCCGCCGCTGCTTGTGGATGTTGATTTGCTGTGGAGCTTATTTAGTGGAAGCTAATAATGCCTGCATTGAGCTTTTCGCTAAGCAATTTTAAAGTCGGAAATATTTTTTTTGGGTGTTATAAAGGTAAACTAGTAGGTATACGACACGAGCCAAATAATACTCATTAATTAACTGAAATTAAAGTACTTTTATTTGGTCACTTCAAATAATAATCAGATAATTGTGCTATTCTAAGCTTTAGATCATTATAAGTGATCGGTTCTTTACATAAATTATATATAATTACATTGGATGAGTAATCGTAGTGCTCCCCACACTCTAGCAATATCGTATCTAAACGACATCTCGACTTGAGTTGAATTTTTGAAATTTAAATGAGCCCCTTGAAGTTCGTCAGTTAATTGCGGTTATTAAAAAAAAATGTTCTCACACTGTTTTTTGTTATTTTGTTGTCTTTTTTACTATACTATACACTACTATATAGTGAAAATCGTGTCTAAGTTGACAGTAAGTCATCTGAAAGTCGTCATTAATTACGGGGCGTTGTCAGACGTGTGTTCTATGAGCTTGTTTTCGCATACATACATATATGCAAACCCAAACCAATTAGCAGTATTATCTGATCTTGTGATAATTACGTATCGCTGCTACACATAATAATGATGTTATTCCATGAGGTAAACTACTTAAAAAGATCTGTGAGTGTTTAATAATTAAAACATAAATTTTGGGGTGATTATTATTAAGTTAAGTGCCGACGACAACTTTTTCCCCGACACTTTTCCAACGTTGGTTAATTTGTCACTTGGTATTTCTCAGTATTCACATGAGACCGACAGTTTTTCAACAAAAAGTGTCGGTAAAAAGGTGGTCGTCTGCACTGATCCTTAGGGAAATATCATCCCACTTAATGTTTGGGAGTTATTACACATAGGAAACTTAAAAGTATCATAGTTATGCATATATTATTGACAAAACTGATAATGTGACATTTCTTTTTGAATACTTTAAGTTAATTTGTCACTTGGTATTCCTGAGTATTCACATGAGACCGACAGTTTTTCAACAAAAAGTGTCGGTAAAAAGGTGGTAGACTGCACTGATCCTTAGGGATATATTATCCCACTTAATGTTTGGGAGTTATTACACATAGGAAACTTAAAATTATCATAGTTATTCATATATTATTGTCAAAACTGATAATGTGACATTTCTTACTTGAATACTTTAAGTTTGAGTTTAAAAGTCATTGCTCCCCATATAGTTTCACTTTTAAATTTGCAATAAATTGCTACCATTTATTGGAAAAAAGATATCAAATTACTTGCTTAGCTCTAGTATTTGTCGTATAATTGAGCAACTTCAAACTTATGCAGTTTTTTATTTAACAATACAATTCAGTTTTTTTGCATTATTTGCAAATTTATTATTTATTTATTGACTTACTCTGTTGCCTTCGTGTAGCACAAAAGATGTTTTCGTTAGGTAACCAATTTTGACGGTTTTTACTTGTAAATTGCCAAGTTAATTAACAATAAATAATTTGTTGGTTGCACTTTGCTGGAGTTGCGGCGGGAACTACAAAGAAAAATTGGGGGAAACTCTTGTTAATATTATAATATTAATTTTCAATATGTTTTTATTTATTTATTGATTGGAATCTTTTAATTTTTATGACTTGACTAATTTGGTAATTTGGTAATTTGGTTTATTTGTTGTTGTCTTTTATTATAGTAGTATCTACAATTTCCTGCTGATTTTATGAGCTATTCTTAAGGTATTCCTGAGTTTTATAATCTTTTCGGTTTATTGTTATATTTACTTATCATATTATCAATATTGTCTTTTGTCTCGTGACAATATTTCTTGGATTTTACTCCCTGTAAACTACAAATTGCCAATAAGGGGTATATTAAATATGCAAATGGTAAGAAATCACTTTTGTGATCTAATAAGAATTTTGTTTTAGTTTATCCTTTAGCTATTTCTCTAAGAGTTAACGTATTTACAATATAAACATTTCGCTGAGAGTATAAATATTGGTATTTATTTATATAGTATTATTTTTATACCCTGTGGGGGTATATTAAATTTATTAAAAGTATGTAACAGGCAGAAGAAAGCGTGGCCGGCTCTATGAAGTATATATATTCTTGATCAACATCAACAGCCGAGTCGATATAGCCATGTCCGTCTGTCCGTCTGTCCGCCCGTCCGTCTGTCCGTCTGACCGTTTAAATGAACGAAAGGATCTCAGAGATGGTAAGAGTTAGAAGCTTGAACTTGGTCTCAAAGCACTGCAAATATTCGCAGGCAGCTCAAGTTTATCCTTAATTTTGAATGCCACACCCCCTTTGCCCATAAATCAAATCAAAGCTCATAATAAACGCAATTTTATAGCTAGAGACTTGAGATTTGGCACACCTGCTGAGTAACTTGGGGTCGATGTGTCCAGAAAAATTGATCACAAATTAAAAAAACCAATTACAAGAGAATTACAACGGAAAGCATATTTGATCGAGATCCTGTACAGGGTATATAACGGTCGAGGTCCCGACTGTTCAACTTGTTATTTACAAACTTATTTGTTTAATTCATTAGTCTGCTGCCATCTGTTGTAGGGTATTTCTCGGTCGTGCACTCGCGCTTAGCGCCTTCTTACTTCATTTCTTATGACACTTTTTGCAATTTTGTTTTGTTGTTTTTATTGAGCTTTTAAGTTAATTGTTGAAGCTGTAAGTTTTGGTACATGCTTATATAAGCTTAATAGCATTAACTGTTTACAAATAACTTGTAATCTGAATGTAAATATTAATTTTCGCCACTTCTCTTTGTAGGTAAAAAAAGTTTCGTTTGAAATTCCTTTCACTTAGTCAGTTATTTATTTACTTTTTTTTTTTAATTATTACATTCATTTATTCTGTCGGCCTTTTTGCAGTTGATAATTGTTAATGAGTTATATGCATGTTGTTGTTGTTGTTGTTTATGTTGCTATTGTTGTTGTTATCGTTGTTGTTGTTGTTGTCATATCCATGGCAAACAACTTTTTCAATTCGCTTTTTACTTTGTTGTCTGTTGCGTCAACTGTTTTATCAGTTTATCCTAGTAAATAACTAGTATTCTGCATTTGTAGTATTTTGCATATTGCATTTCAACTATTTTACATTAACTCACTTTATTGTTTTATTATAATATTTGTTATATGAATTTTTGCAAAAAAAATTGCAGAGCGTCGGCAGCAGCAGCAGCTATAGGAGTCTTTCCAAAATGTATTCCACACCGTCTCCACAGCACGAGCGATCGCTTGGAACTGGTTGTGGGAACAGATTGGAAGCTTGGTTTTTTATTAGTTTCGCTCACAAAGAGCTTCGTTGTATTGCTGAGCGAAATTACAACAATGCACACTGTCACAATGTCGATCGATGCAGGTGCAAGAGAGAGAGAAAGAGAGAGAGAGGCTCAACCAACACAGCACAGCGGCCAGAGAGACGAAGCTTTAGGTTTGGCTTACAAACCGCAAATGCTTCTCAGTACTTTAGTATTTGTTTTTGTTTTCGTATTCGTTTATGTCTTATTTTTTCCTTCGCTTACGATGTTGTTGTTGTTTTTTTTTTCATACATATCTGCGCTCAGCATGTGAAAATGTATTGAGTAAACAAAACATGTTTTAAGTACGGCGTTTTTCTCCATAGCCATAGCCTTTGTTTAATTTTTATGCAATTTTTGCACAACGCGCACTTGAAATGTTAGAAATAAATGAATATTTCGTTGTTGTTGTTTTTCTTTTGCATTGTGTATTCGATCAACAATTCTTAAAAGCTTTTACTGCCTATTACTTATTCTAGTTGCCGTTAAAGTTTTCTCATTCATCAATCGATTCTACATTTGAAGTTTGACTTAGGAATTATATTAAATATATTTGAAAATAGATATAATAAACAAAACTTAATTGACTCTTATACTTTTTTAAAGTAAAGGGTCTAAAAAGAAGAATTGCATTTTTTAGACCCTGCACTTGAAAAAAGTAAAAAGGGTTTATTAAGTTTGTCAAAATGTGTGTAACAGATCGAAGGAAGTGTGGCAGACCCCATAAAGTATATATGTACATGTATTCTTAATAAGCATCAACAGCCGAGTCATGTCCGTCTGTCCGTCATGTCCGTCTGTCCGTCTTGTCCGTCATGTCCGTCTGTCCGTCTGTCGTGCTGTATGAACACCTAGATCTCAGAGACTATAAGAGCTAGAGTCATTAAATTTGCTGACAATTCTCCAGTGGCCTCCGAAAAGGTCAAGTTTCTTTTAGAAATTTGCCACGCCCCCTTCTGCCCCCAAGAATCGAAAACAATATTTTTAAAAACCCATATAGCCAAAAAGCTAGAGTCTTTTTGGCACACAG
The DNA here is from genome assembly GCA_958299025.2 of Drosophila histrio. Lineage (NCBI taxonomy): Eukaryota > Metazoa > Arthropoda > Insecta > Diptera > Drosophilidae > Drosophila > Drosophila histrio. The sequence goes on along the minus strand of OY729166.1, from coordinate 18,056,294 downwards.
GACGAGCATCAGGTCCCAATGTATCCTGAAAACGTAATCACGATCGGATAATAAACTTGGAAGTTATACAAAAATAAACTTGAAATCCCATATAATTGTCAAGTTTAAAACTAGAGCCCCGAATTTTGGCACACAGGATAAGAATTGGGGTCCTAATGTATACTGAAAATTTCATCACGATTGGATAATATACTCTAAAGTTATTCAAAACCCTATATTACTCAGTGTAGGGTCAAAGGAAGAAGAAGAACACAACGACATTACATCGCACTATGGGGTACTACTATTAGTGTTACTCTTATTTCCTTTTTAAAGAATAAGTAAAGGGTCTCTCATAGTCGACTTCGACTGTATTTAATTAAAGTTTTCCTTTTAAATTATAAGTATTTATTTAAATTTAGGTTATAGAATTTGTATGATTAAAAAGTAACTTATAATATATATTGTCTTTAATTATATTAATATTATTTATAAATTTTTTCGGCATATAGAACATACTGTACATATTTTACCTGCTTATCTAATTTTGTTTTCATTCCACTTCCTTACACTTAAAATATTTCCAAGCGATTCAATTTTAGAATCATTCGAATTAAATGCAATAATTTAACGCCTTTGACGATTGTCACCTTCGAAAAACTCAACGAGCCTCGCACTTGCTCACATTATTCATAATAACTAGTAGATACTATTTGTAATTCTTTATATAGAAACTCACATGTGTGTGTGTGTGCATTATTAATTGACTTGTTTAAAATCATATAAAGTTCGCCTGAAAATATTAATGATAGCTGCAGCACATCAAGAGACTCTTGACTGAATGCAAAACGATTTCCCAATGAAACTAAAGCTGTTGCTTGACCAATTTGAGAAATTTCCAGCAGATATAAACGCTAGCTCGACTAAAAGATACCCTGTGTACAGTTGAAAAATGATATGTTGTATATCTTGTGTAATTTTAGCACTTATTAACCCATTAGTAATTAATTGCAGTATACTCTATATAAAGCATATGATAACTTGAATTTATATCAAAGGGAAACTTTTTGAAATATACAGAATTGTCAGATAAACTTGGCTATATCGTTGCAACTGTTGATACCAATCAAAACCCCTTTTAACGTTTAGCTACCAAGTTGAAACAAATGTGCATATTTACAAATATAAACAAGCCGAACAGTCGGGACCCCGACCGTAATATACCCTGTGGGTCTACAGGAACCCGTTCAAATTCACTCCAGATGAAATTCTCTAGTAGTTCTTTATTTTTTAATTTGTGGGCGAAGGGGGCGTGGCATCGTGATAAAAATTTGTGGACAAATCGAGCTCAAGATACTCATCATGTGTGCTAAATCTCAAATCTCTAGCTACAAAACTGCTTTTGTTATGAGGTTTTTGAGCTAGAAAACTGCTTGCTTTATGAGGTTTTACTTAATTTGAGGGCGAAGAGGGCGTGGCATCCAAAAAAAAAGATAAACTTGATCTGCCTGCAAAAATTTCCAGTGCTGGGACACCAAGTTCAAGCTTCTAGCTCTTACCATCTCTGAGATCCTTTCGTTCATACGGACGGACCGACGGACCGACGGACCGACGGACCGACAGACCGACGGACAGACGGACAGACGGACATGGCTATATCGACTCGGCTATTGATGCTGATCAAGAATATATATACTTTATTGGGTCGGCCATGCTTCCTTCTGCCCGTTACATATTTTTAACAAACTTAATATACCCCCACAGGGTATAAAAACTTTATAGCGACTATAAAACGCAAAAAAGGTTCCCACACTGTGTGTGTGTGTCAGATGCAAAATGTTTGACAGCAAAACAACAACAACAACAACAATAACTACTACAGCACGTAAAATAACAACAATATTATTAACAGGCAGTGTAATTGTTTTTCTATTTTTTTGCCATGCAAACTGAACCGTACGTAGAGCATTGAGATGAGACGGGCCACTTGGTGTTAACATAGCCATAAAAGTGCTAAACAAGCCAACAATTTTTGTGAAGTTAACAATCAACGAATTAGGCATGTTTTTTTCAGACTGTATTGCGGGAGGTTTTACTATTTTGTTATTTGTTATCGCTGACAAACTAACTTTGACCTTAGCAGGAGAATTGCCTATGAAATTGTCTTGGCCAACTGTTTGCCCAACTAAATTAAGCCGCTAATTGCTGAAGGTTTTTCGAGTTTAGTTGCAAGTTTTACACAGTTTATGAATATGAGAATAGTTGGCAGCCTATGAAATACGTTGAAAATATGTTGTATATTGACTCCTTTTAAACATATTTTAAAAGTATTATTATATATTACTTTCATGTAATAAATTATGATATATGAACTTGCAAATCTTATAATCCTTTTGTCAAATTAAACAAACTACTTTATTAACAAAACTATCATTTAATTTGCCATTGAATGAGGCTAAAAGAAACGTTTAAACTACTTTTAAAACAATAACTTTGATAGCTAAAATAATATTATATCCATTTAAAATTACTCTAATAATCTAGATCAAATATATGTTTAAGATTAAACTTATTTAATTCCGAGAAACAACATTCAGTCCTTCTTCTCATTCCCACAAAACCATATATACTACTTAGTATATGCCCTCGTGTGTACCTAGATATTGTATACGTGTACCACATTATTTGTCACATTGACATCGACATTACCTTCAGCATAGAGAGAACTAAACTTAAACTTGAGCTGGACAACCGCAAAACGCAATAGAATCCCACTCTAATCGGTTTAAACTGAATCAAGTTAATTGTCTTCATACGCTACAAATTAATTTTTGGTTAATTTCCCAATTAATGACATCTGGACTTGACCTTATCCGGCTGACACTGACGACAACTATTTGATAAGTAATCAGCTCTTTATGTACCTTTTGTGCTGACTATTGACTATTTTTTTTACTGTAGCTTACAGTAGATTGTCGGCTTCCTCCTACACGTTTAACTTTAGCTTTTAAACAAACAAATTAACGCAAATACCCGAAATTGTTGAAAATGGGGTTTACTTAGTCATTTTACCTGTTAATTGCTCGGTGTCAGCTTCTGCGATTGTACGCGACGATAACTTCGCTTAAAAACTTGCGTTCTCTTTTCCTCTTGCGCAGGGTCGGTATTTCCGCTCAGCAGCGTTTGGTTGACTGGACTTGTGGAACGCATGTGGCGTGTAAAATAAATGTAGCATACTCTCGGGCTGCCTATGGAAAATATACTAAATGCAAGCGATTTAGGATTGTTTAAGCGTATCTTTAAATGCGGCAGGACTTAGAATATTTGTTCAGAAAAGTCTATTACGACAGGGTCTGAATAAGTCAAGTTTCTATTGATTTTCTAATTTCAAGAAAGTGTCGCTTATCAAGTCTTTATTGTACTTTCTTTAATGCCACAAATGTGATGTTCAGACAGAAACCAAAGATATGCGACAGATTTTTGAATATTTATGGACAGAGCACGTCACGATTTTACATTTTATTTAATTTAGAATATTTGTGAACAAATGGACATCATGAAAGCCCTTGAAAAAGCCAAGTTATTATCGATTTTCTAGTTTCAATCATTGTTTGAAACAACCCTTCTTTGTAGACCTTATTGAATGTTATTTGAAAAGTCTGTTTGTCTGTGAGCATAAGAATATCAGTCCTTTCCCAATAAAACTTTACCAAATGCATATAAATACAACTTTCCAGTTTAATGTTTATGTACAGTTCACAATAAGCTAAGGATCTAAATGTTAATTGATCAGTTTTCGGTACAAATTGCACAAAATACATTTTATTTTACAGTTTTCAAGTTTTCAGTTGCTCGGCGGTGCATTGTTAGGTACTAAACGGCACGCCCCCACGTCCCCGCACTTGTCAATGGTGGGTAGAGGGGGGATTCGGACCCAATTGTTGCTTTAAGTACAAAATTTTTATTGTATCTGGCATTTTGATAATAGTAGGTAACAATCTGATGATCTACTATCTTAAACGAACTTAGTCTAAATCTTAACGATTTTTGCAAGACGGCAACAAACTTTAAAAGTAAACTTAAAGCTTAAGTGTGGCTAACGTTAGAAGTTGTTGTTACGCTCCACAAGTTGCTATCACATGTGCGAATCTCACGCAGTACGAAAGGCATTCGCATACTCCACGGCATCATGGAGTGTCGGAAAGATCTCGAAGGGACCCTCGCTGAGGGCCATGCTATGCACCAGAGTGTCATACACGCGATCCACGGGGCTGGCCAGCAGCAGACGAGCACCGCGCGCCTTCAGCTCCTTGCTGATATCACTCAACGTACTGCAGCCGGCCACATCGATGTGGCCCAGCGTCGAGAAGTCCAGTATGAGAAACTGAAATGAATCCGCCGATTCCATGAATTGTCCTTTAGTGGCCTTGCCACCATTTTGTGTCACCTGTGCATAGGTGGTTTTTGCCCTATTGCTATTACTACTACTGCTCCTGTTTAGACCCACTGTCTCGGTGAGCGCTCGTCGGAAGAAGAGGCTTGTGGCAAAGTTGAGTGAGCCACTATACCGAAAGATGCGAGTCTCCGGCACTTGCATTACATTCCGATGTTGATTCATGTCCATATATATGCCAGGCGCCTCTGGCATGTAACCCAACAGACATGAATAGGGTTTCAGACCTTTTATATACAGGGCCAGCAGCGAGACGCAGACACCAATAAGCAGACTGTAAGAAATAAACAGAGAATATTAATATATATATGTTATTGTCGGATATATAAAGTTCTTAGTTACCCAATATCAATATCAATGAGCACCACACACAAGAATGTGGATATCCAGGTGAACATTTCCAGTTTTCCCTGCTTGGAGAACTTTTTCAGCTCCTTCACTTGCATAAACATGGGCTTCAGGGCCACAATAATGACGCCAGCCAGAACACACTATAAGACAAATATAAATATATACATATATATAACTCCATCTCTCTGCAAGGGTATAAAAATCCCAAATAGAATCATACATACCCTGGGCAAATCACTGAAGAATGGTCCAATCCACATTATGGTGGCCACCACCAACGAAGCGGACACAAGGGATGCTATTTGCGAAACGCCTCCCGTTTGATCTTGAATAACTGAACGGGATAGGGAGCAGGCCATGGGCAGGCATGAGAAGCAACCGCCCACAATGTTACCCACGCCCATAGCAAAGAGTTCCTGATTGGCACGCACCTCGTAGCCATGTTTCTTGGCAAATGTCAAGCCCATGGACATTATAATCGAGTAGGTGACAATGGCAATGGCTATGGAATCGACAGCTACCAAAGGCACCAGATCGAGACGCGGTAACTGAAAGCCCGGCAGACCTTTCGGTATCACGCCCACTGGCTGGACATTAAAATCCACATTGAGGTGACAGAATTTTGATATCAGCGTGCCTCCAATAACAGCGATAAGTTCTCCAGGCAGTGGGAAACGACAGCGTTTACTCAGGCACGGCTTAAGACACTCATTGCAAATGACCATAAAGATAATGATGCCCAGGCAGAAACCAAAATTAACGAGGTTCGTATTTGGAACACCCTTCACCACATCCACAACAGTGTACAGGATCTTGAAGGCGCCCTTATGACGTGGCACCGCTATGCCGAGCACATCCTTTAGCTGTGCAGTGACCACATGACAAGCGGCCGCTGTGGTAAATCCATTCACCAGAGGCTCACTCAGCAAAGAGGCCAGTGTGCCCAGCCTGAAGAAGGACATGAGCAGCTGAAATTTAAGATATAATCGATTAGATTAAAGAGTTATACATTGAACGGATGCAGAGTGAGTTAAGTAAGTGAATTAAAGAAGCAATTGCTAGTAGTTCTAAGAGGAGATAGAAGGTTAAGCATATCTTAAGTAAAAGCTAAATCCATATGACGATAAAAGGGTAGTTCTTATTTCTCTATTCTTATTCTTTGTCAAAATATTTAAAATCATAAAAATATTTGCAGAATATAAATGAATAAGTTAGATTTCAGTTAAAATTATTAAATGATTGAATACATAATACATCTAAGCGCAATTATAGCTAATAATTTCGATTCTATCTCCATATAGTTATTAAATAATCATATGAAAAAGATAAAGCAAATTAAATATTGGTAATGAGTTATCTAGTGCTCTAAAGTAAAAAAGAAACTAGACTATGCGTAAAGATTTAAAATGTTTGCCTAAATTACTAGCTATAATTTCGGAATACTTTAAGGGAACAATGGAGAATGAAGATTGTTTACAGAGTTTTTAAATGATATCTGAGGATAGGGAAAAGATCGACAAGTATATGTCTGGCATTATTTAAATAAATAACTTCAATAATAGCTCGCTACCCAACTGATAACGGAGAATTATTCTACTTAAGTATTCCGCTTGTATAATTAAGCAATTGATAAGATATTCTCACATTGACAGGTGTTTAAATCAGTGCTGATTTCGTGCAATTCTTGAGGTATATTTCACTATGATAACTTTTGAGTGTTTCTTGTATGAGAATTAATATTAAATAATCTTTCCACTCACATTCACAATACCCACAGCCAAGGCTAGTGAAGTGACTACCTCCAGATGTGTGATAATATTGTCAGAAGGTGGCAACATCGTTGTTGTTGTTGTTGCATTTTGTAGCAGCAGCGCTGCTGTTGTTGTTACCGCTGTTGTTGTTGTTGTGGAAAGCGTTGACAGAGACGCTGCCGTTGTTGTGGCTAGCGATGAGAGTGAAGACTCTGTTGTGGTTGTTGTTGTTGTTGTTGCAACATCAGCTGCAGTGGAATCGAAATTCGCATAGGTTAGCACCACCTTTTGAGTCATCATGCTGGCCACGGCGAAGGTGCCGATAGAAATATGCTTTGAGGTGCCGAGCAGCATGTAGACGAGCACCGGAAACACAGCCATGTAGAGGCCATTTCCGGCCGAGACACCGGCTAACATGCCGTAGGCCATGCCATGGGGAATATTCATAATGGCCACCGTGAAACCGGCTATGATATCACCGATAAGATCCCTGCGAAGCGAATACTGTGGCAGCCACTGTAAAATGGGTATGACGCCGGTGAAAAGGGAGAGGAAATTCCAGCCTTGCCAGCAATTTCGCAGTGAGGATGGAATACTCTTGTCTCTGGCCGCATATCCTGTATCCTTGATAACCAGTTCGTGTGTGAGGACATCCCGATGAATGCTGTACTTTGGTTGTATTTTTGGTTTACTTTGTGCGCTTTTACCATTACCATTGTTATTGTTGTTGTTAAGCGGTTTGGTTCTAGAATAAGGAGTGGAAAGATTAGAAATAGTTTAACATAGATTGCTAGCCACAGACTCACTCTGAATTCTCTCCTTCGTTGGGCATTGTGTGCTCCTCTGTTTCTGCAACGACTTCTATAATATCCGTACAGTTGTGAGGTTCCACATGGGTGTCAGTATAGCGATGGGTTCGTAGATCTCTCAGATATTGCACGCTCCTCAGCCGAGCTATACGATCCGCTTCAGTATCTTCTGCTCTCTGAAGCGGTATTAACAAAGTTCCAGCTTCGTTATAAATTTCCGGATCCTCTTCTTGTCGTCGTCGCAGCTGCTGACGTCTGTTCAAGTCTTTCAATTGTTTCCAGGCACATTTACGTGCTGATTTCAGATAATGTTTGGGTTTCTGCATATTTGAACAAATGATTAAAGATTAGTTTAATCTATAAATCTTTTAAATGCTATAAGGAAACCTAACATTGTTGCAAAAATATAGATTTATAGCTATAATAGTACTTGAATGCACTTAGATTACGATCGAGGCAATAATCATATTATTTACCAGTTACAATTGCCAGTTAGATAACTGCAATTATCACCATTCACCACTCACATACAAAGCACGACTAAAGCCACAGTTTGCATAGTACAGAGTATAAATAGAAGCGAAAGTTCCTATATGGAAATTAACACCAATATCTAATTGGTCGAATCATTGGATCAACATGCGTCCAGCAGCTGACTACAAAAAACCTATTAATCATCATACAATATCATCCCAAAAAACTGACAAAATTGAACAGCATTATTTGCTTATCAATCGCGTTGATTACGCATACGCAGCGTTGCCCTTGTCTGGTCAGAATTGTCTATTGACGTCGAGTCTAGTGAAATTGTGCTTATTTTACGTTGATCAACGCGTCGATTATTAATTGTACACACACACACACACACACACACACATCAAACGAATTTTCAGCAGAATTATTTTAGTTTTGCCAACAATCAAATTTGTTAATTGCCAAACAATTTTGGCTAAAAACCAACAGTTAATGCTGTGTATTTGATTTATAAACACCTGCTTTGTAACACCTACAAGTTGGTTACATTTAAGGAGTCTTGCTTATTGCATTATATATTTTTATTTATTTGCAAAAGTCAATAAATGCGAGTAGTTGTCATAGTTATTTTACTGATCAACTAATAGATGTAAACGCAACTCAAGTTAAATTTGATTCTGGGAAAAAATCATAGTTTCTTTTTTAATTTGCGTATTGAATACGTATGTGTAATTAGACATTGTTTGAGATATGTATTTCTTACATATTTGCTCAATATTTACTAGAATTTAATTGCTTTAAAAATAATTAAATATATCGCAAATTGATTAACATATCAAAGAAATAAGTTGCATTACTTATATAGAAGTTTAACTAATTTTACTTCTATTAATATCTTATAAAATACATCATTATATATAAATTTTGTATGATTATAATAAAATCAAGATATAACTATATAACTATCTTATTGTGGTGATAAAAATAATAATTATTTTAATATTATAGAAATAACTATAAAAATAGAAATAGGAGTCCAATACTTCTTAACTTTTTGACTGTAAATTGTGAAAATAACAATAAAAATAATAATAATTGTTATGTAACTAAATTCAAAATAATTATTAAGGCTCACAGTCCTTGTTTAAAATAAATTTAAACACATAAATATTTTGAAAAAACAACAATAATTGTAATTAATTTGTATGCAATTAAACTTGAGTTAAATCTAAATTTACATTAATTAAGAAAAGTACTTAGAAATACTAGTTTTGTCTTCTTTCCATAGCTGGTGGTCTTAAGCAATCTGTTTGACCGTTAGAGGAAATAATTATATTAGGTTGCTGTTTCCAGCGAGAACAGTTTGTGCTAAGTAACATTAAAAGCTGTAAAAACTAAAGTAAATGAACAACTGTGGTTAACCGGTTAGACTAGTCGCTGACTAAGCAAAAAAGCGATTAAATTGTACTTAAAACATTGCCTTGCCACACATCTCACTGCCGTTCCAAAGCGATCTGACGATCTAGTAACAGAACAGCAGTGCAATGTCAAGTTCAATGGCTTGAATGGGTCAAGTAAATGTTATATGTACTTCTATATACAAATATACCATATAGATATATTTATATAGTTGCATGAGAGTACATCGGTGAGATCAATCACGCGACTTTCGTCTAATTACGGTTATTGCGAACAGTTATTGCCTTGATTGCTGTCTGAGATCAAATGAATCAATTGATTTGGCATGATCAATTATGCAGAGAATTAAAGCACATCTTTGCACTTTTCAAATTGTGAAAAATGATCGATCGCCAGTTCTTTCTTAAGTTTCATCTTTCGATATATATAATATTAATTATTATCAGTATATATTTTGGAGTAGAAAATCTATGCAGCCTTTTTACTATTAGCAATGAATACAGGGTATTAATATGTGCTAGAACAGCATTACGTATTCAAATTATTAGTATTATTTTTGTTTGTTTTTTTCATTTTCAAGCTTTGCAAAATTTGTCAAGAATTTTTTACGGAAATTAGAAACCCCTAGAGCTAGAAATTTGATGTGCTGGCAAATAGTACATTTAGTGCACAGTGCTATGCAAAAGTATGCATGCGATTTTGAATCAGACATATGTTAAAAATGTGTTCAATGCAATTTTGAAACATTTTTAATTTTATAATATTTTTGTCTATCTTTTTTTTTTAGATTTAATTGTAATAGCTTCCGCTTTGCCTTGACTTGGTATCAATGCCATTTGTTTGTCCCCAATTAGTTACATATCTATACGGTTATTTTTGGATGACAGAGCCGTTAATTAACTCACGTCCAACAAACAGTTAAATACAGCTTTATAGGCAGCAACTTTGATAATAATTTCGTATTTGTTAACGCAAAAATAATGAGTAATAAAGACATAAAAAACAACAGGGGAATAAACTTAGGCAGTAGTCGACTATAAAATATCCTGCATGAAGTTTAAGCTTAGAGTAAAATTACCAATAAAGAGCTAGGAATGTAGGAAATTATAGAATTGAGGATATACTAGACTAGTATATATATACTAATAGTTTTAGTAGAAATTCATTAATTTAACTAATAATTATAATTTCTCTCTGATTAAAGCGAAAGTTAAGCGTACAAATTGCTCATACCTTTTGTCGTAATATAGCACAGGGTATTCACCGTAGTTAAACACTGTACATTAGCTTAATTGGGATGCCCCTGGGCGGCTTTCAATGGCGCCGTACGCTTTCCCATTAGTTCTACTAGCCAAATACTTAGCAACCGGTTATTTTTTCAATTTTTTTCTTGTGCCTGGCTTAAATGGATTTGTTGAGGGCAACCGTTTACAACTATAACAGATGCATAACTACATTGTGGGGTAGGTGTTAAATGTTGTGTAATGCAACAGGGCGGCGAAAAGTAAAAGCGAAAAAAATATATATATATATATAGATATCTCTTGTGGATTCTAGTATGGGGTGTGTCAAGTGGTTTCTCAGTCTCTCTCCTTATCAAATATTGCCCACTTCTGCGTATCAGTACTTGTGTATCAAACTCATTAATCAACCATTTTTTTTGGGGGGCCAAAACAAGAAAAACAACACATCAGACATCTGACAACAGATTGGCAAGTATTTTCCATTCGTGGCTTGTCCACTTGCTGCCATTGGTACACAGATAGGCGGATCTGTAGTCCTTATCAGTTTTGGAGGGCCTTCAAAAAGTTATAAACATTTTGTACCTGCTCAAATCACATGATATACCAGCATTATCTCGATGGCAGATCAATGATAACATAGGTAGCATATCATAGTATAGATACATATAGACAATTACGTACTTCAGTCATTTTCACTGAACTTTACACCTGACAAAGTTTCTATAGAAAACTCGTAACACCTTTGTCGCACTATATAATAGAACTAAAACTGAAGACAATTTTATCCGCTGCAGCAACTTAAATAGATCTATATTATATCTGCCGGAGCAATATATTTGTCTGATCTCGTCTGATCTGTCTCACAAACAGTTCCTCAACCAACTCGATGATGATGATGATGATGAGAGCAGAGCTGATAAGACGTTTTTGTGACTTGCGAAGTATATAAAAGAATTTCGAGTTAAATATTTGCTTGGTTCTCTGTAATTTATTATATCAATATACTCAGTAAACCTTTTTACAACGTCAAATTTTGAAGTCTAGCAAAATTTTACCTACACTTTTTATTTGTACATTTTACAAATTGTTTGTATTTAAATTTAAGTTTTATGTTTTGAGTTCCAGATATGCTAATTACAGGCAAGTTCTTTTAGCCAACTTTCTCTTTCGAAATGGCAAATTCAAATTCATTCATAATATTAGAATGAGCAGCTGGTTTTTATCTATTTCGCCAGCTATTTATAGCATATATGGTTAAAAAAAAGTAAAAATTAGTTTCTTCAAGTCAATCATAAATGCCACTAAAGGTTGCCTGTTGTTTATACAGCTAATATACCCATTGCAATTCAATTGATACCGGGTATATTGATGGGCTGACAACATAGCAACCTTCGAACTTTAAATTTTCCATTATCGCTGATATTTGCAGGCGCTTACCGTAGACACAAGTTCAAAAGCAATTGCTCATTATGAAAGCCTTAAGGTCGCTTACCAAAAAAAATATGAGTAATCAGCTAGACAACAACAGCAAAGAGAAGAAGAACAACAACGATAGTCGGTATGACAATAACAGGAACAATAACTGAACGTGATAATGTCGAAACAATTAAAAAAAAGAAAGAAAATACAAACAGAGTGTAGCTGTTTGCGGGTCTGTTGCGAATGGGTTTAATAGGGCTGTGGACTGGAACTCGAGCCCCGGGGTCTGTTAGCTTATCAACCAGAGCTTGCCAACTTTGTATTTACTGTTTACGTACATGCAACAGTTGCATGTGAGCTCATCGATTTCAGATATGCATGTCATAAAATTATACATATACGTGTAATCCCCAAGTAGTTACACTCTGTATCTGTTAGATACTTTGGTCAGGCAGCGGCATTCGGCTTTGATTTAGCTGGAATTGCTGCTGTGCTTGGATTTATCGATTGTTTATCGCATTTATTGTTTCGAGTGGTCAACAATTTCATTTTCACTTGACAAAAGCTTGTTTCCACTTGGGCACGCATCAAAGTTATGACAATCTTATAGTAGAAACTGAAGTAAATAAATCAATTGGGGCATCATTCAATTGACATACTTGGATGCCCACGATCTCTATCGCTCTCTCTCTCTCCTCTCTCTCTCTTTCTTTCTCTCCCTTTCTGTAAAGCTCAGCTTTTATATGTGTATACACTGTAATACAATGGGAATTCTGGTATTCCTATGTTTAATCATTTTTATTTACTTTTTGCTTGTATCTATTACAAAATATAATTGGAATTCAGTAAAGTTACACCATAAGATTTCAATATATATATATTTTCTTAACTTATCTAGAAACAAATACGTGTAATACATTTGTGTAAATCTTTTATAAACAGTAAATAATTGAACTTATCTGCTCTCAACTCTAAAAAGAAGCAGAAGAACCCAGTAGGAAATAATAAAGAAAGCTTTTCTTTTTATTTTGTCAATAATTTACAAAGTTTATTAAACTTTTAACTTAAATCAATTATAATTATTATCTGGGATAGAGTATAAAAAGTTGTTGTCTAGAAATCTATTAAAATTTGCACTTTTTCACGCTTGTAAATTTTGCTTTGTTGAAATTTCTCAGCGAAACTTTGGCAGGTGTTAACTGTTTTCATGTTTTGCCTAAGTGAAATTCTCAATAATGCCAAGTTATACAGACAGATAAATGAAATTCTTTAAGCCAGTCCCAGACGATTTGGCCGGTAAATGGTACGACAAACAGCTGACTGGTTATTCGATGCGGTTGAGTTTGCACCGGAAAACCCCCGCTTTGGAAATTTGGGTTGTCAACACGCAAGGTAATTGACCAGACAAAGTGTGTAAAAGCACAAAGCAGATAAGTGTTAAGCTTGCCAACTAGACAGTGGTATACCCTGTAAGTAAATTATATACATACGTCCGAAATAAAACAAGTCTTACTGCCTAATACTAGTAAACCAATATACTTGAGTCAAACTTTGTGTACAGGGTATAAATTAAATGCGACAGGTTGAAAACAAAAGCGCGAAAGAAAAAATGAAATAACGTACAGAATTAAGCTTAGTATAAATCAGGTGCATTTGCACTCGACCGATGGTGATGGTCAAGGCAAAAAAAGAGAACGGGAGAGCGGAACAGAGTGAGAGAGAGAGAAAACGAGAGCGCGCAACGAATAGCGGCAACTAAAACACAAGGCAAAAACAAAAACAGAAAAAAAATTGACAATTAATTTGATTGCCCCAAATTGAGAATGAAGCGGGCGAAATAAATCGAAATCGGAAGAATTGAAATTTTTGATGGGTCCCGTGACAGCATAGAAATTGCACAAAAGAAATTACTTAAATGGTGCTTAGCTCAAAATACATATATTTACATAGTAGCTTTTAGCCTAACAAGAAATGTAAAGAAATGTTTTTGGCATTTGATTTAGTTGCTAACTAACAGCACTTGTTATTGCGTTTTGTTGTTGTTTTTGTAATTTGGTATTGTCACCTTCAGCTTTTGATAGCGCCAACTGTGTTGTTGTTATTATAGTTGTTATTGTTGTTGCTATTGTCGTCACACTTGTTGCCAATAAAATGGTGATTAACACTTATTGTGCGCGTGAATTGAACAGATTGAACTTTAAATATGTATGTACAATATACATTGTGTGTATCTATATAAATATATGTTAGAAAATAACTTTAAAACTCACAAATTAATGCTAATCAATTGCAATATTTAGGTAAAAACAATTTCTATTATGTTAGTTTTCAGCTTTGTTATTTAACCGCTTCGCTTGGTGGTCAATATGACGCTACGTAAAGCGTTTGTTGCTGCCAAAAACGCTCGCGCCAAAAACAAACACACGCACGCACAAAACGTAGCAGCTAGCGACACCAACAACGAGAGTGACAGCGACAGCGACAACAACGTCTTTCGAGTGACCCACTGAAACTGAAAGCACGCGCGATATAAAACTACGTAGCATGCGAAAGCTTTTCAAAGCTTGCGTAGCTTTGATGCTATTTTATTGGCGACGCTGCTGCCTGCTGTTGCCATTGTGTTGTTGTTGTTTTTGTAACTGCTGCTGAGCAACTTTGCGAATTACACTGATTTTAAATATATTAATATATATACAATTAATGAGCACTATGAGCACATAAATGTTTTGAGCAACAATTTGCATATTTTGATTTGTTTCATTCAATATTTGGCCAATACGTTTTTGCATTCACGCAGCTGGTTGAGCACACTGGCGTTGCCACCTGGTTATATCTGAAAAGTTGGCAGGTTCATTACAAACAGCTGTTCAAATTGAACAGTGGTTCAGGTATAAGGGATTAATTGAAATTGTTGTAAGGTTGTTCTACCAGAAGCAGCTATTATAAAATGAGAAACAAAAAGAAGCAAAGAAAATATCGAAAATAAGTACTGTAATGTATGGAAAATATGTTTAACGTATATTATACGCTGTTAATAGACGCAATATAGTAACAGATATAAACAAATTAATAATAATTTGCATAATTATGTATATTGGCACTTAGTTTTACTAGAAATTGTTATAGTACAAAGTTTAGTTCACACAGTTGGCGAGCAAACAGTTATTAAATTTGATTTGTTTACAAGTTTGTTTTTCGTGGATTTCAAACTTTCCACTTTTTGGTAACACTGTATTCATGCCTACTGGCAACACCCTCCTCACAACTGAGGCGCCATTACAATTTAAATCAAATCAAACAGTCTGGCAGCTCCATAAGATTTCAAATAAACTAATTAGGATGATAAAATGTTTCGGACATGGTTTTTACAATTGGCTGTGCAACATAATTCTAGACTTGCTACCTTATAGGCTGACAAGTAAGTATTTTTCTTGTTGGCCATAACATAATAGATGAAATGTGAGTTATTTGTAGAAACACTTCGGAGACACGTTGCCTCGTTGAAGGCGCCAAGTTTAAACGGTAAGTGTTTGCCTCGTTCTTGTCCTTGCCCTTGACAGGTACAGGTTGCAGCAGTAGCAGTACTTGGTTAATTTGCATACAAGTTGCACGCGTGACAACATATAAAATGCGGAACAGAATTAACAGTTATGCGAGCACAGCAGCAGCTCCCAGCTCCCAGCTACCACCTCCCACTCTAAATGAGGCGCCCACACGCAGACGCCTGACCTTGTCACGCTTTATTACAACAGCCCACAAAATCAGCATATAAACATGCAAAGTGTTTAGGCGGCGTTCGCCATTTGCCATTTGCCTTAAACTTGTAGTTAACAGGCCCAATGTGTAATGCAAACAAACAAGCCAAATCAAAATTTCAACAACACGCAACAAAGCCCAAAAATATTGTTAATACAGAAGCAGGCGCTAAAATCTCGTTGCCGCGTTGTCTACTCAAAACAAACAACAACTGTGGGGCAGGTGCAACTGCGAGTTGCCACAGTCAGGTGATGTTGATTGTTCCTGTCTAGCTGCCACTTTTGCTTTCCCAATCAATTTTAAACATTTAAATACAGTCTTCTTTAGCTTCTAGTCAGGGAATCAATATCGAAACGATTACCAATAGAAAAATAGAGTAGTCTATGCAATGGAGAATGAATCGAAATCTATTCCTCGAATGTTCATACAAGTTTTTCAAATTTTGAAAAAGTATATAGTAGTTCTTAATTCTTGCGTTTATTTATTGATATTATTTATGTGCAATTTTTAGTACTCATTAAACTCATTGCTTCGTTTTTGTTGCAAGTAAGCAAATAGGAAAGAAAAGATCAAGCCATGTTTGTATTTTGTAAATATCAAAAAATATTCAGCAGACAAATATAGGAAATAAATGATCAAAATATATGTATGCATATTGTAAATGATAAAGAATATTTTGATTTTTAGTCATATGTTGGTTTTACTATTTAGAAACAATAGACAATAGCTTATTATTAATCATAGAACAATGTACTTTAACAAATTCTTGGTCCACGTAACGTAATTTAAATATGTTATAAAGCGTGGGGCAAAAGTAATCACCCTACGGGAAAACGTTATAACTTCGCAAAAATAAATGGAAACAATTATTCCGCGTTCTTGGGGAGTTAACCGATTCATGGCTTGTCGATTTTGTATTCTGCGTTTGTTTACTTTAAAACCGAATTGACATTTGACCCCATGCAATAGTTATAGCGTTCTCCAATAGTCTGATTACTTTTGCCCCACACTGTAGAACAATGTTAACCAGCAATTTCTTAATCCGCGAAACGTAACATAATTGAAATATGTTATACATATGATGTACATATATAATTATTTCAAACTTACTTTGGCATATTAGAAACTTATGTAAATATACTTATATGTATTTTTCCTTTGCCTTAACAAATTTGATAATTTTTTGAAATATTCATTGCATATTTTATTGAAAATGAATTTATTGTATAAAATAAATTAAGTTTTAATTAATTGAAATTGTTTCGGCATAATTAACAAGTTTTGTGTTGGTTACGGCTAATCCGCTAATACCGACAAACGCTTAAGGTATGAATCCCTGCTTCTAGTGATCCTACCAAATTACGTCATGTGGCAGACACTCCAAGGGCTCACACACATACACACACACACACGGCAACACACACATATGGCGTCTTAAATGTGGATAAGAGCAAACACAAACATACAACAACTTAGGCAGCAGCATCTCACCAAGCAATCAAGCTCATCATTATTATACACAACATCATCATCGTCGACACCAGTCATACTCAACGTAGCGTGTGTGTGCATCAGCAGCAGCAACAGCAGCAACAACAACTACATCAGCAGCAGCAGCAGCAACAACAACAACAGCGACGTCGACGCCGTTTGACGGCAACATCGAGAGCTGCTGCTGGTGGCAAGCAATTCGCAGATTTTACGTTTCAGTTTCGTGCAAAACGTGGAAGCGGCTGGTCAGCTACTAAAAGCACAAAAGAAAAAAATAATAAAAGGAAAATTCAGTCAAGAAAACTCACTAAAAGCGGCTAGAAAAATCGCAAATAAAAAAATAAAATCAACTAATCAACCAAACGCGAATGTCTGCCACAAATTTCAAATAATAGCTAAAAATTTATTAAATAAAATATATATAAAAAATAAGCAGAAAAATTTGCATATTGCAATTGTTAAATGCATTCAACAGACTCCGGCTAAGCGCGGCCTAGTGTATTTGGCAATAAACCGGATATTCTAGATCTCCAGATCGCCGTTGTCATCGTCAATAGAGTTAACTGAAATACACAAAGCCAGCCGAAAGAGTTGTAAATCAAAAAATAAAAAAAACAAAGCGGTACAATTGTCCATAAGTAAAGACAACAATAAAGCGGGCAAAAAGTGACACAATTAAACGTTGTAAAAACACCGTTGGATTGTCTTTAATCTGTAGCAAATTGTAGCTATATACATACACCGATATACACACCTATCTATCTACCTACCTAGCAGCCACCTATCTCTGTGGCCAGCTGAGCAGCGCTGAGTGTTAAGTTTATTTCTGTTTGCGGGCAAAGAAACAAAAAAAAAACAAAAAATAAAAGTCGGCGGAAAAGCAAAGAAAAAGATCGCGCACGCTAAAGTAACATATTTATTTTTAACAATTTCGCAAGCGTTCAAATTTTGCTCCAGCGAAAAAATCATATATACATATATAATATATATATATATATATTTATATCTATACTGATACTGAACTGTATCGTCAGACCGACAGACAGACAGATAGATGGACAACAACAAAAAAATAGGCGATCTTTAGGAGAAACCAAACCAAAACAACAACAAAAAATCGGCGGCGTACAAAAGGGAAACGCGGGACGACAGAAGCTGTTAAAAATTAGTTGAGTGAGTAATCGTTATACTTTCAAGTGTAAAAAAAAATAACAAAAAAAACAAGAAACTACTATAACTATAGTATATATAGTAATATGTATGTTTGCTTTCCAAAATGTGTTCTGGCAATCGTATAATTACCCGTATGCATTTTAGCTAATTAAGCTTGTTAATTAGCTTAAGTTTTTGGTTAAATGCAAAGTTTTCTACGTAAACTAAAGATTTTACGTCGAATTGGGTTTTAAATAATTACTTAACATTTTTTTTCTCTTTTCTGTAAATTTGTGAAACCTTTAGAACCTAAAGCTGGCATTTCAAAGATTTTTTGTAACAATTTCCCATAGCTTGGCTCAAATATTTAGCTTGTTTTATGTTAATATACTTAGGCCCGTTTTCTCATCTTCCCGATACAGCCAACTTTATGAAAATGTTATATATGTCCATATAAATATAGGAATTAACATATTTCGTTTTCTCATCTTGCCCCTTTCAAAATATTTAAAGTTTTTAATAATGTGACATCTCAACTAAAACAGAGTAGGCTAATGTTAAGAACTTACAGAGAGGATGATCTGCCCTGTAAGTTATCGAGAGGCTGGCACTAAATGTATGACAAGAAAATCAAATTTCTCTTATGGGCAGGCTTATCTACACTAGGCAAGATGAGAAATCGGCCCTTAGACTTGTAGTGCTGTTAAAAACTTATGCAGAAGTTCTTTTGTCTTGTTAGAATATCAAGATCTGTTAATAATAATATGATTATTTACAATTTTAGCTAGTTCAAAGTTTTCTATTATTCTATTTTTGAGAATATTCCGATACTATATTTATGTAAAAAAGTATTCTTACATTAAATTTTAGCTATTAGACTTAGCTCTTAGAATATCTTCAGTGTTCAGTTTCATCTTCCAATTAAATATTCGGGATATCTAAGAACTCTTCTTAAATTGCCTCACATTGACAAGTATGAAGTGTAGTAGTATAAGTAAGTTTTGCTAAAATATTTAGCTTAAATTTTTACTGCATCTATAGACAATTAAATACTTATCCAGAGATTCTATTGTCTTGTTAGGATATCAATTTTATTTTAGTAATTATTATATATTTTTTAGAATTTACAATACCAACTACTTTTAAATTTTTTCTATTTTTCTATTCCTGAGAATATTCTGATTTTACATATAATAAATTATTCTTATAGTATCTTTGGTCTTAGAATATCTTCAATATTCAGTTTCATATTTTTATTAAGCATTCGGAATAGTTATCTAATACTAAAAGCTCTCTGAAAATTGCATTACATTTACAACTCCCAACTTTTTATGCATTTTTTTTGTAGTAAGCTACATATTTGTACTACATATTTTGCGTAGTTTTAACCAATTTAATGTCCCCGTTAGTTCTTACCAAATTGGGGTCATTTCAGAAACTTCATTTACGCATTGAAAGTTTCTCTCAACACAGAACAACAACTAGCACAAGGACACCGGAAATATTTGCTCTATAAATATAAAACAAAACCATAAATCTTTTTCCCTTTCTGCCACACACACACACACACACACACACAGTGCAAGTACCCCAACAATATTACAATAACAACATGAATTCGTTGCCGCGTCGTGAGTTTTACGGTTATATTTGGTGGCATTATTTTTGATTGTTATTGCGTTTACGAATATAATGGAGAAGAGTCACCTTCGGAACAACAATCTCTGTTTTTTTTTTGTCACAATATGCAATAATATTTCATGCTGCGTCATTAATTAATATGGCCACACTTATTCATAATTTGCCTCTTCCTCGCTTTATATTTTCCCACTGTCGCTTAATGATAAACCAAAAATTTCGGTACATTAATAATCGCCTACGGCAAATTTTGGAAATTCTCAGAAAAAAAAAAGAAATAGAGAAATGACGATGATAATATGACGCTGATGTTGTTGTTGTTGCTGTTGTTGTTGTTGCTCTACTTGCCGCCAGGGGCGCATAATATTTATAGGCATAAACATGCAACGATTTATAACACAAATCGCATCACATTGCTCTTAATTAATTAATCATATAATTTATTAAGCGCTGCATTCGGAGGCGTAACAAATTAATAAATGTTGCAAGTTTCTATATAAATTTCATTGCAAAGTTCTTGAACTTTGTCCGCGATAATAATTAAACAATAATTCTCTTCAAATTTAAAAGTTATTTGATAATGTTCTATATAAATCAGGGCCAACGATCTGGCTGAATGTGAAGGTGTGTGTGTTGATGTCCCACGGGGACAGTTTCATAATCCGATAGGAAAATATATTTCAACAATAAAGAAAAACGAAACGAAATATAAACTAAATTAAGCAATAAATAAGCAGGGGGGGAACCTGTGACAAGTGGTTGGGTTTTTCTATTCATTACGGTATACTATAATGATGGCTAATTCGCTGTCTAATATGTGAAAAGTGTTTAATTGGAAAATGTTCAAGTTATTCTTTGGCTCTAAGACAGGGTTTTGTGGCTTTTGTGTTTGGGTTTAAAATGATGAATTCGATTTGTGAATACTGCAAAAATTGAATCCCAGATTCCCATTTGATTCAGGGAGATTGAGACGAGATTGAGTTTTCTTAAAATTATTGGCAAATTTTCTAGATAAGAGCTAAGATTTATAAACTTTGCCACAGAATTTGACAGTTCAATTTGGCACTTTATTTTATATATAAATACATTTAATTATATTCCTTGATTTGCTTCAATCTTTTACTCTTTTTTGCTAACTTTTGTTTGGCATGTTCAAATATATTGATTACCTGACGTTATTATTTGTTTTTTGTTTTATTTGCAATACTTTTGTTTTTATTTATTCCTCTTAATTTTTATGGTGCTTTCCCATTCACAAAAAAACACCAATAAAATACGAAAAGAGTGCTAGCCACCGGAAGATTAAGCAACATTCAACAATTTGCTTGCCAACAGGCCAACGACGACCCCAATTTCCATTTCAATTTTTCCATTTTGGCAGCAGCCGCCCAAGGTGAATGCGGGACAAGAGGTGGGGGGTACGTTTTGTGTGGCGGGATCTCCAACATCTGACTGACGTTGGTTCTTCCTACTCTCTCTCGGAATATATATGTATATATATATATATACTTATATATATATATCTGTATCTGTATCTTAGTAGTATAGACGGCATTTGTTTGCTCTTGCGCTAATTTACAGGCCGAGTGATTGTCTACAATAATTTTGAAAAATTGTTCTCAAAACTTTGCACTTTGCCTCTGCAAACTACAATAACAATAACAAATATACATATAAATGTTTATATATGTAGATTTCGAGATACTCAACTTTAAGTTATATTTCCGCACTTTTAGTTGCGTTTTTAGGCGCGTAGATAAATAATTTTGATTGACAGCAGCCGTTCATAAAATGAATGTATGTATGTCAGAATGTATTCATATAACATATACGAATATATGTGAGTAACAACATTTTGACAACAATCGTAAACATACCAAATAATTTGAACGTTCAATGCTGCTGTCTTACAATAATAATAATAATAATAATAGAATTTAAAAACAGATTTCTTTGTTTTCGTTTGGTTCTAATTGCAAAAACCATAACAATAATATTTTGTCGACATTTAAAAATTTTAACTATTACTTGTAAAATATATATACTTATATATATGTACATGTATGTATTTTCTTGGTTTGTTCAGTTTAAAATATGAATAATAAGAGCGCTGACAGACTGTCTGGAGACCTAGTTGTTGCCCTCTCAACAGTTGATTGATTTCTTTGTTGTTTTTTCCGCAGAATCGATATTAATATTTATATGGATTTTTTCTTAAAAATAATTCTTCTTTGTTTTCAAGATCTTTGTAAAATTTCATTTCATGCATTTCCATTAATCGAAATAAATCTTTATTGCATTTGCTTAAATACTTTTCTTTGTTTTTAACAAAATGTCTTCAAGTCTTAAGTGCCGCCATCTAGCGTCTGAAAGTGGCTTTAAGCCACAGGAAAAACATTCATTAACTGGAAGTTCAAACAAAGCAGCTGGTAATCCATTATCCTTTGTCCAAGTTTTTGTATATCCAGCCTTGATTTGTTGACTAATCATTCACACACACACACACACACACACACATATTTGGGAAACCCAAGTACAGCCTCCATTAAAGCATTTTTGGGGGCAATATGACGATTTCTTTAGTGCTCGTGTCGTCTAGTATATTTTATTACGGGTACAAACAATTGAATGCATTTGCTATTACATGGCTGTTGTATAGCACATGCCCCAGATATGAATACGAGTCTGAGCATGAGTCCGAGTAGAAGGTAGTGCTTAAACAATAAAAGCCACTCATGCCTGTCCTATAGCTATAGTTATTGATTTCTCATACCCTGTACAACAATGGGAATAGGTAAAATTAAACTATGCCTGTGCTTGCTATTTGAAATCTTGCATTTATTTTGTATTTTACAAATTGTTAAGATTATTACACAAATAGGAAATCTAAGAATAAAGTCTAAATTTGTAGCTTACACTAAAAATCCTTAAAATTTCAATATGATTGCTTGACAAATACACATCTTATAAGGTATCTGTCAGTCATCCACTGTCTTTTAAGAGTATTACATGTTATTCATCAACTTTTTGCATATGTGCCGCATTTGTAGTTGTAGTTATATGCACGATTGCCATTTGATGACTTGGACCTGGGGGCTGTTGAGCAAACTTTTCAATTAAATGCATCTGCATTAAGGCCAGACACAAGAGTAGACGGCATAAGGTTGACCCAGTCGATAAACTCAATCCAGCGAATGTCTTTCTTTGTGTGTTGCCATCAAATTGAATCAGAAATGCGTTTATTGTTATTATTAATAAAATTATTATCTTAATAGAAACTTACATACATATATGTATTATTATGTACTCAGTATTATGATTGCTCTGCTTTGCTGTGTGTCCCATTGTTGTCTACCCTTTGACACATAAGTCAATTTTCCTCGACAGACACTGAGGCCATTGTCTCTTTTCTTCTAGTCTAGTACTAGGAATGAGTGCGTGTCACGAGTTTTCCTAGAGTAAAATAGTCTTTTTCTAAAAGTTATCTTTTAATTATACATATTACACCCCTATTTTTATTTATTTAGTTGAGTTCTCCTCACGACACGCTCCCATCTCTAGTCTCTGTCTGTCTTTTGTGCGCGTTTGTCAACTTGAAATAGGGCCATAGGACACTTGTTGATTGCTGCTGTAAGTTCTGGTATCCGTTCTTCCTTTGTTCTTTCTACTTTACTCTCCCTCTGACTTTTCTGGTTTTTGCCCCGTGGCAATTTCATTTTGCTTTCAATTTACGCGCACGACCAGAGCTGTCATTCTGAAATATACGAAAGACGTTTCCCATTCCAACGATTGGTTAATTAAACGGCAATGCAAAGTGGCACAAAAATAGCTCCAAAGCTCGACAGACAATGCCAAAGTGTCAATTAAAGCCTTTAATCAGAGGCAAGCGATGAAAATGCACTTCAATTGCACTTGAAATGAGGGAATTAATGAATGCTTTATAGATATATTGTAAGCTAATGAAAGGAAATGAATTGTTGATACACGTAAAGGAGGCATAATTATTTTAATCAAATATTTGCATGCCTTAAATATATATTATAATTTAGGGGAAGAAAAGCACGTATTTATAATTTTAATATTTTAGTGGAATCAATGCATATTTTAAAGATGTATCCAACGATAAAATCTAGACAAGGCAAACGTTTAATTATAATAGGAAAATCAAGCAGTCTGAAGCTGAATACAATATGTAGAATAGTTAAAAATTAATATTTGATTTTTTAAATCTGCACTTTGTTCTATATATTTCACTCTTAGTTTAAGGTCAAATCGATGTGCGCTTTATACGAATTCTTAATGAATATTGAAGAATACCTCGTAAAGAGTTAAGATAGGTTTAAGAAAATGTACTTTCCTTTTAGTGAAGGAAGGTTCTGGGTATTAAATATTTATAGCAGCGCCTTCTACACATATTGTGCTGTCGTCAGCTGGTGCCTCCACAAAAATAGAGTGAATATTTATAGAGCAATCGTTTATTCGTTTACACTGCACATTTGATGTCAAATAAGAGCTAACCAGCGTCTGTCAATCTGTCTATTTTCAGCAACAGACACAACAGCAGCGCCAGCGCCAGTGACAACAACAGCAGCATTAATAGTAGCAGCAACAAGGGTAGCAGTGGCAGCAGCAGTGACAACAATTGCAACAATGTCGACAGCAACTTGCGCACGCTTCTGCACACCGTTGACAGGCGGCAACAAGACGACGTCAGTAACGTCGAAAGGCGGCTCCACATCAAAATTGACGGCAGGAACCGGAAGCAACATGACGTCATCGTCAGTACTGCAGCAACAGCAGCAACAGCAAAAGCAGCAGCACAAGAAGAAACAGATTCCAACAAATACCACAAATGACATGAACACAGAGGCAACATTCACATTCAAATTGGGCCGTGCCTCAGATGGCAGCAATGTCAATGGTGGCAGTCACAGTGTCGCCTCAAGTGAATCATCAGATCCTTTGGAATCCGATTATAGCGAGGAAACCGAAGAAGAAGAACAGCAGCAAAAGCAGCAACAGCAACAACAGAAGAAACAACCACAATCTAAACACGTCAGTGTCAGCAGTCGCAGCAGCAGCAGCGCAACAACAGCATCTGTGGACAATGATGGGGACGAGGTGGATGATGAGGAGGATGCAGATGATGGAGACGGTCATGATGGGGAGGATGTGACCAACAACGATGATTCCGATGAGAGTGAACAGGACGATGGCAATGAAACGGATGACGAGGAGACTGACGATGATTCCGAAGAGAGCAGCAGCGTTCAAACCGCAAAGGGTGTTCGCAAATATCTCCTGGATGATTACCAGATTATCAAAACAGTCGGTGAGTGCCAGAATTGCCATATGCCATATATACTGATTGATGTTGCCCCCCCTGGCGACCTTCAACCTGCCAGCGTTAGTTCTGCTCGCGGACCTTCAACTTGAGTTATCGTTGTGTTTTTAGTTCGATTAACAATCCCACAGTCGCGATATGTTCGTGTTTATTTGTGTTTTTTGCATGTTTAAATTGGAGCTATCAAAACAAATCTGTTCCTAGGTCGGTCTAGTATGAGTCAAGGCTTATGACAAAGCATAAGCAATCGGAGAAGACGGGGGCATTAACATATGTGAAATAGATATTATCCGAATGTAAACGCATAGGAAACGAGAATATAACATTTGCTAGAGATATTTTAGTTTTGAATACGAATCTGTGTGATGTCTAAGCTAATGGAATGAAGCTGTTAGAATTTGAGATCTAATTAAATAAGTTTAACTGAAGAACTTAATGAATGCTCTCTGATGTTTACTAAATTTGAATATATTCAATATGTTTTTGGGTGAAATTATGTTAGATCTAACAGAACTAATATGCATTCGGTTTAGATCACTTTAAATAAGATATGTTAAAGAAATATCAGGAAGATTTTAAATTAGAATAATGCTCTAGACAAATCCATAAAAAGTTTTGGATTCGAATGATAATGTTTTAAATATAATTTAATTAAGTTAAATGAATAATAGATTATATTATATTATATAAAAAAATCTGATAGATAGATAGATAGATTTAGATATCGGTTCGTTTCGGATGAAAAGATGTAAGATCTAATGAGAAATGGAACTGAGTTTTATCTAATGATGCTAGAGATATAAACTTCACTTCTATATAAAATACAATCGAATATATGTATGATTTTGAGATCTATTAACAATACAATATCTTTCAAAAAGTAAAACACTCAATTAAGCGATAAACTGGCCACACTTAACAATACTTTACGGCTAAATATTTATGTTTGGAAGCCATAATACTCTTTTAAAAACAACCATTAAAATGTATACTAAATTTGGAACATGTTTTTGTGA
Source organism: Drosophila histrio (assembly GCA_958299025.2). Taxonomy (NCBI): domain Eukaryota; kingdom Metazoa; phylum Arthropoda; class Insecta; order Diptera; family Drosophilidae; genus Drosophila; species Drosophila histrio. The sequence continues at coordinate 18,029,998 of OY729166.1, read as the reverse complement.
ATTAAATAACAAAGACGAAAAAGTAAATACTTGAGGCACGTCAAAATAATGGAAAACCCATAAAAAATACTTAATTATTGGACAGTAATTGCCACCGACTACGTAGGCTCTCATTCATGATCCAAAAAAACGTTCTAAATTTAGAACCGTTTTCTATACGATATATACACATACGTATGCGTATTATATTGATGCTTAAACTAATTTAAACGCTTTGTGAAAATACGCAAGCAGCTTTATAAAACCATGAGTACAATTATCTTGGACGTCTGCGGTGCGAAATACTCATAATAATCATAAGACGAACACGGTACGATGCCCAAACGCCTTCAATTTGCGTAATCAATAAGAATTTATTTGCGTATAAAAACAATAAAAACTAATAGAAAACGAAACAAAGCGAAAACCGTCGGAACAAAGGCAGATTAAAGCGTAAAGAAATGCATAAAAAATGAGGTAATAAATATTTGAAATCAAATTTAAAATGCTATTTTCAAAAGTAAACTAAAAATGGATAATATTAAGCATTAGATTACACTATTCAGGTAATTAAATGGGCATTAAAAATATTATCAAAAGAAGTCAAAACTAAACAAAGCAAATATTTTTGGGGGGGCGCATATAAGAAACTAATATAAAACCATCCCTAGTCGGAATCTGACTTGTGTGTTTTTTTAATATTACTAAACAATGTTGATTATAAAAGCCACAAAAAATACTTTTAGACATCTTTTAGTACAGTTTCCCGTATACAATTCTGGCTCTATTCTGTCATTACCTAATCAAAATTACTGAGCTGACCAAGAGCTGAAATAAAATGCCTCAGCTGTTTTTCCGGTGCAAATACATTTGGAAAATTCCTCAATCATCAACTGATATCCCACGGCGTATGAGTAATCCCTCTTTTCCGTCCTAACACCTCACCACACAACGGATGAGTAATCTTGCATTAATTTCAAACAATTGCCAGACGAAAATATCACACATAATCCCCATTACTATTGAGAAGATGGAGAATCAGAGAAGTATTCGTAAAAAGTAAATAAACTTGAACGGATACTCGATGCCCAGGTACGCAATTAATGACGCTGAGTCACGCGTCTACCTTTTGGGGTGTAAGTGGCAAGTGGCAAGTGGCAATAGGGAAAATCTCTCTGTAAGGAGATGCCTGATGTGGCAACCTGAACGAAAAACAAATATACCAATGAGTTGGGCGAGTAGAGGGAATTTGTTGAATTGCAAAATTGTAACTACATACAGTTTCGGATTTTTGCTAGAAATTCATTATAAATATTTGAAATTAATGTTTGTTTAAAATTTCATTGATTAGATGAACACTGAATACAAGTTAAACCCCCCAAGCCACCACCACCAGAACCACCCACAATTAAGAAATAGCAAACCACAAAACATGGCCCGATCGATGGCCGTTGATGCCTTTACGAGTCTATTGTGAAATGTGCTGCAGGTGATTAAAAATGTTGGCGGTAATTTTTCCGGAAATTTCGCAGGAATTGTTTTCTGAATTTTGATAAACATTTCTCCTACTACTCTTTTTCTCTGTCGGTTGCCATACAAATAACAAATATGTTTTTGTTTGTACACCTTCGGAAAGCGTGACTTTTGATGAATTGCGTAAAAAGAATTTAGAAAAACAATCATATAAAATGAGCTAATAAAACTAGCAAATTAATTGATAACATAGGTTTTTATATACGCTAAAATCATTAATAAAAGAAATGTGATGATCTAAAGAGTACTTAACTAGCAAATTAATTGATAACACAGGTTTTTATATCAACTAACACCATTAATAAATGAGATGCGATGATCTAAAGAGTACTAAATCATCTAGAAGCGGTATTGCAACGAATTTTGACATAAATATGAAAGTATTTATAATGTAATACATGTTTAAATTATAAATAAAATGATCTAAAGTGTTTGCTAATATGGTAAACTCTATAGTCTAGAGAGATCTCAAATACGTAAGGATTTTATCAAACTAAAGAAGATTTCTGTCAATTTTATCGGAGATAAATACTCGCCTTAAAAGTATAAAACTGTATTATACATGGTCTAATTTGTAGTAAATTTACAATAATGTTCAACAAACATTGGAATTAGTAAAATAATGACCGTAAGATTCTCTTAAATGATATGAAAAGTAATTCAAATCGATATTTATTAAATTATCAATTTATCTACCACATGTACTAAATGATCTAAATCATTTAAGTTTGACTCGGATATGAGAACAGAATCTGTTACATATACTAAACTATTTAAGTCGTACTAAAGCATTGCAAATTGATCAAATTATCATGCTAGTCTGTCTCTCTCAACCCAACAAAATCTCTTGAACGTTCTAATTGATCTAAGAAGCGATCTACGTCGTATTAATTCTTTGCAAATAGCTCAAATTATTATCAAAGTCAAACTGAGGCCGCAAACAAAATCTTTTATATGTACAAATTGATCTTAAAACGTATCTAAATCGTAGTAAATCATTACAAATTACTCAATTTATTATCAACGTGATGCCTAGACATATCGAGATTGAATACATTTAAACGTACTGTTTGCTGTTCTACTTTTGAACCTTTTGGCTGCCTTCTAGAAAGACAACTTGACAGCAGCATGCGGAAATCTTTGACAGTGTGGACGGACCATCCCATGCTACAACATTTTAATAGCTAATATATTAAATTGACAATGTTCTATGTATTACGCTGTACCACAGTGCGGATCAGAGATCTTGAATGCAAGAGCGCAAAGACCTTGCCAAACAAACAAACAACCGAACAACCAAAACAACAAACGAAGAACAGAGAAACACAATCCTTTTACTGCTCGTGCCTCAGTGATTGATAGATGTGTGGGAGATAAATATTTACGCACAGTTCTGGGAAATACAATTCATTTTGGGGCATAAAAGTGTCCAAATACTCAGACAACAACAACAACAGCAGCTCGGACATAAAATTTGGTATACTACTTAGAAGAGTTTGGTTGAAGAAAGTTTGATTTTTGGGCCCTTGAAATGAAATCTTTTTGACGCTTTTAGCATAAATGGATTCTAAAATAATATAAACCAATCAAATTTCAAGCGGCAACACATGTCGCAGTTGTTGTTATTATTATTTTCGAAGACAACAAGAAGAAGAAAACTCTGAAAATAGAGAAGAAGAAGCAGCAGAAGTGGCAACCGTGTGTCGTCGTTGTGTCTGCAAAATATAATTCATAGTTCAATTTTATTTTGAGATCAACTCGATTTTTTTTAGCATTTTCTTTGTGGTGTGTTAAGTGCGGTCGTTTCTTTATAAGTATGTTCGATATATACTGTATAATATAATAATATTATTGGCCAGAGATATATAAAAAGTAAAGAAGACAAAATCATTCAACGAGAAATTAATGATCGTACGGAAAATTTGAGCGCCTCGCGCGATCTGTGTAAACTTTGGGCCAGAAATCCGAAATCCAAAAATCTGAAATGAAAAAAAAAGATAGAACGAAAATTAAGGAAAATTTGCTTTTTATTTTAACAAAATTGAGAAAATGTATATGCAAATTTTATAGAAATTATTATTTGGCAAATTGCCAAAGATTTGGCCACACCAAATTGGCTGCCCCGACAACAGAGGCGTCTGTCTCGGAGAGGGCAAGACAGCAGGGGGGTGGTATCGAGAGGGGGGGGATGTGGCACATTTGCATGCTTGTCTCGTCGCTTTTTCCCAAACACTAAATGAGCATATTAAAATTGCGTTATAAACATTTTCTTTCAGTTTGCTGGTGTTGTTGTTGTTGTTGCTCTAATTATTAATAAAAATGACCTAAAAATGCATTTTGCATATGACAAAAATATACAAAATCAAAGAGCCGAACGTCAACCCACGCAAAAATACCCTGTAAATTATTTAAGTAAGGTTATTGCTTAAATAATGATTTCTAACAGCAACTTGTTAGTATAGTATAGGGTATTTCATAGTCGACCCAACAGTAATTTTGTCATAAAATTTTCGAAACTTGATTAATGTGGTTTTCTCTGTTTTAGCTGATGTGTAAATTGCACTTCGGGGCGGGTTGTAAAATCTTGTCATACCCATTGAAATTGTGTGAGCCGTGCGGTCAATTGGCATATTACATGATAGTTCCGTTTCATTGGATGATGATGATGACGATGATGATAAACATATGTTTCCAAATGTCATAAATCCCACAAATTATGAAACAAATGACATCCATGTTCATGCTTCCTACGAGTAGCCTACAGTTTTAGTTGACTAGGTCGTTTTGCCACAATATTTTTGGCCTTAAACTAGGTCTGTTTTCTAGTATTTTGTTGAAATATTAATATGACTTATATTCTGTTTTAACTTTTGAAATAGAGAGAAATACATATATGATACCAAACTACATATCATAATCTTGAGTTTTCATTTTAAACTTTCTCCAATTAACAAAGTTCTCTGGAGATCTCTACTTTAGATGGCATATAATCTGGAAAAGAACAAGGCCAAGAAGTTTTTGCAACTGGCATCATTCGCAATATAAACCTTATTTCTTCCAGTTAATTATGGAAAGCACGAAGATCCGTCTGTTGATCACTTTGTTGTTGGAACTTCAGACTTTATTATTGTTTTCATTTTTTGTTGTTTATGGGATTTAAAACAAACTTTTTATTTGGAACTGCATAAAACGCAATTAACTTTATTTAGCCAGCGGCAGAAGCAGCTGCCAAAACTGTGCGAATTGTGCCAAGTTTATATGCATATGCAGTGTCTGGCACAACGCGTCGTTTATTTTCATTTACATTACGCGATTTACAAAAACTTTTTACAGTACAGTATTTTGACTTTTGGCACACATAATTTATGGGAATCTGCAACCGAGCTGCAACTGCCAATAAAACTGCACAAAGAATTGCATTACATTTTGCTAAAGCAAATAAACAGCATCAATCAGTGTCGTCGGGTAGTCTCAGAGACAGATGCAACTAACCATGATATTGGTCTCTTTAATGTTAACTGGTGGGGAAAGGGATGGGGGGGGTATAGGAAGACTGTGACCAGGACTGGGAATGGAAATGGGAGTGGGACTGGGACTTGTACAGGGAACTGAACCTGTTCAGGGCCAGTTGCAGCAAATGAAACTGTCGCATCATTAAATAGAAAGTTGCTCCATGTATGATGTAAAGTTTCTGTGCTACCCTGTACATTTTATAAGTTTAAAAAGGGTATTATAAATTACTATAATCATACATACTAACTTATCATATAGTTAATAAGGCAAGAAAGAATGATTGTATTCGGTGAGTCTTATGCTTATGCAAAATCAGTTTAAGTAATTGGTAAACTTTTATAACATATCAATAGTTTCAACGTTTTCTCATTTGCCGGGTATCTCTTAGTCCATCCACGCTGAACTAGAGCTTTCTTACTTGTTTGGTTTTGTTTTGTTTGCGCCTCGCACATCTTTGACTGCAACTTTTACGAATACGCAGGAGTTGTTAACTGGTTTTCACTTGGATCTCTTCTCTTAGCCGGCTTTAATTGCTGTCGGCTGCATTTGGCCGTCTGCATCTGAGTCTGCATCTGAGTCTGAGTCTCTGTCTGGCGTTTGCGTTTGCGCCGTTTAACGCGTCGCCTTTTGTTTGCCGTCTGCTCCAAAGCTGTCACAATTTCACTTGGCCAAGACGCCTGACAGACGCAGGAAAATGACGAGACGGTTTTGGTTTAAACAACACTAAAAGCACTTTCCAATTTCACTAGACAGGTGCAAAAAAAAATACTTTTACATGTAAGAAAATGCGTATTTAATAGACATTTATCGTTAGACTATTTTTTAGAAAAAAAAGACAGTTTTGAAAGCATATAAAAGCTGAAAAACAACATAGCTTTATTCCCTGATCATTTAGTTAGGTTTATGATAAGTTTTCTATTCCAATCTGTATTAAAATTAATTTACATTTATCATTTTGTCATTAAACAATATCCAGTGATTTAATACATACATTGACTTTGTAACTGACAGAAGAAAGTATGTATACCGTAGTTATAAGAATATATTTATATAAGTTTGATAAGTTTTAACAGCCTTTTCGTCTGCTTGACCCTCCGTGTCTTCTGCTCCACTTGTGTTTATTGTGATAATACCAAAAACATTGCTTCAATTGAAAACAAGTGTAGCCAACGCAGCTTGACCTGCAATAACGCTCGCAATCCCAATATGCGGGATTTGGGCAGTTCCAATTCTTTTTCTGCGCCATTATCCAGTCCACGTTGACGACAAGTAGAAGGAATAGGTTCACGAAGATGCGTGGCATCCACATGTTAGCAGCAACAATTTGTTAGTGATGAATCTAGCAGACTATAATAATATTCACTAATTGTATTAGATTCGCTTGAATCAGCAATTGATTCGCTAGATCGAAGCAAATTCATTTATTTTTGCTACCAACTTTAGGAGATTTCCATTTCCATTTAAAATAGTCGAGAGTTTTACAGTGTTAAGTAAAGGGTCTCTGATAGTCGGCTTCGACTGTAGCATATCGTTCCCTACTATCGCTAAAGTCCCAACTATCGCTCCCGCTCCGACTCTTCCGCTTGTTTTTATGAAAATAAACAAAGTGTTTTTTTTAGGATCAGTACAGGGTTTCACACTGTCGCGTGCACTCACCTCTAATCGTTCCGACTTGTTTCCAGTTAATATATTTTGCTTTATCATTTGCTTTGTTTTGCCTCTATCATTTGACTAGATTTTTGTATTCAAATTGCTGAAATTCTCCAAATTTCTGCATTTTGAGAACTACAGGCATGTCCATATATATATGTGCGCTTGTTTTAGGCATTTCTTTGCACACCTTTTGCTGCTGTCTTGTTTTCTCTGAAAGAATGTTAGCAATTTGTTTGTGAGGTTTGTTAGCCATTTGCCGCTTGGCTACACATTTTGTTGTTGTTGTTGTTCTTGTTACTTCTACACAACAAAAAAATACTTTCGATTCCCTTCTCCCCCTTCGAACCGTTTCCATCGGTACATTTTGTGTTTTGATAATAAATTTTGGAAAGAAAAATAATAATAAAAATATTTAAAAGCATTTTTTTGGTATGTGGTGGGAGTATGCAAGATAAGTACTAATATCCGTTTGATTTATTTCTCATTCGATCTTTCGCATCTTTCCGATTATTTATTTATTATTTGCTAATTTTAAATGCCAGAACCATGCAAAAAGGCCAATTGTTAAAATCTGCCCGCTTGATTTGTTGAAAATTTTGCATATTTTATTAGCTGCTTTACGATTATTTGTGTTTGTATAATTCGAAATTTATGGCAGATTCTTGCTACAGGTTTCTGTTTGTACTCATGATAAGGAATCATATTTAGAGATGCCTCTTTAAATATTTGAGAATGTAAATACATAATTATTAATTGCTGTGGCTAATTGATATGTACACATATTTAAGAATATTAAGAAAGTACTAAAATATATGAATATAAATTCTCAATTCGATGTGATAACATTATTTTATAAAACTGCGAAATCTTTATAAGAGAATGTAATATCGAGTTCTCTTTCTATTTCATAATAAATTTGTTATACCCTGTGGCCCATTAAAAATGGGCCAAAGCGGTATAATGAATTTGTGTGAATGTATGTAACAGGCAGGAAGCATCTCCGACCCTATAAAGTACATATATACTTGATCAGTATCAATAGCCGAGTCGAATGACACCTGTCCGTCTGTCCGTCCGTCCGTCTGTCCGCCCGTCCGTATGACCGCGTCGATCTCAGCAACTATAAGAGCTAGAGACTTCAAATTTGGAATGTAGGTTCCTGAATACCATACGCAGATCAAGTTTATTTTCAATTTTCGATATCAAGTCCCGTTTGTTTTAAAATTAGAAAAATCACCATAGCATAAGCAATGTTAAATCTAGAGACTTGAGATTTGGCACACATGATAAGAAGCATGGGTTTAATGTGTCTAGAAAATTTCATAACGATACCACGCCCCCTTCGCCCATAACTCGAAAAAGCTGATAACAAGAGCAGTTTTATAGCTAGAGACTTGAGATTTTGCACACATGGTATGAATTCTACTCCAAATGTGTGCTACAAATTTCAGTTCGATCGGATATTGAACTCAGAAGTTATTCAAGAAATAGATTTATGCAGCGCAGCAGATGCGTCGCAGCGCAGTAGCGGCGCAGTAGCAGCGCAGTCGCTGCGCCGCGGCGACGATATGACGAACGAAAAGACGCGTTTGTTCATATAGTATGTTTGATTTGCCTTTCGGCCGCTGTGGCGCTAAACATAAACAATCAGTCCAGTGTTGCCAGACTATCGCAAGCTACCTACTCTCGATGCAAGCAAAATCGACTTCAAGCGATATATTTAAATCCCATTATAATAAAAATACTTTTCTTTCGCGCTCGCTCGACTGATTGGCTTGTTTTACTGTTGACTTTTAGAACTAAAACTTATTCCTCTCACTCCTTCTCTCTCTGTCTCTTACTGCTATTAAATGATTATACAAGTTCTGCAATATCTCAGCGCTGAGTCATATCACTGCGTAATCAAAATAGAAATTGCAATCAGAATCATTAATTATAATGCCTGGTCATTAGATGGAAATAAGTAGTTTGGTGGATATTTGTTTGATTTGCACGTGTAATGGCACGACAGGTGCCAACATGTGGGGCAGCTGGAATATACGCCCACCCATTGTAGGCATTTAGTATTTTGGTTTCTTAGTTGCAAACGCACGTGTCGAGTCATGTTGTTGTTATTGGCAGCTTTGTGCGGTTCAATAATCTCTCACTTTTGCTTTATTACATTAAAAATCATGGCTAATTATTGTGAGCCAAATGAAAAGTCGAAAACGTGCTGAAAAACTAAAAACATGCAACAAGATCGTTTGAGTGAAAATTTTCACTGCCAATTGTTTTAGCCAGAAAGATGTGCGATGCGATGCGGCAAATACGAGAGAAGTGGTAGGCGCTTTGATTTATAAGACAAATCAATTTGTAAGCAGTTTTGTTATGGTAAAAGCCAAACAAATAGCCAAAAGCACGGTAGCAACAACAGAAAATGCTATGAAAAGTGACGCACAGTGGGATCACATGAATTTCAACGCAGCTAAATTACAATAATAAACATTGTAATAGTACTAGTAATAAAAAATCAAATTTATCTAAATTGTTAAACCAATTTGGAATTTTGTTTATTTTACTTGGCTATTGATCCCACTGTGCGACGTCAAATCGAACTTTTTACCGCCCGCTTTTGACTTTCGTTTTAGCTTCAAGTACTTAGTTGTCGGTAATTCGAGCTACTCACACGTTCCAACCGAGTTGTTCTCCCTGTCCCTGTCTCCCCAAACGTATATGTGTCTCTATCTCTGTCTGTGTCTGCTGGCCGTTAGCCCAATTACAAATTCAAGGTTGAGAAAATCTTATGGGTGTCGGCTTACACACAGCCAACTAACCTCAAAACGTGTTCAAAAGTGAAGGAAAATAAAAATGAAGCAAAGTGTAATTATGCATGTTTAGCTCTCCTATGTCGGGGGGGATTTCGGGTAGCTGTGGTCTGAGCTGGCTACCCACCTTCTTCTTTCTTTTTCTTTCTCTACCGCCCACGTTTAGCCAACTGCCAATCACTCAATTGGGGCGTGCTGGGGACACCCGAGATATTTGCGGTTAAATGCATAATACGATCTTAAAGTTACGATATGATATCTGTAATCATTTCATTATTTAATTATACTATCGTTTTCTCTTTCTTTGTCTGTCTCTTTCATTATAACAGGCACTGGCACCTTTGGACGTGTTTGCCTCTGTCGCGATCGCATTTCCGAAAAATACTGTGCCATGAAGATATTGGCCATGACAGAAGTCATCCGCCTCAAGCAGATTGAACATGTCAAGAATGAGCGAAACATATTGCGAGAAATCCGACATCCGTTTGTAATCAGCCTGTAAGTACTCTATAAACTAGCTTTAAGTTGAAAGCAGCATTTCACTGAAAGTTGCTTAAAGCTAGACATAAGAAAAAAACACAAAGATGTTAAGCTGCTTAAAGACAACTATTTGCAGCTATATGAGAGATGTTTGTTGTCAAGAGCTAACAACATACGCTTTTTATTATCTATATGAAGAGAGAAGACAATAAGTGTTGTGATTTCATAAAGAAAAAGAGTTTGTTTAAATAAAATAATCAGTTAACTATTATACATGTTTTATAGTCTACATTTTTGGTTTAATTTCATTATTTAGAGGGAAACAAACTTAATATCAATATTATATAACTCTGTAAAGAGTTTTCATGTTTTAACTTGACATCTCTTGTATATCTCTACATCTATATCTGTTAAAGATATTCAATTAACAAATATTCTCACTATATATCACAGAATCTATTCACTGCATATTCACTAAATTCCCTTTCCTTCAATACACAGAGAATGGTCTACAAAGGACGAATCAAATCTTTACATGATCTTCGATTATGTTTGCGGCGGTGAGCTGTTCACATATCTGCGTAATGCAGGAAAATTTACTAGTCAAACTTGTAAGTTAATCAGACTAATTAGAACAAAACACAAACTAATTTAACACCGCCCTTTTAGCCAACTTCTATGCGGCTGAAATTGTCAGTGCTTTGGAATATCTGCACTCTCTTCAAATTGTCTATAGGGACTTGAAGCCTGAGAACTTATTAATCAATCGTGATGGACATTTGAAGATTACCGATTTCGGATTTGCCAAAAAACTACGTGATCGCACCTGGACATTATGCGGCACACCTGAGTATATAGCACCTGAAATAATACAGTCAAAAGGACACAACAAAGCCGTCGATTGGTGGGCATTGGGTAAGGATATTTTTTGCAAGCATACAGTTTGTTATAATATTCATATTATGGTAATTAACTTTGCAGGCGTTCTCATCTATGAAATGCTTGTGGGCTATCCACCCTTCTATGATGAGCAGCCATTTGGCATCTATGAGAAGATTTTGAGCGGAAAAATTGAATGGGAACGTCACATGGATCCTATTGCTAAAGACTTGATCAAAAAGTTGCTGGTGAATGATAGAACTAAGCGACTGGGTAATATGAAGGTAAGTTAACTGCTAATTATAACAGTAAGTGAAGGGAGAATATAAAGAATCGATAGTAGATAGTATGTATCAATCGAAAGGATGATATAGCTAACTTAAATAGCTAGGAGGATTGAGAAAGAAGTATACAAGTTGTATTCAACTGAGCTCTATTTTAATACAAGTATTTCATAATTTCTTTTCGGGAAATCAACTTTATTTGTTGTGGTATAAACTTATAAATAATTTATAATTTATCTGTCTAATTTACAAATTATTTCCCAACTTAAACATACGTCTATTATTTCTTTAAGCATTTTAATTGTCGTATTTCTTGTCCTTTCCTTTCGTTTCAGGTATTAAACACCTGTTACATTTTATGAAGTGTGCTTAAAATTTGGCAGCTTTTTATGGCATATTCGATTATAAAACATATTTATAGACAATTGTTTACACTTGTCATAACAGTATCGGAATCTTTTTTTGGGCATTAAATATTGCCATACATATATCACAAATTAATTGTAGAATCCCACGTCCATGTCGGAATTCTGGCATAGATCTCTATGCACATGGCCGCTGTCAGTTTCGCTGGCGACAATAAATGCAAAACAAATTTTTTTTTTAAATAGAAAAGAATATGAAAAACAAATAGGCAAGGCGGCTGGTAGTAGAGTAAGTGCGATTAGAAGATACCCCGTACGTCATTACAGTATGGTTGTTCCTCCAGAGCTTTTTTAAATAGCTACTCTTTTAATGAATAGATTTTAGTTAATAAGTTTATCTTTAGTCAAGTGCGTGTTAAGTCATCTATATAGTTTACTATACCCGCTTGCTAAATTATACGGTTAGTGGGTATATATTTTTAATAGCTTGTCGCGCGTTTTCGCAACACGAGCCAACAAATGCAGAATTATTTGTGTTAATTTCTCATTTCATCTTTCTAATATATCCACAGAACGGCGCTGATGACGTTAAAAGGCATCGTTGGTTTAAGCACTTGAATTGGAATGACGTCTATAATAAGAAGCTAAAGGTAAGCAATAATACAAAACTCGCTGTAAACTCTTTAATACCTTCGATTGTGGACGTCACACGTGCAATCCATTTTCGTATTTGATTTTCAATACAATGTATTTTTATACATGGACGCAATTAAAAACAAATAAACAAATCAATTTTGGAAATTAGCAATGCTGTTAATTAATGACGGCGGCGATTCATTCCATTGTGGGCGGGGACCATAAATCTTTGCACGCTCTAAAGGCGCTAATAGCCCTCACCCACTCCCCCCTTTTTTCGCAATTAGTTTATGATAGTTTCTCTAGATTTGTATCTAATCGATCTATCTTTGTAACTTTCTATTGCAGCCACCAATTATGCCCGATGTACATCACGATGGGGATACGAAAAATTTTGATGATTATCCCGAGAAGGATTGGAAACCCGCCAAGGCAGTAGACCAAAGAGATTTGCAGTTGTTTAATGATTTTTAAAAAGGGGACTAAACAAAACCATTTAAATAAATATATACCTAAAAATATATATATTGATATATATATATATGAAATTTGTTTGATTTGCTATGGCAAATACATTCATTATTCATTATCTATACTGATAAATTAGTGTTAAAAGTGCTGTGCAAAACACATAATCAATGATATTTATAATACATACATATATATAATATAATAAGCCTAATTTTATGCCCATAATGTTATGTCTAGCGTGAGACGTCTATAATTATATTTATTATTATTATTATTATTATGATTATTATGTTTAATTGTTTAATGTTCAAGTGCTGGCTGCAAATGCGAGCAAATCACACATACAACAAAACTAATTATTGTTAAACAACTCAAAACCGAAACAACAACAACCAACCAACCATAAAGAAAATTAACGTAAAACGTTGAATAAAGTGATAGAAACTCAATACACGTGTGCGTATATATTTCGTATCATAAATTATCGTATATATAAAGTTTTATATATAATCAGACTATAGCTATAGAGTCTGTTTCTCATTTGCCTTTCATTGTTCTGGCGGGATTAGTCGGTCCAAAGTGTGTCAGTTAATGGCCACGATCCTCTGTGCTGATGGGCGTTTGTTTTATGTGATCAGCTCTTGTCAGTTCTTGTCTTTCTCTAGATTTCTTGTTTGCTTTCTATACTATGTACTTTCGCACATAATATAGTATTTTTTTTTATAATTTTTCTATTTCTATTATTTATGGTTGTCATTTGTCTGACTCTGTATCAAAAGGGGGAATATAGGCGAATACATTTCTTATCAAAATGCAAGGAATTGTATATTAGAATCTAACATTTAAAATTAACTTTGAAGACAATTCTTATAAAATGGCAAGGAATCTTATTGTTTAACAATTTCACATTTAAAATTAACTTTTAACTTTAATTGTATATACATTTGAAAAGTTTATTGAAAATGTAACGACCGTTAAGCAAGCAATTCGATAGTGTGCTGTAAAAAGCTCGTTGCTATGCAAATCAAAAAGTGTAGCATACTTTGCGGCAGCTGTTTAAAATATATTTAGCTGCCTCTGACAGATAACCGGTGAGTTTACTAGAGAGTAAACTGCATACTTCTGAGTGTTATCTCCATTATTGTGCTTTAGCGCAGGCGCAATGACAAGCAGACACCGGGTGTCACAATTGTGTATCGAAACACCCTGTGAACAACCCCCAAAAATTGTTATTGATAAGACGCACACCACCTTGCGGACAGCCCCTTAACCACACTACAACAACACTTACGACTACAACTACAACCACTGAGGCAAAAGCACTACACAAAGCAAAGACAAATTAAATGTCAATGCGAAGAGCAAATACTCACACTCTCTCTCTCTCTGTCTTTGTGTGTGTGCGCCGCTCAGTTACGCTCCCAAGCACAGGACGTGAAGGAAGCTCACAGTTACGAGTATACAGAGGGTCCATACAGTGAGCGCCATTCAGTTAGTCGACGACGTTCGCCTTTGTCGTGTGTGCGTCACTTGGCAAACGGACGAGAAAACGTAACGGCGTTTAGTAGCAAAAGAAAACGGTAACGCGAATGAGCAGCAAAATATAATAAGCAAGAAAGTGTTGCCACTCTCAAAGTGTTACTTCTCTCTGTGCGAGTGTGCGTGTGTGTTTGTGTGTGTGTGCGAAAAAAATAAGTAAAATGTTTATGCAAATGCTGCGAGAATTATGCGCCAATTGCGTAAATGCATACAATTTGCACATCTAATTATATAATAATAATTAAACCAGTTTTGTGCAATAACATTTTGGCAAGTGTCGCGCTGTGTGTGTGTGTTGACTGCCAAAAGTAGGCAATACAAAGCAGTGTTAGTGTATACGCGCGCATGTGTGTGTGTGTGTGGCGTGTTTTATTTATTGGTCAGTTGCATTGTGTGGGTGCAACGGCAACATTCACCCGGAAGTGATTTGTATAAAGCAAAAGTCGCTGAAATTTCACACCGCAAAAACCTCCCCCTCCCGCCAACACCCCCTCAAAATCTACAGCTATCCCGCTCTCTACACGGCAAAGAGGCGAGCGGAAATTGTTGCCACTTGGGTAAGTAGCAATGTGTACTACTACTTCTGCTTCCTCTTCCTCCTCCTCCTCCTACTCTACTTCTACTACTATTTTTGTTGTTTTTTTTTGCTGTTGTTGTTGTCTGGTTTATAGATTTTTGTATATATCGATTTTCAACCAGTCAAAATTACGTGCAACAATAAAAAATAAACAAAATAAAAAATAAAACATGGCACGTTATGTGCTCAAGTATTCAAGCAACGTTTTAGGGGTGAGGGAGAGAGGTGGGGGGCTACACACGTACTAACCGCAGCCACAGAAATTCGCAGCGAGGTACACATACACACACACACACAGAACACTCGGCACACACATTCAACTGTATTTATAGACAGTTTTATGGTACGAAACGAAGTTCAACGTCTGAATTTAATATGGCGAATGTGGCTTTTGAGTTTTACGACCACAAAAAAATAAAAAACTAACTAATAACTTCACAGTGAAAATCATTGCATTGCCTCAGACACTTGACAGCTGAACTATTAATCAAGTTGCACCTGTGAACGATGAAATTGCGTTTTCAAATGAAACGAACCTCGCACCTAAAGTGTGTGTGTGTGTGCATCTCGACAGAAATTCAAGGGAACCCTCTGGCCGAGTGACGTCATTGTTTTGCCCATTGACTATTCTATAATATTCCAATAATGTTCTCATTGACAACCCCCAAAGCAAGTTTCTCATTCAGTCAGCTCTTTCTCTGTTGTTGCTCGTTTATTGCAATTGTATTCTAGCAATTGTTTGTCCTTCAATCCAAAGTCTTTATCAGGCTTGTTCTGCATTCCAACTTCGAATCAATTCCTTTGAATTATGCATAGCCTACTTTGGCCAGCTTAAAGTATACTTAGCATGTTTGAATTCTTTCGGCAAGTGGAATTTAGCTTTGGTTTATTGTAGTAGTAGTTTTGCCTTCAGTTCTACGAAATGTTAAAATATTCTAGCAATTTTCACTTAGCTCCGTAAACTATGCAATAGAATTCCATTTTGTGTAGAATTTCACTCCAATTACAGTAGAAATTAAATAAGTTTGCAAAAAGATAAATTTTTTCTTTTAATGTGGCATAGGAATACAAACGTTTGCCTTTAGTTTATATTTATATTATTATTGCCAACATAAACTGTTACAAAAGGTCTTTGTAGATTTATTTGTAGCTATAAATTATTAGAAATTTCAGGAACCTGTTAAGCACTTTATGTTTAAAGTTTAAGTCTAAGCTGTTTCTATTTGCAGTAGATTGTAGCAAAAAAGATACAGTTTCTATCTAAATATGAATTAGAAATAAAATCGTTTGCCTTTAGTTTAGGTTTGTATTGTTATTGCGATTATAATCCCTTATAGTAGAGGGAATCAGCAAAGTTTTAGCTTACTTTAGCTTAGCCTTTAGTTATACATTATTAGAAATTTCACCAACTTGATAAGCACTTTAGCAAATACCTTATATAAAATTAATCAAAGTTTCAGCAAAGTTCCAATTCAAGTTTCGGATAAATCTCTCTAATCTGCTGATATCACTTAGGTTTCTTTGTTGATGTAAATAAGTAAATAAATAAATAAGTAAGTTTTTGTAGTTTACTTGTCGAAAGTAAGTTTGTGATAAATCCCTCTGATTTGTCGCCTTAACTTAACATTTTCTGCTGGATGTAAATAATTTTTAAATAATGCTGTACATAGTTTTACACAACAAAGTTGTCGAAAATAAGTTGCTGATAAATCCGCCTGATCTGACGCCTTTACCAAAGTTTTCTCCTTGATGTAAATTGGTTTTAAATAATGTTGAACATAGTTCTAAGCATCAAAGTTGTCAATAATAATTTTCTGATAAATCCCTATGATCTGTTGCCTTTATTTAAGTTTTCAGTTTCATGTAAACAAGTTTTTAATAATTTTGGAAACCGTTTTCCACATCAAAGTAGTCGATAGTAATTTGCTGATAAATCTCTCTGATCTGCCGACTTTACTTTAGCTTTTAGCTTGATGTAAACAGTTTTTAAATAAATGTTGACACAGCTCTCCGCATCAAAGTTGTCGATAACCCTTTTCGCTCCAAAATGCATTGGCTTAGCTAGACTTATCTGTCGTAATCTTAAGGGAAGTCTGGGAAAACCCTTGTCAAACTGTAGGCGGGGGCAAAAATAATTAAGGTGCCGTTGTCAGCAACATTAAAGCTTGACGTCCTTTCGACGTCTTGCCCAATCAGAGAATGCCGCGTCACATCAAAAATGCAGCACATAAAAAATATGAACAGTTTCTAAGTTTTGTCAGGGCTAACAAAACAACATAACAGTTCTACTGCTTGTTGTTGTTCAATATTTACAAGCTGACTGCAGGGATGAGGCTAAGGACGAGAATGGACTACGGTAATGCCAAACTGAATAAAATATGCGACAATCAGGAGACGAAGGCGGCGGCAATGACGACGACGACGACGACGACGACAACGGCGATGGCGATGGCGATGGCGATGGCGATGGCGATGTTGTCTTTATCCAGCGACTGCAGCAGACACGTAGACGCCTTAATGACCCAGGGGATTACCGGTAGACGTTGTGTTGTTGCAACATGGCCAAAACTCCTTGTCACATAACGGGCGTTGATAACTGCCGAGTTTTTGGCAACTAGAATCTTGTCATTGTCTTGCACATCCAATTAGTTTAATAAATAACAAAATGTTGCAATTAAAAGGCAATAAGCTGCAACTATTTGACTAATAAGTAGCGAAGGGTTGGCCCGGCCAACAGGGGGTGCCGTAGTGGGGGGGGGGGGGAAAGGAGCTCTGATAATAGGCTATGTACGGGATTGCCGGGCGGGCAGGTTGGACAGTGGGACACATGGCTTTACAAATGTCAAAAGCAACCCCCCAGCACAGAGCATGCTGTCAAACAA
This sequence comes from Drosophila histrio, assembly GCA_958299025.2. NCBI lineage: Eukaryota > Metazoa > Arthropoda > Insecta > Diptera > Drosophilidae > Drosophila > Drosophila histrio. The sequence goes on along the minus strand of OY729166.1, from coordinate 18,012,403 downwards.
CAACCACCCATTGGGCGTGTGCACCAGAAGAGAGAACACTTCTCTCTCCTCTCCACTTATTCTCTCTGTCAGTTTCTCTCTCTCTCTCTCTCTCTCTCTCTTTCTCTTCAACCCTTGCGCCTGCGCGGATTTTTGTCAACTTCTGCGTTTGGCACCCGCGTGGCTTTGTCAACAGTTTTGCGTGAGCTTCCGTTTTGTGCTTCCCCCCTCTCTTGTATTTCCCCATTGCCCGGCCTCTACACCTTTTAGCCGTTTTTGCTCTCTGCGTTTTTAAGAATGAATTGAAATGCTCGCCACATTCCCGTACGTCATGTCCTTTGATTAAAGCATATGCAAAAGTTTTTCCATTTATCCATTTTTTTTTTACTTAACATTTTTCATTTTTCTTTACAGTTTTCATTTATACTTTCCTTCTTGCTGTTGTTTTTGCGTGTAATTCTTTTGGGGAATGCATTGCCTGCATCTGCACATCGAATTGCTTTCTATTCAGTCAGTTCTTGGTCTCCGTCCTGTGCCAGCTGTGTCCTTTCTCCATGTCTTTCCTGCCATTTGACTGCCAGACAGCCAGACTGTCAGACTGCCTGCCATTGCAGTTTAGCTTAAAGTCCAATTTGGTTATGCGACCACATGAATTTTGCATATGGCCAGCATCGTCCTTGTGCCTTGGAATGTTCAGAGACATTCGAGACATCCGTATACGTTTCGTTATGCCACTTGGCTTCCTTTCACGGACACAATTTGTTTCAGAGTGTGTACGTACAAGCTAGGAAAATACTTTTTGGCCATGGCAGTAGAAAGAGTCCTTAGAGACCATACTATTTATGGCGATCACTTAAAACATCATTTTATATCACATTTAAAATAACATACATATATAATTTGGCAATTATTAAAGAATAAACTTCCACCTGAGGAAATTGCAATGTTTATATTTTAATCATACAACTGCAGACAAACTGAACTAAGTTATGATAGTTGAAGTTGTGAAATTAATATAAAGAAACTTCTTTCTTAAGCTCCTAGTATATCTAAAGGAAGCTTACAGCGTGAAAGTCATTTCCATATTCAAATAAGTATATGGCCCCTTTGGGAGAAATTATTCTAGTGATATTTTTTACAAAAGTTAACTCAAAGATGCTTTTATCTTCTAAAGTCATCTGGCAAAATATTGTAACGATAATAACTATAATTTGGCAGATAATATAAGAATGCATTTAAACGTGTTTTCTTATTCTCATGTGGTTAACAAATTTCGTATGTGCCAAACAAAGTAATTTATCTACAGACTACAGTCAGTATTAACGGCAATAAAAATTGGTTTAAATAGTATCTAGCATACGACTAAAGTCTATTTAATGTATTTTATACATTTTAAATATGTCCAAATTGAAGTTCAAGCAAAAATAAGACTTTTTTCACACATAATTCTATTTCATCTTGGGCAAGAAATAGTTTTCTTTATTTCTTATCCACTTAAAGCTTCCTACAAAGTTTATTATTTCAAATTGTCTGCAAATTTTTAAACTACACGTACTCGTATCACATGTTTTTCTTTTCCTTTTGCCACAAATAATTTACTTATCACCTATCAAGCATTTTAAATATATTTAATATTTATGAAATTCGCCTGCGGTTGACACTTAAAATATTGATCAATTAAGTTAAATATGAAATATTGCAAATTAACAAAATAATAAAGTAAAACATATATATCCTATATTTGCTTATCTGCTGAAATCCTTTTAAAAACCTTTTTTTGGATAATTATATTTCAAAATGAAATGCCCGAAAGCGCTATATTTATGCATGGATTAAATGAAAGTCCAATACAAATGCATAAATGTTATTTTCATCATTTGCAGTTTTCTTTTGGGAATATGTGCAGACCACAGGGTGTTTCTGTTCCTGCTTTTTATGTCAGCCTGAAAGTATGCAACAAATTATTTATGGCACTTGCCTGTCCGACACCAACAACAACACTCACTCAATTTTTGCCACTGGCAATTTGAGCCATAAATTAAATTCGCATATTTTGTAGTTGCTGCCCCTCAAGGCACACCACACTCTCACTCCCCCCCTCCCCATCCACCAACATGCCACGACTTGACCGCCGGCGCAATGCATAAAAAATTGCTGTTTTAATTGGCGAAATAATTGCCAGAGTCTCGCTTTGTGGGCGGTAAGTTTTACAGTTGCAGTTGCAACTTTGTAAATCTCATTTGTCGGTGTCGCGTCTGCCGGTTGCACTTGCAACATTTCCTTTTTGCGTTCGACTAACATAATTAATTCTAATTGAAAAGTTTTGTTCGCTGTCTCAGTGTCGACAGCCAATTAAACATATTTCGACTTGGAGGGTCGAACTGAAGGGCGGAATAGATAGAGAGGGAGGGAGGGAGGTAGGGAGAGAGGTGTTGAGGTCAATTGCATTATATGTGAAGCGCAAAAATAAATTAAAATGCCAGCGAGCTGCGAAATACATTCAGATAGACAGACAGACAGACAGACATACGGACAGTGTCAAGGCAACACACAGCATCTGCAATGGCGGGGAAAGGGGGGCGTGTGCCACACTATCAAAGTGGCCGCCATTAAAAACACACGTGTGCATACATAGTAAATGAAAATTGAATTAAGCGCGCTTGCAATTCCTGTTTCCTACTTCCCCCCGTCTGCAAACCCTTTGTACTACTAGTTGACTTTGACAGTGACGCCCCTGAAACCACGCCTCCCGCATACACCACGTACCGCCCTTAATTGAATTCAAAGGCAAATATACACGAAACGTTTCAGATGGAAAACGAGAGAAAATGGAGCTCGCTTTCCTTGGGCAAACAAATGCGGGCCCTGGCCTGGCCTGGCATAGAGCCCAGTTTTTGCTTACCGCCAGAATAGCTAACCCCTACCCTTACCACCCCCACCCGCCTAGCCTTCCACTGCCCCGTTTTTTGCTACTGCTTTTGGCTCGGTTGTTGGCCAGGGGCAACACACCTACGCGTATAATTGAATGCAAAAACAAAAAACAACAGAAAAAAAGAATAAATAGAAAACTCGCTATTTTTTATGTCTGTTTGTTGTTTGTTATTGTTGTTGTTGTTGTTGTGGTTGCTGCTGTTATTTATCTTGGTTTTCTTTGTTTTCCAACTGCGTTGTTGTTGTGTTATTTTCATACGCGCTGCGGATTATTTGTATAACTAAACTTCAATTTCGTGCTAGCCCAGTGAATTGTGATGGAAATAGGAAATTGCGGAAAATCGAGAAATGGGGGAAAAAAATGAAGTGGGCGGGCAAACGGAATGAGATGCACATTCGTTATCCAACATTTTTATCTATTTTTTACTGGTTTGCTTGAAAAACAAATGGTGGCAAGTTGTTTTCTTTTAAATGCGCTGGAATTTGAATTGCAGCATTTCTATCTACGTATGGTATTTATATCTGGGTATGAAAACTTGCTAGTTTGTCTATTTTTATTTATTCTCTACATAACAAGTTGCTTACCACTGCTATAGAACTCTCAGGGGTTTAATTTGCAATCATCTCACTAGGTTTTTTTCTTTCTCAAACATAAGTTATTTATTGAGCTCTTTTTGAAGTGAAATATATACGCATTTTGATATTTTTATATATTTAATAATGTGTCATTAGTTTATTATACCAAATTTCAGGATAAGAACTAAAATAGTTTCACAAATAAATGTTTTAAAAATAGTTTTATTAATCAATATTAATACTTAGATGTAATAATACTACAACATTCCTGACATCTCAGACTTAAAGTCTTCTTTAAGAAAGTTCTACATCAATGTTAGAATTTGTGCTAATATGATTCCACAGTAAAGTTCTTCTATTTATGTTTGATGTCTTTGCCCATTTTTACCGACAAATAATTATATATGTATACCTTGTTTGTTATAGGCATGCTCTACTGTACACCACTCAATCATTCATTCATATGTTATGCGATATGTAACAAATACTATAAGCTTCTGTAATAGTACTTCTCATATTTCCTTAAGAACTATCAACTCCATCTCTGCAATTCTATTGCCCCATTTAAGTTCCTTCCTCTCTTCTTCTTTATATCATATTGAAAAACTGTTGCTGTTGTATTGTTTGACTTTTCCAGTCAATTCATCAGCTTTTCTCGTATTATTGAACTGTTATTTAGGCTTTTCCAGCTTTGCTTTCCCTTACTTTTTCGTGCGCTTTACTCATATTTCTCGACTCTGTTTTGGCATTTCATCTGCTTCCTTTTCCCTTCGGTTGTTGCTTTCAGTTTGGGTTTTTCTGAACATCTGGTTGTGTGTTAATTGAATTTTTCTCTATCGCGCCACGCCCATGCCAAAAATTGGGTAGAACTACGATTGCGTTTTGGCATCTAATTGCGGCCCAAATCATTTCATCTTTTTAGCTTCCGGTCACGTTAGTCAATTGGCGTCACTCGTCATTCGACAGTCCGTCAGTCATCAGTCGTGTTATACATTCGAGAGATAAGGCAAATAACATCCAAATGCTTCCGTTTGCATAATCCAAGGCATGGGGAGGGAAACTGAAGGGACTTTACATGGGCAAACAAGTTGATTTGCCTGGCAAGGCCAGAAACAAACTGGCAACCTACAACATGGCCCAGCTGCTGTCGTTCCTTTGGCCATATCGAGAGAAGCCAATTTACTAGACTAGGCAGGCAGATGGAGGGAATGAAGGGGAGGTGTTGGCTAACTCGAACGAAGCCGGCGAATCGCCTCCTGTGGCCGTGTGGCAGCTTCATCTTCTTCTGCTGCTTCTTCTGGCCCGTTAGCTCGGTCGCTTTTAATCGAATTTTTTGTCAGGCAGCTGGTAATGTTGTTGCCCTCTTCCAGCGAGGACATCTCCAGGAGGGGGGGGCAGTTGGAGACGGAAAAGAGAGGGGTCAAAATGTTTGCACCCGCCGGTTTGCTGTTTTTGCATTTTGCGTGTTGGCTTAAGCGGTTTATTAGCCGATTTCAAACTTAACGTCCATGGCAACTAACGCTCTTAGTTTACCATTTGTTGGATCCTTATTTAATAATGCGATGGTGTCTGCACTGCGGCTTAACTTAAAACCAGCAGCTGGTTTATTTTGTGCCATGGCACGTGGCTTTAGTTAACTAGTTTGTTTACCATTTCGGTTGGACTAATAACTGAAAAGTGTCCTCCGTAGAAAGTTTTCCATTTTTTATTTTTGGCCACATTTAAATGTGTGAAAAAAGAGAGATTTATGAAAGTTTTATATGTTGCATTAAAGGATTAGCATTAACAGGAAATAATTACTTTATGTTAATTTGTTGAAACTTGACAATGTATGTATTAGATTTGTTTGTCGAGCTTAACAGCTGGCAAATGTTGAGCTTTTGGTTTAATCCTAATGTGCTATGACTTGTTACATTTAAATAAAATAAAAGTAACGCTTTAAGTTGCAGTTTACTTGTTGTATTTAAATAAATGAAAGGTGTTCTTGTTTAAATAAGTCTTTAGGTAAGTAGTTTAAAAGAGAAAGTTTTAAGAGCAGTGCTTTAATGAACTTTATGGACTCTAGCTGCGCTTAACAGTTATAAGAAGTTGATCTATTGTATTAATATTAAAGTTCTTTGATAAGAAATTCAAAATATGTCATGAAAGAGCTTCGAATGTAATTTAGTATAACTATTAATCAACTTTCTGCAAGCTTTACCAAATAAAAAGTTGTTGTTAGTTGACAAATTATTTGATTAGTTTCTATATATAGGTTAAGTGGTTGAGCTTTGTGCTTAATCTTAATGTGCTTTCACTTGTTGTACATTATAAAATAGAATTTGATATTATAATTCACTTATTCTATATTAAAAGTTGCAAACCTTGATAAATAAAGAATTGTTGCAATTTGACTAGCTAATTCATAAATTAAGATGTGCTTTTGCCTTACTATTAATGTGCTTTGAGTTGTAATCTAAAATGAGTCCTTAAAGCTATTTTAATTATAATATACTCAATCTCTGTCTTTAATTAACAGAGACCCTGTACAATGTCTACACTTAATAATAACATTGCTTAATAAGTAGTCTACAATTGTGCCTCAAGCGTAAGAAATTGTGTATTCCGGCCACTTGAAGTCCAATTTATTGTTTATTCTTTACAAGTATGATTGCTCCCATTCTCATTCTCATTGCATTCATCTATTTCATTGTATATCGTTTGTTTTCGCTTTCGCTCACAATGCGATCGCCTTGGGCACTTTTATCTTCCATCGTATTCATAAATAATTCTCTTTTCCTAGCCTCGTCTAGCACGTATCATGCTTCATGCTTCGCACTTTGTACTTTGCCCCAAGAAGTATGTTTTAAATATTTAACATTTACAATTCCCAAAGAACAGGAAAATGTAGAGTGGAAGCGAGGGAGACAAACAAACAAAGTGCTGCTGACAAATGCATTCAAATCCAATTGTAATTGAAATCAAAACTAAATTGGCAAAAGGGAAGCAACACAGTCAGAGCAACAGCTACAACAATAACGATAGCAACAGCAACAACAACAGCAACTATAACAATGCTAACGACTAGACAAAATGCTGGTTAAATATTGATTTTCATTTTCCACATAATTGCAATTAGTTGATGAAATGTCAGCAGCTGCGTTTCCCATGTTGTTAGAATGTTGCTGTTGTCGTTGTTGTTGATCTTGTTGCTGTAGTTGCTGTTGCTGCTGTTGACGCGTGTTTAATCAAAAGCAGCTGCAACAACAACCAAACAGTCTTAACAACTACAATAACGACAAGCTAAAATGCGTTTGCTCGCTGCGTGTGACTGTCAGCTATCCTGTAAAGTGAGCTGCAAAGCACTTAAGCATTGAATTCATCTTGTTAAGTTAGTAAAAGCCTTTATAATGACAGCTGTATTCAACTTTTAAGCAGAGCTTTTAGTTTAAGCTCGAGTTAGATGTGAATAGTAACTGACAGTAGTTCGTTTCTCTGCCAAATTCTTATTAGTTATTCAAGATTTCAAATAGAGATTTAAAGTCTAGATGTGAGTTGTAGTTGATGCTTTAATCTAATAGAAAAGTATATAAAGTCTACGAAAAGTACAAAACTACTATTTATTATTAAATAAATGCAATAGTATAAGACTCTGAGATAATGAAAATCACTAATAAAATGTATATAAATGTAAATAAATAAGTTTCTCACAGAAAAGTATATATACAATCCTAGAAAGTTACAAAATTGCTATTTATTAGTAAATAAATAAATAAGTTTTCTATTTGAAATGTATATAAAGTCCACGAATATTATAAAAATACGAATTATTATTAAATAAAATTATTTTTACTTATGTCATCCAGTTTATATACACTCGAATGGCCAATTACAGGGTATAACGAACTGAGTAGGCTGCTATCAATGCTTGTTATGAAATCCAATGCCTGCCTCTCCACTCTCTGAGCTGGCTGCCATTCAGTAACGCCTATTTGCTGTACCTCTTTCGATCTGGGGGCCAAGTCAATTATGATTGTGTTTGTGCAGTGCCTATGTGTAGGTGTGTCGGTGTGTGGGTGTGCAAAGTGTGTAAGAGTGTTGGTTGGCTCTGTTATGGCACTTACGCACAATTTTCACAACTCAAAAGGCATTTATTGATTGCACTTTAAAAGCCGGTTGCCTCTGTTGGCAGCTGCCAGGGCAACATACCAAAACACTCATACGCCACGTTGGCCCATCATATCTTCGACAAGCAGCCGTGTTCAGTCCTGTGCCTGGCACACATTTCCTCGTCCTGTGGTGTGCATTTACTGACTGCCTCTTTTCGTATTCTATCTTCTTTTTTTTTTTGAGTCTTTTTTTTAAATTGAGTTTTTCTGCCATTTGCCCAGCTCCGTCTTTACACACTTTACCTCTGTCCACAGATTGTGTTTGCCCCGCAGCCACTTAGTTCAACTTTTCTCTCCTTTGTTTGCCTTATGTTTTTTTTTTCTTTGCCTTTACGTTTTTTGGAAAGCCAATTTGGTGCCCAACTTCTGGGCACATGTAAATTTGTGTAGCATACTTTTTTGGGGGAGCAAGCAGAACGGAAAAATCAAAGTAACTTGCGCTTTTCTCAGATAGAAATGTGTGCCTCCCTCCTGCTATCTAGGCTTGAAGTTCATGCCCCAAGGGAAATGCCATCCCTTAGTTGCCTAATGAAGGGAACTTGACAATGAGCAGGAGAACTCAAAAGTGTTGTAATAAATATGCAGGAAATTTCCCAGATAGCTTCTTAATTATTTTTGATAGTATACATTATACAATATTAAAATCTCAAATTGTGGTTTCTCATATGCATATGCAAATTTTAATTACATAGCCATCGAGGTTTTGTGCTGTGAAACCAGCAAATGTTTGCTTTAATTATGCATAACCTGACACAATGCTAATTGAAAATATTCAGCAAAGTTATGAAATGAATCTCAAATCTCGGCAATGAATGTGTTTAACAGTTTAACAGCGTGTTTGCCAGGCAATTAAAGCCCTCAAAATATGATGTTTATTGATAAATAGCAAATTGATTAAATAATAATTAAATTCGATGGAAAATAAACCATATTTTGGTTGGAAATATTAAAGTAAAGTTATTAAGAAGATTAGTATTATTAGTTATTTATGACAATGTATATTAATTGAGTTAAATATATAATATAATATATTTAAGCTATAAAATGCGTAACAAAATTTAATAAAACTCTATTAACTATATTAATAATCATAGATTTATAGTTAATTATTAAAATACAGTAAATGCTAATCATTTTTTATTGATATTACATTAAGATATGGTTATTAAACTTAACTTTTATTATGTTTGTATATTGTTTCATATTCTTACATTAAACCAAATTAATCATAGCTTCATTATGCAGAATATCATTGTTTTTAAACACAATTAAGTCCAACTTTATTATTATTTATTATTATTGACACTCTTAATGAGTTTATTAAAGTATATTTAAAAATATATATTTAATCACTTTGTCGTAACTATGATTTCAGTTATATTTAATGATATTTATTTAGGATATTTAGAGATTGTTTTTAATGTGCAGTCTTTTTGTATACAAATCGTTTAATTATTCGTGCTGGGCTTTTATGTGCATCAATTACAAAAGCCAGCCGCCAGCCTCTTTTATAGTGCCAAGGACTTTCGGTTTTCTCTGCTTCTTCTTGCCCTTCCCCTTCCTTCTCTTTGCTTCTTTGTGACATTTTCCCTACAGACGACACACGACCCAAAAACATAAATTTCTATGGAGTCGCGACCAAATCAACGCCAAGTGCTAAACGCTTTGCTTATGATTTTTATTGCTCTATATTATATATATAAAGCATTAGTGTGAGTGTGTATATGTATGTGTGTGGAGGGGCCTTACGTCTTTTGGCATATTTTTAGACATTTTGTCGCAGCGTTAAGTGCGCCGCAGCAGCGGAAATGCCAACTATGACATGAATGAGCATGAATTGTTTATGGTACCGTCCAGCCACGCCTCTTTTTCTTTTTGTAAAATGCACACATGTGTTTTACACACATGCGTGTGTATGTGTGTGTGTGTATGTGAGCACTTAATTTCCTTTATGTTGCCACCGTTTTGATGAGCAATTTTTCAGTCTGTAAATTCACATTTTTCGTGTCAGTCTTCCACTTTAAGCGCATTTTTCAAATTAGGTTAGCAGAGCGAAAGAGACAGCAAGAGTGTGAGATGATGGCCGGAAAATTGTTGACTGAAAGTTTTCTTATTACGCTGGGCATTGTTTTCTTGTAAAAACCAAGTGGCTTCCTTCCTGCCATGTCCTGTTTTGCATTTTCAACAGCTTTCTGCTGCCAGCTGATGCCAGCCATTTGGCCTAAATCTCCCCTACTGCCACGCCCCGTTCGGCCTTCACCCAATGCCTTACAATGTTACAGATTTTGATGCGCATTTATTTTTCAATTTCATGTGCGTGAGACACCCTTAACCCGAGTCGACCCCACAACCCGTCAACCCCATCAATTCCAACCCCATCAACGTCATCAGCGACAGAAGTTGCCTCAGTTCCAACTAGAATATTATACAAAAGGCTACCTGCCAGTCTCCAAAACGGGTCCAGTTGCGTTAGCCACGTTTTATTAGCCTCTTTTATGCCTTCAAGCATCGTTAGGCTCTCACAGTTTTTTAGTGCGCTTCTTGTGAAATTTTTAAGTCATTTTGAGCTTAATTTCTTAAGTCATTCTAAATGGGAAGATTATATTACTTTGGCTTTGTGAAGGCATCGTAACTTAATTGACTTGACAGCTTTAGTATCTGTTTATAACATAAAGGTCGTAATAACAATTGACGTTGACTGTTGGTCAATTCATTAATTTTAGAGAGTTTCATTCTTCAATTTGAGCCATTCATTAAATACTTTTTTCCAGCACTGTTGAATTGCAAGTATGCTAAATAAAACTTTTGATTTACCTTATTACGAAGTAATTTTAGATTTTTCTAGTTTATATAACATAAACATACTGTCAGTTAATGAAGTTTTCTGTTACAGGAAGTCAACAATATTTGCTTAATATATTTACATTATTCAGTGCAATAAAGAAATTGAACTTTTCTTATTTTCTTTCTTTGCTTTGTATTTAGCAACCGTTAACACAATTCTTACACAACTTATATAAGCTGGAAACAGTTTTACTTATTTTAAGTCCTCTTTCAAGTAACTAAAAACTGTTTAAATCTTAATAATGTCACAGAGTCTGTTAAATGATTTATGCTGCAATTTATTTAATTTATTTTACATATTTAACACTTTTCGATTTGTCGATAAATCCTGAGGAAATTACACACACTTTCTAAAAGCCAAAGTAATTAAATAGAAAACACTTTAAAGTCAATTGATTATTTGCAATATCAATAAACACACTCGCACACACACAGATACACACTCATGTTATACTATCTTGTGGTAGCTTGCAGTCCTCTGGCTTTATATGTGTTTCTTGTGCTGCACCGAGAGATTGCCTCATAAATTTTAAAGAAGACTGGGATAAGCACTAGACTGTAATGGACTACCTCAGGCTGCTGTGGCACAGCTTGAGGTGTTTTTAATTAGATAGAAACCGAGGAAGGGCGACGGGGACGAGTTTGAACATGTGTATGAGTATGTGTGACAAATAAACTTGGCTGTTAATCTGGCCAGTTTTCATATATTTCAATTATAAATTCAGAACTAATATAGAGCATAAATATTTATTGCTAATCACAGCCAACATATGCATTCTTAGTCTATCTATCTCTTTCTCTATATATTTTTGTTCTTTCCTTCTCATTGCAGCTGTTTAACACAAAACATTAATGCATGTTGCAGGCTTTTGCAAGTGCAACAAACTGCGGCAAGCTGCAGCCTCAACAATTGTAATAAAACTTTGAACAAAAGTAATTAAAAGCGAAGCGAAGTTCATTTTGGGACGCTATGCGACAACTCAATTGTTAAAACGACAGAATCGGAAGCGGAAGCGACGAGTGTAGCAGTGGAGAGAAGAAGGAGGAGGAGAACGAGGAGGGAAGGAGCTGCAGGCGTTGTGTGAATGGCCAGACGACAGCTGACGCTGCCTGCGAAAAACAGCTAACAGCTGACAAGCTTATAGCCAGGACACAGCCCCAGCCACGGCCATAAAATGCAAAAGGAGAACAATGTGACGGCAGAGAACTGCCAATTTGTTGGCCCCTATCGCCTGGAGAAGACCCTGGGCAAGGGACAAACGGGTAAGTACCAATCTAAATAAGAATCAACTTGTCCCATCAAACAATTTTAACTTGAATTCTTTTCTAGGACTCGTCAAGCTGGGCGTGCATTGTGTGATTGGCAAGAAGGTGGCCATTAAAATAATCAATCGCGAGAAACTCAGCGAATCGGTGCTAATGAAGGTAAGCATATATACCTCCCCGACCTTTCCCATTCTCACTCTGATTCTACCAATTACCCATTCCGTCTGCCACAATCCGCAGTGGCTTATGACTTTGCAAAAGTTTTGTAGCCAATTTTTTATTGTTCTGTTGTTTGTGTTTTGGCGCTAGTCATAAAATAAAACAAAAAAGAAAACAAGAGAAGCGATGAGAAATGCGACAATAAAACATTCGTCGCTCTGTTTTCTGTTTTCGCCTTGAAATTCAAAGACAAGACAACTTTAAGCTCTCCGCTGAGTAGGGGGTTAGTTACGGGCGGGGTCTTTATCATGTTTTTCTGTTGAAGGGTAAAACCCTTAAAATTAGTTTTTATTTTTTTGCTTTTATGGATATTTAAGAACTTTCAGGATATCTATCAAAAAGTTGGTTATGACACAAGTTTAGCGGGTCAACTTGTAATTAATCTCTGAGCTGTGTTACAGTGCAATAGAACCAGGATTATGTTTACATTCTTGTGTGTCAGAGATACCAGATGAGATTACTCTTTAAATGTTTTAAAATGAAAGCTGTAGCAAAAAGTAAGAAACAATAATGAATGAAGACCATACTTTGTTTTTTTAATAATACAGTTTATTGATAGCTTGAGCATTCTTCAAAGCTCTTAAGTCTTTAGTAAGATGAAAGATGAACTGTATTACTAAGAATGAAAGCAATAACATTATCTTTCCCTTTATATTGACTTCTAGTTATTACTAATTCTACATAAAATGAAAATTACAAGGCAGCCTGAACATGTTTCTACATCGCAAATAACTATAAACCTAATTATTTTGTCAGTAAAACTTACAAGCAGCAAATGTTTGCAAAATTAACTTGAAAAACACAATTCAATAAATAATATATATAATATTATTTTTATAATTACTATAATAAAGAAACTTATTAAATTTTCTGGTTAAATGTAGTTTAACAATAGAAATGTTAGTTTTAAATTATAAATTGGTCAGATTGATATTATGTTTTCGTGTCAAGTGCAGTAATGTGAAAAGTAATCAAATAAATAAAATATAAATATTCAAGGCATATTTATTAGCACGAAATATATTTATATAAAAACAATTGAAAGTAAAAACACTTGTTATATTAAAAAGGAAATACTATCAGAAGTTTTGCGTAATTTATAGTTTGATTATATGAAGCATAGGCAAAAAGTATGCTTAGATCATTGGTAATATTTATATTATTATTGTAGAATTCAGCGAAAAGACATTCTAAGTTTACACCATTCAATAGGTGATCATTCAGTTTCATTCGCTCGATACTTTTATATAAGGCTTTGCTCTAATTTGTAGACTGTTTAAGTTAGAAGTGCAGAGTATATCAACTGTATTTCCATAGTAAATAACTATCGCTAGAACTCTAAAAATACTATTAATTCTCACTATTCTAATAACAATATTCAACAGAAAAATTCTTAAACTGTTTAGGCACAGCTTACATTAAATTTTCCCTCATAAAAACTGTTTTTATAAATTAAAGCTTAATCGCACTGAAATTAAAGTTACCCCCAATGTTATCAGATTCTGTCAGAATAGAAGCGCCCAACCATAAAAACCAAAAGTAAATTATTACCTCAAAAATTGGTGCACTTTGTAGGACATTGAAAGGACATGCGACAAATTAGTGCGTGCGTCGACAAAGTAAACCAAAAATACAAAAGGAAAATCACCAAACTAAAACTGTCAATAGAGGAGAGGCAGAGACAGAGACAGAGATAGAGCGAGAGAAAAGTAAGATGGAGAGAGGTGACAAAAGCTTAGCGATGATTATATACCATGCACATACTACGATATATACGAGTTTACTTGGGTTATATACAGATTGTGGACATACATTGTTGTATGTGTGTATATAGGACAATTGAGTGCAAGGTGAACGCGCTGGCCTCTATAAATAGCTAGGGGGCGATTGCGTGTCCTGGCAGGTCAGCAGCTGGTTGAGACACGCAATGACATGTCCAAGCCAGGACATTTACATTTTGAAAACATAAACACGCTGAATGCATTGTAAATACGAGATATAATCGAAAAAGTGGGAAAAATGCTAACGAAAGTCGGCAACATTATCGATAATCACTTGCAAAACATTTTAAGGATAATTACTTAGTGTGTTTGTTTGCCAGCGAGATTGGGAGGTAGGAGCCAGGACCCCATGTGTGTTCGGTGTGTTTGTTTAGCAAGTGCTCAAGTCTGGCATTGTCATTGTCATTCAAGGTTGAACGTGAAATTGCCATCATGAAACTAATCGATCATCCGCACGTGCTCGGTCTGAGCGATGTGTATGAGAATAAGAAATATTTGTATCTAATATTGGAGCACGTATCTGGCGGTGAGCTCTTCGATTATCTGGTCAAAAAGGGACGTCTGACGCCCAAGGAGGCACGCAAGTTCTTCAGGCAAATTATCTCAGCGCTGGATTTCTGTCATTCACACTCCATATGGTAGGCACAAGTCCAAGCTACTGATATCGATATCGATTGATGTCTGCCATAAATCTCAATAACCTTTGCCGTAACCCATCTTGCAGTCATCGTGACTTGAAGCCCGAGAATTTGCTGCTGGACGAGAAGAATAATATTAAGATTGCGGACTTTGGCATGGCCTCATTGCAGCCAGCTGGCAGCATGCTGGAAACATCATGTGGTTCACCACACTACGCCTGTCCAGAGGTCATACGGGTGAGTCTACATATAGAACTATGATCAAACATATTACGTATATGCAGAGTTTAATATTTAATTGATAATCTATGTAGAAGTAATTAATATTACGTATACGCAGAGCTCTACTTTTAATTAATACTATTATTACGTATATGCAGAATTTAATGTTTAATTGAGAAATCTATTTTTAACCAATCAATATTACGTATACGCAGAGAAAAACTTTTAATTAGTACTATTATTACTTATACGCAAAGTTGAGTTTCTAATTTAATAATACATTTCATTATAATCACTCAATCATATTACGTAAAAGCAGAAATGAACTTTTCTTATGACAACATTTGACATTCTAATCAAGCAAACTCGTTACGTAGACGTAGAGTTATATTTCTAATTTAAGAATCTATTTTAATAACAATCAGGCAAATATGTATGTTACTGACAATATATGCAGAGTTGAACGTTTAATTGAAGAGTATTTAACATAATCATACAAACAATTTTAATAACTTTAAAATAAATGCTCGACAGGAAAAATAGAACAGAACTAGCTCTAAAAAGTATGCTATACTTATATTTAAATGCTTAAAATAGCAAAAATATCATCACCCTGGAAAAGTAAAAATTGGACAAGCTGAGGAACTTTTGACAAAGCCATTTTTATAATAGAGAACTAAAAAAAGGATGTTTATGACTACATTTATTATAAACGCATTTTGATTGCCTTAATCGATTTATATTCCTTTTATACAAAGTTCGTTGCAGGGTAACTTATAGTTCATCTCTTTGATTATTTGTTGTTTAACTACCGCCGTCAATCAAGACAAAGTTTTTAGCACATTTTCGTTAGCCAGCTGACTCCTGATGCTACAGCTCCATTTAATCCTGCAGCTCCTACTGTTTGTGGTTTCCCATGCAAATGTCGCCAGATATGCAAATTGCGTATCCCTTGCAACGTTGTCTTTGTCATGTGCGCATATGATTTGCCGGTAGAAGCAGAGTGAGTGAGTTGAGTAAGCGATATGCGAGGGGGGGGGGGGAAGGTAGTTGACATGTGGCTTGTGGCATGACAGACGATTCAGTGTTTGGTTTTTCCCAGGCAAGTTGCATGCATCATTTCACTCACGCAGCAGCAGTCAGAAACTTCTGTCTGGCAAGCCGGTCTGCGTGTAATAAATTCATAAGCGGAATTTTAAAATATATATCCTTGCCTGCAGCTATAAATCCCTGGACTGTTACGTGATCTTTTCCTCGCAAGTACTATACACGTATTTTATAAATATTCAAAACTCAAAGTGCTGTCTCCCCATTCGCATACGTAGTTGCAGTCGATTTTTCTGCCTTGATTTTTCCATAATTGATGGGTTGAACACCCAACCTCAGGCAAGGGCACAGGAATGATTCCGAATGATAACTGGTAGCAGGATAAAAAGTTTCCTAACATCAGTTGTAATTGATTTGGCTTTCATTCTCAGAACAACCCCTTACAGCATTTGGTGAATTGTTCAATCAGTTTTGCAGGTAACCTTTGAAAACCTCAGTCAATCAATCACTTGAGTGGTCGTTAACGTATACAAAGCTAGCATGTTTAATCGTAACTAAGTATGCGATGAGGTTGAGTCGAGATAAGAGAAGGTTTAGGTTACAGACAAAAACACATTTAAGGGAAATGTTACGAGTTTTTCAATATAATATAAGTAAAATGCACTTTCAAGTCAAGTTAATCAAGTTTTTCTTGGAAAATATTCTATAATAAGAAAATTGACTTGAATTACAAGAATTCTTGTAATACGATTCTAATTATGTTATTTGAAATTATATGAATTTTGCATCTTTACATTAAAATTGATAACTCTTATTTTGTTTGTTGCCTTATAAATACTTTAATTGGAATTGCTTGTATTTGTATTTAACATTTTTTACCTGCGCCAACTGCAATTGCAATGGGCATTACACATCACTAAATGTTGCTGCAATTATTGTGTGCAACTCGGAGTCATTGTGCCACTTAACGGCCAAGTCAATAACCGAAGGCCTGCAACGAGTGCTTGGCATTTGACGGACACGTCAATGGACGTCTAAATGGGAATTGCAGCAGATTGTCGTTGTAGTTGTTGTTAGGTTGAATGACTGTCTACACTCTCTCTGTGTAATAGTTTCAGTTAGCTGTGGCATATACTAGGTATAAGTTAATAAATATGTAACAATGCAAGGCTCCAAGTGGACATCGCCGAGAGTCGAAAGGGTAAAAAGGTTCGACAACCCACGCGGTCAATAGCCAATTTTCTTAATCGAATTTCGCATATAGAGAAAATGGAGGGAAAAGACAATAAAACTAAATCACACACAAGTGAAGAAAACTAATAAAAATACATAATGCAAAAGGCGCAGGCAATGAAATACCCTGTTTGATTAGTTGACGGGAGAGTTACGAAGATGAACTTGCTAGAAATAAATGGTTTTAGACACAAAATAAACAAGAAAATATAGCAAGCTGTTGTTTATAGTTATAGCTAAAAAACACAATTTAAAATGTTAATAATTGAAGTAAGTAAAAGTATAACTTTAAATAGCTTTAACAAGATTCTATTACCTGTTTAATAATTCAACTCTGTGGCGTTTTGTTTGCATCGTATTTGTAACAGACAAGAAGTTAATTAATTATAAAGTTTGTAACAAACAGAAGTGATGAATAAATGTACATATATAATATTGTGTTATAATGAAAGCTTATACAAGATAATTGTTTTTCAATAGCTGTTTTATAAATAAAACACAAAAATATACCCCATGATTATTAAATGTATTACTGGGTATTTGTTTGTTTTCTTTCTATTCCCATAACTATTTTGTACTCATAAAAGTTTTATTATTACCAAAAATGTTAGTGAATTATATTGAATGTATGCTTTATAAATAATTATATATAATTCTTATACCCCACTACTATTATTATTATATTACTGGGTATTTGGAATGTCTCAATTTCTGATTTGCTTGTTTTGTTGTTATTTTTGTCATTTCCTTTTGTGCGACTGGTTCTCTTTGTCCCTCCCTCTGTTTGGGGAACGAAGGGTGAGAAATACGATGGACGTAAGGCGGATGTTTGGTCATGTGGTGTCATACTGTATGCACTGTTGGTGGGTGCGTTGCCCTTCGACGACGACAACTTGCGGCAGCTGTTGGAGAAAGTCAAGCGCGGCGTCTTCCACATACCGCACTTTGTGCCGCCCGATTGCCAGAGTCTGTTGCGTGGCATGATTGAAGTGAATCCGGACAGGCGTCTAACGGTGAGTCATCCAAATGGCGAATGCAACAAATCTAAACAATAATTGAGTGTGCGTGCGTACGTCTGTTGGTAGGTGTGTGTGTGTGGGTGGTTGGTTGTTTGTGGCATGCAACAACCCCCCAAACAAAATATAAGGCACATTTCTTGCCTTTGTTTGCCTATGCTTTCATGTTTCTTTTTTTTGTGGGTCAAACCGCTGCAGGACATGTTAACCTTTGTGTAATGTATGTTCCGTTTGTAGCTGGCCGAAATAAATCGTCATCCCTGGGTCACGGCTGGTGGCAAAGGTGAGCTGGAGCTGGAGCTGCCCATGATGGAGGTGGTGCAAACACATGTCATACCCACGGCCAATGCTGTGGATCCGGATGTACTCAATGCCATATGCTCGCTGGGTTGTTTCAAGGAGAAGGAGAAACTCATACAGGAGCTGCTTAGCTCCAGGTAAGTGATGTGGAGGAGGGGCGGGGGGACTCTACTTGCCACAATAGTATGGTTAACCTGAATATGTATGGCAGGTATTGCCGGAGAACATAACAATTATAGTTTTCAAACTATAAATAATGATATAAACTTTATTTGTTGATTTTCATGAGAAAACTTATAAATAATACTTAATTTGTTATCTAAATAATAAAGCTGTTCAAAAATAGTTATATTTTGTAGCAGGCCGATAGCTTTACCGATGTTCCATCGCTAATATGTTAACATTAACATTATTTATCTGCCCATAACTAATTATCAGCATCGGTTAATTTGCACATATTAGCTATCTCACTTTAGCTCACTAGAATAAGTATAGAAATATAGCATGGTCTCGCTCTGACGGGAATCTAGGGATCCAGTGGCTGGCTGACGCGAGCAGTGTTGCCAACACCTCGCAACAGAAACAGGACAAAGAGACCGAAAATAATCAGGAAAAAAGGCTAAATTCTTTTAAAGAAAAACCAAAATCTGGACTAACAAATGTTCTTGTGTTTATTTATAAATAATTCGTTTATGGCTTCGTCCATATATAACTAAAAAGAGGATTGAGTCGTATGATTATGAAACAGGGGGAACATAAAATGTCGCATGATTATGAAACAGGGGGAACATAAAATGTCGTATGATTATGAAACAGGGGAAATATAAAATGTCGTATGATTATGAAACAGGGGGAACACAAAATGTCGTATGATTATGAAACAGGGGGAATCTAAAATGTCGTATGATTATGAAACAGGGGGAATATAAAATGTCGTATGATTATGAAAAAGGGGGAAGTAAAATTCCGTATAAAATGTCGTATAATTATGAAACAGGGGGAATATAAAATGTCGTATGATTATGAAACAGGGGGAATATAAAATGTCGTATGATAATGAAACAGGGGGAACATAAAATGTCGTATGATTATGAAACAGGGGGAATATAAAATGTCGTATGATTATGAAACAGGGGGAACACAAAATGTCGTATGATTATGAAACAGGGGGAATCTAAAATGTCGTATGATTATGAAACAGGGGGAATATAAAATGTCGTATGATTATGAAACAGGGGGAAGTAAAATTCCGTATAAAATGTCGTATGATTATGAAACAGGGGGAATATAAAATGTCGTATGATTATGAAACAGGGGGAACATAAAATGTCGTATGATTATGAAACAGGGGGAATCTAAAATGTCGTATGATTATGAAACAGGGGGAATATAAAATGTCGTATGATTATGAAAAAGGGGGAAGTAAAATTCCGTATAAAATGTCGTATAATTATGAAACAGGGGGAATATAAAATGTCGTATGATTATGAAACAGGGGGAATATAAAATATATAAATAAAAAATGTCGTATGATTATGAAACAGGGGGAATATAAAATGTCGTATGATTATGAAACAGGGGGAATATAAAATGTCGTATGATTTTGAAACAGGGGGAATATAAAATGTCGTATGATTATGAAACAGGGGGAATATAAAATGTCGTATGATTATGAAACAGGGGGAATATAAAATATATAAATATAAAATGTCATATGATTATGAAACAGGGGGAATATAAAATATATAAATATAAAATGTCGTATGATTATGAAACAGGGGGAATATTAAATGTCGTATGATTATGAAACAGAAGAAATATAAAATGTCGTATGATTATGAAACAGGGGGAATATAAAATGTCGTATGATTATGAAACAGGGGGAATATAAAATGTCGTATAAAATGTCGTATGATTATGAAACAGGAGGAATATAAAATGTCGTATGATTATGAAACAGGGGGAATATAAAATGTCGTATGATTATGAAACAGGGGGAATATAAAATGTCGTATGATTATGAAACAGGGGGAATATAAAATGTCGTATGATTATGAAACAGGGGGAATATAAAATGTCGTATGATTATGAAACAGGGGGAATATAAAATGTCGTATGATTATGAAACAGGGGGAATATAAAATGTCGTATGATTATGAAACAGGGGGAATATAAAATGTCGTATGATTATGAAACAGGGGGAATATAAAATGTCGTATAAAATGTCGTATGATTATGAAACAGGAGGAATATAAAATGTCGTATGATTATGAAACAGGGGGAATATAAAATGTCGTATGATTATGAAACAGGGGGAATATAAAATGTCGTATGATTATGAAACAGGGGGAACATAAAATGTCGTATGATTATGAAACAGGGGGAATATAAAATGTCGTATGATTATGAAACAGGGGGAATATAAAATGTCGTATGATTATGAAACAGGGGGAATATAAAATGTCGTATGATTATGAAACAGGGGGAATATAAAATGTCGTATGATTATGAAACAGGGGGAAGTAAAATTCCGTATAAAATGTCGTATGATTATGAAACAGGGGGAATATAAAATGTCGTATGATTATGAAACAGGGGGAATATAAAATATATAAATATAAAATGTCGTATGATTATGAAACAGGGGGAATATAAAATGTCGTATGATTATGAAACAGGGGGAATATAAAATATATAAATAAAAAATATCGTATGATTATGAAACAGGGGGAATATAAAATGTCGTATAAAATGTCGTATGATTATGAAACAGGAGGAATATAAAATGTTGTATGATTATGAAACAGGGGGAATATAAAATGTCGTATGATTATGAAACAGGGGGAATATAAAATGTCGTATGATTATGAAACAGGGGGAATATAAAATGTCGTATGATTATGAAACAGGGGGAATATAAAATGTCGTATGATTATGAAACAGGGGGAATATAAAATGTCGTATGATTATGAAACAGGGGGAATATAAAATGTCGTATGATTATGAAACAGGGGGAAGTAAAATTCCGTATAAAATGTCGTATGATTATGAAACAGGGGGAATATAAAATGTCGTATGATTATGAAACAGGGGAAATATAAAATGTCGTATGATTATGAAACAGGGGGAACATAAAATGTCGTATGATTATGAAACAGGGGAAATATAAAATGTCGTATGATTATGAAACAGGGGGAATATAAAATGTCGTATGATTATGAAACAGGGGGAATATAAAATGTCGTATGATTATGAAACAGGGGAAATATAAAATGTCGTATGATTATGAAACAGGGGGAACATAAAATGTCGTATGATTATGAAACAGGGGGAATCTAAAATTCCGTATAAAATGTCGTATAATTATGAAACAGGGGGAATATAAAATATCGTATGATTATGAAACAGGGGGAATATAAAATATATAAATAAAAAATATCGTATGATTATGAAACAGGGGCAATATAAAATGTCGTATAAAATGTCGTATGATTATGAAACAGGAGGAATATAAAATGTCGTATGATTATGAAACAGGGGGAATATAAAATGTCGTATGATTATGAAACAGGGGGAATATAAAATGTCGTATGATTATGAAACAGGGGGAATATAAAATGTCGTATGATTATGAAACAGGGGGAATATAAAATGTCGTATGATTATGAAACAGGGGGAATACAAAATGTCGTATAAAATGTCGTATGATTATGAAACAGGGGGAATATAAAATGTCGTATGATTATGAAACAGGGGGAATATAAAATGTCGTATGATTATGAAACAGGGGGAATATAAAATGTCGTATGATTATGAAACAGGGGGAATATAAAATGTCGTATGATTATGAAACAGGGGGAATATAAAATATATAAATATAAAATGTCGTATGATTATGAAACAGGGGGAATATAAAATATATAAATATAAAATGTCGTATGATAATGAAACAGAGGGAATATAAAATGTCGTATGATTATGAAACAGGGGGAATATAATATGTCGTATGATTATGAAACAATACGACATTTTATATTCTCCCTGTTTCGTATGATTATTAAACAGTGGGAATATAAAATGTAGTATAAAATGTCGTATGATTGTGAAACAGGGGGAATATAAAATGTCGTATGATTATGAAACAGGGGGAATATAAAATGTCGTATGATTATGAAACAGGGGGAATATAAAATGTCGTATAAAATGTCGTATGATTATGAAACAGGGGGAATATAAAATATATAAATATAAAATGTCGTATGATTATGAAACAGGGGGAATATAAAATATATAAATATAAAATGTCGTATGATTATGAAACAGAGGGAATATAAAATGTCGTATGATTATGAAACAGGGGGAATATAATATGTCGTATGATTATGAAACAATACGACATTTTATATTCTCCCTGTTTCGTGTGATTATTAAACAGTGGGAATATAAAATGTAGTATAAAATGTCGTATGATTGTGAAACAGGGGGAATATAAAATGTCGTATGATTATGAAACAGGGGGAATATAAAATGTCGTATGATTATGAAACAGGGGGAATATAAAATGTCGTATAAAATGTCGTATGATTATGAAACAGGGGGAATATAAAATATATAAATATAAAATGTCGTATGATTATGAAACAGGGGGAATATAAAATATATAAATATAAAATGTCGTATGATTATGAAACAGAGGGAATATAAAATGTCGTATGATTATTAAACAGTGGGAATATAAAATGTAGTATAAAATGTCGTATGATTGTGAAACAGGGGGAATATAAAATGTCGTATGATTATGAAACAGGGGGAATATAAAATGTCGTATGATTATGAAACAGGGGGAATATAAAATGTCGTATGATTATGAAACAGGGGGAATATAAAATGTCGTATGATTATGAAACAGGGGGAATATAAAATGTCGTATGATTATGAAACAGGGGGAATATAAAATGTCGTATGATTATGAAACAGGGGGAATATAAAATATATAAATATAAAATGTCATATGATTATGAAACAGGGGGAATATAAAATATATAAATATAAAATGTCGTATGATTATGAAACAGGGGGAATATAAAATGTCGTATGATTATGAAACAGGGGGAATATTAAATGTCGTATGATTATGAAACAGGAGAAATATAAAATGTCGTATGATTATGAAACAGGGGGAATATTAAATGTCGTATGATTATGAAACAGGGGGAATATAAAATGTCGTATAAAATGTCGTATGATTATGAAACAGGAGGAATATAAAATGTCGTATGATTATGAAACAGGGGGAATATAAAATGTCGTATGATTATGAAACAGGGGGAATATAAAATGTCGTATGATTATGAAACAGGGGGAATATAAAATGTCGTATGATTATGAAACAGGGGGAATATAAAATGTCGTATGATTATGAAACAGGGGGAATATAAAATGTCGTATGATTATGAAACAGGGGGAATATAAAATGTCGTATGATTATGAAACAGGGGGAACATAAAATGTCGTATGATTATGAAACAGGGGGAATATAAAATGTCGTATGATTATGAAACAGGGGGAATATAAAATGTCGTATGATTATGAAACAGGGGGAATATAAAATGTCGTATGATTATGAAACAGGGGGAATATAAAATGTCGTATGATTATGAAACAGGGGGAAGTAAAATTCCGTATAAAATGTCGTATGATTATGAAACAGGGGGAATATAAAATGTCGTATGATTATGAAACAGGGGGAATATAAAATGTCGTATGATTATGAAACAGGGGGAATATAAAATGTCGTATGATTATGAAACAGGGGGAATATAAAATGTCGTATGATTATGAAACAGGGGGAATATAAAATGTCGTATGATTATGAAACAGGGGGAACATAAAATGTCGTATGATTGTGAAACAGGGGGAATATAAAATGTCGTATGATTTTGAAACAGGGGGAATATAAAATGTCGTATGATTATGAAACAGGGGGAATATAAAATGTCGTATGATTATGAAACAGGGGGAATATAAAATGTCGTATGATTATGAAACAGGGGGAAGTAAAATTCCGTATAAAATGTCGTATGATTATGAAACAGGGGGAACATAAAATGTCGTATGATTATGAAACAGGGGGAATATAAAATGTCGTATGATTATGAAACAGGGGGAATATAAAATGTCGTATGATTATGAAACAGGGGGAATATAAAATGTCGTATGATTATGAAACAGGGGGAATATAAAATGTCGTATGATTATGAAACAGGGGGAATATAAAATGTCGTATGATTATGAAACAGGGGGAATATAAAATGTCGTATGATTATGAAACAGGAGGAATATAAAATGTCGTATGATTATGAAACAGGGGGAATATAAAATGTCGTATGATTATGAAACAGGGGGAATATAAAATGTCGTATGATTATGAAACAGGGGGAATATAAAATGTCGTATGATTATGAAACAGGGGGAATATAAAATGTCGTATGATTATGAAACAGGAGGAATATAAAATGTCGTATGATTATGAAACAGGGGGAATATAAAATGTCGTATGATTATGAAACAGGGGGAATACAAAATGTCGTATAAAATGTCGTATGATTATGAAACAGGGGGAATATAAAATGTCGTATGATTATGAAACAGGGGGAATATAAAATGTCGTATGATTATGAAACAGGGGGAATATAAAATGTCGTATGATTATGAAACAGGGGGAATATAAAATGTCGTATGATTATGAAACAGGGGGAATATAAAATGTCGTATGATTATGAAACAGGGGGAATATAAAATGTCGTATGATTATAAAACAGGGGGAATATAAAATGTCGTATGATCTAAGCTCATAACTCTTATTTGCGATCTATTGCAGCCACAATACCGAAAAGGTTATTTACTTTCTGCTGCTGGAGCGTAAACGTCGGCGGCCCGCGTTGGAGGATGATGAGGAGATAGCACAGAAATCCCGTAGTGAACTGGACGCAGTGGATCCGCCGAGAAAGCGACTGGACAAGTGCCGCATCAATGGCACCAATGCTCCCAGCTACGGACAGATTTCAGAGGGTTCACCACTCACGCCGCGACGACAGGCCTTCAAGTGAGTTAACGCCAATTTCAATGGGTATCATATATACCAAACTGACATTACTATTTTCCTTAAACAGCTTCCGCTCGTACAGCAGCACTCGGAACCATCAGAGACGTTCGCCCACCACAGTGTCGTCTTCGGTGCGCAGCTCCTCATATCACAGCCCGACGCGTTGTAACTCCCCGATGAGCTCGACCCAGCAACAGGCCAATGCCATATCGAGGCCATCCTCGCCGGCGGCGGGCACTCGTCATTCCACATATGGGGATCGTGAACGTTCTGGGTCGGTGCATCATCCGTCGGTCAGTCGGACGCCATCGCGTAGCTCACAGAAGAGCATTGAGGGGGATGTTGTGGTCGTCAGGGAGCCACGTTTAGAGCGTCGCGATTCGGCACGTCAGGCGCAGGAACGAAGTGGATCTGTACGGGATCGTGGTGATTGTGTGGGTCCACCGCCAGGCAGTCCTGGTGGCAATTCGGGCAGCAACTCATCAGCTGCCTCGCCATCGGTGCATCATCGTGCCAACTCAGGTCCGACAATTGCCATTAGTATGTTCCACGATCCAGACTCGAATAGTGGTGTGTGCATGCCCCGTAGACCCTTTTGTGGTATCCCTTCCATTCCACACAAATAGCCTGTTACTAATGCCATCTCTATCCTTTTTTCTATTCCCTCAAACAGTTGTGAATCCTAATGGCTCGCCGATGCTGAATAATAGTAATCCAGGCATGCCCGGCTCACCTTGTAATACGCCCGGTGGGCAACTCTGGAAGACGCGGCTCACGAATATCAAGAACAGCTTTCTGGGCAGTCCGCGTTTCCATCGCAGAAAAATGCAGGGTATGTCATGGCAATGCTTTAATTGAACAGACTGTTGTTTAATTGTTTGATATGCCTTTCAGTCTCCGCTGATGAGGTGCATTTAACGCCCGAATCATCGCCAGAGTTGACCAAACGTTCATGGTTTGGCAACTTGATAACCACGGAGAAGGATGAAACCTTTACCATATTGGTCAAGGGCAAACCCATTGCCACAGTCAAAGCGCATTTGATACATGCATTTCTATCCGTAAGTGCTTACAAATAAATATACTTATTAGAAATTTGTTTAGTTTGTTGTATAAACTATTTACTTACTTAGTATACAACGTATACAAAATGAAAATCTATATATGAAATGATAATGTACATTTAATAACCCTTATTGTACACAATATATTAATAGGTCAACGTGTATTTTATATTTGTGCAAATATTTATCAATGGTCGATATTTAATACAGTAGAGAAAGGGAATATAAAGGAATATTCGTAATACTTTTATACACTAATTTCGTAGCTAAAAGAGTATTATGAATTTGTGGCAATGAAATGGGAATGGAGTAGACGAAGAACTTAATCAAACGGATATTGATTTGAAGATATATGTAGATAGATAATTTAAACTTAAGGTAAATTAATTTATTACTGAGAGCCAGGAATGACATATATTCAAAGCATAGAGGGTATTAAGAGTATCTACAAATGGAAAAGACTTTAAAGCGATTAGAAAATGCAAATATCAAGTATATATGGTTATACAGATAATAGACAAATGAACTCAGCCCAGTTTGTTAGCCCAAAGCCTGGGTAAATTTTTTCAAAATTTTAAATTGGACAAGGAACATATACTTGTACAATTTTAACAAATATGCAAAATAGTATTGTAATTTTGTATATTAAAAATACTTACTTTAATACATATATGTCTGTAAATAAGTAATTCAATAAGTAGTTCAACTCAATCTAATTTATTAATTCAAATATAAACAAAATTTTCAGATGGCCGAACTATCGCATAGTGTAGTTTCGCCCACCTCGTTCCGTGTGGAATACAAACGCAACGGCAACGGACCAGTTATGTTTCAGCGTCATGTCAAGTTTCAGGTAAGTAAAGAAAGTCTATAGCAATACCTCGTCGAAGATGAAATGATGATCTTTCTCATCTCAGGTTGACATAAGCGCCATTTGCAAACAAGGTGATATTGCGGATATGCTATTCGCTCTAACGTTTACACTGCTATCAGGTGAGCTATACCCTCTAGTTATACTTTATAATTTCTCTGACTCACTGTATGCAATGTTCAGGCAACATACGCCGCTTTCGTCGCATTTGCGAGCACATACAGTCGCAGGTGTGTTCGAAACGTTTTCCGGGTCCTGGCAGTCCACCAACAGTGACCTCAGTTACCCAGGCGGTCTCCGAGAGTTCCTCATGTGGTTCGGTATCCAGCGAACGTTTGTCCTACAAGCGACAGGTGGTAAGTTGACGGAGAGAAAGAAAATGCAACGCAATAACTCAATAATTTTCAATTGATTACAGATTGAAAACGATTTGGAAAATGATTCCATATTCTCATATAAATCGGGCAATGGACGTCGCGCCTCGACGACGAATAACAATAATGCCAATCCCGTGGATATACCAGGCAGTCCCATTGCAGTGCGTTCAAAGTAAGTATGAACTATCGCATAGAACTATCGATTAACACCAATCGTTTCCACAGCTCCGAGACAGCTGAGCACGAACGCAACCGCGAACTGCAGAGTGAGCGACAGGCGACAACGATGTCCGGTAGTGCAATCGCATGAGAATTATTTCTCTGATTTAGTTACATTTTTCCCAAGAACATTTGTTTTTTTCTACTAACATTACGAAATACAACCAAATATTTCAACTAAACGAACTCAAAACTGAAACTGAAACAGTATTTTGTCCCTCTTTAAACAAAAACAAAAATAAAAAATACTTACAACAATAAACTCGATAAGAAAGCAAGCAATACTAATGGAATTTACAATAACTTTAAACGAGAAATAAACCAAAACACTATAACAACTAAATGTTGTTAAAAATTTAAAAGCTAAAGCGGAAAATGCTTGAAATCGATTGAGAAAACTTTTGCTAGCTACTGCAGCTTTTCACATATTTTGTTATATTTATCTAAATCTATATATTTCGACATTGTTTTTATGATCATTTCTTTTTATAGTGTGTTCTTTTCTATGGACATTGTTGCCGCCGCGCCTGAAAAGCTTATAAAACTTGAATAACTAACACCGTGTAAAAATACCAGATAAAAAAGAAAGCGATTGGAAATAAAAGAAAATGAATAAAAGAATTATAGAGAAAAGTAAATGCGAAATAAATACTTTTCGTTTGGAGTAGTTTTTTGAATACGCTCTAGCTTAAGCCACAATGTTATATTATAGTGTTTTTTCATAATCTAGCCTAGGCTTGATCTTAGCTATGCAAATTAAATGCTACTCAAGTAAACGCCAGCAATTTGTATATTGTGTAAAAACAAAAAATGCACTGAACATTGACTAAACCAAATACGAAAATAAAGAATATGCCGCAATAAAATATATAAAAGAAATCCCTAAAAGGCTACGCGTTGCTCTTTTTTCTATGCAAGACAAATGAAAAAGAACACAAAACTATTTTGGTATCCACAATACTCGAAAAGAAAGAAACACAAACTATTTTTCCTAAAACCGAAGAAACAGAAAAAAGAAAACACTAAATGAACAGCGACATCTTTCAGACTTCTAAGCATGCAAGCAGGACGATCATAGGACAGTGTTGTGTGGTACAGTAAGAACAGTGTATAAAGTACAGTAAAAAAACGAACTAACTAATTGGCAAACATGAATATGTATTATGAAAATTGTATAAATCAAATAATGGCATGGAAAGGGAAATTGTTTAAGTTGCTGAGCTGCACGAGAGCCAGAGGAAAACCCAATAAAATTTGACTTGAAAATTTTATATTTATTAAAGAAAAGAAACACATCTGATACTTAGAGCACATGCTTGGGTTAATTAAGTAATGCCAGCTGTCCACAAATGCACAAAACTCGATATATGTAATACTCCTACTTCTTCTTGTTGTTATTATTGGTAATAATAATCAACAATTAACAGAGTATCGTATGGTAATCCAACAATCATTTTCCCATTTTCCAAACTTACGTGTTTCGTGTCTCGTACATTTGCAATTAAATTGACCACTTTTTCTACTTTCTATCATACATTATATGATATTTTGAAACTAAAAGACTTAACAAAAAAATGAACATAAAGCAAATCCAAACAAAAACCGTCCATTTATCCAGTTTAAACTATGACGTAGGCAACTCAGCAACTTAAACAATTCGGGCAAGTCGAAAGGATGCAAAGAGGGAAAGTAATAACTAATAATATATAACTGTATACTGAATATAAGTATGTATAATAAAACAAAAACAAATACTAAATAAAAGAGCAACTGTAAGACAGCTACTTAAAAAGATGAATAAATTAAACAAACGTGATTAGTTTAAATATAATATGCAAACAAGTTAAACAAGTTAACGAAACAAAAAAGGAAAAAGTATAAATACTAATGAAAAATATTCAAATCAAATTTATATAGTTTAAATATTAAACTGACTTCATTAAGTATTCGAATGCAACAAAGAACACATGCAATAAAGTTGAAATTGAATTACTTTTTAACATAAACTATATAATAATAATAATGATAATATTTATACATAATATGAGTAAATTATTTATCAATCATTCAACTCATTTAAACCAGACAGACATAAATACGATACATTCAAAATTAAGCTCACCGAATTGAACAAATAGCATTGCATATACATATATATTTATTATACATATATATATATATATATACATATACATACGATATATCATATACATACACGTACATAATTTAACTGAATCTCTATATATACATACATACTGTACTTATATGTACATACTATTTATTATTCTGCATTTACTTTCATATATCGTACAAGAATGCCCAAGTTCCCAGCATACATACATTCAAACATTCATGCATACGTTTACTATATACATACATATACATATACTTATCCCATATACATCACATACACACACACACTTACATATAAAATATATATATATATATTTACAAAAGTAAAATTTAAAATGTAACTGAAATTTGTCGTAGAAGCCCGATTGTTGTTTCTACAAAATGTACAAAAAATAAGATCATATTTTTGACATGACGAACGTAAAGAATATTTATATAAATATAAATAAAGATACTAAATTGCTCTGCATACTAAAACACTGATCGAAGTCACACAACAACAACAACAAAGAAAAAAAAGGAAAAATACTAAAAAAAATAATAAACGCTTTATGAATAAATATAAATACAATCTAATACTCAATGCCGCATAATGCCACGCCTACCTTTTACCTTATCTGACGCCTAAACTAAATAACACAAACATTTTTTCGCAATCTCGAATAAGAACAAAAAGAATGAGAGTGCTTGACTCGCAGTTACCCTGCACCCAGTTAGTACTTGTGTCTATGCATATTCTTGAATAACTTTTTTTTTCTTCATTTATTATCTGAACGCTATGAACGCTTTTGTATAAAAAACTAATCAGAAATTGTTGCTGGGCGCAGGGTATTGAGGAGAACTAACTAACTAACTAACTAAAAAAAACAAAAAACAAAATACTTTTCTTAAAACATAATCAGCCACGAACCTACCTAACTCATTTTACCAGCTTTTTTGTAACTCACACGAATGAGATTGAATTTTGTGTTTGATGATGATTTGATATGCAACGTATACATATTTCTATATATATAAAGATATATTATACAAATCTGAGTAAACGCTTACTTCAATCGCAAAGGTTTACATTTATATTATAAATAAATGAATTAAATATTTATAAAAGAAAAAAAAAACAAAAGAAAAGAAAAATCCATAAATTTAGACTGTAATGTTGTGTATTGTACTACGCTTTATATGATCATTTTTTTCATTTCCAGATATCTGAAATACTTTAATTAATTATTTTTGCAAGTGTTTAATGTTTAAGTTCTATGCATCGTGCGCTTTGTTTATATATATATTTAAATAAGTTGAAACTGTATTGTAAATTTAATTTAAGCTTGGGATAAACGTGTCTAATGTGAATGTCTGATAGGGCAAGCAGGAAAAACCATTGAAAGAAGAACAACAAACAAATATGAAAAATAAAAAAAAACACAAAATACAAAACAAAAGAAAATGAAAAAAAAAAGTGCATCTGTTATTAGGTTAAAAGAATTATTGATATTGTTTGCAACAAAATGTGTGAAATATATATATAAAATAATTATAAAATAAAAAAAATCTAGCATAAAACAAATGAAAAACCAAAAAATCGAAAAGAAACAAAAACAAAAACAAACATACAACAAACGTGAACATAAAGCGAACAAAAATTGTAATTGCAATTTAAAAATAAAATTATAAATATTTCGAATAATGAACTTTTGTCTTGGCTTTTTCTATTCTGGTCCCACTGTGCCATGCCCACATGATGCACCACACGAAAAATTACGTCATTTGCCGCCACATGTCATTGTAGCGTAACAACCAAACATTCGGGGGAGGCATCTCGTAACGCAATCAGCTGTTTCGTAGAGAGCACAACGAATGAGAGAGAGAGAGAGAGTGTGTGTGTGAGGGAAGCGTAGGCAAGCTTTAAGTGTAAAGCTTTGTGAGAGGACCTGCTACATATAAAGCTTTTACTACGAAAAAAGCTCGCAACAGTGCAAGTCCGAAAAGCAAGCGGCGCACCAGAGTTTTTCCCGTGTCGTGTACCGAAAGAAAATGCGTGCCAGTTGCGCTGCATGAAAAGGAAAACTTGGTCATTTCAGCAGTTCAGTTCGGGTCGGGTTTGCAATTCAACAGCACTGCGAGAACGGATCAAATAAAATCAAAATATATTCGAACGAATAATTTACACTCACACTGTAAAGACAAGCACAACAATAAGCCACAACGGAGTAATATCGACTATAGAATTCTCTCACCATATAGTATATAGAGTATAGTATATATTTGTATATGAGAGTTGGCCAAAAAAAGGAGAGGAAAGCAACAACAACAACAAAACAAAACGGTAGCCAAACGGATAATGAATATATATATTTGAAAATATATTATATATTTATATATTATATTGAAAGTGCAAAGTGTTCACAGAGAGAGAGAAATAATTGAAAAACGTATCATAAATTAAATGATATTTGTGTTTTGAATTTTTAACGTGCGTTTCTATTCTTTTTTTTTTGGGGCGTTTGTTGGATTGCCTGGTTTTGTTGCCACGTTCGGGAACTTCATGCAGCTGCAGTGAGTGAGTTATGTAAAGCGTGTGTTAGTGTGTGGCATGGTGTGGCAACTGGGCGAGAAGTAAGAGGTACGAACTACAGCAGCAACATGCAACAACAGCAACAATGATGTGCGTGTAAAACAACAATGGCCAACAAATTATGCGTTTAAATAAAAATATTAAAAGAGAATTTTCTAAAATATTCTAATAAAAATGGAAGTGAAGTTTAAACTGTAAATAATTATTTAACAATTGCTGAAAGTACAACAAGCACTCATAATAAAATTATGCAAAATTGAAACAAGAACTAATAAATACATTTTAAAATAAATAACGTACAGAATTAAATTATAATAGACAATTAATGGCAATTAAATTATGAATTACTGTAACAATAAAATATATATATATATATATATATAAATAATGCACAAAATCAAAACAAACGTTATAGAAAATACTATAATTCAATTTAAACAAATTAATATATCTAAAATATGTATATAATATATTTATAGTGTGTATAAATTTGAAGTAAGCTCATATTTTTTACAACAACTTAGCACAGTTAAATCAACTGCAATCTATACAAACACCTCAACAATATAGACCTGAAACTCTGATAATAATCAAGTAATATATCAATTTCAAGTCGAGGATTAAGTAGTTAGTACAAGTTCCCAGGACGGTTGAATAGACAACACTTTGAGTACTCAATTCATACACTCAATCAATATGAGTAACATTTTAGTAGCGCCTCGAATACTTATTAGACAAATGACTATAAAAACGCCAAGTGGCTGTTGAGGTGCTGGGACAGGGGAAGGGACAGAGGAAGGGGGTGGGGAGTTCCCACAACCCATGCGAATCAATTTGCTTTCGCGGTCTCTCACTATATTTATTTTTAGTTGCACTTTTCTTTCAATATTAGTGTCAAGGTGCAGCCTGTGCACTGAGAGACAGACAAAGACCAGCGACAACGACAACGACAACGACAACTATGGCAACAACAACATGCAACACACAACAACAACAACAACAACAACTACTACTTACAACAAGAAACGAAGACATCGCGCGGCAGCCGCGAAAACGACACGAAAATAGTTAAGGCGAATGTGGTGAATACAGCAAAAAAAGACGAAACCAAAACCAACACCGAAACTGAAGCAAGCCAAAAGGTGGCAATCAAAACTAATAACAACAACAGCAATAGAAAGAAAATCAACAACAACAAACAGAAGACTTGTCACATCGAACAAAAAGAAATTGAATTTATGTGTTTCGGTCTGGCTCAATGACAATTAGGCGGATATAACCACAGCGATAGGCACCACAGCAGTGGGCAATTGTAGAGGGGGTGGAATAGTAGAGGGGTGCGGGGGAGGAGTATGGGAAAAGTTCAAACAGGGGGACATGGTATTGGTGCTCGCACGTGTTTTACTTAAAAGTAAATCGCGTTAGCAACAGCAGCAACAACGCACAGCGAAGTAACAACTAGAGTGTTAAGCTCTTACAACTAGCAGCTACCCTGTAATATTGCTTGACTCTAACTTCAATTTATGCCCATAAGTAGGCAATGAAAAGTTGTCTAAAATACAAGGTATATATAAAAAGGGAATTAAACGAAATGCAACTTAAACGAAAGAAACTATTTATAAAAGGAATCAAATTGAAGAAAAGTCTTTTTGTAGCTGATATAAATTGACTTTAGTGTTGATGTCAACTAAAATATCACAGGTTCACTCTTTATATAGGTATATAACATACTTTTTGCTAGGATAACCTTTTAGTTTAAAGTACAGATAAAGCATAGATCAACTAAAAACTAATTATTATAAAGTAGAAAATATTTAAAATGTAATAAAAAGTCTTATTTAAATTGCTTTTGTTTATCTTTTATTTACAAATAAAAAGAGTTCTCTTAGTACCATTTTTTTAATGTCTAGTTCAGTTCTCTGACGACAAAATTATAGCAAATTTGAAGTAAAATATATAGAAAATATTATCATAATTATGTCAGTTAAAATTTAACTGAAATATAAACAAATTAGTATTAGTACACCTACAGGGTAACGCAAAGGGAAGTACTTATGTTAAGAATTTAATAAAGATTTTCAAGAAATTACCTAAGTAAAGAAATTTACAGGTTGTTGCTAGAAGTAAATGTTTTCTAGTTAACTTTGCTTTATTGTTAGAAGGAAGTAACGCTAGCATACTAATATATACATATTACAGGGTATCTTGAAGAGTACCTTAGTGTAGCGTCAAGGCAAGGATAAGCAGAGCCCACAAGGCTCAGCTTACAGGCGACCCACATTACTTAAATTACGAACTACACGCAAAGGCAGCGAACTGAAAGCCACACACATTCGGTTTTGAGACCGGCCAGGCGCCAGTCACTCAGTCAGCCAGTCAGTCAGTCACTCAGTCAGTCACTCGCTTAGTCAGTCAATCATTAGGCAAAGGCTTTGTCTGATGGACAGCCTTATGAGTCAGCGCCGTGTCGCTAACATTGCGTGTCGTGTTGGGTGGAGCCTACGACCAAAACAGTCAATAGAAAGACGAACGTAGAAAGGCGAACGGAGCATTGAAGGTGTAGGAAACTGCTTGAGAGAGAGAGAGAGAGTGAGAGGGAGAGGGAGGAGTAAGTCGAGGGGCGCCATACACGCGCAGTAGATATGTTGCATATTTTCGGGCTTGTTGTTGGCGTTGAGACAAGAATGCGATGCATTCCAATGATTCGGTTGACTCAATGTTAAGGATAAACCAAACAGACATTTCTCAAGCTCAAGTAATAAAATGCTAAGCAGACAATATACATGTTTACACTAGTATACAATACGAATACTATATAATATACTAGATACTGATATATTTGTAGTACTACTCGTTTATAAAGAAATGTGCACTTAACATGTATTACATTAAATTAAATTTAGTGCGCCTTCGCCACGCCCCGTTGTGGCCACTTAATTTTGACCAACAGCCAGAGAAACAATGTAAATTTTCTTCTGTATTTTTGTTTGTCTATTTTTCTTTTCTTTACACCAATTGCTCTGTAAAAAATTAGTCAAATGGGTTAGATATTCCATTGCCTGTTTACTTTATGAACATTTATTTTAATTCAATAGTTGACAATTTAATTTTAATTTTAATTTTAATTTTCGATAAATTAGTTATTTCGATCAATTTATAGATTTATTGAGAATTTATCTGCAATACTTTTCAGATTTTTATTATTTGCAGATTTATTCCACTACACAAATTCTCTTAATTATTGGTCTATATGTACAGGGTATCAGTCAATCGAGCATTTGTACTTTCTTTTGGTTTCCTTTTTTCTTTTTTGCTTTGCTCTGATATTTCGCATTTTGCTTTGGTTTATTTTTAACATTCGTACACATTTGAAAAGCGTGCGAAAATTTTATGTTTCACATTGTTGATTTTTCTCAACGGGTTTTCCTTTTAGATTGTCGTTGTTGTTGTTGGCATTTTCACAGTCGTTGCCAGGCAGCCAATTTGTTATTTGTTTATAGGTGTCTATACAAGATGAAAACACACAGTTTTTAAATGTAGAACTCAATTTGTTGTGCATTTCCATCACTTTTCAATGGTATCTTTTTTTTTTAAATTACACATTTTTGATATTGCTCTTTTGAGGCAGAGCGTAAAAATAATTTTATTTTTCATGCGCCGTTGTTAATTACTTAGAAATGTAAATTGAATTGAAATTATGCAGCTGAGTTATTTTTGTTATTTTTATTTTTATCACATATTGGCAACGAACGAGAGTGCATAGACAAACGGGGCAATAATCTAGTGTATAAATATTTATAAATATATATAGTTCATTGAGACAATGTTATTGCATTTCTATGTAGATTCATTAATGAATATTGCCCATCCAAAGTGACGGACTGATAGAACAAGTGTCAATGATGATGATGATGATGTATGATATGTTATAGATTGAAATATGCATGTTTTTATGTTTATGTTTCTACAATAACATGATAATAATAATAGCAGATAATATATTAAGGGATTGCAGTCAGTCCATCTTGAATCGATAATAATAGTCTCGCAAATAGATTATAAATATGTCAATATCTTTGTCAATCAAAGTTTTATATAGTTTATAAAGAATTTCGAGCATTCTTATACAAGTAAACATCTTGTATGTATATTAAAAGTTTAACAGCGTAACTTTTAACTTAACTCGATTACAATTCATAGGAATAACAAAGGAACAATTAAAATATAGAGCCTGGAAAGAGAAACTAATACTATAAACTAAAATTAATAGAGTTGATTGCTGTGAATCAAACTATTACAGGATATTGAATGTCTAGTGATTCTGACAGGCAAAAGGAGATATTAGCATGTTAGTGATGGTCAAACAATATAAAATGTATAAAGTGGCCAGAGTTTTCATTATACTGGAAAATGTGTTAATTTTTCTCACGTTATCACAATATTCTACTCCCTGAAAAGGTTAAATAATTATAGTAAGACTAAATATACGTAAGCCTATCAAATGTTATGACTATTTTAAATTTAGATTATATAGTTAAAGTCAATACTTTGATTGTTAAATGTTTATTTAGATGTATTATTTTATTAATTGAGTAATTTATTTAAATTACTAGTTATAATAACAGTTGGGTGTATAATCAAAGACTTTAATTGTACATTTAATAAACAGTTGGCGTGGAAGGCAATAAAAAACAACTTAAATCATATTTGAAAAAATCTAGAGATTCGTTTGCCACGTGGAAACGTTCTATTTGTCCTTTTGTAGATCTTTCTCAAGCATAGACAGGACTGAATTCTAATCACAAGTTAAGTTAAAGATAATTAAGCAATTCTTTAAAATCAGATTGTCTAATTTCATAATTAACATTCCGACTATTTACATACTCTAGAGTTTCCAACATACAATGCGATTAATAGATTTTTACCTTGTTATTTAGACTAATGTCAACGTTTTATTCGTTTATTAATTTATGATTTTCTGTTGTCGGAAGCAGTAGAACAATGTTAATTGTCGCTTCAACTTTTTGTCACTTACATAACTATAATTTAACCAAGTTTTTGGTCTACTTCACTTAGCCACCTGCTCCAACTCAGTTGATGCTGCTGCCGGTTGCCGTCAGTTGCCAAATTGCTGGCACTTACATAAGTTTTCGGGTCTGCCACCAAAACTGCGGCAAGTTGGGCAACGTTTTAGCAAAAGTTACTCAACCAAAAGTAGCTCAGAATGGCGCCAAATGATCGTCGCTGAGCCCCAAACAACTGTGTAAACTTCAAAGCAAACCATAAAATAATAAAAACATAAAAGAAAATAAAAGAAAAGCGTACAACAGTAAAAGACCAGCAAGAACCTAAAAGCAAAAGCAAGAATCATAACAATACAAAACAGAAAAAAACACAAACAACAACAAACTGAAGTAAAGCAAAGCAAATGACGAAACATAAAAAACGTCAAAAGTTACGCAAATAAATATAAAAAAAAAATACGCAAAAAAATATAATAATATAAAAAAAATGTGGCCGTGTCGCGCAACGGGGG
This sequence comes from Drosophila histrio, assembly GCA_958299025.2. Classification (NCBI taxonomy): domain Eukaryota; kingdom Metazoa; phylum Arthropoda; class Insecta; order Diptera; family Drosophilidae; genus Drosophila; species Drosophila histrio. Next base: position 17,974,326 of record OY729166.1, on the reverse strand, counting down.
GCATGCCGTAGCCTGCGCCCACATCAAATGCCTGCCACGCCTTAACGCCCAGTTGTTGTTGTTGCTGCTGCTGTGCGTCGTCGTGTGTGGCAATTTTGAACGCACCAACACCGACAATGGCAGCAACAACAACCACACGAAATACATTTCAAAGTGTCGCACAACGTGTAGTGCTTTCTGTGTGTGTGTGTGTGTATGTGTGTGTGTGTTTGTGTGTGTATGTGTGTGTGTTATTCGTCAGAGGCGCCGACGTCGCGTGTCCTTGCAACTTTCGGTTAGGCTTCCCCTCCACATTCACCTCTATTCACTCTGTCTCTGTCTGCTTCTTGCTCAAGCTACCACTCTCTCCTCCTCTTTGTTTAGTTGCACAGTTAGCCAGCGGCAAGTGCAGCACGTAAGTTGCAACAATTTCGGGGCACAAGTAGAAGACATTGTAAGTGCGAACGCAGCGTTGCCAGATTGCCAACAACAAAAGGCCCCAACAAAGCAACAATAAGAACAACAACATACAAACACAAACAGAAAAGGGGACAGTCAATTTGTGCGGCTGAGACGCCAGGTGGCGCTGCTGTTGCGCTGACATGCAACCCAAAAGCAACAGCTAAAATATAAAACAAAGTGAAAGCAAAGGCAAGAACAAGAAGAAGCAGAATAAGCAGAAGAAGCAGAAAAATCAGCCGAAAGAGTTCGTGCCGCTGGAAATCCTGTCGCTAATTAGGTAAGTCCTAGCACACTCGTAAGTCCAAGTTCTCTTTACTTTGTGTGTGTGTGTGTCCTACACATTATTTCATTTTGGTTTTTAATTATGGCAATTTGTGCCCAGCTATGCCCCCTTGCCACCTGCCACTTGCCACTGACACTCAGCGGCAACGCAAGTAACGAAACAAAAAATTGCAAATATCGCGCATACGTCACGTTGTACATTTATGAGGCTGCTGGTCACACATACAGACAAAAAGTGTGCCAGCTTTTTAGGTCCTGCCTTGCGGCACATGTGCGGGGCAAAAAAAGCGTAGCACACTTTTTGGGGCAGCTCAGAGTGAAATCAACGATACTTTTTTTTTCAGCTGTTGCGATTTACATCAAATTTCTTTTACCTGCATTGTCAGCGGCTAATCAATGATTCAGCTTACTGACGACAGCTGCAAGCGATTTCTCTTCATTTCAAATTGCCATGAAAATTGAATTTCCCCCTTAGTTATTGCGGTGGGGCCAATACACAGACACACGCACACACACACACACACTTTAATACAGGTGAAATGTGCAATGAAATTGCAAGTTTTGGCTTGAATATCAATTGGTTATTACGCCAGACCATATTGCATAAAGGCTGATACATAAATAATGTCCAATGACTGTCGATTTTCATATTTTCGAATTTCAGCCTCCTTTTTTTTTTTTGTTTAAGTATTTTAAAAACATTTGCATAATTTATGGTTGATTGCCGGTCACAAATCGATGATGATTATGATGATGATGATGCACAGCGAGTACTTAAATTAAAAATGTTTCAGATATTTATATGCAGGAAATAACATTGGGAAATGACAAATTAATAATAAAATAAAAATATCTGTGTGTGTGAATAAATAATAATTAAAAACTTAAATTAACAATAAACCACATAGAATAATTAATGTAAAATAATAATAATAATAATAACAATGCATATAATAATTATTATTTAAAATATTCCAGAGAAGTATTAAAAATGCAATATTAAAATTGTCATTTAAATAATATAAAATATAAATATAATATAAAATTAAATTTATGATAACAATTTTAGATTTTTAACGAGCTAACTTCAAATTAAAGATTTACTTATCTTTTAGTAAAATGAAATGGAATGTATTTAATGATAATCCGGTAACAAAGTTATTTCTAAATAGTTTTTAGCGTCACTAAATAGTTATTTAAACATTTGCGCTTTTAAATTCCTAGTTAATAGAAATGTACTTATGCACAATATATTATTTATATATTAATATATATTTGTGATTATTTCCACATAAGTTTCTTGCTCAAAACATGTGATAAGGTATTCTGTTATGTGATACGTGGCGTATGCGTAATATTTAAAGGACTGCAAAAGGCAGCAATGCATAAAATGTGCAATTCCCTTTGAACAAGAGCTGCAATGTGCATTTGTGACCTACATACCTGAAGTCAAAGTGTTAGTCAATATTAAATTCAAAGCACATGGCCACAGGACAGCTACAAGGCCCAACAAGGATACGGAAGAGGAAGAAATAGCAGGGGACCAGAGAGCTAAGGAACAAAGAATTAAATGACCAACGGGCAAATAGTGACTTCGAGTGACACTATAACTGGAAACAGGCTTTAGAAAGCGAAATGAGAGCTGGTGGGGGTTGGGGTTATTTTAGCAGATGGAACTGTAACCGGGATCAAGCGAACAATTGAATGACCGTCGGCCAGTTGTCCAAAAGGCAATCTGCCACCCGGTTGCAAGCTGTCCCTGTGTCTCCCTTTCTCTCTCTCTGCTAGAATCGTCGGATGCCTTTTGCTTGTACGCTTTTGTTGTCATAACTGCGCCTAGAAATTGCCTGCCCCAGCCTGCACAGTCATTTCAACTGAATCTAACAAAAAATATCCTGTTGCTGGCAGAGACAGACGGCCAGATTGAGCGGACTTACGGTCATATGAGAAGCAGAAGAGTAGAGAGTTGCCGACTCGCTTTGTTTGCTTTGCTCGTGTACGAGTTCGTCTAAGGATTTGTATGTGGTATCGTTTGGGCAGCAGGAAAAGTGCATTTGATGCACTCAATTTAGTCATTTCTTGCAATTCTGCGATTTCTTTTGCTGTTTGCCACCAGCAAATTCAAGGAATTTAATGTATTTGTAGCGTATGCTTTGTGTTTGAGTTTCCTACTGTTGACTAATTAAGTTTAGACGGGGAAATGCGGCTGAGCACCTGGTGAGAAATTGTGGCATAGTCAACAGTTGTCCGTAAATAACTTAATTTATATAAAAATACTTCAACCATCTCTGCATATGTTAGTTATATTAATATTATTACACACACATCCAGACTGCTATTCCATTGTATTTTGTATAAAAATCATACTTGGCTAAATCCCTATACTATCATTTACAAAGCGGCTCAGTGTCAAATCAGCTGCTGTTGCCGCCACTTATGATTCTTATTAGATTACGCATACGCCTTCCGCCCACATCAAATGTCAGCTGTTCTCATTGTTAGAGCTGCTTCCGTTGCTTATATAAACCACCGCCGACACAGTGCAGACAAAGTCTGCCAAATAGCGAAAATGTGCGCCAATTTAGTTGTCATTTAATTTGATGGCTCAGACGATTTGGCAGGCAAAGCCCAACCAAGTCAAGCCAAGCCAAAGAAAGCCCAAATACGCTAAGTGTGGTAACTCAAAAATATATACGTACGAACCAGTATGGAAAGAAAACGATAATGCAAAGGAAAAATAAAAGTGACCAGCAATAAAATGCTAACCAAGGCAAAGTATAAAAAACAAACAGAAAACAGAACTTACTTTTGGGTAGTGAATGGATAGACATAGTTGGCATAGATGTAAATATAAATGTGAATAAAATATATACATATATAAATATTGAACTAATATATTAATTATTGTATTTGTAGTTAAATCTATTTATATTTATTAATATACAACTCGATCTCTTTAAAGACAGGGTATACAAATGGTTAACTATGCGTGTCATTTGCAAATATACCTTAATATTTTTCGGCAGAGTCTTAGCTATGTAAGAGAAATAAGCAAGCGAAAAAGAAATAGAGAAAGCAAAGAGAAAACTGGACACTCACTCATACGATGTTCACAAATAATGCAGACCATTACATTAATGACTGCGGCAAAAGGTCCAAAAAAAATAAAAGAGAACTGTTCTCAGAGCTGTGGATATAAAATCGAAACATTATGAGGTCATTTTAATTATTTATATGTGTGTAGATGTGAATGTGTGTTAGTGTGTGTTTGTGTGCGATGGCCAGCCCAAAAGCATGCTATACTTTTTTATATTCTCACTTGGGTTTTGTGAGTCAAGGTTAAGCGAAGACATTGCAATGATAAAAGGAGGAGTCAAACAATTTTTGTGATTTCATTTGGCAGTTTGTTTGCGAAACGCTTTAAGAAGCTTACAGATAGAGAAAACGTCACCACATTTCATAAGTTTCATTTGAGTCGCTGCTTGGCTTACAGCTGACCCAGTTACAGATACGGATTTAAAAGTATCCGAAAGATGCACGCACATAGATGATAAATAGAATGTTATTTAGAACTGTTGGTCAGTCAGCTTGGCTTGGCTTGGCTTGACTTGGCTTCATTCATTCAGCACTCAGTGGGTGATTTTTGGCGCTGAGTATTCGACTTTATTTCATTGATGGCCTTGGCCAGAGCGTGGGTTGATTGCGCCGCATTTGGCCAGCTATTCATGGCTACATAAGTCGAACTGAGCAGAGGCAAAGAATGATAAAGCGGCAAGGCTTCCCACACAAAATAAAATGCAAATAAAAATGTTTTACATGAGACTGCTGGACTAGCAAAAGCCATGCAGAAAACTCAAACATCTACTTATTTTCCCAATCAAATTTCAAATTCAGAATGGTAAATGAAATTGACCAACAAATATACGATTAAAAACTTTACTCAGTTATTGAGATTAGACTGATATTGCTAGTCTTAAAAGTATTATGTCAAATAAATGAACAAAATTGAATGATATCATTAAAATATTATTTATTTTATATTTCTTTCACTTTCAGCTGTACTTTCAGTATGCAAATTCGGAAAGAGTATATTAAAGTCTTCATTCAAACTTAGTTCAAGTCAAGTGCGTGCTCTGAAATCTTAATATCGATTTGAATGCTTGTAGCCAAAAGTCCAAAAAATTGAGCCAAAATCTTATCGTAGTTGTTATAAGTTGTTTGGCCAGCCAACAAAAAAAAAACAAATAAAACTGAAAATAATTGGCCATGCTTTGGTTGCCCAAATGGATTATAATAAAACTGACAAAGAATTCGAGTTTATTAAGCTGTGGGAAAACTCATTGAAAAATGGGTTATTGCAGTAAAATTTAAGTTCTGTTTCAACTGCTTAACTATTATTATTTTAACTATTACAAGTAACAAATTTGCATTACAAAAACTTCAGTTTATTTGTAACTATTTGTATTTTATAAGTAAAATATATCTATGCAAATTGAGAAAAATTTAACAATATAAATAATAATAAAAGTATTTCAGTTATTTTCTCTGACATTTCGCATATCTAATTTATGCGCTATTTAAATAAATACATATATTTTTTGCGGTTTTTCTTTTAGTAACTTTAATTAAATAAATATACAAATACGAGCCAAAATTTATTCTATTTAGCCCACTCATAAATTCGTTCTCCTCCTTTTATCAACTGCTATGATTTATGGCTGCATTTCATTCAAAAAAAAAAAAAGAAAAATTATAAAAAGAATAGAATGAATACTAAAAACATGGTGCGACTATTCGTCATATATGTCACTGACCCCCCTTCCCCTCGTTTTCAAACTGTTTCAATATGCAGAACTTTATTGCATCTACAATAATAACAACAACAACAAGAAAAATATCTGGGTGCTATTTTGGGATGCCTCACGAATTGACTGTGACATTGGCCAATTTGTTGACGTTGTTGGCCCAGTGCACGGCAAAAAGACAACAACGACTTTGTGCAAATTTCTGAGCACTAAAACACATAAAGAATAACAAAAATTCCTAGACAATAGCAGTATGTTCAAGGTTACACGACGAGACGAAACGACTACAAAATTGTCGATGCTGAATCTGATTATTGCCCCAAAAATGTAAATGCAAATTTATTTCTATGCGACATTTCTATTCTTACTGCCTTCATTTCTTTTTTTACTACTCCTTTGCCAAACTTTCTCTCTTGCCACTTGCCACTTGATTAGCATGACAAACTAACAATGCAGTCGGAAATACTATAAAATAAATTTACAAATTTTCCAAGCAATTGAAGTTGCGCAGCTGCAGGAAAATTTCAGCTCAAAACATATAGTTGTGGAAAAAGACTTAATGCTGTTCTTACACTGTAAAACAGATGGTTGAATTATAAACTAAAGAGAAAAACATTTGCTAGATTGTTAAGGTGAAAAAGGAAATATAAAGAAGAATGTAATAGTTGAATGATAGCTAATAATGTCTTAATATGTTAGGGAAATAGAAAAGCCAAGTATACAGATTACAATGGAAATGGAAAAAGGAAAAATGGTATAGCATAATAAATGAAAATATAATATTTTATACATATCTAATTGTATTAATATTTCTATATCTTGAGAGACATTAATAAACGTATAACTGAGTTGGCAATAATATAAAATAAGAGAACGGATAAATATGGAATAAATAACTTAAAAAAGAGGCAATATAATAGAATAGAAAATAATTTAATATACGTAATCAAAAACACAAATTTAAAACAGTAACAAAATAAAATATAATATAGAATTAAAAGAAAATATTATATGCAACATTAAATACATTACATTAATTCAAAAGGCAATGCAATAATTTACACAAGTCAGTTTGTTAAAATAAATAAATGAAAGCATACATATCTAATGACAAATAAACAGACATAGGAGAACAAATGTTCAGAGGCTAAACAAAGTTGGCCAGTGGAAACAAACGCTGGCTTATTTCAAGAGGAGCATCAAAAATGAAGACATATCGCAATTGTGACTTTATTTTGTTTTGCTTCTTTTTTTTTGCCATTACACTTCAGTTGCTTTCAGTGCAGCTCGTTTGGCGTATTTTTCCTTTGCTAATGAAGCTGAATTTATTGCCAAAACATTATGAACATAAACACAGTTTGCACATACTCATTTTATGGGCAACAATAACAACAAGAAAAAGAGCAACAACAACAACAGCGAAGAGGATGACGATGGCGATGACGATGCCAGCCAAAATGAGACTAATGTATGCAAATGTAGCATGGAGAATAGACAAAAACAGAGACAGCGCGACAACGGAGACAGAGAAACAGAGAGACAGTGGGAAGATGCCAAAAAAAAAAGTTTGTTATAATGTATTTTGTCCAAGTGGGTGTAAAAATGAATAAGTGTGAGTGTTTGCATGGGCATGTGGCTCTAGCCACTTGAATTCAGCACTTACTCTCTCCGATCTCTCTTTAGCACCAGCGGAAGCTAGCAAAGGATTTTGCCTGCCAGTCGGTACATTTCATCCAGGCTGCATTAAAATGACTCTTAGATAAAGTGTGCAAAATTGCTTTTGAATATATTTTTGATGGATTTTCGTCTTGCTGCTGCTGCTGCTATTGTTGTTGTTGTTGTTGTTGTTGTTTTTACTCCAAACGCTTGCTCAGCATAAAATTGAGACATATTTCGGCATTTTCAAGTCGTTAAACCGCCGGTCTTAATGTCAATTTTTGGCATACTTCAGCATCACGAGGCGTATACGCATTATGCCGTCGCTTCCTCACACACAGACCACAAAATGCCTAAGCAAATGCTTTTACAACGGATTTATCTTTGTCAAGTGGCCTCGTCTACGCGTGTCTACGTGTGCAGAGATTAGAAAATTTTAGCAGAAAATTACTGGAATTATGAAGTAAGCTTTGACAAGAAAAGAGCAGATCGAATATGCTTAGACAAAGGCAGAGACAGAGTAGACGGTTAAGATGGGTTTAAAGGTAAACATTTTGAAGAGAAACAATGTTGTCTAAGTAAGGAACTTTATCTTTCTCATAGTATTGGTTTCTGTGTCGAAAATTGTTAATGAAATGCAAGATTTTCCTTACTTAATTCCTTCGTTCTTACTAAAATGGTTAGTGTTATTATTGAGTTGAGAATTCTTATGCAATTTGTTAAGAAAAGTTAAGGAACTTTAAGAAGGAAGTTAGTAGTTAATCTTAGAAAAAGTTACTGAGAAGTTAACTGCACTTTGTGAAGCTCATCTTTTTACCCAAACATCATAATTTGTCCTTCAACTTGATAAATTAATGAAAGGAATTCTTTGTGTAATTCCCCAGCTGAAAAGTAGTTATCTGTTTGATACTTTGATTAAAATAAACTTTAGTTACCCAAATATACTATTTTAAAGAAGTTATTGTTGATTTCGCGAGCTTTCTTTCCACCAAATTAATAGTTGGCAGACTCAACTGCAAATGTTGTTTAATTTGACATTATTTTTATATATTTATACGATATTTTCAGTTGTGTATTTGTATTTGTGACTTCAACTACTTGAATTAATGCCATAAATTATTCGATAACTAAATTGTTTTCTCAAAAAATGCATAATACTTTTCGTAGACCTATTTACTTGACCTTAAGCTTATGTATCCGCTGTTAAGAATAATCAATTATGCTTAGCAAGTTAATGATAAGCCGCTCCCATTTAGTTTTCGTTTGTTTTCGATATTTATGGTTTTTGGAATTCATTCGTCTTACTCAACGCATAAGAAATTAACCTCAATATAGTAAGTTTAACCTACATTTTTGTTTTGCCGTCCTTCGACTACATTACCATCTGGCAGACAGGTAGATGATGGAGGGGGAAGGTAAGGTTTCCCCTAATAGATTGCGCTCTAAATGGCTCGCAGGCACGTGTAAAGTCGACATCATTAAAGAGGGGAAAATCTGCGAAACTGAATCGCAGCAAGGAAAAGTGTAATGTGACTTGCGGGCATAATATGCGTAGCAAAAGGAAAAACCCCAAAACAAATGCCAAGAACAAAGTTTTCGAATTGTTATTGCTGTTGGTTAGAGTTAAGAAACTGTACTGCGTTTATATAACATAATTGACGACATTATTGCCCAATGGGGGCTACAGCGACAAAACTAAGCGTCGCTAAAGAAAATGCTAATGAAAAACTGCCCGCAACTTCATAACAAAGCAATGTAACAACAACAATAGCAAGAACAACAATAAGGGCCAACATCAACAATAATAATAACAATGGCGGCCATGGCGGCCATGGCTGACTCATGACGCCATATTAGCTAGCGGAAATGCCAGGACATCCGGTGCGGTGGCCAAATCCGTTGAACTGACCAAAAATACAACCGAAACCAACAAACAAACATACACACACACACACACACACACGCATGCAACAGCAGAAGAAGCAGATGAACGAGCAAGTTGAAGTTCTTGGCCTGGTCAGGTCTTAGTCTTCAATTTAGGCCGAGTGCAGTTGAATAATGGCCGTCGTCACTGCAGTCAAGTGAGCCGTATTTCTCGGCCAGCTCAGCCAGCTCACAGGCAATCAGTGTCAGTGCCAGGGACAGGACATAAAAATCCAAACTTTATTTGCAGGTAGCAAAAAAAAAACATAAACAGATACAGACAGTTCGTACTATGGGACAAATAGGCAATTGAACTGGCTTTAATTTAAGTTACAAGTCAAGAGATTAAGCTAAACAACTTTATAGCATCTCAATTTAAATTTATATTAATTCAAATAATGAATAACAATAATAACTCTTATTAAATGTTATCTAATAAATAACAAATAACTTTTATATTAGACAACATTTAATAATAATGAGTAGCTTTAGAAAAGCTTTAGATATTTGGTTAATTTCTACGATTTTCAACAGAGCTCAAGTTAATTATTTACTTGGAAAATGTTCAGCTTCTAACCACTGTGCAGGACCAGGCAAATAGGTGTGTAAACTACAAACGGGAGTGAGAGGAGGAGGTAATGTTGGTATTGAGGATTCTATAGATTGCTGCCGCTTGCATTTAGTTCATGGTGCGGTTCACTGAAGCGTTAGGTCAAACAGAAATTGATTTCTTCTGTTTGGATTTTGCTGCATATATTTATACAATTTTGCCAAAGGCCAACGAGAGAGAATCGTTACCATTACACCGTTACGGTTACCGGTACGTACTTACGTGTTTGGGGTGCAAAAGGGGAGGGGGGCGCTACCCCTTTGGATTGACAGTGAATTCAAATCATATTCGACTATGTGTCATGCATTTGATATGTTGATATATCAGAGTACTTCTGACGTGTTGTCAGTTACATTTGGGAGAATGTTAACCAAAAAGAGGAAGTTATTTTAAATTAGAAAGATCACAGTTAAGAGAGAGAGAGCGAAGAGTCCAGCAAATTGCATGGAAAATATGGCAACAGCTTGTTAAGTTATCAAATCAAATCAATCTACCACAACTTTGTGAAATCTAAATGTGCGTCAACTCAATTCTTAATCTATTTCTTAATTTTTCTAGCTCGCTTTTACTTTTAACTCTTATAATAACTTAAATGTGCTTAAAGTTCTTAGAAACACTCCTAAATTTGTTCACGTCTGCTTCAGTTTTGCAATTCTAATTATAACCAACAGAAACTTACGTGCCAACCATAACAAGCACACAAATCATTTGGGGGAAGACAGCGAGTAGTACTTCAAGTGTTAGCCGTAATAACTTTAATTAATGTACCAGCAACAACAACACCCTTAGATACGTCATAGCAGCTCCTTTCCTTTCCTTTCCTTCGTTTTCTTTCCCTCAATAGAGAATTCGTGCCGCCACGACCCCAAACGAGGGCAACTGAAAAAAAAACAGAAAATAATAAAAAAATATGTAGAACTTTCTCATATTTCGCGCGCTCGCTCATCGTAAATTATGCAAAACTTTCACCCTGGCCATTCCAGTAACACGCCAGACATATTTGATGCAGCGCTGCCAGCGTCAACGTCAGCGTCAACGTCAGCGTCAACGTCAGCTGCAGCAGCGACAACGACAACGACAACATCACATGTCAGAAGTTAAATGAGTTGATGTTACTGACTACCATTCTAGGCAAACTTATGAGGTGTCCTCGTTGGTTCAAAGGAATCAACACAAGAAATGAAAAAAATAACAAGAGAAAGAAAAAAATATGCTTTTAAGTGGGGATTGGGAGCATGGTTAGTCATTTTATGGCCAATTTGACAGGCGACACATTGACAAAGTGTGGGGAATGACATTTATTGAAATATTGCATCACATTGAAGTATGATACCATAAGATATATAGGGGGAATTATTCAAGATGGCAAAGCAACAGTCAAAGAAATCATTGCACATGCAAATCACAAGCAACTTTTGTTGTCCTTCGGGTCAGGATCAAGTCTCCTCCTGTCATGTACAGAATTTCTGCTTAAGAACAAAAAAGAATCAACAGGGAAAATATGGAAATTCACGCAATGCTTTCAATACAACAAATTTGGTTTTCTTTTTTTTTGCTGACACCCTTTAGTATAAGAATACAGATTCATCTACATGCATAATACAAACGCAAGTGTGTGTGTGTTTGTTCTCAAGTATATATGTGAGTACATATGTATTAGATTATTCAGCACTTTCACCACCCCCCCCCCTCGTTTAGAACAGCAAGCAAATTCAAATATGCTCTCTGTAGAGCTCTCCCTCATAAGAATTGTGGAGTACAGAGTACACCTGCTGTGCAACAGCAGCATTTTCAACTACAAACATCCTCTGTGGAGCTTCAGATAAATTATATGATAATAAGTTAGTGCATACACGTGGATGTTACGAGTAAGTGGGGCATAGGGCAAGAATAAAAGAACTGGATAAGAGTTCCGCCGGAACTCAAATAAATAACACATTTCCACTTTACAACTTCATGTACAGCTGCGAATATTAAGTTCTTTGAAATATTTGAGAAACTCTTACAGTAAAACGCACCCAAAGTACAGGTAGCATCTTTTGAAATGGAAAATAAAGTTCATTAAATACAAAGAGTAAAATGTAGATGCATTTCACTTGTAGCCAAAAAACTATAACAAACTATATGACTTAAAAAAGTATTTTAAAAATGTTGGCAAAATGAAGAATGAAAGAAAAGAATGAAAATTGAAAAGGTTTGTTAATTTTGCTTTTAAAAAGGGAATACAATTTAGTAATGAAAAGCTTGTACTTAATCTAAGAATTTCTTACAGTAATCATTCCAAAAGCCCATTGCTATCTATAGTATAATATGTTTATATCAATTTCTTAGTTAAATGCAAAGTAGCCAATATATAAAATAAATAAATTTAATTGGAAATCTTTGCCTTTGTGAAGTTTTGTTTTAATTAAACCATGATCATCTAGTTTAAAATAGTTCCATTGCAACTCGAAGTTTGATTTTACTTATTACTATTGATTTACGTATATATCTATTAGATTAAACTGATTAAACTATATTTTAATTAAACTATGATCAACTAGTTTAAACTCTATCTTTTGCAACTCAAACCAAAGACAATAATTGATCCATTGTGTAGCAAATCGATAAACTCTTTGCACTGACTGTTGATATATTAATGTCCTCTTTGTCATTTAATTTAACACAATTATTTTTTTAATTATTGTACATATTATGTAATGTGAAAACGTGTTTAATTGACGTACACATTGTATTTTAATTGTTTTAATGGCAAATACAACATTTGTATGGTAATGAACCGTTTGACTTTATTACCAACTCGACCGCCTGTCGTTCTGTTTTGTCCGTGTGCGTGTGTTTTAATTTAAATTCAATCAGCACTACGACAGTTACAGATTATTTTGCACCAAGTAACTGGGGGAGGCGGAGGGATTGGGGTTGTTGTCACTGATAATGGTAAACAATAACTGAAATATCATATTTTATCATCAGCTGTAATAAACGTAATTGACTGTGGACAGTTGCAGATGAATCAAGTTTGGTATATACTATATTTCAATTTATCCGACCTTTTACATATTTCTCAACTATAATTACTGGGCTTTTATTCTATTAGTCACAGTAATTTATTTAGCCTATACGTTCCTCATGAATTTTCGTAGAATAACGTGCGTGCAAATAGTGAACTTAATTAGTTTTATGCACACCATAAGAAAAGAAAAATGTGCCAAAATAAAATACACAAAAATATAGTGTAGAAAACTTTATACATTTCTGTGCAAGGACATGCGTGACGTCGTCGTTGTCGTCGCTTTTTCTCGGTCTCCAAACTCCTTTTGGGCATGTCAAGAGTGCAAAAAAAAAAAAGAAAAGCCACTGTGATTGTTGAAACTTAACACGAGCATTGGCAAAGGCATTACGAGAAGTACAAAGGACATGCTATGATTAGCATTTTAATGCGCTCTGACCCCTTGATGTCCTTGCCAAACATTTCAACAGAGATTTTATTATTCATAAAAAGTGATCAAAATACTATAATTACGAGTAGTTGGCTAAAAATTTAAAACAAAAAATGCCTCTGCAGTCAATTTGCAATAAAAATAAACGGTAACACGGCGTATACGTAATGTGCTGCACTCTTCATCTCGCTCACTCTGTCAATTAGCCAGCACGTGTCATCCCAACGATTAGCCTTGCGTGTGCTCGGATTAACTTTAATTGTTAAATGACGCACCGCTTTGACCAAAAACTGTATGTAGTACATATACAAATTGATAGAGTGAGAGAAAAGCGAGTGGTGTAAATTAACTGAAAAGCGGGTCATATGTTGGCATATAGACCTCGATCACGACATTCTTGTGCACGTCAACGGAATGCGATCCATTTAGAAAGTATGACGGCATCTTTCACATTGCCAGATAGATTTTTTTAGCAGCCACTTCGATAAAAAAAGAGACCTTATTGTTCTACATAAACATTGCGACTGTTTTCTACTAGATGAATGACCATTTAGATAGACAGATTGAGCTAACATTGATATAAAATATGCATAACTAGTAACTGTTGAATTTAACATGCACAAGAGAATATATTTAATAAAATTGAAAGAATTAATTAACCTACTATACCCTCTAGCTAACAGTCGCTAATTTGATATAGATATTTATGCAGTAATTATTCAAAAGTAGTAACCTTTTAAAAGGCATTTAATTTGACCACAAAACATGTCAACAAATACCTGGCAGCCAAGTCCCTCTAGGGACATTTGAGCCAATTAATAGTTGGTCAAAATAGACACACAGATAGAGCGTTTATAAAATGAACAGCATATGAAATTAAATTGGCGAAAAATGTCAGAACTCTGTCCACAATTAGTTACAATTTTCATTTCAAATAAAATCACTTTCAACTAAGTACACGCTATGGCATTTGCAGTTTAAAAATAGCCAGAGTTCATACAAGCCAAATCAATAACAGCTAAAACCAATATATGTATACGCGTGTTAACTGAATTGCCAGTTGGCCGGCGATCTCATCTGGTGGCATATGAAGGCTTCCCTAGGCCACAGTTATTTGTATTGCTTGATTAAACCATGTCCGTTAGCAATATCCCTTTCCCCATATCTACAAAAATACACACACATATTCACACATTCACATACTTACATATGTACATATGTATGTGATTGTGTGTGTGTGCTTTGTGTGTTTTATCGCGCGCATTTCCGGTTCCCGGCGCTGTCATAAACACCCCAACAGTCCTATCAATATTTCAGTGTGGCGTCACTTTTCCACTTTTGCACACATCGAACTGGAATATTATTTAACAATTTATTGAATTCAATTATATTAACAATTTTTGCTGATAGTTCAAATTCTAATGGCCTGAATTTTCACAAACTTATGAATTTATTAATTTTGGTTGAGTGCACAAATAAACTAAACTTAGATTAGCGTAAAGAATTTGAAATTTTCTATTTATTATTGCAGCAAAATTTGCAAAAGTTCAAATCGAAATTTAATTATCGAAAAAACTATAAAAATTAGAAAAACAATCAATTTGTTTATGTGAATATATCGTTTGATGCCGTCATAAAGCCTAAACAGACTGTAAACTTAATTTTGATGGATCTATATGTATCATGGATCTTAAGGTATGTAAGGGGTCATTACAATTCGAAAGAGAAGGAGTGAGTTTGATACGTTTATGTATTGGTATCTAAAGAGCCAGCTCTTATTCCATTTCTGAGTATATAGATAGAAAGAAGAATGATTTACCCAATTAATTTAAAAGACAGATTCGACAAACGTTTGATGTAATGTCTCATCATATTTCTTCTTTATTACTTTCCCAACTCCCAGCTCTTACCTACTTGATTAACGTCATTTTGAATAGTCCACAATTATATCTCCCATGTCAAGTCAACTCCTACGACTTTGTTACAAAAATATGAAGGAGAAAATAGTGTTGAAAAGCGTGGCATGAATAATTTAAATGAATTGTGTGACTCGGCGAGCTGTTTGTCTGTGCAATTTGCTTTATTAAATGCCCTACAGCTGCAAATTGTAACAAATGCGAGTAAATTGAATGGAAACAGCGCAATGAATGTTGACCTGCATTTGACATTAATTGTAATTGTAGTACTATGTAAAGCTTTAACGGTTGACTAATTATATAATCGATAAATGCTTATAAATATTGCAAAGACC
The DNA here is from genome assembly GCA_958299025.2 of Drosophila histrio. Lineage (NCBI taxonomy): Eukaryota > Metazoa > Arthropoda > Insecta > Diptera > Drosophilidae > Drosophila > Drosophila histrio. The sequence continues at coordinate 17,958,918 of OY729166.1, read as the reverse complement.
TAAACGCGATTCGAAAGTAACAAAAGTTATGGTTCCCACAATGTTAAACTCTAGGCTGGATGACTTACAGAACAAATAACTATCATATAAGTAAATTGTGTATTATTATTCCCCTGTTTCAGTATTTCTTACTCACTCAGTCTAACAATTTGTGAACAAATGAGGCAGTCTATCAGCCTAGCCTAGACTCTTATCTGGGATTCCTTCTATTTTTTTTAGAGAAATCCTCACGCAACAATTTCACTACTTGCTCATTCCTTCGACAAACTTTTGCGGGCAACGAGTGTTTCTGTCTTCAGAACAACTCCACGGATTCAAACCGTTTCGACTCTGGCAACTGGCACTAAAAATGTGTGCGTGCCATGGTTTTTTATCGATTCGCATATCTAAATTTAGTTGGGCGACATATAACACCAGGCCAAACCAGGTGAAGTAAGGTAATGTCAGCTAAGGTTAGGCAAGCCATACGCGTCTATTTACATATGTGCAGGTCACATGGGGCACCAGGACACGCATTGTGCCTGTCCCCCCCTTTTCAGACTAATAAATATTGCATTGTGATACACAAAATGCCCATCGGTGGCTCGCAAGTTGAACGTATAATTAAAGTTTTCTGCCGCCGCCGTTGGGCTGGAGGCTACAATTAGATCCTGGACAAGGTGAAACGGCGGCACAATGGTTACCAACCGACTAGGTTACCTTTGGCAGCCTTGAACCACCACAGCACAGAGAAAGAGAGTGAGAGACAGAGCAGTTACTCAGTTCGCTATGGTCACCCGGATTGTCCTGTCGCCAGGAGGCAGCTTCATGATAAATGAGCTACGCCAACTCATGTGGCAAATGTGACATGTGCTCCAAGCATTTTTCGTGTGTGTGCTGATTGTTGTTCGTGTTCTTGTTGTTGTTGTTGTTGTTACTATGTCGTGGATACCCGGGAGAGATAAGCGCTAAAATTACCATATTACCCAACCAGCAAATTCCCCTTTCCTTTCGTCAGTCCCAAATGTCTCACATCTCACGTCGCTTGCTTTTAGTCCGGCTGTGACCCATTGAAGCGCATAAACCGAATCGCCAAGGGAAACACTGTGCAAGAGGGGCAAAAGCGGATAGGGGTAATGGGTCAGTTTAGTCTGTTGGCTGCAGAAAATTATGGTTAATTTTGGGCCACATTGCGGAAGTTATTAACTCGTTTGATTGAACTTTGAGGAAGCGTTTGTTGAGGTCTGCGCAGTGCTAAAGTGATTTGTGGATTATCTTACAGCCCTGAGGAGGTAATAGTGTGTATAAATCAAACTATAGATACTAAGTTAAGGTTTGCTGCACGCAAAACAAGCTCAAGTCTTAGTTAACCTACTGCTTTTATAACAAGCAAAGTTTATATCAAAATATTACACATACGACACGTTAGTTTTAGGAGTATAACTAATTGTTTATATTAATGAAAAGATCATTCAATTTTGGTTATTTAATATTAACGTCAAGTTTATTTGCATATCTGTAAACTGAACTAAATATTAACAAAATATTTTATACTTCAAAAATCTTAAGAAATTATTTTAAAAGCTAATTTAAATATTATTTCTAAATTCTAGAGTATTTTAATATATCAACTTCACATTCAGAATGTTTAGATCATATTGTGAATGGAAAATAATGTGTTAAAGTGTAATACAAAGCACAGACAACATTTTAATACTAATAAATACATATGCTCATTGAAAACTAATTTGAAATTAGTAGTTTCTATCAATTTAAAACTAATTCAACTGTTATCTATTAATTATTAAAATAGACAAACAATACTATTTGCTATCTATTAATAGTTTATAATACAATACTGGCCTAACAAAAAAAAACAATATTATAAATCTGATTACCCAACTTGGTTTGCCTTTTGTTAAGGCTCAATTTGAACAAAGCCTTGCCAAAAATCCCTTGACAGATATTCAACAGCTCATTAAGAAGCCAGACACATACGCATAACAAGGCTTACAAAACAGACAGGCAGGCAGACAAAAAGACAAGCTGTTGCTGTTGGCCACATGATCCGTCGTTGTCGTCATCCTCTTTGTTAAGTGATTTTCATCATTTGCGCCTTTCGGCCAGGCAACCAAAAGACACATGCCGGGGAATACCAATCCCAGGGCCATCATCGAGGCTGCCTTCCAAGCCCGTAACGATTTTTGTCTAAGAGTTGACGCCTCACGTGATGCCCCAAGTGGCATGTGTGTGTGTGTGTAAGTCTGTGTCTTGGTATACACTAAGGGATTAATGGGGTTGTCGACAATTTTCGAGCGGCCACAAAAAAAAATAGAAGTTTTGTTAGACCTACTCAGTGGGCTTAGAGCTTGGAGAGCATCCAATTTAATTTTATTCCTTAATTAGATTCGTTTACTGAGCTTATTCTCGGCTTTTGCTGATTGTGCATTCTGGCTAAAGAGGGGCTTAAAAAACTAAACTGTTTGTTTTTACATTTATTTATGAATTGTTCATAATTCTATGACTTAACTGCTTATATCTATTGATATTATTAAAAATATAGATGAAATTCACATGATATAGCTTACATATTTATAAAACTCAACTGATCCTTTGAGTTTCCTCTTACTTTATCCAATTGGCATGCAAATTTCATAGCACAAAAGCTCAACAGACACACACACACACTGACAGAAACCACGAAAATTGAAAGCGCGCACTTGAAATGCATAGAAAACCGGACGAAGCTTTGATAAAGTTTTAGCTGCTTCTTCCTCTTAAAACCCCCACAAAAATGCAAAGCACTAACAAGCACTTGCATATATGCAATATGCGTGTATGCGTGTTTATCTGTTTGTGTGAGTGTGTGTGTAGAGTATTACTTTTGTGTGTTTAATATCCGGTTGCTTTAATACACATTCACTCAGGCATGCAGTCGTGGTAAGCTTGCCGCAAGTTCCTTCTGCTGTTTGCTACTTGTCCTATTCTGTCGCGTCGTCCTTGCGGCTTTATGACCCGCAGATTTGTGGCCAATGGCAAAATATTTATATAGAAATTAAATAGTCTCAAATGGGGAATTACTTACGCAAAGCCAACTGAAGCGTGCCCCAAAGCATTGAGCTATCGAATTGCCCACATTAAGTATACGGTCAGTGTGCTCTGAGTAGGGCAGATGTAACAGTTGATTTATTAACAAAGCCACTTATTACTTACAAAAAAAAAAGAAAAGGAAATGGTAAATGGCAAAAAGGTATTCGAGCTAAGGAAATGCTCAATAAAATTGTAAAATATTATGGGAAGTGTGTAAGGGAAATGGAAAAGGTACAGCCGATAAAATCGGATGTTTCACACTTCTCTTTAAAGTCTTCAGCGCTGTTTGAAGCAAAGGATCAACTTTAATTCTACTTTTACTCTCAGTTAATAGTAAGGAATAGAATCGAAAGAAGCTGAAGTACTAATACCAAAATGTAATATTTGCCAACACTGGTTATTCGGTTATACTCTACTTTATATTTACATACCTATAACTTTTAATCCAGTTAACTTAAATTATTGATACTGGAGCTTGAAGTAGAAAGAAAAAGGAGTGCATCTATATTATGAAAATATATAGAAAGAAAAGGGATTGCATCTATATACAGAAAATTGCAATGGACGCTCACCTTATCATATTATATTTCTACTCTCATTTCTAACAGCTCTAATCTATATTTCTATTGTACAAACAACACTTCTGAAGTTATCTGCACTAGAAAACTAAAGTAGAAAGTAGCAAATATATTGTAATTTCCTAAAAAATAAAGTAATTTCCAAGACTTGTTTACTGCTTTTACTAACTATTTTCCTCTCACTGACACCTCACACGCTGACCTATATTTTAAGATAGAGATAACCCCTCTATAACTCTACTGCTTCTCGACTTGGCTTTGACAAATTTCCCCCCTTGGTAGATAGCCTAATTCTGCAGTTTACCTGGGCTTAACTATGTATGGCAATAGGCACGGCATCGTATATGTATATCCTATTCAAGGATGCCATTGTTAGCTGGAGCGTCCCTTGAGATATATAAATAAACCGCCTCAAGATTAGTTTAAATGGTTGGCGACGTGCGTCTGCCCTCGTTTTGTGTATGAGCTTCGGGCGAAAAAGCAGCTGCAACTTGTTTGAGGGTAACGCCAGTTGCATCGAGGGTCGCCCCAACACACACACACACACACACACTCAAATATACAGCAAACCATGTGGGGGTGTGTGTGTGTACTAGGCGTGTCTGTATGCATGTAAAGTGGCGCTTATTTTAACACACACTCGTACTCACACCCACATTGACAGGCACTCACACACACACACACTGTCTACGTAGTACGTACAACAAGTAACAAGTCTGCAGTGGAGTGTGTTTGACTGTCAGATACTCTGTAGTTAGCTTTGTAAAACCATAAGATAAAATTGAGTATTCAATATTCTAAATCTGTTTATTTAACGCCAGTGATTTCTTTACTTATCTTTCATCTAAACCAAGGAAAATATTATCTCCCTGCGTTTTTATGAATTGATTGAAATTATTAGGATAGTCAAATAGCATGGTAAAATACGTACTATTGTGTAAAATTTCTAAATTGGATATAAAACATATCTTACGATTTTGGGGTATTTAAGTACGTTCCAACCAAATTTACCATCTCTAGCTTTTATACTACATAGTTTGTCATGTATTTCTTCTTTCTGTTACAAACATTAGCACCGGCTTATACTACCAGTTTACGCCTCGCATTGTTGGGTGCATGGTACAGCAAGCTCTTTAGCACTCTCATATGGAACATGATGTCCTATCCCTCAACATGACCTCCTCTAACCCTTGCCACACTTCCTTCTGCCCCGCCGGTAACCCTAACACAGCTATTATGCTCATTATGTGCTTGGTACTCGGCTCGTTTTGTCGTCTTCCCATCGTCGTCGTCGTCTTTCCATAGTCGTCGTCGTCGTATTCTTCTGTTTGTTGTCGCCCCACGTTTTGACTGTCGTCGTCATCATTCTTGCTGTTTGTTGTCGTTGTCGTTGTTGTTGTTGATTTCTGTAGAATTCTTTCACTTTTGTCTTGTTTCCTCTCGTTCTCTGTGAGTGTTTGTTTGCTTATCTTGTATATTTGCTTTTGTGCCAAATTATTTGTCGTTGTTTCTTGTCTGTTCTTTTGCTACTTGTTAGTTCAATGTTTATTGCCGCATGCTCGTGTTGTTGCTGCTACTTCTTCAGTTGTTGTTGTTGTTAGGCAACCAAGTGATTTTATGGCTTATGCTAAGTACTAGCATTGATTAAAGTTCAAGTTATAACCAGTAAATGCTGTAAATCTTATAGAAGTACCAGAAAAATTGACCTAATATCTTGCATACTTATAGGCTCAAATCGATAAATCTATGTCGATTTAGTGCATTCAGTTTTAATTTTCTGATATCCTTTATTTTCACCCTAGCGAATGCAATTTTCTGCAATGTATGTATGTAGTTATATGTTTAAAAAATTATACTAAAGTCCAGAAGAAGTGTGCATAGAAGAGTTGGTAAGACTTTACAGTGGCGTCTGTTAAATTGTATATACCCACTATTACACTCATCTCTTAAGCGAAATCATCAGAATTTCATTGTTGCTCTTAAAAACTACATTATGACTAAAGTAAATAAATTATAAAATTCCTTTTTTACAAAAAATAATAGTGTAAAATCTTTCTAGTATCAAATTCAAAATATGATTACAATGGCGTCTGTTAAATTGTATATATCAACTATTATACTCTTTTCTTATTACTATATCACTAGTATACCATTTTTTTATTCAAAATAATAGTGTAAAATCTTTCTTATATCAAAATATCATATTTTCTTTTATTGGTTTATTTCCGTTCCCTTAACTTATCAAACTATCTTTAGTGCGAAACTCAACTATCCATCAGAACTTGTCAAAGCTATAAATCACATGATATTTGTTTGTCTTTCATTTCCTTCTCTCTCTCTCTCTCTCTCTTGATTTTGCTCTGTATTTTTGGTAAAAAAAAAAAACCAGCTATAAGCTGCTTATTCTATGAACTCTGGACATGTCGTAACGAAATGGACAAAACAAATAGCAGTAAAAATAAACCGAAATGACAGACAGATAGACAATTTCAGTTCCCGACGGCGTACAACTTCGGGAAAAACAATGTTCAGTCCAAAAATGTCAATTTATTATGGTGAAATCAGCGCTGGCCACATTGGACGCCAAATCATGGACAACATACACATACATACACACACGCGTGAACAGCAGGATGTGCCACGCCTCAGTCCCGCCCACTTTTTGGCAATTCCTCCTCCTCCTCCACTTGCAGTCGCTGTCATGTGTATAAATACTTTTTAATCTGAATTATTACAGTGTGCCAGGTTTTTATTGTAATTTATTCACATAAATTTCCCATGATGCATGGAATTTAAGTGGCTGTGACAGAAGAGGAGATCAGGGAGGAGAGTGGGGGAATGCAGGGGGGAGAAACGTGCACCTACTAAAATGTCGCTCAATGTTAAATATTTTAGGTTCACAAAGCTGTCAAAAATGTGACACAAAATGGCAAAAACAAAAAACTAAAATTTATAAAGGAACCCCAAAATGCAACCTTAAGTGATTAAAGTGATTAAAACTTTATCAGCGCGGAACTCACATCTGATTTGTTTTCCTCTTTCTTTTAGGTTTATGCTAAAGGTTTTTTAATTACTTTACCAATCGATAAATGGAGCGAGAGCTTGTCTGTCCTCATGTTTTATTTGTATGATCAAATTATTGTGGCAACATTATATATTTATTGTAGGCACTTTATTCTTGTTTGCGGCTATAACTGTAACCGTAAATTAATTATTTAAAATAATTATTTAACTAAATGAACAGACCACAGTGTGTACTGGCTACAATTTCATTAAACTCTTAAACTACTCTTGAAATTCTTTTCTGAAAACTTTTTGCAATATCTTGTTATAGAACTCTTCTCACACTCAAGTCATTTAAAGTGACTCGTGTTCCACATAAGCGACACTTCACTGTAGTTGCAATAATGGACAAAATCTCTTTACAAAATGTGTTGCATACCACACAGGCGCCTGCTTGCAATCGAAACCAGAAACCAGCAACACGAACATCAATTGACTTTGCTGATGTTGCACAGTTGCACAGTTGGCGTTGCAGCTGTGCTTACATTTCTTAAATATCTCTGACAGCAAGGGGCAAGTTCGATTGCTAGTTTCCCCGAAGCTGTAGCATGTAAGGCTAACAGTAAACAGCTGCGCATTCACGTACGAAACGTGCCACATGCTGCAATGGAGGGTCTGCCTTTTTGTTTGGTCACTGGCCAAGAGGCAAGCTGAGCTGAAAGCTGCAACAACGTCACCGCTCAATGACTGTGCCAATTAAGTGTAAACAGTGTAAAACCCTCACGCACTTTGTGTTGCACTGAGAGAAATCAATTAGCGGATGCACAGTTATTAAAATAATAAAAATTGATTAATTTCTAGAAATATATTTTAAAGTTAAAACAATTTGAAATGTGATAGATCTTCAGATAGTTTGTCATAACTTTAAACATCCTTTTACTGACTTAAATATTAGAATATAATTATTTAATAAATTTAAAGTTAATAAGGAATATCTTACATATTAAATATCTTTGTTTATCTCTGTTGACACATTTCCAACTGGCTGTACCTCGACTCAATGAATACCCTAACTATTCTAGCTTATTTACAGCATTTTGAAATTCTATAAATAAGTTTTATCAGCCATCAATATCCTTCAATTGTCTAAAACATAATTATAACTATTCATGAGTGAAATTCTTTGTTTTCCGCTTATTCCCTCTTATTACTCTCAGTGTACTGTTAAGTTGGTGCAAATGTTTGCACCGCAAACTGTCAAATGTGTTGTGGTGCTGTTTAATTTACGTGCAATTAGCCAAGGCAATTCATGCATTCCCAAAGAAGCGTTGCACTCATATTATTCAAGCCATTCAATGTATTCCCCTTTTTTTCTTCATGGAACATGGAAATGAATAGTTGTGAGTTTTCTCAGTTTGTCAGGCAGTTGCTTTGGTATTTCAATTAATACAATGCAAACTTCAATTATTGGCATTCTATACAACAGGTCGTCGTTGTCGTTGTGCCACTTTTTGTTGTTGCCTAAGCTTAGACTTAAAGGGCTTAACTCTGTCTCTGCTGAGTGTGGGTTTGGCTATTATCGAGAGTGCAGTGCACTAATGGAAATGCGAATGAACTCGCAGAGCCAACTGTCGACATCGAGTTGAGTTATTTAATTAGGCATAGGAGTTGCAGCTGCTTCGAAGTGCTTTGAGAGTGCGTCACAGCAAAGTGCAACGTTGCGTATACGTAATTGCTATTGCCAATTGTTTAGTCACCCCAAATGACGCTCTTAACGTTATCAAACACAATTACATTGAATGTGGGTCAAGTACTTACCTCAATTATCCGGGCATTACATACAATTTTCTGGTCGTTTAACTATGTATTACAATAATCCCATCAACATCTCAATAAGCTCTATTGCAACCGTTGACAAGGACTCGCATTTATAATGCATTTTGTGGTGACATTTTGAAGTCAAGTGGTGCAAAAAAGTTGAACATAATATTTTAAAATTGATTACACTCCTGCATAAACATAAAGTTTTAGCGCTTAATTGGGTTTTATCAAAGCACACTCTTTAGTATTTTGTTGTTGCTCGATTTGTTGCCTGTTTTTTTTTTGGCGCGTGTTCGCAACTGACTGGAAAATCGATAATAAAAAAAAAACAAAATAGTTGTTATTGTGCGGAAATCAGTCTTTGTTGTTATTATTGTTGTTGGGTATGTTCCGACATTTTAATGGCAAATTAAAATATTTTCAAAGTTGTTTGCCAGAACGTGGCCAAAGCCATGAAATCAATATGACCATCGAAAGGTCAGCGTTTGTAATAAAGCAGGGAATAATTACGCGGTCACTGATACATCACCACCTTAGTACATTATCTACTCATAATCAGGCAAAAATGCACCTTGATTGGAACTATCTCCTAACTAAAATACATAAATAGATTATCTTTATGCTAAATATTCATGTGACTTACTTACAACCCACAAAACTCAATCAAATGAGTCAACACCAAACAAATTTCAATTACTCAGACTCTAAATATTTTAAGACTTTTGCAATTTAATGGAATTTTCAATTAAAATCATCCCAATCCTTATCTCACTCTCTCTACTAATTGAATTGAATTTTGACAAAATTTCATATTAGATAATTTTATCATTAAACTTGCCGCAAACTATAAAATGACAACATATTAGGCATACGCAGCGTACGCCGCCCAGGAAGGCAAAACGGCAACTCAATTAGAACCAAAAACATAACAACTAATTTGAGTTGTGCAATAAACTTGCAACAAATTATTAAATTGACTGGAACTGCAAGGAACTGTAAAATAAAAAAAAATATATGTAGATAAAAAAGTACAGAGAAAAGAGAAAGGCTGATAAAGTTGCCACAATAAAATATGAAAAGTTGCCCCAAGCGGGAAATGAAATGCACAACGAACTAGAGACAAGTCCGGCAACAAAAGCAAAAAGGACACCATGGCAAGGACATTGCGCGTTGGCTTTTCGGTTAGTTTTGTTGGTTGGCTGTCAGAGACGCCGTTTCCTGCCAACTGGCGACGGATTAGCTTTGACCAACTTGCAGTCGTAGTCGCCCTCCCCCCGCCCCCCGTCGAGTGGCGCGTGGTTTGCTGAAAATTTATGCGGCTCAACTAGAACGAGGCCCGGAAGGCATAAAGGATATCAGCAGCCGTACAACCGTAATGCGAGGTGCGGGGCAGGCCAATCGGGGGAGGGGGGATGCTTTTGCCCCCACCGATCTCTGGTCAACTTTTCTAGATATTTTCTTCTTTTTGTTTTGTTTTGGGTTTTGCCTCTTCAACAAGCAGCAGAGGCCCAAAAGTTTTTCAACTTTTCATAGGGGCGATGGGCGTGACAGTCAAGTGAATTGACATTTACGGTGCGAACAACAACAACTGTGAGTGTTTTTTTTTTCTTTCTTTCTTCTTGTTGCAAACGCTTAAAATAGATTGAGGTCAATAATTGTTGAGGGAGACATGTGGGAAACTACCAATTTACATATATATTCATAGACCAAATGAATCCTCGTTGTTGTGGTTGTTGTTGGAGCTAATACGGGGTATATATTAAAATTTGTTAGCTTCCCATACACACGAGTCGTTTGGTTTATTTCTGTGCTTTATGGCCAAAGTCACGTAAGAATCAAATAAATGTATAATGAAGCTGGTGTATGGTGTACAGCAAATGCCAAAGCCACTGAGCAGCCATCGAGTGTTGCCTGAATGTGTTTTACAGGATGTGTGGATGTGGATTTAAGCATTCTTATCCTTACACAGAACGTCGGTCTGTCTGTCTATCTGCTTGTGTTTTCCCATAGACATGAGAAATGTGGTTGGGGGGCAAAACAACAATTTATGTGTTTTTTTTGGGGTTAGTATCGGAATCAGTTTAAATATAGTTCGACAGCAAGCATCAAATGGAAGTGAACAGATCTCATCTTAGAAAAGCTTTAACTTGTATATCATATTTAGTATAAATTAGTAAAAGAGAAATGACTATAGACTATAGACTTTTTTGAAAATTGAACTACCTAATTGTAAACTCATTTGTCAAGAAGCCTCAATAAACGGCATTCGAAATAAGCTAGTAGCAATCTAAATTCCATTATAAATCTAATTTTGCACACTTGAAGTCTAAACTAGTAGTAGAATATCTATCAGAAACTCCACTGACAATTGCCACTTGAGCTTTTGGCCAAAAAGAAATGTGCTGAAAATGCTATTGCTAATGCTGAAAATGGAAATGGAAATACGATACGCCCAGCTGCGTGCCAAGTTGTCAAACGGAGCTATACAAATACTACATAAGTACATACATATGTATCTACAGATATACATATATATATATACGTACATTTCATAGAACAGAGTCAATATTCTAACAAAAATGTCGTCAGTCTGTCAATGGGCCAAAGTATTTTTATAATAATTTTAGTTGTTATTTTCTGATCGCATGTTGTGGCATGTTTTATGCCACTTGTTGTAGTTGTTGTTGTAGTTGTTGTTGTAGTTGTTGTTGTAGTTGTTGTTTCTGGTTGTCATTTGCGGCCATGGCAAATACAAAATGTTCATAGACAATGCAATTTTCATGCCTTGCATTGAATAGAAAATTGAATATTCCTCGATTTTTATACAGTTTTTAGATTCGTTTTTTGTTCGGTTTTTGATATGCAAAAAAAATAGAAGGAAAACCTTTAGATTTTACCACAAGATTTTAACCACAAAATTCAATTTCCTTATTGGCAACACACACACACACACATACACACACTAATGGAAAGCAAAATGTATTATTTGTGTAGGATTAGAGGTAAGTTACGCTTATAAAATAATCCGCTTACATTGAACTCGTTGAGCTTAAGGGTTTTTAAATGATTTGCAAATTTAAAATAATCACTTGAATGGCGGAAAATCATGGATTATATTGAACATATTTAGCCAATGTAATATTTATTTAATAGCTTTTGTACAGAACATCGTTTATATTCAACATATTTGGTAGTTAAGGTGATTTTACAATCAAAGCTTGGATTGCAAATGAATTGATTAAGCTGCAGCATGTTGGAACTTAATATATATAAATATAATTGCCTACCAAAATATTGCAATTATTAAACACAACAAACATTTAGTTTACATAAACAAGAGGTTAAATCCTTTACTAAATTAAAATGTATTTCTGCGTCTAAATATTGGAGAAAAATTCTATGTTAATATTTAATTTTACTGCAAACATATTTAATATAAATAAATCTTGCAAATAAATTGACAAAATGCTGAAACATGTTATAATTTTTAATATATTTATATGTATATACATAAATATTAATGTAATATATATCATATTTTATATTTGTAGGCTTTATTGTAGGCTTTATTTATTTTATTGAGTAAATGCAGTATTTTAATATAGAAACTTAGTGATCCTCATTCGCAACCTTCCACGTCAGAGACCGAAGTGCAATTCCCTTCGACGTCTCGGTCGCCGATCTTCTTAGGTTGCTCGGCTGTGGTGATGTGAATTCGCCTGCGATTGAATTCGCCTGCGAGTGAATTCGCCTGCGAGTGAATTCGCCTGCGAGTGAATTCGCCTGCGAGTGAATTCGCCTGCGAGTGAATTCGCCTACGTTGCTTGAAGTCGTTGATGCTGTCTATTCTTGTTGTTTTTATCATTGCTAGTTGATGTTGTCTAGGGATTGATGTACACAGAGATTGATGTACACAGGGATTGATGTACTCAGGGATTTATGTACCCTGGGATGGATGTACTCAGGAATATACCACCCCACATATACTTACATATAATAATTCAGTTTCACTGCAAATATATTTTATATCAACAAATATTGTATATTAGTTTATAAAGCTTAAACATGTTTAAACTAAAAATCTATATAAATATTGTCCACCGAAGAATGCCAACTATAGTACAAAATAAATACATTTCTTCATAGAAATAATAGAAACCATATTCTTAACTAAGCTACAAAATCAATTTTACTGCTAACATACTATTATTGATATGAATAAAATATTCTACTAAAGTAATTTCTATGCATCATATGTATTTCTTTATAGAAATGTTAGAGGATTCATTTTCTACCAAAAATGTTCTATACAAAACATTTGTATTTCTTTTTGTTTAAATGTTAATGGGTTCGGAGAGTATGCTACATTTATATGTATGTATTTTCTTCTATACTTGCAGTTGTCGTAACATGGGCTGCGCCTTTGAAGCAGCCAGAGAGCAGCCCGAGCAAAAAACAAAGCAACCAAATAGAAATCAATGTGCGGCCCCAACAGCAACAACAACAACAGCAAACACACTGGGAAGTACTATAACTACTACAACGACAGCAGAGGACATACAAATCAAGGATAACTATCAACAAAATCATAAAACGCAAACAGAAACAGCAAAAGCAACAGCAAAAGCGAACGACAAACATCAAAAAGCGACGGCTCAAGTGCTTTTAGCGACACAGCAGCAACAACAGCAACAACAGCAACCACAACAACAACCACAACAGCTTTGTCAAGTGGCGTTGGATAACAAGGACGCGTTGGCGACGACACACGAAACAATCGAAGCAACAGCAACAATCGATATTGAGGCAACAAACGATTTGCAAATAACTTGCACCAATTGCTACAGTCGCAGCCCAGAGATTAACAGAGATGAGCAGCAGCAACAACAGCGACGACGGCGACGCAGGCATTCGAGGCGTCAAGATCATGCGGCCGGTGGGCGTAGAGGCAAGGACATGGCAGCAGCAGCAGCAGCTGCAACAACAGCGTTGGCAACAACAACATTGGCTATACCCTGTCTACGACTGCACGAGATGTTGCTGCATGCGCGAGCTGCCTTAGCGACGCCACGAGCTGTGGGGGTGGCAAGCCAAAATGAGATGGAGGATGAGAAGCAGAAGGTCGTGGTGCAACAGCAGCAGCAACAGCAGCAACAACAACCATTTGCCTATCGGACTTGGCAATGTTTGTCTGACAATGCTGTCAGCGCCGTCGTACCCGCCACCATGTCAGCCGCAATTTTAGCCAATTTCAGCGCCACCTCAACTGCCGCTTATCAGTATCTGGGCCAGCACTACAAGCATTATAGCCAATCGTTCAGCTTCTATGCAGCATCCAGTGTCATACTGATGCTTTGCTATCTGACCACCACGTCCACGGCCGCTGCCACACAATCGGAGACGGGTGCCATTGACAAGCATCCCATGTAAGTGCCACCACACTCTATGCTCAGCTCATCCTAAAAGCAGACAATACATTTTTTATATTTTCATTTACACTCCCACACACGGTATCTATGATCTCTATGTATCTTTCTCTCTCTCTATCTCTCTGTCTCTCAATCTATCTCTCTTTATGTATCAAAATTGTATATTATCTGTATCTGAACATGTAAATTTGTATCTGTATCTCTGTATTGCCCGTAACCCTTACACACGAAATTTTCTATTTATTTTCTTTTGAAATTCTTTCAGTCATGGCATCGATTGGTCGAAGTAAGTTGTTGCACCCACACCAAAACATACAAAAAAGACTAAAAAGAAATGCACAATATGTTAATTATTTTTTAAGTTAATTTTAATATTAAATTTGCTGTAAATTGCATGTGTTTTCATTTCTTATTGCTTTGAGTTATTGTTGAACGCATTTTCATTTTGTATAATTTATTCCTGTTTCTGATCAATGCGTCCTAATATCTAACTATCTATCTGAGCTGAACTTGTAGTTAAATGAATTTAAAGAACTTTAATTTTTAAAGAAGGTCTCTCAATGGAAGATGTAGAAAGCAAGACAGTTTTATATAGCTACCAAATTATTATAGCTGAACAGATATAGTTTTATATAAAAGAGATATATTTTCAAACAGTCATAAACTTAGAGTCAGGACATAGAATAAAGATAAAGGCTATAAAGATGTAGTAATTTGAAATATCAACATTATAAAGCTCTAAAAACCATATTAAATTGCTTTATTTAGTATTCAAGAAGCTTTTTACACTGTTCTCTTGGTATTTATTTAATTTTTGCAGCTATTACATTTATTTCAAAGTGTTTAATATATACTCTTTTAATTTGATTGAGTTTTCAGTTATCTAAACTAAAATTCTACCACTTAAAACTCTGCTTCCCTCTCTCATACCCAGCACAGTCCATAACTACTAAATTATACCAAAAACTACAAATTTTTCCATTAAAAAGTTATTTTTTCGCTTGCCTTACAATTGTTACAATTATAAGTTAACTTTCAACATGAAATCTTTCTCTTAAAAGATAGAAAAGTATCTTTACAAACACAAACACTGAAAAGTCTGGTGTCCAGAGAAATAAATTAATTATTATGTTGCGATATACTACTTACTAACATTGATTTAAGCCTTTGACAAGTCATTAATTACAATTGAATGTTTTCTATTTCCACCCACACACACAGATTCGATGAATCCAGTTCAGATAAGGAGATATTAGATTTATTACTCGAGAAGAAACGCTATGATAAACGATTACTGCCGCCTGTAAATGGTAAGTGAAACTTTTGTAAAGTTTTTCATTCTTAACCTTTTGCCCAACTTTAAATTTCTCAATTTCACTAAGTGTCTTCGATGCGACTACAACTGCAATTAGAAGCATTGTTCTTTCTTCTACTTATTATTATGTTGTTTTGTTTATCTTTTGTTTTTTGTTCTTTGTCTCTGACGTCATTAAGAATGACGTTACAAGGGACAACTGTGTGGGGGGGGTGACAATTTCAGTTTTCCCAAATGTTCCGAATGCTCCCAAAGTGCCCTGATGACAAAGACAACGCATTGCCACTATAAAATCAATTAAACTTAATGGCTAGTCTGGCCCAGAGTGCACAAAAGAACGCTTGCAATTTTCTTAGAGCGGAAAAGCAAGCGGGAAAGCTAAGAAAATGACTCGAGTGTTTTTATTTAACTGCATTTGCCTGGCCATAAGTGTAGCGTAATTACGTTTCGGGCTGTGTGTTTATGTGCTTCACAATAATTATATATTGCGAGTAATCATTCTAATGGGCTATCAAATTTAAGAGTTCAATACAGATTGACAGAAGAAGCTGTAAAAAAGGAGAAAGTTACTTAAAGTTAAGCTCTAACATTTTCAATTAAACTTGCAGGGAGTGAACTTGCAGAAATGATATAAATTTGAGTTTTTAAAATATGATTTTATTGTAGATATTGAAGTTCAATAATGAACTTTCAACGTAAAATTATCTGACATGAAGTTTCTGTAGATTACAATTTGAATAAACATTAAAAACAACAATTACATCATTAGAGTTTAATGCCAAATTGATTGGCTAGACTGAGTTTAAGTTGTAAGTCGTTAAAGTTAATTACGAAATCACAGAGTTTGCAATTTTAAATCTTTTAAGACTGCATTTAAAATTAAACAAACTAAAGTAGTCGATTCATAGAGTCATAATTTGTGTAATTTGTTAAAATGTATTACAATCCACTTAAATTATAATAATATCTAATATTTTTTAAAACAAGTTATTGTCAATTTTAAAAGCGTGATTGTATAGCCCCATCTCCATTAAATTTTACAGATGAAGACTTTTGCTGTGGTTTACAATCGCCCGATATGGCTACAAATCAAAATGCGCGGAGACCACATAATCGCGGTTGGTGAAATGTCCTAAACAAATCACAGAAACTATCAAACTATTTAAACTGATCAATTGAACTTACAGTTGATGCTTTGGTTCCTTTTTTTTCTTATAAGTATCTATGTTTTAGCTAGCACAGTAAACGACTCTGTTTAATTTTCTTTTGTAGTATTCATTGCGTATACTTAATTTCATTGATTTTAGCACACAAAATGTATCATTTATTAAATGTTATTATCAAATTTTTAACACAATTTTACAGGCACGCTGACAGTCAATGTTAATGTGTTGCTTTTGAGCTTAGCATCGCCAGATGAAAGCAGTTTGGTAAGATCAGATTACTGGAATACAATTTAGTTCAATTTACTCATTGAAGTTTTCAATTTCATTTACAGAAATATGAAGTGGAATTTCTATTGAATCAACAATGGAACGATCCACGTCTGCAATATGGCAACAAGTCGCACTATGATTTCTTAAATGCTTTGCATCATCATGACAGCATCTGGACGCCCGACACATACTTCATTATGCATGGCGATTTCAAGGATCCCATCATACCAATGCATTTCGCTTTAAGAATATTTCGGAACGGGACCATTACGTACGCAATGAGGTGTGTATGTCTCGGTCGCTATCTTTTTTTTATTTTGAATACCTATACACATTTTCCCTATGTCTACGTTTTATGCGATTTGTCGCATAATTTAAAAAAAAAGCAGTGGGAAGATATACAAAGGGGGGCGCTAAATATGCAAATGTTACAAAGTTCATATTCATTAGATGAGCTTCAGGGCGGCGTTGTAGAATTTCTAAAAAAAAAAATGTGTTCTCTTCGGTATGGGCAGTGTGAAATATTAAAAAGTCGAGAAGAAATTTGAGCCAGCTGGCAAACATGAGGCCGTAATGAAAAATAGCACAAGATGAGCGCAAGACAAAAGGAAAACAATAAAATGTAAGCATAGGGAATGCCGAAAATTGAATGCTCTGCTTTTTTGAGACAACAGTTTCAGAAAGAAATCTTCTAAGCAAATCGTCGCTATAAAATTGTTATATATATCAAATGATATTTTAGTTTCTTATTTGCAAAAGTAATAGGTAAATCAGTACCCGTTTCGCATTCAACAAAATCTTGTGCTTTCTAAGATAATTTGTGCATGAATAGCCGTTTATGGTTATTACAGAATCCCCCACAAAGTCACTATAGTCTTCCAGTAAAGAGTATATAAAAAAAACATAAAAAGAAATGCAAAAATGGCTGCAAATATTTGGGCAAGCTGGCGGGCTATCAACGATCCATGTGTGCACTCAACTCCTGGGCAGGTAAAACTAAAACATTCGTGCACTGTTTGCTCACACACACACACACACACACACACACACACTGGTAGACACACAGATACACAAAGACTCAGGAAACAAAGTTTGCACATGTAACAATATGGCAACGAGTTGCAACATGGTTGTTTTCTCGTCTCGTCTCGTTTAGAGCATTCCCGTTGCCATTTCTTGCCAGGATGCCAAGCTACAACTGAGGCTAACAGTATAGAATAGAGAGGGGAAAAGTTGGAAGTTGTGATGCCTTTGCTTGTCTGCTTTTTAATTCAACAGAACTTTTCCAATTGACTGCATAGCGTAAAAGTGTCGTCCAGCAATTAAAATAAGTTGCAGTTGCCATTTACTTACTTTCGCTTTTCTTTTCTCTCTCTTTTGACGTTTTGCTGTTTGCATAGCCAAACAGAACTGAGCGAGGACAACTCAGATAGAAACTGTCAGGGCGGCTAAACTTGGACTATGCCATGACTTAACTTCTAACGGGGCAGAAAAATACAGAGACAGAGAGTGAGAGAGAGAGAGAGATAGAGAGAGACAGAATACTGTCCAAGGCTTGTTGAAAATAAATTATGAAATGGCGCACAGAACAACATGGTGTATTATTAAGTAGTATAGATACGGATACATTTCTAATTGATAAAGTGGACAAGTTAAAGCGAATATACTATTATTTAAAAAAGACAAGAGCGCGCTCTTAAATTCAATATAGTTATTATAAAAGTTGATTGGCTTTCACATAAATTTAAGTGAACATATTGAGTAATATACATTCTTAAATATCAATAAATCTCTTATATGGTTTATAATGGTTGCAATTTAAGACTGATTCACTCATCAAATATAGTTCAATTTTAAAATGTACTATCTTTTAAAGAGCATACCAAACTTAGTTGTTTTTAATATTATAATATACTCGTACATCTCTAATTTTAACCCATATTTTCTTCTATTTTCTCACACTTACAGGCGTCACTTGATATTGTCCTGTCAAGGCAGCCTGCACATATTTCCATTCGATGATCCAAAGTGCTCGTTCTCAATGGAAAGCAGTAAGTACAAGTATTGTCAATAATCAAATCAAATAATGAAACTAAACAACAAAATAAATAGAGTTGTCAGCTCATTAAGCAATTAGTAGAAGGGAAAAAAGAAATGGCAAAAAGCAAATAAAGAACAAAGACTGTAAACAATATGATAATTATGCTAAAGTGTTGAAAATGTAGAAGAAGATATGAAAAATGTGGCTGATGATGAAGCAAGAACGAGGCTCAGCCCCGTTTGACTGCCACTCGAGGGGAATTGTTGTGTAACTGTAACTGTGTGTGTGTGTGTGATTGTGAGTGTGTGAAGCTGAAACGACAAAGCTGACAAAGTGACTAACAAGGATGCCTGACTGCCTGACTGCCTGGCAGGCGTGCTGACTGAATGCCTAGCATTGTTGTCGCTGTTGCACATTGGTCCCAAGCTCATGATTTAGAAGTGAAAATCTAAAGCTGCTATAGATTATTGTATTAATACAATGCGAACTAAATTAAGTCAAATGCGATAAACTAGTTTAAGCGAAGATAACTGATAAATACATATTTATAACATTATTTTCAAAATTTCTTTTAATTAAAATATAATAATCGTATTGCATTTTTATTAGTTTTTAACAAAGAACATAGCTAAATATAAATAGAAAATAAATCTATAAATTGTCTGCTATTGTTTTTACGATCATTGCACCACTGTGCACGATGCTAGCCTTTTGTCTTTGGCATTATATTCGAAAAGTTGTTGCCGCCATAGGCCTGGCCCGTACATAGGCGCGTCATGTCTATTAACCCAGTCAACCAGGGCAAAAACAACATCAACAACAATAATAGCGCTAACACAACATCATAAATTACTTTGTGGAAATGAAGGAAAAGTCACCGTTATATGACGTGCGCTGTCGTTGAGATTTTCATCTATGATGGGGGCCTCAAAGTGTTTTTTTGCTGTTGTCTGTCGCCTGTCGCTCTTGCTTTTTATCAAAAAATATGATTTGATTCAATTTCCGACAAATGCCGCTTTTGTAATTTCAAAACAAACAAAAATAATATTACGTATACGTATTTACATATTGTATCGTAAATTACATAAAATAAAACAAAATTAATTACCCAAATTGACTTATCAAGAACTGATGTGTGAGTAAATCTTCGAGTATTTGCCAAGCTAAAATGTGATATATTAAAGCTCGCAATATATATTTATGGCACAAAGGCGTTAAGAGATTTTTTAATCGAATTCAAACTCAAATGAAGTGTCAAAGCTATTCTTAAAGAAAATTTGATTAATTTGCATAGTGAGTAGCTATTAGATTTTCAATAATTAAATATAGAACTGCATAATAAACATATAAATATATGCAAGCCATTTAGCTAAGAAATAAATATAAATTCATGTTAAAGGAAGTTTCCATTCCATTTCCGAGTGGATATAAACTAACAAGCGAAATGTGAATACTAAATATATAGCTTATACTCGTAATTAATTAATTGATCAATTTTATTATTCAAAAAAATTATTATTTAAATAAGAATCTTATAATGAGCCATCTTTCCAAGTAGCTACATACTTGAAAACTATTTAGATAAATGAGAGATATACTATTAAATAGATTTTAGAGGTGTTCAATTAATGTCTAGCTTTAATCTACACTCAACAAGCCGATTAGTCGAGCGTGCGCGTCTGTAGGAAACCCTGTGCAGGTCTTCAAAGAAAAGTATTTTCATTATAATGGGATTTAAATATATCGCTTGAAGTCGATTTTGCTTGTATCGAGAGTAGGTAGCTTGCGACAGTCTAGCAACACTGGACTGCAGTTGCAGATTGTTTATGTTAGCGCCACAGCGGCCGATAGGCAAATCAAACATACGCGTCTTTTCGTTCGTTATATCGTCGGCGCGTCGCAGCGACTGCGTTGCGACTGCGCTGTGACTGCGCTGCGACGCATCTGCTGCACTGCATAAGTTGTTTCTTGAATAACTTCTGAGTTCAAGATCCGATCTTACTGAAATTTGTAGCACACGTTGAGAGTAGGATACTTACCATATCTAGCTATAAAACTGCGTTTGTTAGCAGCTTTGTCGGGTTATGGGAGAAGGGGACGTGGCATCGCGATGAAATTTTCTGGACATATCAAGCCCAAGTTTTTTGTCATGTGTGCCAAATCTCAAGTCTCTAGCTTTAACATTGCTTATGTTATGGTAATTTTTCCAATTTTAAAACAAACGTGACTTGATATCGAAAATTGAAAATAAAATTGATCCGTGTATGGTATTTAGAAACCTACATTTCATATTTGAAGTCTCTAGCTCTTATAGTTGTTGAGATCGACGCGTTCATACAGACGGACGGACAGACGGACGGACAGACGGACGGACAGACTGACGGACAGATGGACAGACGAACGGACGGACAGACGAACGGACGGACAGATGGACAGGTGTCAATCGACTCGGCCATTGATACTGATCAAGAATATATATACTTTATAGGGATCTCTCCTTCTGCCTGTACATTCATTATACCCTTATTTGCCCATTTTTAATGGGAACAGGGTATAAAAATCGATGCTTTTCGGTTGTACATATGCATTAGTAACTTTGTATGTTTAAATTTGAACATCGACATTCCTGCTGCTTCCTTAAATTTACGCTAAGCTTGCAGCGTACAAAGTGTAATGTGTACGTGAGCTTGTTTACGACAAACTTGATTTAAGTCACAAGGATTTAATGGCTTTAACTTATACTCCCTTCAATTCGCCATCTCTTTCTCTTCCAGTTTCCTACGAGGAAGCACAAATCAAGTACGTTTGGAAGAATGATGAGGATACGCTGCGCAAAAGTCCCTCGTTGACCACATTGAATGCGTATTTGATTAAGAATCAAACGACGCCCTGTGATCAAAACAGTTGGCGAGGTAAGTTATGCGCCAGCTAATAGCCTTTATTTCAATGTGGATGTTACTATATGATTTTTTTGTGTAATGCTTTTTAAGCAGCTAATATTATTTCAATTATTATTTACTTAAACTCGATATTAAATTTTGTTTTATAACTAAAAACAAACTGAGAAGCCCCAACAAAAAAAAATTAATAAATAAATAAAGATTGCAGCTACAATTTAAGTTTCTTAGTTCCTTAGTTTAGACTGCAGTTTTCAGTTGGCTTGATTTACGGTATTTT
Organism: Drosophila histrio; assembly: GCA_958299025.2. Classification (NCBI taxonomy): domain Eukaryota; kingdom Metazoa; phylum Arthropoda; class Insecta; order Diptera; family Drosophilidae; genus Drosophila; species Drosophila histrio. Next base: position 17,937,049 of record OY729166.1, on the reverse strand, counting down.
CAGTACGTTTGACTTGTTATCTGGATAGTAGCTTGGTTTATTGGCTTCATTTAAAACAAAATTGAAACATATTTCGTCTATCTAATGGTATAATCTTTGTCTACCCCTAATCAAAAAAAAAACGTTAATACAATTGAAATGCTACGACAACAACAAACAACAACTTGGCCAACTCCTAATCCAATCAAATTACCAAATAAATACAATACCAAAACAATATCGATTCCATAGGGAACTACAGCTGTCTTAGGGTCGATTTAATCTTTACCAGAGATCGTGCATTCTATTTCACCACCGTTTTTATACCTGGCATTATATTGGTGACGTCATCCTTTATAACATTCTGGCTAGAATGGAATGCCGTGCCAGCTAGATCAATGATAGGTAACAAAAAAATCCACAATCAAACAAATCAAATAAGTAAATACCAAACAAGAACCAATACCAAAAAAACCAAATACCAACCAACACCATTAACCAAATATATATCTTGTTCTATATCAAATTTATCCTCTCTCTCGCTCTTTCACACTAAGTAAAAATATAAAACGAATACAAAATACCCAATATAAAATATATATAAATAAATCAATTTTGTATACGCCATTGAGAATTGATTGATTTCTATCGCCTTTGTAGCAATTGCCTTAAAAATATCATTTTTGATTGCCCTTTCATGCGTAATTTGTAATACTTATTTCACATTTCGATTGCGTAATAATTTATATTTTTGCCCAATTTCCGCCTTATCAAGTAGTTTGACACATAACCAACAAAAATGAATACACAATGCGAATACCATTATGCAGACTTTGATTTAAATGCATTAACACTGCCCAGCAAAAGTATGAGACACCAGCTCTTGAACAGTTTTATCGTTTTCTCGTAAGGTTTGCTGCATGAATTCCGTTTCCGTTTAGATTTTTGTATGCCAATTCAATTTCCCCCCCAAAGCCGAGGACGTTAGAAAATCCACAAACATTTCTTAAACATTTTTTGATTTTCTTATTGTTTTTGCTTAATTTTTAAAAAGTATAGCTCACATAATTGTTGAATTTATTAGGTTAGGCTATAAGCAATAGCATATAGAGTATAGGTAAATAGGATAGGTTAGTTCTAAGTCTTTGTGTGTGTTTTTCTGTCTCCTTCTCCTTCTCTCTCTCTCTCTCTCTCTCTGTTTCTGTCACTGTCTCTGTGCTGCGTTTTTCGCCGTTTACAGTTCTCACTCTGTGTGTGTGTGTGTGTTGAGAGTTTTTTTTTAATTTTGTGTGCCAAATTCAACGATTTTGGCCTTGTACTTTAAGGTAATTACAGTTGCCTAGAGGTCGAGTTGACATTTACCCGTGATCGTGCGTATTATTTTACAACCGTTTTCATACCTGGCATTATATTGGTCACCTCGTCGTTTATCACATTTTGGCTGGAGTGGAATGCAGTCCCAGCCCGGGTAATGATCGGTACGTAAAACAAATCCAAAAAAAACAAAACAAACCAAAATTGTAACTGACAAAAATACTTGTACAACAGAATTGTATATCATGTGAAAAACCAAACCAATAATCGTAGTCTTACAATTACTAATGTAGCAGCATTTTAGGCGCAGCTTATCTAGCGAAATCCTAGCGTTTCCTTGTCTAAATTTCACTCTTAAACCTCCTCTTCCAACAGGCTACAAATAAACACAATTGGCAATAAATATATAATCTACTACTACTATATTATAGACTATTTTGGTTTCCAGCTGAGGTCCATCTTTCAAAAATCATGCTATACCCATCCAATAATGTATATAGTACGATAACTAAGTAGGTGCTAGACTTTCTTATAGATTTTAATAGTACACTTAAGTTTCCGTTTTCTTCTATACTTTGATGTCTCGAAGGACTTTAGATTTTTTTTGTTTAACTATTATTTACTCTAAATATGGCACTACTTGTATTTAAACTCATCAATCCTTCAAACTTTCCATTGCATGTTTCTATTTTCTACTTTACTTTCTCTTTGAGATATAATAAGTATTTATAAGAATATACAATTAATATCAACTTAAAACAGTTTATACTGAATTGTTGTAAAAGTGAAACTATGAAATATAATAATTTTAATATTATAATAACGATAAATAAACATTAAAAGATACTATAAATTAAATAAATAAAATATTAATATTTATTATAATTATTAATATTCAATAGCAAATTAATGAAAGCGTCTAAAAAATTTCATTGCAAACAGAAATATATATTTATTTGTATAAAGTTATAACACAAATAATACTAACTATATATTAGCTTGGGGAAAAAGTAATGCATTATATTTTTGTGAGTCAACTTTGGTGTGTTTTACTTTGTAAACTATTGGTCACACTGATTTATAGTTGGGCTTCTTTGATAGCTGGGATTCCCCTTTAAAACACACAGCAGTTTGCAATAAATGAAAGTGCCTAAATAATTTTATTATATACATAAATTTATTTATTTTAAAAAGATATAGCACAAATAACACTAACTATATATATATATTTATAGTTCTGTCAGTTATTTATTTAAGTTGTATTAAAAGAAAAGAAAAAATAAATAATATATTGAAAACTATATTTAAACTAAGGTCAATAGAAAGTATAGTACAATTATGGATTATTTGTTACTTTTGAAATGGAAGGCAAGGGAAACAGATACCAAAAATGACCCAGAACGACAACCGAATGTCAACACAAAAATCATCAAAAGTGTCACTGGCAGACATTGCAACTGCCACAAACACGCACACACACACACACACACACACAGTTGACAACAACAAATGAAGCTAAGGAACTGGGCTTAAGCGATAACGAAAGGACAGAAAGGGAAAGGGAAAACGACAATTGGACATGGACACAAGTGCGGTCTGATATTTGCTTTGAGTTGTGTTGCGTTCCTTTGCTGTGGCTTTGCTGATGATGATGATGATGATGACGATGATGACGATGATGATGACGACAAGTTGGGCATGTTATAGATGATGATTTATGCATAAGAAGCCATATGTGCAAATAGGCAAACTCTCGCGTTCTGTGCGTGGACTGTCAACGGCAGTTGAGCAGCTGATGGTGTATGTTGGCCACATTAAGAGCCACCAGTAGCAACAGCATTGACATTGGCTTATGAATATTTAAGTAAAGTGGCTCAGCAACCGAACAACAAAGAGTTCGGCTATGCTTTAAATAGTTCAATAACATATACTAGTATAGTTTAAATGTCGAAATCGCTGACAGATTTTTCTTGAGGCAACCAGTTTACGTCTCATCGAAATGTGCAGCTTGTAAATGCAACCCCAAGCAATTTGCGTCTTGCCAACTTTGTGCCTCATTTGGGAGCTGCTTAGCTCTTGAGCTCCTTTTGCTGCCTTTGCTGCCTCTGTTACTGCCACATTTCGCCTGAGTGAAACTTTGAGATTTTGACTTCGTTACCAGTGTTGGCAAATTGAAAATCGATGAAACTGCTGAGTCCTGCGTCCTGTGTGCAGAGTACTCTGAATACTCCTCGCATCCTGCCAAAAATAGTTAAATTGTTGTTGTTGCTGGCAAATGCAGCTAGCACATTGTTGACACAACTAATTAGACAGGCCAGATTGATTATGCTCAACTGCAAATTGCATTTTCTGGTCGAGGGAAATGCGCAGAATTTCAAATTAGACAAATGACTTCAATTGCAATTCGCCATTTGTGTCAATAGAAGCCAAATAAAAGCCATTTATATAAATTAATTTGTACATAAAAAATGTAAAAGAAATAATGAAGAGAACATTGAAATAAAAAATTATTATATATATATAATATTATATATATAATTAAATACGAGTATTTCATTTCATTCATTATAAATTCATTTAAAATTATTATATATTAGCTACTTTTTAAAATAAGTAAATATTTATGAGTTTGCTTGATCATAAGACGATTACAAAATTGAAATAGCAAAAATAATATGCATAAATACTACTTAAATAAATAATAACTATTAATCATATTAGACAATAATATTTAATAATTAAATAAGAAAATACATTAAAATGTAATAAACTTAATAAATTAAAATATTTATAAAAGTAATGCAAGTCCCACAAATAAGATTAAATGCTTTTAAATATTAAAAAAAAAACCCACACAACTTATATTTAACTCTAACTTAACTTATATTTAACTCTATAAAAACCTTTTTGCACCAACTCAATAAAACCTTTGATATTTAATATGCAACAATAAAAAATGAATAATGCATTTTGTTGCCAGAGCATCTCTCGGAAACTTGTAAATGATTTTCCCCTTCGAAAAAGTTTTCATCCATCATTTTTGTAGTTGTAGTTGTTTACTATTTAAGTGTTACACATACAAATAACCACAAAAAATAAAAACACAACTCCAACTCCAGTTAACAAAGCTGGCCATAAAACTCAAATTACAAACTTTTCTGTTCATATATACATATACATGAACTAAAGATAAACTAATGATAAACACACATGCTTTGAACTCTGAGAAGATGATCATAAAACATGTTCCACAATCCTGTCATTTGCCCCTGAAAGTATGCAGCACACTGTGCCAAAATTTCTAATGCAACGTTTCTTTGTCCATTTGCAACAATTATTGTTAGGTGTTACAACAATGTTGAATTTCTTCACTACCTCGAACGGTTTCCGCAGCACTCTGCCCGTCGTCTCAAATTTAACGGCCATGAATGTGTGGGACGGCGTTTGTATGTGCTTCATTTATGCCTCTTTGCTGGAGTTCGTTTGCGTCAATTATGTGGGCCGTAAGCGTCCGCTGCACAACGTCGTCTATAGGCCCGGCGAAAATCCCGTAACACAGGTAAATTAAATTAAAAACAAAAGGAAATATGAACATAATAAAAACAAATGAAAAAGATGGGCCATTCGAGTGGCCTGTGGCTGATTTATTATGCATCTTAAGCAATTAAATATGAATTTTACATAAGCGTACAGACAAAGAAAAAGTAACAGAAAACAGAACCAAACAAACAAAACACACACAAAAAACAACAACAAAATTTGATGCCTTTCTGTACTTTTTGAACACCAACAAAACGAAATCAAAACACCTGAGCAAAAGTCATACAAAAAATAAAAACAACTCCAGTCATTGTGTTGCGTCTGTCTCTCTCTCTATCTATCTTTGTATCTCTCTCTCTCTCTCTCTGCCTAATTACTATATATATATATATGTCTCCTTCTCTTTCCCATTTCAAATGCTGTATCTATTAGTGTCACTCTCTGTCTCTATCTCTCTATCTCTCTCTCTCTCCCTCTGTCTGTACTTTGCAGCCTAATTTCTATTTAATGTTTTTTAAGTTCTTAACATTAACATTAAAGTACATAAACAATGCCCAACAAAAAACAACAACAACAACAACAAATGCTCGCTATTAAATTCACCTTGTTTTTATGCTCCCCTCAAACCCCCGCCCACCCACAAAGTGAACCGTTCCTTTTTAGCATTTTGTACTACAAATTTTTTATAAATAACTAAACGTAAACTTGTGTGTCCTCTAGAAGAAACAAACAAATAAAATATCAAAATAAATCATTTACTCTAACTCTAACAAAACTGTATCAATTTGATTTTTGTTCAACTTATTTTTTTATGTGTACTCTCGACATTCATATGGTACTATATGATATGAGGGTCTGTCTATCTTTGTATGTGTATTTATTGTGCATTTATTTTGCATTTCTTTTAACAATTTAATCGTGTGAAAATTCCTCTTTATTCCCTCTAAAAAATCACATATTTGACGTGTTGCTTTTTAATTGATTTTTGTTTTATTCTTTTTTTCTTTAATAAATGTTGTATGATACAAATGTTGAATATGTCAAACAAATGCGTTTTATTCCTCTAAAATTAGTTCCTATATATATATTTATAAATATATATATATTAATTAGATGTTAATTGATGCGTTGTACATGCCTCTAGGTAGGTATATTTAATTATTTATTTATTTTCTTATTTATTTCTATTAAAATTTCAAAACGAAACAAATTCAGATTAGCATGTTAAGCATTTTTCTCGATGTTGTGATGAAAACATTAAGAAAATATTTAACATATGTATTTAATGATAAATAAAACAACAAAGTGGCATATTGCTAACAATAATAGTAAAAGTATATGTCAAATTAGTCAATTTTATTCAAAGTTTAAAGCAAAAGTTAAATAAATATAAAAGCATGACTAAAATTCTATTTTATATATATATTTTCCGTCTCGTTCTTTGCATTTTTATGCCGGCTTTCTCATGCTCATGTTTGAAATCTATCTGTTAAATGTAACATGTCGTCTAAAAATATATGAAAAAAATATCAGAATAAATTGACTAACAGCCAGTCATATGCCACTTAACATTACATTTAACATTTCCAATATTGTTATTTAAAATTTGATTTAATTTAAACACAGCCAAGAACCAAGAAACGGTTCTGTCAGAAATTGCGTAAGCCAAATGAAAATCGAACATTGTTCCCAATTATTGTGATATAAGTATATATTATATATTCGAGAATATTCTTACTTAATACTACTAGTAGCAACTAAGTCGCAGAATCAAACCAAAAAAAAACTTAACTCTCAACTCAACTCAAAATCAACAAACAATCGAAACTTAAAGTGTGTTTTCGAGTATGAACATTATTTTGTGTACATTTTTGCAGCGTCTTCCAGCGGTACTAAGCAGGATCGGAGTAATTCTTGCAAGTCCTTTGGTAAGCTATCAACCACAACTCATGCACCTACCCACCCCCCTTAACCAGAACCTGCCCCTCCCCACACCCCCGCCCCCGACCCACCTCTCAAAGAACATATTCAATAATGCAGAGTCAACAAAAATTTACAACAATAACAAAAAGAAAGAACTTAACTGAAATACACATATTAGTACTCAAAACCGAACACACCAACCCACCCACAACCCTCTCTCGGCCCCCTCGTCAAGGTTTTTCCCCCTTCGTTCACCCTAAAAACTAGCAACTATCAGAAAATGAGAAACAAATCTTACAAATGGCATGTGAATTTCGCTTTTAAAATGCATTGATCAATTTTTACTTTACGTTTATGGAATTTGTGTTACGAACTTGATTTTCGATATCATTTTGAAGCCTATAAATTCAAATAAAGAATTAATTCAATTAATATATACTATAATAATAACTTGAATTCAAATTTTATATAATGTAGACGCACGCTTTAAGTGTTTTGATTTTTTCTCTAATTTCCTATTAATTTTCTTTATTTCTTTTTACTTAAATTTCAATTGAATCTGTTTTATCATTATAAAAACATACAACAGCCCGAACAAACTACAATTATAACAATTGAAACATGACAATAACTACTTCTACAACAACAACAACAACAACAACAACTAACAACTAACAAATCAACATCAGCAGTAACAAACAAAAAACCACAACATTTATTATAAAAAAACAAAAACAAATTCCGTATATCAAATAAAACACACTTTAAGATCACTTACAATTGGGAAAAATGTTACGAGCAAAACTCGAACAAATGCGAAAATATGGAAAATTATTCTTTATTATATAATAATAATTACAAAAAACCAAAAGAAAAAGAAAATTTTTAATGAACAATATTTCAAATTTTTGTATTCAGCATATTTTTAGTTTATTTTAAATTTATTATAGCTATTTACATAATTAAGTTAATCTCGTTTTATGTTTCGTTCTATTGTTAATGACATAACGACACGCCTTATAAACAACAACAACAACAACAATTAGCAAATACGCTTTCGTTTGTATTTTGAAAAGAGCAAGCTATCCACGGATTTGGCCAAAGATTTAATACTCTTGCAGAACAACAAGAAACTGTTCCAAATTCTACATTTCCTTTGGCATAGCATACCTTTTTTTTGACCCTTTACTTTAAAAAAGTAAATAGGGTCTATTAAGTTTGTCAAAATGTGCGTAACAGGTCGAAGGAAGTCTGGCAGACCCCATAAAGTATATATATTCTGGATCAGTATTACCAGCCGAGTCGATATAGCCATGTCCTTCTGTCCGTCTGTCTGTCTGTCTGTTCTGCTGTATGAGCGCCTAGATCTCAGAGACTATAAGAGGTAGAGTCACCAAATTTGATATGATGGTTCGTCTATGGGCTAAGCTGATCAAGTTTATCTTAAAATTTCGACACGCCCCCTTCCGCCTCCGTAAATTGAAAACAAAATATTTGAAATCCCATAAAACGACAAAATATTATAGCTAGAGTCGTGAATTTTGGCACACAGGACGAAGATCAAAGTCCCAACGTATCCTGAAAATTTCATCACGATCTGATAATAAACTCGGCAGTTATTCAAAGCACAGTATTACTCAGTGTCGGGCCAAAGGAAGAAGAATAGCATATTGAAGTTATGGGGTACTATTAGTGTTACTTTTATTTCCATTTTGAAGAATAAGTAAAGGGTCTCCCATAGTCGACTTCGACTGTAGCCTTTCCGACTGGTTATTGTTTGGAACAGTTCGAATACACTCTTCCAACTATCCAAAAAGTATGATATTGTATTCATTTTCAAATTTAAAGTGTAAACAGCCCAGCGATTGCTGCAATTTGTTTGAAAAGTTGATCAAATGCCAGAAAACTGCGCTGCAAGGGTATCAAAATGCCTGTATTACGAATTTATGGTTTATATTTTAAGGTATAGAATATAGAGTATTTCTTTTTATTTATGGTTTTCAGTTGCCATCATGCTTGAAAGCTTTTTCATAAGGCCAACTTTTATTAATGGTCATAATTTAGAATCTAGTGCATTTTGTGCATTCCAACAATATCCATATATATATATATAGTATATATATTCTATGATAATCCCACACAATACAAATACCAATACTTATAAGCATAACTGTATCTATAGACATGTGTGTTTGTGTGAGTGCTTACCATGAGTAGCTAAAATTTAGTGCGTTTTATCTTTGATTTAAGCATATTTATTATTGTTTTTATGGACCAACTCTTCGAAATTATAGCTTATACTATCAAATACATAGCCTAGGGTATTTGTATTTATGTTAGATATGAATGCATATTGTTTTAATAACGCCACTGTCTCAAAAGAGGTTCATGGCAAAAGCTTAAGGGGATAAATGAGTAGCCATAAATTAATAAAAGAAGATATTGGTATTCAAATAAATTGCAAAACTGCCATTGTGAGTAGTAAAATAATGAAGAGTATTAAAGAGTACATATTTCGTGTATAAAGAGACAAACACTCATATTAATGTATATATATATATAACTATTATACAGATGTGAATGTGAAATTCAACTGAGTTTTCATTAATAAGCTAACAAATAACAGTCTCCACTCCAAACAGCTCAAATAATATTGAGTTCTGTATAAATTGACATTTATGAAATCAATTCGCTTGCTTTGTGTTAACAATATTATACTACTTATTACGAGTCTATCATATTTCTGACATTCGAAACCAGAAGCAATCTTCATGAATACCCCTCACCTCATAATCCATGCCCATTAAAGAGATTTGCAAACTTCAGAACTCAGCATTTAAGGAGGAAAAAAAAGAGGAGAACAAGATACAGCAACTGAATGTAATCGAATGTTATCGCAACTAATCAAAAAGAAAAGCCTAACGAGCATGCAGCAATCAAATCCTAACTAAAACAAACAAAACTCCAAATCTCTCTCCAAACTCAACATCAACATCTGTCTCTCTTTCTCTCTCTGTGTCTCTCGAATGTGTGCGTGCAACATGCAAAAACCAAAATCAAAAACAAAAACCAAAAAAAAACCGATAAAGTACAAAACTATACCACCCAACTGTCCCATCCACACATCCAATATAGGAAGTAATCGAAAGAGAATTTCACGCTGCTTTGTCGTCCTACTCCAAAAAAGGCAAGCGCCGTCGCCACACCGGCCATGGTAAATACGCCGCTCTCCATGGGCACGGCCGCATCGACGGCAACGCCGGGCACACCCCGCCACACCGAGCAGGAGGAATTCTTTGGCGGCGGCATGCGGTGGCAGGAGGCACACGGTGGCATCATTGGTGCAGCAGTGCAAAATTTGCGGGCACGTTCGATTAAACGTAAAAGTGGCCGCGAAGCCACAAGAAGCCCATCATCGACATCCACATCACCAGGTGTGAAATCTGCCCCAATCCCTGCCGAGCATATCTATGAGGAGCCAGCAACTACAGCGGCAACTGTGGCTGCCACACGTGTTAAGTTTAAGGATGAACAAGAGGAGGAAAGCTCCATTGCCTCCTCCTCGACGCTGCGACGCTCTGTTGCCACAAGCACGCCAGCCCTGGTGGTGCGTATCGAGCGTGAACAAGACGAAGGGCAAGAGGAGGAAACGGAGGCGGAGCAGCAACTACATCCATTGAAGTCTATCGAAATGACCGAACATCAACATCAATTGGCATTGCCATTAAAGCCGCCACGCAGGAAAACTTCGCGCTCCAATTCACCAAGCAATCTCTATACGGCGGATGAGGAATCTATGATGACGACGACGACCAGAACAAGGGAAACTGTGAGTAGCTGCAACAAAACGACAGACCCAATTACAAAAGAACTAATCGAACTAACCGAACTAACTCTCCATTAACTAGTTGTTTTTGGTGTTGGCTGTTGTTATTGCCCCCTGCACAACTACTAATAACTAACCGTAACAATGTTAACAAGTTTGGAAAAAGCGAAATCAAAGTCCAGCAGTGCCACGGGGAAAATTTTCTCAACTCTCTCAGTTCACAGTTCTTTGTTAGTTTGACTTTTGTCGCAAGGCAGCCAAACCACATTTCCCACTAAACTTTATTGCTTGCGGGTATTTTGATTGCAATTTTCTCAGACACACACAGATACAAACACAGCCAAGTTCTTTTCAACTTGCAATTGAACTTTAAATGAAAGAACAACAACAAACAAAATGGCATTTGGGGTCTGAGAAATTGTCTTAAGTTGCGTTCTTTTTAAAAGCAATTAAATAACAATAATTAACATCAATAAAAGTTGATTGTAATTGAGATATTGTAGTAAAACTAAAGTGTAAGAAAATCGTATAAATCTTATAATTAAAAAACAATTATATTGAAGTTCCGCTTCAAATTGAATATAAGGCTTACTTTATTGCAACTTTCTTTAGACCTTTTCCAAAATTACATATGCTTATGTTATGGACTTAATTTATAGCATTTAAATCATACAATTCTTTATGTAAATATAAAATACATAATATATATATAACATATAACTTAACTTGTGAATTCCCAAAGTAACTAAAAACCAGAACAGAAGTTTTAAAGTGTCTCAGGATAATGTACAAAGAGTATAAGATATATATATAAGCTTCTTTAAGTGCCCACCATACTCAAAAAGGGGAAAGCAAGTTTTAAGACCGAATGAAATCTCTTGAAAGCTCTAAAAAAAAAAAGGAAAACCAAAAACAAACACACAAAACTAACGGAAGGAAACCGCTAGAGAACTCTATCAAGAAAGGAAATCATCAACGGAAATGCAAATAAATAAAAGTCAAAAAGAAAACCCAGAACAATTACCGAACGTGATGAAAAAGCATATCGCAAAATGCAGACATTTGAAGAGCATGCCATGACGAGTTCCGCGACAAGGATAACAACGACAACAACAACAACAACAACAGGAGAAGGCGGAATGGCAAATACAATTACATGAGTAAAAAGACAACAACCAGAAGGTGGCTGGAGAAATGTTTTTCGGCCATTAACATGTAAATTAAAAATGGTGTACGCGTTTAAATTGACGCACGGCGGCCAAGGTGGCTGGTGGCAGGTGGCAGGTGGCAAGTTGCCAGTTGAAAGTCGGCTGAGTCGCTTCGAACCAGGGCAACATAATTATTCATGAGTGCCCAAAGTGGAAAATACCGTAATGAGCCTGAGAGCAACACGGAAAACAAGTAGAAGAAGGCGCAAAAACAGCGAGCACGAAAAAATGGAACACAAACAAATGAAACCAGTGGAGAAAGCTCTAAGAAAGTAAAAGATACTTTCCTATTGCATACGTATGCCTCATAATTGTCGAACAAAATATGGGAATTATCCTGCAAAAGGATGTACAGGATTTAAGGGAAAAGTTCAAGCAACTCACGAGTCACTTTAAAGCCAAACGACAAAAAGTTCTGCACAACTTTCCGTAGGCAACAAAATCTTTGGGGAATTGAGCTGCCAGCAAACATTCTTGAATGTTGGTTGTGTCGCCCCCCAATCTCCCCTTCCCTTACCCATCTCGCTATATTTCCACTCCACACAGTTATGTAGTTGTCAGTGCTAATTGCGCTGTGCAAAAAGTCACCACTTGGCATACATTTTTCAAGTGTTACCAGACATTGTGTTAATAAAATTAAATTGTTGTTTTTTATTTTTTTGGTGGGATGAGGAGTGTTCAAAAATCCCCAGTGATTAAATAGCCTGTTTTCTGAAATTTACTTATTGTAAAAGTTGCAACGCATTTCAATAAATATGCCTAAAAGCAAACTCCGAAATCTATCTATGTATCATACTTTTAAATGTATTTAAGTATGAAATGTAGAGCATACTTTTCTGATTAAAAAGAAAAACGAAGTATTGGAAAAATGTGTCTGAACAATTTTTACGCATTGTATGATTGATTTTGAACAATTTTTCTTTGTTTTGATAAGTATTTGCCAAGCTGAATGATTGAGTTTTATAGTAGTTTTCGCAAATGGTTAAAAATAATCAGAGTAAACCACTTTTTGCTCAATTTAATGCTAAATAAATCATTTGATAAATTTAAGTAGCTTTCCTGCAAGTGCTGACTTGTAGTTTTCGGCAGCACGTTGCAACTAATGAGGTCAGTCGAGCGCAGTTACATTCTTGAGCCCCACAACAAAGACAAATCAGCCAAGCACACCCACAGCAATCCAATTCTGTTTCTAAGTCCCACTTCCCCTTTTACTTTTACTCTGTGCATTCTTTAAGCCCGGAAACTGCAACGTTTTTCCATTTAAAATCATGTCCAAACAAAGTACGTGCCGCATAGTTGCAGCTACCTCGTAACTGTGCAGTTAATTTGTGTAACTGCTGCCACCTACGACTCCACCAGATCATTAATAAGAAACACAAACAAATCTAAAGCTAATTATGTGCACAAAAAACACATAATTATTATGCAAATTTATTTACTTAATTAAATAAGTTCGGTATTGCAGTTTCACATACATTTCAGTGCTTTATATGAACTGGTTTTTAATCATATTCTACTACGATATAATAGTAAATTGAATACACAACATATATATAGATCGACAGTTGGGAAGGTTCTTTTTGGGATTGCATCAAGACGGTATTATAATTAAGTTATTTAAGTTATACTGTCCCACATTGCTTTTTGTTTCAATTACATTCTATGTGTGTCTGTGTATGTTTATTTTCTTCTTAAATTAAACGTTAAGTAACACCTATGTAAACGTGTTGAAGAGAGCTTTTAACTCTTTCCCTTAGCCAACATATGTGTACTGTACTCTTTAAAATCTATGTAAATTTGTTGAGCACGCTTGATAAATTAAAAAAATATCCATTGCTTAGTGTAAACAGCACATCCCAAAAACCAAAAACAACTCCCACAAAAATTAAATCATTTTCATTTCATTATAATACAAATACATTACACAAATTTAACGAAATTAAATATTTATTTAAAATAAAATACGTTAATTATTTTAGTTAAAAGTTGTCATGCTGACACGTTTCATTAACTAAAACACACAGCAAAATTCTCATGCCATTATCCATGTCAGCCATAACATAAATAAATTATACCAAATCGCCAAAGCTTATATGAAAATAAACTAAAAAACATACAGTTGTACGAGCAAAAGATATTTATCTTAGCTAATTTCTATTTAAAAAAAAACAAAATAATTAATTGATTCATACATTTGAGAAACCTTATTAAATGTGCATCTACTTTTTCCACTTCTTTAAATGCTGCCTCAAATATATATACAATTTATAAACAGCCCGTAAGTATGCAGTCATAAATTTTACAAAATACTTGAATATCTTTTGTAGTTAAAAGAAAAGAAAAGAAAAATTAAGCTAAAAAGCTGAGAATCAATTTGGCAACGCTTTTTATTAAAAATAAATATCGTAGAAAAACTTTTATTGGCTTTATTTATTTAACCTTTTCACATGTTCAATAAACCGTTAATGAAAATATGTTCTTTTTCTACCTTTTTTTTATATACTACTATATACAACTCGTACTTAAATAAACAATGCTTTTTGCTGTGTTTTTATATAACGAAATGCAAACAACCAAATGCAACCAAACTGCAACTGCAAAAACAATTTTCGTTTTCCAACTTTTTGTTGTGCAACCGAATGCGTATGTGTGTGTGTGTCCATGTGTAAATAATAACGATGTTTTGTTATTTTTTTCCTATCAAATTTGAATTTTATACATTTTGCAAAATTGACTTTGATGTGATCCATCCAATTAACGCATTAGTTTTTTAAATTTACCGCCATCTATCAGGGCGAGAAGCGACGCGACGCCGGCGCACCAAATGAGATTGTGGCATGCACAACATGCGGCGGCAGCAACAGTCCGTGCACCCATTCGGCAAACAACGGTTGCGCCACGGAGGTGAGCAGCCCAGCAACTATTACTCTCTCTATTTCTATCTCTATCTATCTTGAAATTGATTCAAACTAATCGATTGTTTCTTTATTGCAGACCTGCTTCGTTCAAGTGCGCAAGAAAGAGCCACCGCATCCGATTCGTGTGGCGAAGACGATCGATGTCATTGCTAGAATAACATTTCCAACTGCTTATTCCATATTTCTGATATTCTTTTTTGTACACTATAAAGGATTTTCGTAAAATTAAGCTGAAAGCAACCAAACAAAAGCAAACCAAACACAACCAAAAAAGCATGCGCTATAAAAAGAAAAAGAAAAACAAACAAAAACAGAAACAGCATAAACAAATATTAAGTAAAATTTAATTGTAGAGAAAATCACGCAAAGAAATTATGATAAATGCAGTTTTCTAAGTTCTTAAGGCCTTGCAAAAGTCATTTAACTTAAATGTAACAAAGGGAAACACAAAGTAATTTAATTAACAATTAATACACTATAAAAATAATAAAAATGGCAAAACAAGTGATAAGAAAGAAATTAGTTAAAAGTAAATGAATGAGTTGTTAAAAGATGAAAATCACACACACACACAAACACACACACATTTACACATGAATTGTTTAACATAAGTTGTTAATATTTAAATAATTACGAGAATTAAATTAATGCAAAATTACAAAAAAAGAAAAACATACGAAAAGATTTTCGACTGCCTTTTTTAAAAACAAAAACAATATATTAAATTTAAATATACGAAACTAGCAAATTGCTCGACAAATGCATTAAATATTTAAATAATAAAAAACGCAAATGTTTAGCATTAATATAAAAAAATAAAAATACACAAAAACAATTTATTAAGAAGTTATGCTGAAAGTATGTACCAAAATGAAACACCATCTAAAACAAAAGACCTAGCCTATAAAAAAATAAAAATGAGAACTCAACACGAAATGCAACCCAAAAAAAAAACAGCTTTAACGCTTTATCTATGCGTAGTTAAAAACAAATACCAAATACAAATGCCGAACTCATATTTATACATACTTACATACATATATAGAAGTTATATACATGCATATATATATTTACAATAATTCTAGTCAAATATTATAAATTTATTTAGATCAAAATGCCTCCGAATATGTCAAAATGTTATACGAATAATTTTATGTTGCTCAAAAATATATAAACAGAGATTATCTGTTCTGAATTTGCACTGTTGAATTACGATCCATAAGAAAAAAACTATGGGTTATTTCTAACTGTGAAATTCAGGCGATAGTGTAATTTGGAACAGGCCTGCCCATATACGATAAATTGTAATGTGTACCTACATATGTGGGTATAATTTAATACTTAAGTTCACTTTGTTTAATTATTTGAATTAATGTTTTCGGTATATTGACAAATGTTTGACTACTTATATTGCATAAAGTTTAAGTTATTACTTAATATTTATAAACGCTATACAATTCCAATTGATTTGTTAGCACTAGTAAACTTTCAACACATTTTGTAGCAGCAGGAATTGGATTAAACAATTTAATTGAGAAACATATCAAAGCTAATAGAAGAAAAATCGTATAAAATAATATCTAAATATTAATACAACAAATTTATAAAAATAAACTATAAACTCAAGAAGCTATGCCAACCCAACTATGAAAAAAAAACGCCCAAGTATTTTAGATACAATTTATTTCGAAAGCAACTAACGCCCTGCGAACTTTGCATATAGAAGACCAAAAGTAAATAAAACAAAAAAAAAGTACACCTACTCGTAATAAATAAATATAATAATATATTTAAAATTAAAAAATTAAACTAAACCAAATCAAACCTTAAAGTCTTGTGATAAACACAACCACAAAAAAACGAAAAACGAAAAATGAAAAATATTTAACAAAAATATATTAAAAACCTTTTGCATAAAAATTTATTCAAATTAATTAATTGAGCAGGTTAATGAGGGCCACCGTTACCAATTATTTAACTAATATTTATTATACTTATAACACAAATACAGAATGCATATATAAAGCTTTTGCAATTTTTATATTTCTAGAATCGTAGAAATTTGTTCAATTATAGACCTCACTTTTGAGATTCGCCTTCGAATCAATTCCACAGTTGATTTCTATGTATTTTTCATTAATTTCATTTTCTGACGAGCCTAAATGTATGCTTTATATATTACTATGGAATTGTTTTAAAAGTCGAACTCGGATTGAGGTCATATACATATATTATTTTGCAAGCAAAAATATTTTCAGCTATGCAGATATTACACTTGTTTTAGAAAAACATTAATGAAATATTAGAAAAATACATTTTTTTTGAAATGAAAACAAAGACATGGACAATCTTTTTGCAATTTAAATAAACAAAACAAATGTTATATAGAAAGAAAACAAAACAAAATGGCAATTAAAATACTTAAAAATTGTTTAGTCGCTGAAAATTGATTTAATAAATAATTAATCAAAATAAAATTTTAACTTTTTCAAGTCCAGCAATAAAACAATATTAGTTTCGGTTCAGTATTATTTTTAGATGAAGAAATTAGAAAATGGCACTTGGAAATTAATCTGTAGAATGTAGTGCCAATGAATGCAAGGATTGTACAAAATAAAAAAGATCGATAGGAAACGATATTAAACAAAATGTTACTACAAATTCATAAAACTTTAAATGCTTTATTTCAATGTTATCAAGATAACAATTTGAAGGTGCCTTCTTTAAATGATATTGTTGTAGAACAAAATTATTGCAATATGTTAGAGTTTTGCATTAGCTTAACTGGTTTCATGCGGCGTTCACGCTGCGTTTATAAATCAATTCTATTATTTAATTGTAATTTAATTTAAGCATCACAAAATTATTCGAAAAGCTTAACTAAATCACAAAGACCACTAAAAAACATAACTGAAATGAAAAGACAGTAATATAAATAATAGATTATATTAATAATACTATAAATTTAATAAAATATTAAAAAAGTAATTCAAACAAATAATTTCATTTTAAACTGTTTGCAAGTTTGCATGCAATAAATGCTACATTTATTTTATTGCAGCCCCAAAAGTATACTTTAATTGTATTTTTTTGGAGAGTTGAGTGCAGAATTGGATAATTGGCTGATAATTCCAATAAATGCGAGCTAAATATTAAAGCAATATTTTTTTTTTTAATTTGTGCATACCCTGGGCCCATTTAACAAGACGTAGGAAATATGCGACTGACTATTCATGATGATACAAATTGTAGCTATTTATTCTATAATAAATGGAATAAATATAATAAGTGAAATTAAGATGAAGAAAGATTGTGGATAACTCTTTCGGCTGTCATTCTCAGCGATCTTTTCATTTATCCAGTCAATGTGATAAAACACATCCGTATAGACCGAGGGCATCATGGTGTTACCACAGCCAATGCCATAGGTGGCAACGCCATAGAGTGTTGTGCCCTCAAGGAATGGATCGCCTGAATCACCAGGACAGGGATGTTCGTCACTCTTATTGAAATTTCCAGCGCATAACATCTCTGTTGAAAAAGATTTAATGTAGGATTGACAAACCGCTGCTTCCTGCAGTTTCACATCGACAAACAGAATTCTGGATGCCAGAGCACCTCCCTGGTAATGGTTATGGTAAACAAGAGATCAGATGAGCATTAAGCATTAAACATAACGTTTAGTTAACCTCATAGACTCGTCCCCAGCCCATAACTCGGTAGAGACTTCCAGCTCTAGGTGGTCTATTGGGTAACTTGATAATGCCAACATATTTATTGTTCATTGGCAGATCTTCAGCCAGCTTTAGGATCGCAATATTATTTGTATTATATAAAGTGAAATTGATATGCACAATTATCTTAACAACAGGCACATTTAAAGTCCTACCAAGTATATGCTTTAGTCGGTTCGGAGTTCCAGCGACAACCAATACCACTCGACTTTGATGCATTATTTTGCGCTTGCTTTCATATTACAAATGATGCTTAAATTATTTTTACCTGAATACCAAGTACCCATATATAATTACCCACTCCATGACACAATGTCCAGCGGTTAGCACAAATATCGAAGATATTATGGTACCGCCACAGAAATGATTATCCCCAAAGTATTTGTGAGGTGTACGCGACCTAATGGAGACCACATATTTGGCCAGACTTCGTAATACGCCTTCATCAAAATTTGGTGTAGCGATTCTTTTAACGCGTTCTGTTCGCACCTCAATCTTATGAACCAAGCTCAAAGCTATTAGCAAAAAATATATATAATTTCTATAGATCATCTCAAGTTTTAAATATGTATATGTATGCTCTTGACACTGACAGAAAATGAGTACGTGATTGATTAAGGCAAAAAATAACCTTGTAACCCAAATACACGACTTACAAAGAAAGGATTTTAAACAAATGGAGATTGACAGTTCTATAGATTCATAAATATATTTTAACAATTTGTATATTCTTTGAATGGGCTCAGGGTATATAGAGGAGTTAAATCAATAGTGCGGGTATTAACAATTAAAAGCGTCTTTAGTTTTTAAAAGTAATTTAATATAATAATTATAGCTATGTCTTGTAATTAAAATGATATGTTTCGATGTTTAAATGCCCTTGCAAAGAATTACTCGATATTAATCGGGCAATGTGTCAAGTTAAACGATACAAACTTAGTCAAATAGTTAAATTCGAAATAACACACACTCTTTGGCCGCACGCACACTGGGAGCTGAAAGCGGAGCTGACAGCTGAGCCTATAAGCATGCTTATCAGCGCCGAAAATCAAACGCACTGCTTGTATGAAAGAGCGCACACTGCTCAGCTAAGCTTTCAGTGTGCGCGCTTTCATACAAGCAGTGCGTTTGTTTTTCGGCGCTGATAAGCTTGCTTATAAGCTCAGCTGTCAGCTCCGCTTTCAGCTCCCAGTGTGCGCGCGGCCTTTCTCTGCAAGGGAATTATCATTAGCTGAATTAATAATAATAATACATGAAACAATAACAAAGAACAACAATTGCTATAGAATTGTAAATAAAGTATTAATACAAAAAAAATAATTAAACGAAGATAAATAAAACTATTTGAGCAGTTGGCTTAATTATCGAGTTAAAGGCATTGACAAAAAGATCTATAACAAAATCACACTGTAAGCAAAAGCTTTATAAGCTGTAACAACAGCAGAATGCAAATGTAAATAAAATAAATTAGTTATAATACTATTCGTTATTTCATTTTATTAGCTAACATTTAAATTATTTTTAAAGTATTTTTAAAAAATAACAAAACAAAATATTTACTAACTTAAAGTAAACTAAACAGAAAATTATAATAAAAATGTTTGCTAACTTAAATAAGAATGTCACAAAAGCATTTTAGGTTCTCACTTCATCACGCAATAGAGTATATTTCTTATAGATCAATCAATACAAAAATCTGACACTATTTAAAAATCGGCGCAAGGCAATTTTTTGAAAATCTTAAACAATATAACGAAAACTAATTACACAACTTGAGCAAATTTATTAACATTAAACAACACGCTGTAAATACACGAAATGACAACAAGAACAACAACAACTAGTTATAAATAAATAAGAATAATGAAAAGACAAAAACAAAACTAAGAAACCAGCAAAAACAGCTTCGCATTAATAAAGATCGTCCCAAAAAAAAAACAGAAAATGAACAAAAAATATTTAAGAAATGTCTTTGACTTTTTAGCAGGTTTTTTTTTCTTTTACTTACTAATCATTAAAGGGCGCGCCAGTTTTCAGGTCAATGCACACGCGACACACACAGGGACACAGCCGGCGGCATCTTAACGGGGCACAACCCCTAAACTGTTGCAAGAACAACCTGCCAACCTGCGATCGAACAGCTTGCAAGATCTGCGCGCCTGAAAAACAGAAATACAATAAATAAATAAACAGGTTGCTCGCCTCCTGCTCTTTTTGGCCAGACTCGGGTACAAGTGTCTTGGCCCGCGCAACAGCTTCCTTCCGCTATGACCAACTGGACTCTGCGAGTCAGGGTCTCAATTGGAGACGAAGACGGAGACAGAGACGAAGACGTAGCTAAAGTCTCGCTTCGTTGCGCTCGTTGATTTCTACACCTGCAGCTGCAGCAACGTGGCACGCGGTAAAATGCAGGCAGCGGCAACGGCAGCGGCAACGGCAACTATTCAAAACCCGACTCTGCAGTCTGTGTGACCCCTGTGTTTTTGTAATTATTTTTACTACCATTATAATGGTCCTAGCCAAGTGTTCTCTCGCTCGCTCCCATATTCTTGGCCACACAAATTGATGCATGAGTAAATGTTGACAATGCAGGGAGGGTATTCCGATAAAAATAAAAATACGTTACATTTGGCCAAAAAGATCCACACATGTGGAATGATCTGCTGAAATACTTACTGTGTCAGGGTCAACAGTTCAGCAATCGAGTAGCATATGTGTTCTATACACAAGTTATTTATCATTATATAGCAAAGTGTTAGATTCACTGAAGTTTGCTAGATAACCACAATCACGTCTGGACAATCAACGTGCATAATAAAAACTCAATCATTAGCTAAAGCACAAATTCTGTTTAACTGCAATGCAATTAACCTGTGCAGGTAACTCCCCTATCATTACGAAATTTCCATATGCGACACATGCAAACCAATTCAAGTGGCGCCACTCAAGTTCGTGCAGCATAAGAGTGGCACGTAGGTGGTGAGTAAATAATAATAGGGCTAAAGTTAGCTAAAGAAGGCTGTTAACACTCCTCCCCCCCCCCCCCTAACTGATTGAAGTAAACTCCAGCATGTATGTATTTGAAAATATAATAATCCAAATAACAAATACAAGGGTTTTATAGAGTTAATATTGGTAATAGAAATCATGGGATATAAATATACCATGCATAAATTGCAGAAAATCATAGAAATAATGAGAAATGAAACATTAAGGCTGATGTCAGAGTGCGCGCGAAAAGCGAAACGAAGCGAGAAGCGAAACGAAGCGAAAAGCGATGAGCAAAGCGAGAAGATGGCAGAGTGAGAGCTTTGCGAGAAGCGAGCTACATTGCAAAAAAGTCGTACGCTCTAAGCGAGCTGAAGCGATAATGCACGTTGCAAACTGCTCTCTCGCTTAGCTCTCGCTTTATCGCTTAAACTCGGAACTCGCTTCGCTCTCACTCTGACATCTTTCTAGCGATTGCACTTCAAAATGCCTGCAGTGGTTTATCGCTCGTTCTCGCCCAATATTAAGGCTTCGCTTCTCGCGCGCACTCTGGCGTCAGCCTAACTCTATGAGGAATGCGTCAGCATCTACTATTAGTTGTTATATAAAATATATGCAATTGCAGACTTAAAGTTGGTAAATAAGGCTGTGTTCACATTTGGGTCATAGAGCGTCACCAAGCAGTGCCATAGAGCGTCACAAAACAGTGTGAACGTCATCGGCTGTGACACTACACATTTGTGTCGCTAAAATGTGACAATTCAATGTGAACACCAGTGTCATTTTGTGTGACATATTTCTTGTGACAGAGGCTGTCACGTTTGTGATCCAAATTATTTGAACAGCTGTTTCAGTTGAAGTAGCTCAAATGAACCCATTCTACCTGTGACCGGTAGCAACTAGCAAGTTGGTTTTCTCGTGCTGGATGAAGATGATGATGAGAACAAGGCAAAGCGCAGTTGTTGGGTCGACAAATTGAACTTAAAACGGAAGGAAGAAGGCATGTATGCTAAGCTGAGTGGGGAGCTTCGATGTATTCCCCATAAGATTGTGGAACTTGCTAATCGCTCACGAGCTTCTTCAACGATCACTTTCTGTGAACCTTTTGACGCTCTGTGATAATGGCAAGTAGTGTTCACATTGAGGGCTGTCATTTGACCGGTCACAGAGCTGTGACGCACAATTTATGACCCGCCAATGTGAACACTTTTGACTTGTGTCACAGAGCGTCATAAAGAGTCACAGACAACAGTGTCACAGTGTGACCCAGTGAGAACCCAGCATAAGGAATCAACTTAATAATGACTTAATACTTCGATCACTAAGTCTTCTAGTTCTCTATACACTTTATAGAATTCTCTAGAGTTTCGATCGCTGGCCTAATCGATTTCTGGACAAATCGCACATTTCAGAACATTTTAGTTCATCGTAGCCATTGCATTATATTGAATTATTAGTGGTAAAATATCCGTTGGCAGCCTAGACTCACAACATACATATAAAAGTACTTAGTGTCTGGTCAGGATGGGCGTGGCAATTAGTTGTTCATGTGTGCGCATTAATTGCTTCTCTGTCCAAAATCCAAATAAAAATTAATAACCACGTATTTGCCAGCCATATTCGCTGTCGTCCCTGGGCAATTGTTTCCCACACTAACTCAGGGAATGTACAAAATATATATGTGTATATAGTATGTATAGTGTGTATGGTATATACGACCAAACGACAAAGTCCTGTTTCCATTATTATAGAACATTATGTTTGTTTATTACGAGTCGACGGTGCCATATCGTGAAATCGCTGAACCACAACGAACCTGCAACGGCAGGTACGGTTTTATAGAATAGTAGTAGGAGTAGTAGTAGTAGTAGTACCCACCCCTATAGCTATAACTCTAGCTAACCATACTTTCTGCAAATTAGTACAGGCTGCCCTCCAACCTGCTGCCGAATCAATCATTTACATAATCGCAGCTCGGCAAAGCGTCAAAATTTCACGCGCTCTGGCAAAATTACGCTCCCTTTAAAATTGACAACTTGCGTGTTTTTTTTAATTGTTTCTTAACAGTATTGGCTTTCTAGAATGGAGATCTAGCATAAAAATAAATGAGAAATAGAAATGCAAGTACCAAGAATATATTTAAAATATTATTACATTTTTAGTACATTTTTAAGGGACTTGGTTTGTCGCACGAAGTTTACACGATGTTTTGCATGTCTCATTGCTCTGAAAACTTGCAGTCTTCAATGGGGGAAATAAATACAGGTTTTATATTCTATATTCTCCATTGAAATGAAATGCTTGTAATAGCTAGAATCTCGTATAAAAGCACGGGCAATGCCGGCTAATGCACAGCTAGAATGTTAATGCACACCAATAAATAGAGTGCTATGCTTACTGAATAATTAACCAACTGAATTACGTATCATTGAGTTCTATGGAAAATATAGAATAAAAGCGAAAATCTATATAAATCTATATCTATATATCTTCAGCATTATTATTTATGACTGAAGTTTCATTGAACATTTCGGTTAGATTCGAACTCAATCAAAATTTGCTTTCACTGCAAATGTTTTCGGAAATAATGATATATCATTAAGCCAATTTTCAGGAATTTCAGTTCATTAAAACTTGGACTTAGAGTCAGCAAAACGTAGTAATATTCTTTGGAAGGAAATATTATTTGTTATTAGTATAAATAAATGGTTTTCTATGCAGGCTTTTATTATGTTTAAAGCTGTTTCTACAAATTACGCTATGGAATTGCAATTGTTTAGACCCTTTACTTTAAAAAAGTAAAAAGGGTCGCTTAAGTTTGTCAAAATGTGTGTAACAGGTCGAAGGAAGTCTGGCAGACCCCATAAAGTATATATATTCTTGATCAGCATCAACAGCCGACACGATATAGCCATGTCCGTCTGTCCGGCTGTCCATCTGTCCGTCTGTCTGTATAAGCGCCGAGATATCAGAGACTATAATTCTAATCAACTCAATTTCTGATCAACTCAATGGAATTCATCAGTAGTTAGAGATCTTAAAAGTTAGAATACTTACAGCTAAAACTTGTTAACTTTTAAGATATTAAGCTATTGAAGAACGTGCTGTTGAGCATTTGACATAACTTAGGGATGGTTAAATTATAGCTTTAAGCTATTTGAGCCTTAATTTGGATACCTGTCTATTGTTTAACTACCCTAAGTTTCTCCTACTATATCTATAAATAGTTCTACAAATTAATTGAAATAGAATTGAGTTTTACTTTCTCAGCTGCTAAGCTCTTTTTTCTTTCTATCTTGTTTTTTTCTTTAGCCAGCTATCAAAGTGTTTTTAAGCCAGCCCAAAAATGCCGTTAGCAACAAAAGTACAACAATTTCGTGTCATGTATAAGCTAAACAAAAACAACAACAACAACAAAAATCGAATCGAAAGGTGAATGCTGCCCATTAACAATAAAATATACAATACACGGCAGAAACAGGACTTGGAGTAGGAGAAGGAGCAAAAAAAAAGAATTTTATGTACCGCGAGTTGTTTTTTTTGTAGTTGTTGTTGTTGTTGTTGTTGTTGTGGCACGTTATCAACAATCTCGTTTTACCAAATAACACAAAGTGCGCCCTGGCATTGGTATAGGTAAAATATCAACAACAACTACAACTACAACTACAGTCAGAAGAGTGGAATAGTGCTAGGGGTTAGCCGGAGACACGCTATATATGTAGGGGAAAAATATAAAAAAAATGAGAAAAACTGCAATGTGTATGAGGGAGTGGTCGCATGTGGATCTGGCTAGTGTAGGAAATTGGTAGCACCGTTGGTGGTTGCTGCTGGTTGGCCAAAAGACGACAACGGGGCAGCGCAGTTGTTGTTAGCAGCTACTGCCAACGACAGCAACAACAACAGTTGCTGATGACGGCAGCAACAGCAAACTAACAACCCCTAGACTCTCTCTGTCTTTCTCACTTTCTCACTAGAAGTACGTGTTCATGTATGTGCGTGTGTGTGTGTGCGTGTGTGTGTGTGAGTTGGTAGCTACCTGGTTTTGCTTTAAAGTTTTGTGTGGTAGCAAATAAAATTTTAGTTAGTCACATGCCGTCGTCAAGGATACGCCGTCGTCAGTCCTGTTTGTTGTGCATTGAACGCGACTTTGCCAAGTTGTCACTAGCAACCAGCTAAACTAAACTAAAGGTCTAAAGGACTAAAAGGACTCTCTTACTCACACACACACACACACACAGTCATTCTAGACCTCTGTGTGTCTGCTTGTAAATTGTTTGCTAGCCTAGCCATTATTTGAATATATATAAACGAGAACTGAACTGAATATTGCACTGGCTGAACAAGGACGACAGCTTAGCACCTTCAGCCACCTGTCTAGATCTAGAAACAAAAATATTAGCAGTTTCCGGCTGCGCTGCCTGACGTCGACAATTCTCTGCCACTGCCACGTCTGACACTGACGTCGAAAGGCACGTTACATAGCTGCAAATTCAAATTTGAACTTCAGTCAAGTGTCAAAGCTCAAAGGATTAACATGTCCTGCGGCTCTAGCATGGCAGCATGGAAAACAGTTAACAGTGATCAAGTGTAAAACAGTTGACATTCACAAAGCAAAATCCAAAAAAAAAACACTGCCAACATATCATAAACTACAACTACCAAAAACAGAAAAGAAACTACAAACAAGAAACACATACTACGATATTCACTCAGCAATCAAGCTAGATAGATCCACAATCCATTGGAAAAGCGACTGAATAAGGTAAGTCTATTAGATCAAAGGATAAGTATCTTTGTTATTGGAAAATAAAACTGCATTGCTGCATTGCATCTTGGCACTGGGAGAATTCACAGTTGATTTTGTTAATATTCTGTGGTTCTGCGGGTGCCAAAATTTAATGTGTGGCAATAAACAACTTGAAAATGATCCTCAATGATAAGTAGAGGAAAATTGAATAAATATAAGATGTAGAAAATTACCAAATGAATTAAAATACTATATAAAGCATAGTATATATTGTAAAATATGTAGAAACATTAAGAAAATGCGTTGAAGTTCTTGAAATAATCTTGAGAATTAAACGATCATTAGAAAGCAATCATAATAACTGCCAGAGTATGCACAAAATATCTTGAATAATTTGAATAAAACTAAGAAACAACGTCAAAAGGAGCTAACAAATTTCAAAAAATATTAAGAGAATAGTAGGACAAAAGAGAAAGATGAATAAATTAAAGGAGATATCTTTAAAAATATTGCTAAAAATGATAGAAACTATTGGAAGAAACTTAAAGATACTAATATTAGTAATATAATAATGTATTTGGAGAATAAGGTAATTACTTCAGATGTACATATCTTCCAATAGTTAAAAAGTTAGTAAAACACCAGCGAAAAATGAAATAAATTCTATAAATGCTTTTATTATTAAATAAATTAGATACGAAAAATTCTATAAATGCTTTTATAATTAAATAAATTAGATGATTTCTTCTGACAGAGAATTAATGCTTATTTGTTACGTAAAAGAATATATTTCTATAACTCAAGCAGTACACAGTTTCACAATTCTTATCTAAATTACAAAAACTCTTTCATTTCTACTATTTTTTTATCTAAAATCCACTCATTTAAGTTCCCACAGACACGCAATATGTGCTAAATTTAAAAGAATAACTCTATTATTAAAAAAAATGAAAATAACAAAGCTAATGAACTCTCACATATTATTTATAATCGAAAGTTAAGGCCGAAATAAACTATAAACGTCATTGATAATTGATCAATTTAATATTACCAATACTACTTAGCGCAAAGACATTGAACTTTGTTAGCCAAAGTCGTCTTAACTGACCCACAAGGTCTAGGCGACTTTGTGGTAAGCCTGAAAAAGCCGCAGCCCTATGCATTAATTAATCATATGATTGCTACTGCACAACCCGCCCAACTTGCTACATACGTTACAACAATTAGTTGCACTTAAAACGTCAGCTCTGGGTGCTCAGATAATTGTCCTGTGTGTGTGGTTGCCCATAGGTCCTGCCCCTGCCACAGTATCGAATGAAAATTTACATTTGAACTTATCTTGATTGGAAATTACATTTTTCAATGAATGTTTTGCATGTCCAGTTTTTGTTCAGTCCGGGGTAATCAAAGACTGCATTGACATGTGCGAACAAAATGCGGAACGGGGGGGGCAGTGAAGAGTTGGGAGCTTAGTCCAGTGGCATTAGTCCAATTCGGTCTGCCCCCAATGGGCGTGTCCAATGCATACGAAATTCCTTGCAACAAGCCGCACTATAACTCATTTGTCTAATAGCTTTGAAGAGATATCGAGGGGCGTGGATTGTTATGCAGTGGTCTGTCTGCAAGTGGAAGGGGCGTTCACTATTCAAAATTAAATAGATTAAATAGATTTACTAGAAAATTAAGCGCAATAACTACTCATGATCAACATTATCACGAAAATCTACGAGTAGGAAAAGGCAAAAGAAATTAATTTATGAAGTACGCCTAGAAAAGATACTGAGAAATATTTGAAGACTTTCGTAGAGTTTTATATCTTACAAATTAATTTTGTGAACTTCATTTTATTAGTTTAATTATTTAACTATCATTTTCTATAACTAACTATGATCAGCATTCAAACTAAAATTGTTTAAATAGACAATGAATTTAAACTATGAAGTATAGTTCACTTAAAAGACTATTAAATATTTAATACTTGCTGATTTAAACAGTTTATTTTATTCAACAATTATCCCAACATAACTTAATCTAAATCTTCATCATTTTCTGCTATATCTCGCAGCTTACTGCATATTTAAGTCCAGCTTAAAAATATATACAAATTTAAATAAAAAACTATAGTAAATTAATAAACCAACCCGTAGTTACTTACTTGCTGCAACACCTGGCAGGACACGCTGAATGAAGTCCTTGCAGCAATTTAAACTGCCTCGATATATATAATTTGAGCTATTAAACACGCTGCATTTTGCGCCGGCATAAATTTGCATACATAACTCAAAACATTCGCCACTTTCTTATATTTCTCTTCTTTTTTTTTTGCCAATGAAATTTGCATATAAATGCAGAGCAACAACAGCAACAACAACAACAATTTATGCGGCCTAAAACGTAGCAAAATGGTAAAAAGAAAATGCCGAGCAGAAGACAGGTTAAATAATGATAGAAACAAAGTTTTGTGTGGTAATTTTCTAGGAATCAGCGTATAACAATTGTCGAATGGTGGAAACGTGGTTAGAGTTAGTGTTTGGGGGGGGGGGGAGGGGTGTTATTGGCCAGGTTGTGTTGGGCAGGTGGTGTCTATTGCACCACCATTGGCAATGACTATGCACTACTGTAAAACTTCATGCATAATTTATTTAATCGCCGGCAACAAATCTAAATTGATCGTTAGGCGTAGGCGACCAAACAACCACCGACATCAACAACAATAACAACAACAACAACAACATGTCTAACAGCCTTTTTGCGTGTTTTCAAAAAAGTATTCAAATCATACATAGCTCTCTATATACTACATAAGAACTATATATAAAAACTGTTCATAGTAACAATTGTGCCCACCTTTTATTGCAGTGCCAATTAGTGCCACGATTCGGGCAACATGGCGCCACAACAGCAACAACAACAACAGCAGCAACAACAACAGAACTCAACATTCATCGATGATAATCTTGACACCTGTCCATCACTATTGAATTTACCTGAAAGCCCCATACTGCCCACCAAACATCAGCATTATCAACACCGCCAAAATCAAGACAACAACAACAATAATAACAACCATAACGACAATGGCAATAAGCCAAGTGCTGAACGTCTGGTAGATGCAAAAGTTGCCCGCAGCACTGGCCCACAACCAGGCCAAAATCAACAATACGGCAGCAAGGCTAACGGAAATGGCCAACACACGGCCGCCATTCGACGGCATCGCCATCGTTCCATTTCTCTATACGGCGTAAATAGCACTGTGGTAAGTGCCTCACACGTAACCTGCCCCATTCCCCATTCCCCATTCACCCCACCACCACCCCTTAAGATTGTGGTTTGGGGGAATCGTGGGCTTCCAGCGAAATCAAACAAATCATCTAATTGGGTAGCTAGCTAAAGCAAAATATTGTGTGTTGTGCTTAAGAACGTAGCATGTTTTAGCTTTGGTTTGGTTGGTTGGGTTAGTCATCCATAGAAGTTAGCTGGTGTGGGGACTTGGATCTGTGGGGGGAGGGTTCATGTACAGTTGAGTTATTATCGAAGTGTAGCTAATATTCATATACTTGATAGGTGTTCGTATAAAGTAATAATCAAAGTAGTTAACAAGAAAGTTACTTTAGCTGCCAATTGGCAACAGTGTAAGGTCAACAGTGTGAAGTTTGACAACATAGCAAAACAACTATTAGTTTAATTAAAGTGGTTTCTTTATTGTTAGTTAAGAAACAATTTAAACAGCAAATTGGCAACAGTGTCAAGTAATCTGTGAAGTTTGGCAACTATGTAGAACCATGCAATAGCAAAGAGCAGAAGTCGATGTGAACTTTGGCAACATAGCCAAATAAATATTATTTTCATTAAAGAAGTTTCTCTTGTGATATCTATGTTATAGCTTAAACTGTTAATTGGCAACAGTGCCAATCAATTTGTGAAGTTTGGCAACTATTTAGAACCATAAAAGTGCAAATTAGCGACAGTGGCAAACAAAGACAAGCTGTGCAGTTAGGCAGCTATGTAGAACCATGAAAGTCACATGAATTTGCTGACCGACACTATGAAAATGAAATTTGACAACAGCGCTTACTAAACAACACTATTTCAACTGTGCCTAACCTCAAATCACAAGTCACAATACTTTGTGTACACAAATGAGTAGTTAATAACCTGAGTTAGCATTATGACGAGTGCGTACAATGTCATAAAACTGAAAGACTAATAAACCAATGCATTTAACTTCTTCTACTTCCGGCACAAACAGGAACAGGGTCATAAGGAAATACCCATTTGGCTGGACGATGAGGAGCCGCGTTATGTATCGGGCGTGACAAATAAAACGACATGCAATGACATAATCAAAGCTCTGATTGATGACGAACTGAGCAATGGAAATGCCAACTATTGCAATACCAACAACAACAATGAGTTAGGTGAGTCACCAGATGTAACTGTTACCGTATATATAAAAGATCTAGCCTATAGTTAGCACTTTCCATATTAGTTTGGTATTTTTATCGACTTTAACTTTTATTTATTTTATTTATGTTCTCACAATTATTGTTTCATTTCGTTTCATTTTCGTTACGTTTCAACCAAAAATAAAAAAAACAAGATGGCGGCCATGGTGCAGCAGCATCGCGTGACTACGGCGATTACGTTATAACGGAACGTTGGCGTGGTATCGAGCGCAGCTACGACGGCAACATGGCCATTTTACCTGTTTGGCGCGCTTGGAGCCGTGTGCACAATGAGGTAATACTATGCGAGAAACTCCAGCGCAAACCCCCCCTCCCTAACAGTCTGCCCACCTGCCGTGCAAAAACTGGGCCCAAGGCAACAACAAAAGTCGACACTGATTGCATAATAAGCGTTTTTTTTCTTATTTTCTGTGTCCCGTTCGTCCGTCTGGCGCCGCACGCAAGTCAAGAAATGTGAAATTCATGTTCAGCAGTGACTCTCGAACCCCCTACCCCCTACCCCCCACTCCTCTCAGCAGGTCACGCCTCCCCGCATTTATACAATATATATATAGCATATATGTATTACACACACACATACCAACGTACATACGTATGCTCCATTGAAGTAACATTTGACTTGATTATGCGTCGCCTTTTCTATTATTTTAGTTTGTTCATTATGACGCACGAAATGAAATCAATTTGCCTATTGATTTTTATATTAAAGTTAATGTTTTATTTTCCATTTGCCCATTTATATTTTATTTGATTAACTCGATGTTGCGTGTACTATTTTTATCTGTTTTCCCAGCGATCATTAATTTCTTTCAGCTTTTATTTTTTTTTTTTTGACTTAATAGCATTTTAATTGAGCAAGTTGACATAACAATAAGGGAATGGGGAAGTAGTAATAGTAATAGTAAAGTAGTAATAATGGGATATATTATAGTATATGGTATATTACGTAATAAAAGGATCAAAAGTTTTCTGTTTAAGAACGATTTGAATCAAGGCTGCCAACCTTAGAAAAACCGGTCAGCTCTTTATTCTTTTGGTTACCTCTTTTAGAGAGTTGCAACCCTGATTTCAATACAAGAAAAACTACAAAAAAATAGCATAAATAATTTAAGAACTTTTATTACTTCTTAAATATAATAATTCTAACTCTTAGTACTATTTCTTTTGCTCTCTTTAGCTGCGTCTCTCGCTCAAACATTGTCGGGAGCTCAAGGAGCCGCTGCAGCTGCAACTTATGGAACTCGCCCCTTCCTGTCCCGGCAACAGTTTCTCTATGCTCAAGTGGCTTAAAAAATTGCTGCATCTTACTACCAATAAGAAACAAAAGTCCAAGAATAAAACTGCCAAAACACCAGCCAAAATATCTAACAAAACGAAAGATAAATGTTTGCTGGCCAAGCAGCAGCAGCAGCAGGAAATGTCCGATGAATTGCTGCTAATTTTACTGCCCGATCAGCATTACGAAGCGCCAACAGAAGAAAATCGCCATATTAAGGCCAAGTTATACAAATTGGCCGAAACGCGTGAAACGCAACGACGACGACGACGACGCAGTCGCAGTCGCAGTCGTCACGAGCCGATTGCCATAGCCGAAACCATTGCCAACAACAACAACTACAACAACTGCATTCGACGACGCCGAAAGGATGCACCACTGCGTAACAGTGTGCGCAACAAGTTGGCATCCCTCCACGCTGACATGAATATGCGGTATGAGAGAGAATACAATCTGACGCGACAGCTGACAGAAAAATGCAAGCAGTACAAGCTGCAAAACGAGATGTATATCTCCCCGGGATTGGAGTTTTCGGTAGGACAACTACAGCACAATATTGAGGCATATGCTGAGGATATTATCAAGACAGAGCACGAGTTGCTCGAGTTGAAAAACGAAATAAAACACGACATCTCCCTCATCAATAATCTCAAGCGCATGACCATCGAACATGATTCCCCCCCTGCGCAATGCAAGTCAAAAGCAAAGTCAGCGTCTAAAATTGGAGATGGAAAGCAGAAAATAGAAGAAACACCTCAAGTTGCTAAAAATTTACACGAAATGCAATTCGTTGATAATATTTATGAATTTTGCGACAATAATGCAAGCATGTTAGTTTAGTTGTAATTCGTTTTGTTAAGTTTTAAGCAATAAACCTTAATTTAATGCATAATCTTTGTCTATTCTATCTATTTCAAAATAACGGTCGAATTCATGAAGTATTTTCATCCACATATTCATTTTTTCGTGTTCGACGATCGCTTTAAGCAAAATTTGAAATTTCTTTTGGCGGTACTTAATGCACTTTAGGAAATATCGATGTTTGCCTATAATTACCATCGATGTTTTTGCACCCTTGGTTTTGGCATATTGGACGAATCGCCACAGCGATGTAAAACGTGGCGTCACCTGTTGTTTATTTGCGAAACATAAATAAGCCGCCTTTGGTTTGGTTGTAAGAGTTAGATTATGTAGTAATGCTAACAGATGCGATAATTTACACTTATTCAGTACCCCTTCATTTGGCGCGCAATTTAAATAAAAAATGTATTGCTTTTAAAAATTGTTTAATTTTGCAATAGTTAGATTAAAAATGTGAATGTTAGGTAATGTTGAATTAATTAAAATTAGACAGAACCCTAACAAAAATGCATGCAAAATGTTAAATAATTGCTTCAACTTTAGAGGAAAACCATAAATTGATACTTTTCCTTGACGTCACGTTACGAATTGTATCTATTTCTGGTAACCAATGCTGCCAAACGTTTCCAGACTGTGTCGCCACCTATTGTCCGTTTTCGCAAAACAACAATAGTCCCTGCCATTCATAGAAAACGCGGCCGTCACGATCTGGCCACCCAGGTTGCCATTAGAGTTGTTCAATTGAAGGATTACGTTAAGTCGTTCAACTGTTGATGAATGACCGAATATATCATATAGTTCAGTCCCAGTATTGTTTCAGACAAACTATCGATCAGTATATTTAAAAATAACAATTAGTGATTTAAATAATAGAACAATGGAATTCATAATTTAATCAAAACGAGCGACAAAATAAATGAACAGTTGAGCTATGTGATCTAGTTCGTTCGCTCACTTGGGCGAGTAGTTCAATCGAACCTGTTCTGAACGATTCAATACAACTCTAACACACAATTCTTAATAATAAGAAAGAAAAAACAGAAACTACGCCACGGAAATTAAACTCTAAACAAATTTTAATAATTTCGGGTACAAAAAAAATATACGTTTCGTAAAACAACAGTAGATAAATCAAAAAATTTGGCAACAACTGTATTTGGAATACCAGGCAAGAAAGAAATTAGGTAAGGCAAAAAGAGAACGTGGTCGCTGAATTTGCAAGCAAAAACGTGCTAAAAAGTGTGTGATTGTGGGTGAGGGCGGGTATCAACCGAGTTGCTTGCTAGGCAGTGTCTCTGGGTCTCAGTGACGTACCGCCTGATGGCCACTTGTAAAATACACACAATATCATCTAATGCGATGCGTCTTCCTGTACCTTTTTTTTTGCAAGAGCGAAAGAGAAAGTGCAAACGTCGCTAATGGCTGCTGCAGCTGTCAAACGGCTTTGTTGTGTTTGTAGTTGTTAGTATTGTGTTAATACCGTTTGAGGAACACAACAACAAAGACAAACGCCAACGCATACAGTTAGTCAAGTAATTGCTTTGACAAATATACAAAATTTACATATCTGTTTGCTTTAATTTATAAACATAAGAAAATAAGTTGAAAAAGAAAAATATATTTTATTTGCAATATAAAATTATGTCAAAATAATTACTTGACTGAGTGTAGACAAATTAATAAAAATCAAGATTAATTGATTGTTGTTGCGGACGTTCAATTGATA
Source organism: Drosophila histrio (assembly GCA_958299025.2). NCBI lineage: Eukaryota > Metazoa > Arthropoda > Insecta > Diptera > Drosophilidae > Drosophila > Drosophila histrio. The sequence continues at coordinate 17,902,543 of OY729166.1, read as the reverse complement.
AGTAAAGTTTTAAGTGCCTAAATATTTATTATTCTCCAGTATTTAACAAACAGCCACATACAACGGAAAAATGGCACGCGGTCACCAGAAAATTCAATCCCAAGCGAAGGCCGCCGATAAGCAGGCGAAGATGAAGAAGCAGCAGGGTCACAGTGCCAACGACCAGAAGAAGGCTGCCCAAAAGGCGCTTGTGTATGTGTGTGCGCTGTGCAAGGTAAATTGACTAAACAGTACAACTTATATATATATGTATACTAAATAATCTCTCTTTGTACAGTCACAAATGCCAGATCCTAAGACTTATAAGCAGCATTTCGAGAACAAGCATCCGAAGAATGATATGCCCGAGGAACTGAAAGATGTGTAAATGTGCCGGGGCAATAATAATGATAATAATAATAATGATAATAGAGCAAAAGGAATAAATGAAATGATGAAAATATATCAACTAAATGACGAGTTGCCTACCAGTACGACGATAGAAGTAACAAACAATTGCAACAATAAAAATTTAAACAATCAACGTTTTTGGATTAAAATGAAAGATCGAACGCAAGCTGAATTTTTTATAAACTGCTAACAATCCGATTTGAGTTCTTTTTCAAGGAAATGAATACACTTTTTTGCATTGTTTTAAATTGCCAATTGAAATTGTTTATAAGTGGCAAAATGACAACATAATTAACCATAGCATTAATATAAATACATATATATATATAATCTGGTATTTTACTTTCTCTGCCGCCACAATTATTATTATTATTATTACGCTAGTTTTGCGTTTATAAACAATTCTAATATTTTATAGTTTTATACATTTCATGCGAGAAAAAAAAACTAAAACAACAGAAAATGCGAAAATTCGTTTTTTTGTACTATAAGAATCAATGTAAATGAGAATTTATAAATACAATAAAAAAAAAACTGAAAAATTGTTAATGAAGCCGCATTGCTGGATTGTCAAGTGGGTAAAATGTCAAGTAATTAAACTAAATGTTGACGCCTTCTGCCGGTGTTGTTTCCGGTTGTGTCAGCTGCATAAAAACCAAATCCTCACGAGCAGGGAAATCGGTGAGCACTGTTATGCCAATATTGTTATCAGGCAGCTGTGGCGTCTCCTCGTGATAACCAAACCAATAGATAACAATGCCAGGTCCAAATCTGCATAGGGAATAGTTGTTTAAGAGTTGTCTTTCAAGTGACAATGCGCAACTCTTACCGATTGCAATAGCTTTGCAACTGCTGTTGTATATTCCATTTGTGGCCCTTGGGATCTCCGAAGTTCGCCTTGCTCTCTATCCAGTTGACCACGGAGCCCTTGTAGAGAAATGGTAATATCATTTTGATGTCCGGTGTCTTGTCGTAGCCCATGCGACGCAGATCCTGCTCATCGTAGAAATGTATACCCGCCTGCTCGGCCAGATGCTTCAGTTTCACCTCGTACTCCTCGCCAACAATGCGTCGTCGCAGATCCGTGACAGGTCCCTCTTGGTTATCACTGTACAAACATTGCTGAACGTTGGCTGACAGGCGGGGATCGTCTATCAGGTGCGGATGCTTCAGCAGGCGGGATACTTGAGGTCTCTGCTTCAGTTCGTATTTCTCCTGCAGTATTATGCGGCACAAGGCAATGGGACTCATGCCCTCCACGCAGGCCATGCGAATCAGCAGAGCATTGTCACTGTACATTTGACACTGATCCTCGTACCTAAAACAGAGCAGGATAGCATGAAGGAGTGCTTTAAAATTCACACATGCTCCCACTTACGTTTGCAGCAACTTCTTAGAGCGTTGTTCGTGGCGCCAATGCTGTCCGCGAGACTTGTTAAACAGCTCGGATTGCAGTATACAGATCAGGGCCAGAGGTTCTACATCAACAAAGAAGCGATTTACCATTTCCAGTTCACAGTCGATTGCCAGGCTGCCGTGGTAGCCATTGATGAATTGACAAATGCGCGCATATTCCACGCTGCTCAATATCTTCTTTTTCGCTGCTTTGTTGCTGGCTGCAGCTGTGTTTTTGGCCATTGTACGGAATATTTAAATTTAAAATTAGCTCATAAGTATGATCAGCTGGCAGTGTTGTTGTTCATGAGTGAATGCACAAAGCTGAACTAGTTGTAATCAATTGTTGCTGTGCAACACTGCAAAAGCAAATCCCGCCATAAACAAGCTCGATTCCGATATTATTTCTAATCTTTTATCAACAAGTAAGTATATAATCTACGCATATTAACAAATGAAACATATTAAATATCGCTATTTTTAAAGTATGCACGATATTGATACTATTTATTATTCACTTAACGATATATTGAACATTTAATATTGTCTATATCGATACCTTTTAACAGTGCAAGCCAATGATATATCGATATGTACTTAACATATGTTTTAGGGCCACCATCAGAGTTGCAATCAAACACACAGATCTGGTAACGCTCAGTGACTAAACAAAACCATAGCAAGGCAATAGCAGACACGTCAGAATACATTTAATTTTTACAGAAGTTATTTACACAACTGCCATATAGTCATTGTAAAACATTAAAAAGTGAGAATTCGTAACACGTGCCACAATGAAGTGTAGACTGGCGAATGTCGTGCTGGCGTTTGCCCTGCTTGTAACATTCGTAGCAGCTTTGCCTGTGACGCAAAACAAAAAGGAGGAAAAGCCAAAGGAGGGAAGCTCCACACCTGCCCCGGCGGATGTGGAGACAGCTCTGGAGTACGAGCGCTATTTGCGAGAGGTTGTCGAGGCGCTGGAAGCCGATCCCGAGTTTCGCAAGAAGCTCGACAAAGCCCCCGAGGCTGACATACGTGTAAGTTTTATTTTGACTGACAGCTGGTTGTTGGGGAAATTCCCCCTTTGCCACAAATTATTTATAAGAGATAATTCTGTGCAATCTAGAGTGGCAAAATCGCCCAAGAGCTCGACTATGTGAATCATCACGTGCGCACAAAACTGGACGAGATAAAACGACGTGAAGTGGAGCGATTGCGCGAATTGGCCAATAAGGCCTTCGAGCTGAGCAACAACATTGATCGCGAACATTTGAAAGTACCACAACATTTGGACCATGGCAATGAGCACACTTTCGAAATTGAAGATTTGCGCAAGCTAATTAAGAAAACGTCCGATGATCTGGCTGAAGCAGATCGCAAGCGACGTGGCGATTTCAAGGAGTACGAAATGCAAAAGGAATTCGAACGTGAGGCTCAGATGAAGGAAATGGACGAGGAGTCGCGCAAGAGATTCGAGGCTGATATCAAGGAGAAGGAGAAGAAGCATAAGCAGCATGAGAAAGTCCATCATCCGGGCAACAAGGCGCAGCTGGAGGAGGTCTGGGAGAAACAGGATCATATGGAAAAGGATGATTTCAATCCAAAAACATTCTTCTCAATCCATGACGTCGACAGCAACGGTTTCTGGGATGAGGCTGAAGTCAAGGCCTTATTTGTCAAGGAACTCGACAAGGTCTACCAAAGCAATCTGCCCGAAGACGATATGCGCGAACGTGCCGAGGAAATGGAACGTATGCGTGAGCATTATTTCCAGGTAAAGTCATTGATTTCCATCAGTTGAATGCATTAATTTGAGTAAATTCTTTCAGGAAACGGACACCAATCACGATGGCCTCATCAGCATAGAAGAGTTCATGCAGCAAACAGCCAAGGAGGAGTTCCAAAAGGATCCCGAATGGGAAACGATCGATCAACAACAGCAATACACACATGAGGAATATCTCGAGTTTGAGCGACGTCGCCAAGAGGAAGTACAACGCATGATTGCTCAGGGTCAACTGCCACCACATCCTAATATGCCACAAGGCTACTATGCAGCACCACCGCCAGGTGGTGTGGCCTACCATCAACCTCCACCACCAGGTGCTCAGCTGCACTATCAGCAACCAGATCAGCTGCACATGCAGCAGCAGCAACAGTACGCCCATCAGCAGCAGCAGTACGCACAACAGCAGCAATTCGCACAGCAGCAACAGCAGCAGTATGCCCAACAATATCAACAGCAGCAGTATGGACAGCCACAGCCCGTGCAATTGAATCCAAATCAGGTTTATCAGCACGCCGGACAGATACCCGCACAGCAGCAACAACAACAACAGCCCGTCTATCAGCAACCTCCTGTTCATCAGCAACCAACTCAACAGACACAGCAGCCCGTGCAGCAGCAGCAACAGCCTGTGCAGCAGCAACAACAACCTGTGCAGCAGCAGCAACAACCTGTGCAGCAGCAGCAACAACCTGTGCAGCAGCAGCAACAATCTGTGCAGCAGCAACAACAACCTGTGCAGCAGCAACAACAACCTGTGCAACAGCAGCAACAACCTGTGCAACAACAACAGCTCAACAACCAGTCACCGCCACCTGTGCAAAACCAACAACTGCCCGTGCAACAACAACAGCAGCAGCAACAACAGCCTGTGGCGCCACAGCAAGCTCAACAACAACAACAGCAACCGCAGAAACACTAAACGGAACATTCCTTCAATATCGCATTTTGCACTAAACAAAATACTTATCTAAATTCTCGTCGACTGAAATAGAAAAAAAAAACAAACAAAATTATCTAATCTCAGTATATATTTATATATATATGCACATAAATTGATCAATACGTTTAAACAATTGGCTGTCGATGATTGTCGCATTGTCTTTCCATTGCAGCATTTTTTTGATACTTTTCTTTTTATACTTTCCGCTCGTTTTTTACGCATTTTTTTTGTACATAAATCGAATTAATATAAATTAATTAACATAAATTTATCGCAGAAAATAAAATTGTGTTGAAAATTACTCTGTCGAACTCGTCATTTCAGTTGTGATTGAATTACAGCTTGGATGTAAAACCTGTCCTGTAAGCTTAGATATCAACAGTATACGCAGAATGTCATTGGTTTCAGTTTAAATATCGAATTTATTTATCAGCAATCCAGGATCCTATATCCATCCAATCATTCCCAACAACAACAGATTATCAGGAAAAATAAAGAAATACTCGCATTGTTTTATTACTTTCATTATTTATTCGTTCAAAATTTATTCAAAAAGAATATTTATTTTCGAAAATAAATATTATAGCTCAATTTATAAATACTCAAGTCTGAGAATTCTGGAACGGTTACAGTTAGTGTTATGCGTTTTAGATACTGCATATGGTTCTTATAAAAAAACATATATATATATATATAATTAAGTTACCGCAGTTTAAATCAGATTGTGGGAGAGAGTATTATAGTTCAGCAAGAGGAAGCACTTATAGCTAGCCAAAATCAATTGTTAATCAAATCGGATTAAATTCGTTTACAAAAGTTGCAAAATTAATGTCTACTTGGATTAAAGCTGTTGCTTGGGTAGAATACTATTATGCGTTAGTATATGTAGTATATTAGTTGAAGGCAAAGCAGTTGGTTAATGTATGATTATAGAGTTTAAAACATTAAACAATATTCAATTCAGTTAAATTCTTAATTATATCGAGGGCTAATGCAATGAATCTAACTTAATATAGGATATGCATGATTATTAAATGATGGAAAAGTCCCTAAAAAAGGGAATAACTTAATTGATTCACTGATTTTTGTATAATACGCAATATTTTATTTAGAAAAATTCGTTCTTCGCTTGTTGTAGTTTTCTATTCTTTTCTTCATTTTCTTTTTTGGCAACTAAAAACTAAATTACAAATGTGGGATAGATAATATTTATTATAGCACAAGTAATACAAATGCACCAGAAGAAAGATGCGTTTAATAACTATATAGCAAAATTAATATAACAATTTTGATATAGTTTATTATAGATTAAAGAACAGTACAATCTATATTGTTGTTGTGTATATATCATATTGTTCATATTGTACTGTTCTTTTCTATTTAATATTGTATTTCGATTTGTAACATGTTGTTTATTATAGTTAATAGGTTTATCAGTTACATAATAGTGTATTATCAATTATAGTTTGGTTTCTTGTGGTCTGGCCACTGAGCAGAGCTTATGTTTGTAATCATTTTTCATATATACTATTATTATTATTATTATTTATTCGATTCGCTTTCAAACCACAACAAATAACGTTGATAGATTATTGTTTTCCAACGATTTACTCTTTGCATGTTTTACAAAAATATACACCAATTATTCTTGTTATTAAATTATTAATGTTATTATTATTAATATTATTAATATGCGATTAACATGGAGTTGTGGTTTTGTTCTTCTTTCATTTAAGGCAAAATGTGTGTGTTTTGTTGTTGGTTATGTTGTTGTGTATTTAACTAAATGCAAATTCGTTAATATTTAACATAAATGCTATTGTCTAAATCAACAGACAGAGCGACAATAAATCTAAGAGTCTACACAAAAGATAGAGGGCACAGAACACAAAATACACAAAAGAATATGTGACGTTAATATGTTGTAATTATATAATAATAAGTTTTAAATTAACTTTAAATGGTCTATTGTGGTTTCTCTGTGGGCGGGCGGGCATTTATTAATTGTTGTCTTAGTTTAACTGTCATTTGGTTGTGGTCAACGCCTCACAATGCTAGAGGGACGCGGCAATCCGCTGCGTTTCATTTGCGTCGGCTGCCGCAGACCCGATGGCTTCGGTATGCCAGTCGCTCCGGTCGTCACCTGTGTCAGCTTGGAGCTGAGCACCTGCGTGTCAAATGTGTGATTCACCTTCGTGTCCTTGCCGTAAAGACTGCCACGAGAGGATGCGGAAGAGAGGCTCTGCAAGAATATTGAAGCACAGATAAGTATGAAATCAATGATTGCAAATATGAGTTGAGTTTATAAAGACACTCAAATTCAGTTTTTTAAAATGAACAAACAAGTGTTTAATGATATTTTAACTTAAGCTGTACTTCTTGTTCTCCTACTCACCTCTGGTGTTTCCGCTTCCGCCGCTTGTTTCACGCTCAGACTATAATAACCGGAAGAAGGACGCGCAAGTCCGTTGCCCACCGCTCGCTTCACACCCGCCGCCGTCGTCGGTGCACGCAAACCGCTAACCAACTTAGGCACCTTAAATACCGTCGTGTCATCCTGCTGCGAAGTGAATATGTATTAATAGAACTGCCACAATCTAGCATAAATAATCTACTCACCTCCTGCTGTTGCATTGCACGTAAGCCAGTCATCAGTTTGCTGGTCTGGGCGCTGGGACGCCTCAAGGCGCCGCCCAAGCTGGGACGTGGTGCCAAAGCTGCAGCGCCAATGTTGGAGGACAAATTGTGGAACGACTTGGATTTAATGCCCATGGGACTCTTGAGTTCCCCAATGCCAGATGTTGCTGCACCAGCCGTTGTGGCTGCTGTCGCTGACATTGCTGCTGTTGCTGTCGTTGTGGTGGCATTTAAACCAGCTCCAGCCGATGTTGCCTTGCTGACCGTGGTAAACTTTTGCAGGCCGCTGATGTAACGTGGCCGGGAGAGAGAACGAGCTATCTGACTCGAGGAGGATTCGTTAGCGGGCAGCTCTGACAAATGTTGTTGCTGCTGCTGCTGCTGTTGTCGCTGGCGCATTAGCAGCGACTTCTCCTTTGGCTTCTTGTAGGTCAAATAGTTGTTGCTGGCACTGCCCTCCGCTTCATGGTTGTAGTTGTTAACGGACTGATCGCGACGCGACAGACGTCCAGGCGGCGATTGCGATTGCTGGCGCTGCAGCTGTTCAGACTCCACGCTGGTCTCTTCATCATCTATACAAGGCACTACAATGTTGTCCAGCTGCTCGTCGCGTGCTCGCATTTCCCTGGTGATTTTAATTGTCTTGAAACGTTCACGATCACGCTCCCGACGCTCGGCCAGCTTATAGCTAGACGCTTCAGTCTCCACAGCTGCGGCCAGCGATTGCTCCTGCTGCTGCTCCTGCTCTTTCTCCTGCTCCAGCGGCTCCTCTGACTCCTGCAGCGGCGAACATGCCTCCGATGTATTCGCTGGCTCCTCCTCTCTGCGATGCACAATAAAAGACGCAGAATTACAGCTACCACCGCTGGCATTGCTGTCATGCATAGCGCTCAGATTGACATCATCGTATAGGCGACTACGCCGACTGAGCAACCGTTCGCCGCTGCTGGCGGATTGGCTGGAACTGTGACTGTGACTATTCAGCAGTTGTGTCTGTTGCATTGACGGTGGCGTCACATGATGCATCTCCTCCAGTGGCTGTTGCTGCTGCTGTTGTTGTTGCTGCTTCTGTTCGCAATGCGTGTTGTGCTCCTCGTCCTTGTTGAAACGCCGCTTAATGCTATCCAAGGATTTCTGCATTTTAATCTGCTCCGCATTTAGTGAATTCATCTTTCCCAACTCGGCAAGCATGTGCTCAAACTGCTCCTCGTCACCCTGCTGCGCCAACATCTCCACTTCTGCCTCGGCCAAGTCGAGTATGCATTGCATTTGCTTCTGATCCTCGGACATGTTGTAGGTGGCATCCAGCACAGGTTGCTCGATCTTCTCCAGCATATCTATTGAATCTGTTACAAGCTTAAGGCCATCTATTGGCAATTCCTTGGCTGGCTCGTAGGTGTGATTCAATTGTTGCCGGCTTCTCAGTGGCGTTGTGTTGCTTACAATGGGCGATATGTTGTTGATTTCGCCACGCCCCTTCAGAGTGGGCGTATAGCTCAACTGCTTGTTATTATTATTATTGTTGTTATTATTATTAATGTTGTTGTTATTATTTTGGTTCTTATAGTGCTGGAAACGTGAGCTTGTCGTTGTCAAAGGCGTCGATTCCATCTGCAGGGTGGACAACGTCTTCTCCACATTCTCGGGCGTCTCGCAACGTGCCGACTCCGGCGTATCACAGCCCTCGGTGTAGGTGGTGTTCACCTGCCGCCCCGCCAACAGCAACGTCTCATTCAGCAGTGGCGCCTGCGGCTTTTTAAATGTCGCATTTGCCTCCATTTCACACATGGATTCAGTTGCTGTCGGCGTCGTCAAGCTGTCCACCAGACTGAATGTCGTATCCCCAATCATCTCCTCACTCAACAGCATTGTCGTACGCAATTGCCGTTGTATCTGTGTTAGATTCTGTGTTTGTGATTGCAGCTCATTTGGCGTCGAGACACTATCCGTGCTGTTGTCCATGGTGCTGCAACCGGAGGCGGTTTTGCTTAACGTTGTCAGCGATATGTCATCGATCTGGCCAATGTGCGAGTCCTTGATCAATGTGCCATCCCCGGACATGGTCAGCGATTCGAGTGCCTTGCGATCCCTTATCATATCGCTCAGCGTATACACCTCGTCGTTGTTTGTCAGATTTAGCTCAATGCGATCTGTTGTCTCCGCGGGCTCCAAACTGTTGGTCGACTGCAGAAAGTTGAGATTTGTAAAGTCGGCGGAACTGATGAGCGAATTGTTCATGTGTTCGTTGTTCATTGACGAGCAGATGGATGACGGCGGCGAGGTGTCCTGCAGAAAGGACTTGTGCATGGTCGTAACGAGTCCACCAATTTCCAGACTAAGCATGCTGCTTCCTCCATGTGCCATCGGTGTGGTAGTGGCATTCTGTGTCTGCGACTGAAAAGTGTTGCACGTTAGTAAATTCTTTCAGTTTTATCTTTCTTTTCTTAAATATGTTTTTATCACTTACAAATTGTGTCTCCAGATTTGTTGCCGCTTGTGATCTGCGTTTGGGTCTTGTGAACGTCTTCGAATTGTGTTTGTATGCTTGATAATTATATATATATATTTGATAAGTTTTAATTGATAAATTGTTTAAATGAAATATAAAAAATAATAATGATCAGCTTCAGTTTTAAAGTGTCTGTGTGTGTGTGGGATGCAATCTGCATTTAAAGGTCATCGACTTCGAGAAGCTCCTCCTCGTTAACAATCAGCATCATCTCATCATCGGAGCAGATCAGAGTGTCATCCACTTCATCCTCCAGAATGCACCTGGCAACTGGAAGCACAACTTGCGGCACAAGCGGCGGCATCTCCGTTACATCTGGCTGAACAATGGATGTAGATCTTTCGGGTGTCTTTTTAAATTGCATTTTATTATTGAAATTATTGTTAAGCTCCTCCAGCTGGTTATCGAAGTTGTTCGCCGGCTTCTCATTCTCATGCTGGACATCGGAGAGTTTTGGATTGCAATCGTTCTGCTTCTCGTTGAACAGTGTAATCTGAAGTGTATCGCTGTGAATTAACCAACTTATAGATCGGCCTGGACGCAACATGAACTGTCGTGCATAGTTGCGCCACGAGTATCCCGAGCTGGTCAACTCCCTGAAGCTGCCGGACATTGTGAAAATGCGTGAATTGTTGTTGAACGTGTGTATTAAGAGTTGGGACTCCTCCAAATTAATTTGCATCTCTGGCAGCTGGCAAATTGCATGCATTGCAGCCTCACGGCCAAAAAACAATTTGCTGCAGGGTGCAGTTGGGGCATGATGTTGCCACTGATTAACATTGTACAACTTGCCGTAACCGGTATTCTTTACGGACGACTCTAGCAATAAGAGTTTTGGCACACATAGCGACAATATGGGATTGGTTTCATAGTAAATCTGTAGATCCTTGCGGCTTTTCAGATTATTGAAAATCGAATAATAGACTTTGGCAAATTGCAGGCAAAAATCACGTCCCTTGCTGTTGGCACCGCAAAAACGTTCGGCCAGCGGCGACAGGATATTGTTCTCGACTCGAATGTGTTGTACTTGTGGCAACATGGCACGCAGCTGCCACTCCTGATTCTTGGCCAGCGGATTATTGGTCAGATCCAGTGTCTGCAATTTCATTTCTCGCAAATTCTTCAACTCCATTCTGCCCGTTATGTTGTTGGCACTCACGTCGAGCACCTGCAACTCGGGCAAACTTGTCCTGGGAAATCGATCGAAGGCACGCAGTGTGCAGAGATAATTGTCGCGTAATTGCAGTACACGCAGTTGCGGAAACTCCTGTGCAATAATCTGCAACAGTTTCTGCATTATCGGGAGTACGTGCAACGCACAAAAGTGTCCCATTAGCTCGGGTGCAGCATGAAAACGCGACAAGTGAAGCGATTGACCTTTGGCATCATAACGTGCCAACAACGCCGTCTTTATGGCATTCAGCAACAAAGGCTGGAACGACAATTGGGCCAACAGACTTGGAAATATTCCAATCTCCACATTAATATCGATAACTTTGTTGGTGTAGAGCACAGCAACCTTTCCATTCAGACGCTTCATTCGATTGGCTATCAATTTGTTGTCAACCAGAAATTGGATGCGTTCCGTGGCGTCGATACGATTAAAATTGAATAATTGCACTTTTAGCGGCATCATCGCATATTTGAGGGCCAGCATTATTGAGCTATTGGGCACATCCTGGCAGTTGGTTATGGTAACCGTATACCATCCAGTCACATTCACCTTGCGATCCGAATCGTGCTCGTGCACGCATTTGTCGAGCATTATACCCAGATGCAGGGGCGTTAAATCGCCAAGCATTACGCCAACGTGCTCGTTGAATTTTTCGCATCCCCAAAGCCTTTGATTCGATTTTAGTATATTTTCTGGTGCTCGAGCTTTGAGATTGACACGTAGCATATGTGCACTGGCGTTGTTTTGAGATTTCCGACAATTTTGCATTTTTACGAGCAAAACGTAAGTTTGCAATATATTTTTTGACGCAGCAAAAGGAATTTACAGTTAGTCAATTTGACTATTCAAGTGTTGATTGCGCGCTGTCAAAGATATGACATTCACACATTTCTATGACAAATCGTTCAGTGGGATCGGTTCTGAACTAGCTCTAGTTCTTAGCTAACATTTGTTAAAACTGAATCAAAATAGTTGTCAGACAATTAATTTTGGCAATGAAACAATGTATATCTAAAATTGCCAATCAAATCAAGTAAATGAGATCGGTGGACTATTTTTGTTGGCAAATGCCAATTAAAAGTTAGTTAAATTGTCATTAAATCAGTGCTGACTTATTGCTAATTAAACTTAACAACGCTCCAAGGTGGAGTTAGAAACGTATCGATTACTGTCCAGCTGGAAACATCGATTTAACCGATGCAGCGAACTTCTTACTGCAACTAAATTGAAATAATAAACACCTGAAAAAATCCTCTGCTTTGTTTTAAACAGCATTTTCTTTAAATGAAGTTGTCTCCTATTGGATCGGAATTAGCTTATCTCAGTACCAGGCTTTAGCCAATTTGACATTTCATCAGTGTTGACTAATTGAGCGTTGTCTTTTACGTTAAAGGGATTCCAGAAACTGATTTTTATTTTGCTCAGCAGTTGAACTGAAGCCTGAATAAAAGTCACAGGAGATGGGGATATAAATAAAGCTGAAAATGCAGCTGAGGCATAATAAATAAATGCGAACATTACAAACTACATTTTCTGCAAGCAAACTATTATTTAAAAATACATAAAAAATAGTTATTGCAACTATGTTGTCAATCAGCTGTTTGGCCAGTCTGTCAGGTGTTCACGAAATCTAAATCAGCTTCATGAATCCCATTATTATTTTTCTGATTGTGAATCAATTCGGAATTAACTCCGACAATAACAAATACTATTAATATTAAATATAAAAAGTTGCTTCAGACAGTTCTGAACTTATTTAAATGTACAAGCATAATTATAATTGCCATTCAAATCTAATACGATTATTGGCGACTTAATTTCCATTACTTGAAGCTCATTTACATAGCCAGTTTTTTTTTTTTTTTATCAGTTCCGTTCCGTGTGTCGCCAGTGCATAAGCCATGAAGTGATCAGACCACGCACAACTGTTTCTCGACTTACTGTCTGTGTGTGTTTGTGTCTTTGTTGATTAATTATTGTCGACAATAACATTGGCCAAATATAGCAGAAACAACAATTGTTGACCATTGGCAATGGGTACGTAAATACATAAGTAAGCGGCTCGCAAACCCACACACATCACAAGAGTATTGTCAGCGTTGTTGCCGCCAGTTTAACCCACTTACGAATTTGCTTTTAGAAAGCGCCAAATGCACACAACATGGCCTGCACTTTTGTACAGTTGGTCAAGTAATTGCTTTGACACAATGCAAAATTTACATATTTTTCGTGTGCTATTTTTGAATTATTACTTATTTCTTTTAAACTTGTATAACACAAGGAAAAACCATTAATAATGTGAATTTGTTATGTTGTCAAAACAATTACTTGACTAACTGTAGATATCACTGTGTGTATCTGTGTGTGATCGATGTATGACATACATGTATGATGTATGTACGTACCTTGTTCATGGTTGTAGTGTAAATGCGGCTGCAATTGTTGCGACTGCGGCTGCTGTTGATTATTTGTTTTCCACTGCTGCAGTATGTTTGAGATATCATCGTGGGTTTTATCTGCCAGAAATCTGCACAGTTTGAAAGTAATAGGGAAAACACGCACAGATGGCGTAAGTATTTTTAGCAATCGAGCCAAATGCAAATGCGAACGTCACTTACATGTATGAATCATCCTTTAGTGCTTCATCAATATCCAGTATATCCATGTCCTGTTGCTGTTGCAGAGTTAACTTTATGCTTAAACTAATTAATTGGCTTCACTGTGGGCTCTGCAAGTAATAAAACATAAAATAAAACATTCACTCTCTCCAGCTAGCGACACACATAGAGAAAATTCCTTTGCTTCAGTTTCGATTTCGCTGCATACACGAACACAAACAAACAAACAAACGAAACTGAAGCGTTATTTATTTACATTCGTGTTAAACAATCATAATTATGCAATGTGGCAATAATATATTTTTACTTCACATACTAAACACACTTGTGCATTATATTATTCACCGTTTTTATAAATAAATAAGACAGCACCACAGCGCAGCGCACGGACATTCTTCAACGAAACAGCGACAAAGACGAAATCAGCGATAAAAAATAACCAGGGCTGCATTGCGATCTGAAGTGGCTCAATTGAACGAAACCGGCTGTCGAATGATACCAGTAGTTCACGAATATTTATTTTCTTGGTATTTGGTATTTTTTTTTTAAATTCTAAATTGTATTTAAATAATAATAAGTAACAAATATATATTTACCAAGGGCGTAGGCAGGGGGGGGCAGAGGGGGGCCATTGCCCCCCCCTACACATGTGAAATTTCATTATTTAGCTTCCAAAATCTGCATAAAATGGTTTTTTAAACTTGAATTTATTAAAAGAAACAATTATTAAGAGTATTACATTTTTGTAATGACTGTATGTTGAATGCCTGGTGCTTAAAAGGAGGCAAAGGAAGAAGATGAGGTTGAAAACCTGTGTTGGCCGCCCCCTTACTGAAAAGCTGCCGACGCCCTTGATATTTACTTATATATATACAGATATATAGAAATTTAAGCAATCAAAGCTAGAATAGTGCAAAATCTCATCTGACATTCAAATGATTTATAAATGGAGATCAAATTTTAATTAGATTTCAAAGGAAAAACTTATCAGGGTCTAAGCAAGCAATTGGAACATTATAAAAAGCTACAAAAATATAGAAAATGTTCACTCTTGAAAACTGAGTGTTTCTTTTATTCTGCGTAAACCCGCACATAGTCTATAATCATAGCGCTTTGTTTGCTCCAAGTGGACGTCCAGGTATCACGGTGTTGCCAAAATGAAAGAGCGGCACGTGGCTCCTGATTCTTGTAGGGTTTAACGTCCTTGGCCAGAACACTATCATCAAAGTTGAGAAAACCACCCACAGTCACGCCAAAAATTATGAAGCACTTCTCATCAAAAAAGGGCAGACCATCGTACAGCTCTCCATAAGTCTCGTCATCTACCATTAGCTTTAACTTATCCCGTTGCCAGATCATGGTGTAATTGTGAAATTCATCGCCGTAATGGGTCTCGCTTAGTTTATCCTTTACAAATTGCAATGCTGTACCATGTTGCCAAACAATCATGCCGCCATATAAACGATTACCCGAAATGTCCTCCTGCTTATTGTCGTGTAAGTAAGGATTACCACGAGCATAAGCAATGCCTGAATAGTTAAGACAGATTAGAATGTTTTATCTTATGTACAGTATCACTGACAGTATCGATGATGCGTAATTTAACCATCAATTGATACAGATAGTAACTTTCACTACTTACGCATCTGTTTGGCATAATGTGTTTCCGCATGCGTTGAAACTGGTTGCAGCATGATATCTACAGCCAATTGATGATTGTTAATAAACTTTAAATTAATGCTAGTGTCAACTACATACATGGAAACAACCAATCGCCCTTTGGCAGTTTGGCGCGCACAACAATCTTGCCATATTTGAAGCTAAAGGATTCGCGAGTGTGCAACTGAGCCGAGTAGACGGGCGGCTTGATCTTGTAGAAGCTACCCTGGGAAATGGTGCACTCCACCTCGGGACTGTCGACGGCCGTACAGCGATCGCCGAGTCGATAGGCACCTGATGTCACATCAGTGGCCACAGTGGGAATGATATATAGGCGTCCATCCTTCACGTAAGAGTTGCGAACAGAGTTATCGAAGGCCACAAGCTCTTCGTCCGCATGATACATGCGTTGTCGTATGTCGTGAGTCCAAACACTGCCATTCAACTCTGCCCCCTCGAAGCTATCCTCGAAGACCAGGTCACCGCGACAGACGACTTTGTTGCTGTTCACAGTGGTCTGTGCTGACTCGCAGGACGTTGACTCTACATCCCTGGTATAAATTGCTTCACACTGTTGCTCACTCACGAGGTGGTTTATGCTGCGTGAAACGGTTTGTCGGGTGGACAACACACGTTTGTTGAGAATTACCCTTGTCTCGCTTTTCTCATAGATGACCCCGTTGTACTGAACCAGCATTCCGATTAACAGCTTGTCGTTGTTTTGCAGAACAGTACGCTGTCTACTGACCCAGCTGCCATTTATGGTCTCGGTTATATAGTCCATCATTGGCGGACAGATGTCGTCAATCTGTAGCAAGTAGAACACCCGTTCCATGCCCGGCAGGTCTATAATAGTTGCGTTGCAATATCATCATATTGACCTTGACGCCAGCCCCGCTACGCCACGCCACGCCCACCTACCTGGTATGGAGACATCAAAGCCGCTTTCCTTTAACTTTAAAATCGCAGTTGGCACTTTGAATGCCACATTTTGTGGAGTCCACAACAAGAACAACAACAAGACTGCATAGCATAGCAACATTTTCATGCACATGACGCAGTTTAATTTATTGTAATTTTTTTATATTTATTATACGGTTTAGCGTGCACATATAGATCCATAGAACTTAGAGCCACAACTGTTGCAAACCTGTCGAGTTGCATTCAGCGAACAATTAAAAGCTTGTGAATATTCAATTTACGACTGGCTTAAAGTTTCTCGGTGAGCTTTTTAGAACAAACATTAGTTACGATAAATAAATATGATATAATATAATTTAACTAAGTTTAAATTTCATTTATTTTTCTACATATAACTCTTTTTGAATATTAACCATTGCCAAGTTGCATTCAGCGCAAATAACCGATCACTAAGCTCAGTTTTAAGTATGTCGTTGAGCTTTTACATAGAACTAACAATAAATAATTATTTTATATCACTAAACTGAGTTTTAATTTCAGTTACTTATCCATACCGACTTTCGAACGATAATAAATATTATTAAATTCTGTTTTATATTAGATAACCAGAAATTTAAAAAATTGGTTTTGTTTTTAAGTTTTCTTGGCGCATTTTAAATTTCCGATATCGATAAGTGTCCATAAGAGTCGATAACATTTGAATTATTGCACAGGGTTGCTTATGGAATTGCCGTTAAAAAAAATCAACGTTCAAGTGCAATTGTATGTATATTTAATAAATAGATAATAATTTAAAAACCATTTGCAACGGCTGATTGAATTGATCGTTTAATAAGTTGCTGATAAGTACACACAGATAAGGCTTCAAGCTTGATACAAATGCAAATAACATAATATACTTAGAACCGGTCTGTGAGCTTGTGAATCGCTCTCCTCATGGCAAGTTGCCACTTTATGAAAATATTTTGTACCACAATTTAGAGGAAATTGTACCAATTTTGATAAAGTACACAGCCGCTTTATATGTACTAAATAATTGATTTAATATTTAGACTATTTTAACATTAAAATTATGTATTTCTCTAAATATTTTGAAAATAAAAATAACAAATGAAAATTTGGATATTGTGTTAAAACTAAAACATAAACAATTTTAATAAGAATTTATTTTGTTGGTTAACAAATAAAATTTTATAAAAAAAGCTTTTTAAACTTTTATCAATTTCTTCAATTTGCGGTTAAACTCTTTCAATTATTCCACATAGAGTTGATGTAAATTGCAAATTTGAAAGGCCTACAGCAAAAGTACCATTTTTGGCAGAAAGTGATCCATTGCACCAACGAATACCAAATGTACCATTTTCGGTGCAAATGTACCAAATATAGCAGCCTTGTTCTCAAGCCTCTTCAACGCAGTCAGTGAAATATTCAACGTCGAAGAGAACACTTCGCTGACAATGACGGCTTCCAGAAGCTTACGAATTCTGCTTTTATATGGCATAATTGTGGGTATCTTTGGCTACAAGGTGCCAATTGCCACAGTGGAGCCCTTGGACAAAGGCTTCCGTGTGTCTATACCAGGTGAGCAGTCAACGATTTCGTTTTGTGAACTAAATATGTTCTTTCATTTAACTCAAAAAGTCTAAAGAAAAGTCGGTTTTTCCATTATGGTGTCCAGGTTTAATTAAATATATATAAATGTACCTCTTTGTCTAGCTAACACTTTATGGTTTGTCTGTCTTTCGTTTTGATTTGCAGACGAGAACGACGTCAAGAGCGTGGCATTCAATGTGAATCGCAATCGGAATTTTACGGGTTTTGAGCAGGGCGAGTTTAGCGCCCAAGTACGTCAGCCACAGAACGGACGTTGGCAATTTGATTTTGTTAGAGCCACACTGAGAGCACAGGATACACTTCATGTTTGGACCAATGTGCAGCATGGCAGCGCCATCTATCGGGATCAGGGAAAGCCGGTGCGCGTTTGTGACTTAGCTGGAAATTATTTGCCCGAGGGCTGCAAAAAGAACTTGGAGGAAACTACAGAGCGGTAATAGTCAGATTTTATTCAGTTTCTCTGATAAAAAGCACATTAATAGAACTTTAATTAAACAAATTTATAAAGTCTAATATTTTTGTATAACCTTTTTGCAGAGATTAACTTTTATTTTTAATCTTAACTCGAGAATGACACAATCGATTTTAAAAAGCTTTACGCTATCTGAAAAATATTTAATCTATATTTAAATTATTTAAACAATCAACATATTATATTTTTTCTTTTAGTTATAGGGTAACAACGACAACGCCCTTTACTTGTGAGGAGATCAGCGAGACAGTGATATCACCTGCATCAGCCACGCCCCTTTGCAGGGGTCAACTGATATTTGAGGAGAACTTCGACCAGCTAAACGATAGTCGCTGGCAGCACGAAGTCCGTGCCCCACTCGACAGCGGAGATGTCGAGTTTGTGCTGTACGATGGCAAGCCACAAGTGCTCGACGGACAGCTGATCATTGAGCCACAACTGTGGGCCAACTATCGCCCGGATCTGGATATAACCTGTGCCCAGCTGGACTTGTCCGATCACTGCACCGGCACCCACAATCGTCAGAAGGAATGTGTGTTGCGCACAGGCGGACCACTCATATTGCCACCGGTGGTGGTGCCACGTGTCAGCACCAGGAATTCCTTTCAGTTCCAATATGGACGCATTGAGATACGTGCCAAGTTGCCCAAGGGCGATTGGCTTGTGCCACTGCTACTGTTGGAACCGTATATGGAATCGTATGGCCAAACTGGCTACGAATCAGGTGCCATACCATACTATACTATAATCTACACTTGTATTGTACACAATGATAACAAAGATTACCATAGGTCAACTGCGTGTGGCGATGGCCCGAGGCAATGATCAGCTGCGTCAGCCGCAGGGAAAACTCTTTGATGGCCGCACACTGTTAGCTGGACCCGTGCTCTCCACTGAGGCGTCACAGCGGGAGGATTTCATGGTGCTACTGCGACGCAGCGTGCATTTTGGCAACGACTTTCATGTGTATGGCCTGGAATGGACAAGCGAAAGATTGCGATTCACCATTGACGGCAAAGAGTATGGGGAACTGTTGAATAACTTTGCGGAATCCGACTTGAATCCCAGCTGGCGACGTGGCGGACCAATGGCACCTTTCAATCGCATGGTGAGCAAGTGACAAACAACCAAAAAGTTCCCCTTCAAATTAATCAAAATTTTTGCGAGGGGATTTTTTTCGTCTTCTTTGAGATTTTTATTTTTTTTTTGCTATAAATATATTGTTTGCCAGACGTCGAAACAGGTTTGAATGCGATAAGAATGGAAATAGTGATCTCACTAATTTGAATATGTTTGATCTATACAACTATATATAATTTATGTATATATGTTATGCTATAATGAAATCCTTTTTTTTTGGCAGTTCTATATTACGTTGGGCCTGTCGGTTGGCGGCTTTGGAGATTTTCTTGATAAACTGCGGACTGCCTCCTATGAGAAGCCTTGGTCTAACAAGGATCCCCAGGCAAAGCGGCATTTCTGGCAGAGCGAGGATAATTGGCTGCCAACCTGGAAGCAGCCAAAGTTGCTAGTCGACTATGTGCGAGTTTATGCTGTTTAGCGAATGCTCTGAATGCATTTATTTAAGTAATATTATGTAAATATAATAAGGAATACATAGTTTCCACTTCGAATGAAATTAATCAATGTTTTAAGAATTCGTAAGATAGTAGTAAATACGGGTAACGATGGATATTTTAATCTTCCTCTGGATGTGTGGCATAGACATGCACAGAATCAATGACCAACTTTGGATGTGTCCATGATTTAGAGTTTTCAAATAAATATTCGGAAAACAGCAACGGTGCTTTTGCTGCAGAGACTAAAAACTGGCCCGGATTGCGTTTAATTTGATCATCGGGAAAGTTGTAAATACCGCCAGCTGTCAAACCCAATGCGAGATAATAGTGCTGGAAAACAGAGATGGAAATTATCACTACAAGTCAAGCTAGTTAGCTAGTTAATTAGAATCAACTTACAGATGTTCTGTTTAAGTTCTCGAGTACCAACTTATTCTTTATAGTACCATAGGTAATGCCATCTACTTTGAATATAATGCGATCGCTGTGCCAAATCATTGTATAATTGTGAAAATCATCTCCAAAATGTGCCCCCGGTGTTTTGTGTAGCATACTCCGTTTATTCTCGCATAGAAAGGCGCTGCCTGAAACGCTGGTAAAGGCGCTGCCAAAGACCACATTTCCTCCAATGTCACTGTGGGATTTGTCCTGTAGCCGTGGATTGCCTCTCACATACGCGATGTGAATGCTTTGACCGGGATCGGAATCTAACTGATTGTCTTTACCCAGCAGCATTATATCTAAATAATAAAAAATATACATTTAAATGAATTACAATATAGAAGACAATGGGATGTGTATACTCACAGGGGAATAGCCAATTGCCGATTGGCATTTTGGCACGAATCTCGTAACGACCATACTTCAGTTGAATTCTTTTCACAGTTCTTATTAAAGCCGAGTTAAGAGGAGGCGGCGGCATATTGAAGTTAGCGGTGTATGGTCCGCATTGCTGTTTCTTGGTATGCACGTTTTGACTTGTACAACCAGGTACCTCAAATAACTTAGAATTGTAGCTAGCCGGCTCGGCAATTATGTGGAGTTGACTATTTTTGACAACACTGTTAAAATCGTTTTTCAAGTATAATGTGAATTCCCCATGCGTGCCGTGAACGCGAGAGAAAACTGCATGGTTCCAATTCCGCAGATTGTTTTCATTAAAATTTTCCTCAAATATTAAATTTCCACTGCAGAGCTTCTCTTCGTTCGGGCTCCATTCTGCCGAAATGCAGTTATTATCTGGATACTTTGTAATTTTAGTGCCCGGAGGAAGTTGTTTAACCTCACAGCAATTGTTTGGTTCCGGTGGCTCCGGCACCGGAGTCTGCTTGACTCCATTTCCATTTGAATCAAACTTGAAATCGTAATATTTTGTTGTCACTTGATCTTTGGTTTCAAAAACACCAAAAACTCTCAGTATATCATTGTCATTCAGCTGCCGCTTCAGATCTTGTTTATAACTCACAGAGTTGCTGGTGTTAACACTGTTCAGGAACGTATATCCAACGGTACACGCATCGTTAGTTTCCGTTGAAAAGAAAACGGATAAGACATCGGGATTTTCTGCGAGAGAGTAAATTGTTATTAAAACTTGTCTTTTTCTTTGTTATCATAATCAATTTATATGTTGTAACATACCGGGCACTATTATCATTACTTCAGTTCCTACTATTCGAACCGTTATTTCGGCATTTTCTATATCAAAGGCAGTTAAGCAGCCAACAAAGTAACCAATAAGTAAAAAGAGTGAAAGTCTGAAAGACATTCTCATCTCTTTATAAATATAATTTACAAAGATGACTACGGGTTATCACTAAAGGTTATCTCCAGGTATAATGTTCAGAAGAGCTCCGATTCTTATTGCACGGCCAATATTCCGCATTCGACTAAAACATTCACAATAACATTCACAATCACAATTTGCGGAGTAGTATGCAGGGCTGCCACCTTAGCAATTTAGTTGCTAGATCTGGCAATTTTTTGAAAACAAACGTTGATCAATTTGTTTCAAATCCATTAATTCATATTTGAAACCATTTCCGTATCAACAGTGGCATTCCCGTCTTGCGATTTAATTAACTAATTAATATCGCTGATAGGCAACCGCAAAACTAAAACAAATTACTTATCTAGTTCACAGTAATAATCAAGAACGATTTAATTTATTCAGCAAATTGTATTAAGAATCCCAACTCTAATAAATATTCAAAATAAACTGCGATACATTCATATATCGATAACGTGCATTTCATCCCTGTTAACAAGGGCGTAGGCAGGGGGACAGAGGAGGGTCATTGCCCCCCACATGTGACATTTTATTATTTAGCTTTCAAAATCTGCATAAAATTGTTTTTAAAACTTGAATTTTGTTAAAACAAACAATTATTAGGAGTGTTAATTTTGTTTAATGGCAGTATGAGAGATAAGAGGAGGTTTTAAACCTGTGTTGGCCCCGCCTACCCCCCTTAACTGAAATGCTGCCGACGCCCTTGCCTGTTAACATTTGTCTTGCAACTGACTGACAGTGGTTAGTGGAGCCAGTCGCGCTCGAACTGTGAAGTCGTTGACAGTCGAGAAGATTTTCGAAACATAATAATAAGCTCAGCACAAGGAAAAACTTGATAACCTTTAGGGTCATTTTATAAAAAGCAATAATGCAGTGGGGACTTCTGTTATCATTCGTTGTTTGCTTTGTCGGCGGGATTGCGGCTTTTAATATAGATGAAACACCATTGACTCTTATAGCAAAGGGAAGTGAAATAACGGTAACATTGCCTGGTATGTACATATGTAGATATAAAACTTCGATTAAGTTGACGAACTAGCATAGAAAACCAAACTTTTCTTCCTCAAAAACCGAAAGAAAGGTTATATTTGTACGCTAAATGAAAAAACTACATATTATAATCAGAAAGCAAGGTTATATTTGGTAAGCCAAAGATTTCGTAGAGTTCCAGATCCAAGTAATCAATTTTTGACATCACATCTATATGATATACTATATGTATGTATAATATAATACCAAATATACAGCATATGAGTTTACTTGACATATTTTGAGGAACAACAAATGGTTTCATATTAAAGCTTAATTTTCAACCGATCGCCTCGTTGGCAGCTATATAATATAGTAGTTGATGTATAAAACATTACCAAATACACAATCTGTAGATAGTTTAAAACTAAGAGACTACTTAGTATATAAACAGACAGACATAGCTACATATATCGACTTTGTTGTTGATACTGATCATGTATATATATATATATATATATATATATATATATATATATATATACTTTATAGGATCGGAAATGCCTCCATATGCCTGTTAATGTTGATCGACACAGTGTATGATAAAAGTTGCTGCTCTTTGACGTCCGTATGTTAAAGATTAATGGTCCGATTGTCCGATAAATCGAAGAGTATTTGTTATTAATAGCGCCTACAAAAATGTAGTCCAGAAGAATCTTTAACCGAAGTGATATATAAATATATCTATTATTATAAAAATACAGGACTTTATCGTTTTAACTTACTTTCACAGATGATCGTGAGTTGCTGTCAGTATTCTTTTCAACGGAACTGAGCGATGAGTGTACTACAGGTTATACTTTTATACACAACCTCAACAACAGTAGTTCCCTAAGCTACAAGCAAGATATCAACACGGAGCTGAAGAGAAATGATCAAATTCGAATAATCGGTGTTTTTGAAATCAACGATAAGGTCATTGGAAAAACGTATGATTTCAAGATAGATGCGAATGGTAATGGAATCAAGCAAAATATACAGGAAAGTGTGTCTACGGAATCGGATTGCATTAGATCTCAAACGGAAGTGAACGATAAAGTTCAAAGATGTAGCGATACTCTTATATTTTATGAAGAGTTCGAGGGTACACTCTCCAAGTGGAAAAAAGAGATACGATCGCTCGTTGGATCAGCAAGTCCAACTCAAGAATTTGTGGCATATGTGAATGATGAGACGAATTGTGAATTAAAAGATGGACATTTGCATTTGGCCGCTACTTGGGTTTACGGAAGGAAAACAACTTTCAAAGTTGAAAATTGCACGTCCCGAGAGACGGCTAATGACAAGTATAAATGGGAGTGTGGAAAATACAGAATAGGTGGTAATGCAGCAATGCCACCTGTGTATACGGCAAAGTTGCACAGTAGGGACTCGTTTAGCTTCAAGTTTGGCCGTGTAGAAATACGTGCCCGCTTTCCAATCGGTGACTGGCTCTTCCCATGTGAGTAATAAGTCCAATGTTATACACAGTCTTAAACAATCAAGATGTATTTCAGATCTAATCCTGCAGAATGCGAATTACTTTAACGAGGAAAAATTTGTAAATCAGATTCGCATCGCATATTCGCGGGGAAATAAAGACTTAAGAGATACGGAAAATAATGAGATTGGTGCAAGAACTTTGTTTGGTAGCGTTGTGTTG
Organism: Drosophila histrio; assembly: GCA_958299025.2. Lineage (NCBI taxonomy): Eukaryota > Metazoa > Arthropoda > Insecta > Diptera > Drosophilidae > Drosophila > Drosophila histrio. Next base: position 17,878,388 of record OY729166.1, on the reverse strand, counting down.
TGGAATGACGATGAAACCCACACAGAGTATCTGCAAACAATTTCTAGTTTGCCGAATGAACTATTCGCTGACGATTTTCATACTTATTCAATGATCTGGCGCAGGGATCGGATAATATTTAAGGTTGATGGTTACACCTATGGCACAATAACAAATAAGAAGATTCTGGATGAGTTATGCTCTAATGAGGTGCGGAAATAACATTTCAGACAACTTTTTGTATCTAATCCCTAACTTCATTACAGTACTTCCTTGTATTGGGTCTGACTGCAGGCGGCGCAGTAAATTTTCCGGACGATTATGTGATGAAAGCACATAAACCTTTTGAAAATGATAATATTAAGGTTGTCCATCATTTTAGTGAGAATATACAAACGTCCACCTGGGCGCAGCCCAGTCTGGTGATTGATTATGTCAAGGTTTACACAATTCACGAAAATGAGGAATGATGTTTGTATGCATGTTTACATTAATAAATATACCCTGAGCTCAATGAAAATGTGAAAATTTGTTGTTTGCAGTATGTAACAGGCATAAGAAATCATCTCCGACCCTATAAAGTTTATATATATTAGCAATAAGTGTGTGTAAGATGATTAAGTCCTGTTCATCTGTATAAACTCGTCGATCCCAGACATTGTACGAGCTATAGACTTCAAATTTGGTATGTAAGTTCCAGGTTGTCATGCGAAGATCAAGTTTATTTTGAGCTTAAAAGATTGTTGAAATATAGGAAAATTTAATCGAGTTGTTGTTGTTTCAATTTGCATAGTACCATAGGAAATGCCATCTACTTTGAATATAATGCGATCGCTGTGCCAAATCATTGTATAATTGTGAAAATCATCCCCAAAATGTGCACCCGGTGTTTTGTGTAGCATACTCTTCTTATCATCGTAAAGAAAGTTGTTAGATTGCAGATAAGCAAAGGCGCTGCCAAAGACCACATTTCCTCCAATGTCACTGTGGGATTTGTCCTTCAGCCGTGGATTGCCTCTCACATACGCGATGTGAATGCTTTGGCCGGGATCGGTATCTAACTGATTGTCTTTACCCAGCAGCATTATATCTAAATGATAAATAATATACATTTAAATGAATTACAATATAGAAGACAAAGGGATGTATACACTCACAGGGGAATAGCCAATTGCCGATTGGCATCTTGGCACGAATCTCGTACCGACCATACTTCAGTTGAATTCTTTTCACAGTTCTTATTAAAGCCGAGTTAAGAGGAGGTGAACGAATTGAAATTAGGGTTGTATGGTCCGCATTTCATTCTCTTGGTATCCACGTTTGTACTTGTACAACCAGGTACCTCAAATACCTTAGAAGTGTAGCTAGCCGGCTGAACAGTTATGTGCAGTTGACTATCTTTGACAACACTGTTGACATTGTTTTTCAAGTATACCGCGAATTCCCCATGGTTGCTGTGAACGCGTGAGAAAACTCCATGGGTCCACTTCTGTAGATAATTTTCATTAAAATCTTCCCCAAATATTAAGTTTCCGCTGCCGGAATGCAATGGTCAGTTCTGTTACGTGACACGATTTCCTTCGAAATTTATTTGTTTAAGTATAGTCAATTTATAGTTGTGTGTGTTTTAGCATACCTAACACCTTAAGTTAGCCAGGCAGCCAGCAATGCAACCAATGGAAAATATCAAAAGCCTTAAATACATTCTTTGTTTTTAATCAATTAAATTAGAAAAAAATAGAAGTAGAACTAATGTTTATCAGTTGAAGAAGAATTCCGATCCTTTTTGCGCGACTTACAGATGAGCCCAAAGTCCGTGCTTGATTAACATAATCAAACGTGGCAGATCGACTCGTGTTCTTTATTATCAATTGAGTTTGAACCCTAGATTAAAGATTAACATGCTGACCTCAGAAGCATTCCTGATAACCCTTCAGCCAGTGCTCTTTGGGTATATAAGGCAGTAAAACAGCGCTGACTTTTATTGGTATTCATTATTATCATTTGAGTTGTACTCATAGTCGGGAGCTGAGACGATTTTAAATAGAGTAACAAGCTGACTTCAGTGGATTCCCTGAAAACCTTTTACCCAGTGCTGTTCGTGTATATAGTACAGCAATAATGCAGCGCAAATTTCTGCTGGTATACATGATTTGCTTAGTCGATTGGATTACGGCCTTTGACATAAATAAAACACTGTCTGTTGACGTAAATGAAAGTGATATAAAGATAGCCGAAACTGGTATGTACAAAGAGATATATAAGTATGCATTGTTATGAATCTGTGAAGATTTCACAGATGACCGTGAACGGAAATCAGATATATTTTCCACTGAACTGCCTGCGATATGTGATTGTATTCCAACTCAAACGGAGACAAATTATATGGTCCAAAAATGTAGCGGCAGTCTTATATTTAATGAAGACTTCGAGGATACACTCTCCAAGTGGAAAAAAGAGATACGATCGCTCGTTGGATCAGCAAGTCCAACTCAAGAATTTGTGGCATATGTGAATGATGAGACGAATTGTTATTTAAAAGATGGATCTTTGAATTTGCAAGCTACTTGGGTTTACGGAAGGAAAACAACTTTCAAAGTTGAAAATTGCACGTCCCGAGAGACGGCTAATGACAAGTATAAATGGGAGTGTGGAAAATACAGAATAGGTGGTAATGCAGCAATGCCACCTGTGTATACGGCAAAGTTGCACAGTAAGGAATCGTTTAGCTTCAAGTTTGGCCGCGTAGAAATACGTGCTCGCTTTCCAATCGGTGACTGGCTCTTCCCATGTGAGTAATAAGTCGAATGTCATACAAAATCTTAAACAATCAAGATGTATTTCAGATCTAATCCTGCAGCCTGCGAATTGCTATAACGAGGAAAAATTTGTAAATCAGATTCGCATTGCATATGCACGAGGAAATAAAGATTTGAGAGATAGGGACGGAAATGTCATTGGTGCAAGAACTCTGTTTGGTAGCGTTGTGTTGTGGGAAGACGATGAATCCCACACAGAGTATCTGCAATCAATGTCTCGTTTGCCGAATCAACTATTCGCCGACGATTTTCATAATTATACAATGATCTGGCGCAGGGATCGGATAATATTTAAGGTTGATGGTTACACCTATGGCACAATAACAAATAAGAAGGTTCTGGATGAGTTAAGCCGTGATGAGGTGCGTGAATAACATTTCAGACAACGTTTTGTATCTAATCCCTAAATTCATTACAGTACTTCATTGTATTGGGTCTGACTGCAGGCGGCGCAGTAAATTTTCCGGACGATTATGTGATGAAAACACAGAAACCTTTTGAAAATGATCATATTAAGGTTGTCGATCAATTTAGTGATACTCTACAAACGTCCACCTGGTTGCAGCCCAGTCTGGTGATTGATTATGTCAGGGTTTACACAATTAATGACAATGAAGATTAATACTTGTATAAAGGAAATTTTAATAAAGTTTAGAAAGTTTTTCCATTATTCTTTTTGGATCCATTGTTTCGTGAGTTCTGTGTTGATTTCTTCTTGCGCTTATCGGACGACCAGTCCACGTCGTCCTCATCGTCGGTGCCGCCAGTGTTACTAGACTGCAGGTATGTTGAGGACGAGCTGGAGCTGGCGCTGGTTCCCTCCTTCGTTGCCAATCGGCGGCTGGCAATCCGGGACGAAATGCGGCCCATGCCCATACATTTCTCCAGATGGGGAGCGAACCTGGCCGCCGCCACTAATCTATCACAATTGGGGCAAGTGCAATCCATGGGTTTCTTTGCCGTTGATATGCCAAAGATATCCAGATTTGGCATCTCGCAAATTCGATACGCCGACTCTGCGTTCTCCTCTCCGACGCCGTCAAGGGCTGCCAAATTGTTGGTTTTGCGCAAATGGTGTGTTTCTATAAATATACCGGCCACTGCATCGTCCAACAGTGCCTGATACAAGTAGTTGGCCGCCTCTTCTAATCCTTTGGGTTCCCTTATTAACTCGCGAAAATTAGTCGCAATGGCTGCGGCTGTTGGATGAGGCTGTGTCGCTGTAGGTGTTTGGCCAGCAGTCGCTGCTGGATGCGATTGATTTGTATTGGAATTCGCCATATTAAATCTAAATTATTATTATTTTGTTTGCCTTTAGTATTTTGCAAATAGCAAAAACTACAGCCGGTTGATGTTTACTAATTGATTAGGGTTGCCGCTCCGTTCAAATCGATTAAATTATATCGATTCGATAAATACGCAGTGAGATTCTATCGCACATAGTGCGGCAATTACACTTTTGAAACAATCATGGAGCATAATTTTAAAAATATTTAAACAGTTGTTTATTTTATGCACCAAGTTAATTGTTAATTACACAATATTAATTACAAATTAGATTAAAAAATGATAATCATTTTAATGATCGTCGGGTGTTCGTTAATAAGAGGGATGAATCAAAAAATAAAAATTGCAGAGCACTATCGATAGTGTAAAGTCTCCATCGATAGTACTAAAACATAACAAAATACTCGATACATCGAGGGATATATTCGGCTCAGACGGTCACACTATTAATAAATTATTATTAGTCTATAAATTATTTGTTTTTTAAATAAATATGACGCTTATGAAAAAGTCACAGCTATACAAAGTGCTTGTGGAGAAAATGTACAACAGATGCCAGCAAATACAGGCTGAAAATGAGCGCAGTGTAATGAGGCAAGTGCCAAAAACAATAACATTCCGCTCTGTCTCTGAATGTCTGATGATTGCAGGGTAAATGGCATAAAGAAATTATTACGCCGACGCACATACGATGTGGAGCTGTTGAAAAGACGACTCGACAAGCACGGTGATAACTGGCGGTTAGTGCCAATGGTGGCGCCACAGCCAAAAGGAAAACCCGAGCAAAAACGCCGCGGGCCGAAACCAAAGAACAAAGAGGTAAACACAACAGATGGAAATCCTGAAGCACAACAAACGGCAGCGGCTCGCAAACCCAGAAAACAACGTACGAAAAAACAACAATCCGAAGTCAATGCAACCCCAGCGATACCACAACATTTACTTAGTGTATAACTAGTAGTCAGAGATCCAGTTCCAGTTTCGGTATCAATTTCAAGCCTGGAAGTTGTAGTTTAATTACATATGTATTTTAAAGAATTTTACTTATATAAAGCTAAAACAAAGAAATTCAACGGCATCGGTTTATCTTAGATAGAGATGTTGTTGGAGTGGAAAACATCTACATCTATTCGGCCTGACGCAGACGTGCCAAGCGCTGTGTCAACTCATCCTGCTCCTGGGAGACTTGTGTGGAGGCGCCAATTGTTGTGCTCTGCACTCCGCTGGGCAGTTCCATGTTGAGCTCGAGTCCGGCCTCGTCGGCGACCTGTTGCAGTAAATTATCAACGTCGCCTTGAGGCACCGACGTGGTCACCGTGTCAGACATGGTGCCTTCCATCACTGAGCTTTGCACATCCAAGTCCTCAAATTGGGATTCGAATTTTTCCATTAGAGATGAGATTTTTTCCAGATTCATGCCCTTCATGGCCGCATCCATGGCCTTGACCACACCGGCCATTGAACCAGTTACTTTGCGTGTTGTCAGCGCCGATTGGACGCGACTGGCGACTGCGTCCACACGTGCACTCATGCGTAGGTAATTCACGGCCTGGTTCTTCTGTCGTATCGCATTCTCAGCGTGAATGCGGGCCACATCCATGTTACCCTTCTGTATGGCCTTTTTGGCCTTGGCCTTCTCCAGTTTTTCCTCTTTTTCGCATTTCTTTGAATTGCGTTCCAGCTCCTTCACAGCAAATTTCAGATTGAAAAGATGTTCTATTCGGGGGTGGGGTTTTGTATTAATGTATGTAATTGTATTTGTATTTGTATTGATGGGCGTCTGGGAAATGGCGTCATCGTTTTTACTTACTTTCCATTGAAGATGTAGACATGTCGTTACCCAGTTTGAAGCCTTTTACTACTGATCGAAATGACAAATAATGTTTGCTAGTTGTTTTTGCTTAAAAAAAGATAGCTTGTCTTTATCAATTTACGACGTTTTTCCTTGTGTATGAATCACTCTTGTGTTTGCCTCAGCCAGCTGTTTTTGCTTTTGATGTATATATATATATCGATAGAAATATCGATAGTTTTCTGTTTTGGCGGCAGTGTTGCATTTGCAACCCAAATTTACTTTAAAAATATTATTGTTGCTACATATTTATAGTGAATCAGTTTTATTGGTCAAGTAAACTAAATCTAATATTTAATGTCAGTAAATTTGAATTTCAAAGGTATGACGGGCAGGTTGATGAAGCTGCTCCTGAACGCATTCTCTGTGGGATACTTATATTCAACTTGGAAATTCCTAACCAAATTAGCCACCGTAATCTCCATTTCCATGTCAACAATGCGTTTGCCCACACACATCCGAGGCCCGAAACCAAAGGGCAGGTATATGAACGGACTCAAGTTGTCTGCAACCAGGTTAACGTTCTCTTCCGGCTGTCGGCGCAGCCAACGTTCCGGCAGAAACTCCTTTGCTCTCGGATAGAAACGTTCCTCGTCCAGCAGCAAATTGGAGTTCATTATAAGACGTGTGTTCTTTGGAACACGATAGCCATCAAGCACCATGTCCGCGCCAGTGGCACGCAGATTGCCAAACACGACGGGATAGACTCGCAACGACTCCTTGATGAAGGCGCGTAAATATGGCAGCGCCTTCATATCGCTAAAGGTGAACTCATCCGTAGTATGCGGCAACTTGGCAATAATCTCTTCACGTAGCTTGGCCTGCTTCTCTGGATTCTTGGCCAAACTCAGCATGATGCCAGACAAGGCCGAACTAGTGGTATCCACGCCACCCATCAACATATCAATACCCATCACAATGGCAAACTTGCGATCTGTACGTAACAACTGCTCCAGAACACTCATGCTCCTCGTTGAATCCGCCGGTTTCTTCTCAATGCGCTCGAGGGCTTCGTTGATGTAGAACGAGCACACTTCAAAAATGTCGTCCATGGCGCGACTGAAACGACGATATGTCGGAGTGGGCACATATTTGTAGATCGACGGCATCATGGTCAGCTCGTAGAAGGTTTGCATAAAGTTCTGCAGGCTGTTGAAAAGCTTCTGAGCCATGGGTGACTGATCGGGATTCCGAATGAGACCAAGTTCGCGATCCAAGGCCACAACGGCAATCGATTCAAATGTCAGATGATTGATCTCTTTGAGAAAGTTAGCGGGCACTTCCTGTGTCTGCTCATTTCGTATCTCGCGTATCCGTTGGACAAACTGTTGATTCACTCGCTGCATTGACTGCAAATACAATGCCGCATTACGATGCTGCATCAGCACAGGATTCGCAATAGATCTTAAGCGTCCCCACTGTTCACCACTGCAAGAGGCAAAGAATATTGATACAATAGTATAAAGTTCCGGCAATGAGCACTTACCTGGAAAGGAGGCCCATACAGTCCTTGAAGAAACCATCGGCACGCTTCTGGCGATAGTGAATGAAAACTTCAGAGCCTGGACGAACTGGCCATTGACCTTCGGTGCGATAGGCTTTCTCAAAGTTATCAACATTGAAGGTCACCAGATTATCTGGCATACCAAATAGACCTGGCATCAGAAAGGTATCACCATATAGTTGACGAAAGTACAGCATCAACTTTCGCATATCCATCTTCGCGTATTCTCCGCCCTTCTGAAAGCCCCGGAACATTTGCCAACGTGTCGGACCCGGTAGTTCCTTATAAGACTTGGCAGTCTTCCATTCCGCCTGTAATTGCTGCACATAGGAACTGTCCGCTGCATCGGTTTTTAGCGCCGCTGCGGTGGAACTCCATCTATATGCTACGATCTGTCCCAACTTTATTGACTGGCGCAACATTCTAAATGTTTGGATAGTGCTTGTACTATAGATAGTGCTTGTACAATCTACTCGCACTGATTAATGTTGATTGGACTCAATGACTTTTATATAAAACTTTCCAAAACAACAAGTGGTCAAATCAGCTGGCAAAAGCTTTCATATTATTGCGTTTAATTAAGCAAGAGCTTTATATTTATTACGATCTTTTTCGGCGAAAGCTTGCATATTAAAGCTCCCTAATAGTATATGCATATAGAATTGATAACTCATGTCTGTAATCTCACTATTATACTATTCATTTGAGGTATGTTTGTTTATATTGTCCAGTATAGTTTGTCTACGCAGCTCTAGACTGTTATCGCAGTTTTTGCTCATAAATAATAATAAATCCAAATACAAATAAATTTAAAAAAATAATCTACTGGTATCTCATACACCTGCTTAAATAGATACTACTGTTGTCGCTAGCAGTTGCTGCCATTTAATGCTGCTAAAATATATATTTTTCAGGAAAGATATGTAATTTAAAAAAAAAGAATTTGATCTAATTTTAATCAAACATTCGCTTTCCGAAAATCTGCCATTTTTTCAATACCGAGATTTTGAAAGTTCACGTATTTATTTTTATTAAACTAATATAATGCTATTTCTTTATCTTAAAAATAAATGTGGCATTGCTGTAAGCGTTGATTTCGATTCCTTAATGCCCATTCACTCGAATCGAATTAAATGTATCGATTTGATCGATTCATTTGTATGGATGGTAGTTAATTTCGTCAGGTTGGGAATACCTCGAATATTCTAGAGAAACAAATCCCAAATATACGATTAAATTAAACTAATTAGTTTTTTTAATATTGATAGTATAATATATATGTATAAAAATGTATTAAAAATAGTTATTTTCTATTAAAATGATGAAAATTTTTGAATTTAATAGTTTTCTCCGTATTATTTTAACGCTTCTCCTTGCCTTCTTTGAGAGTGTGCTCACTCGCATAGACGTTACTGTGACCACAGCCGTGCAGTACCCTTATTGGACACACTAATACAGAAGTCACTGTGGCCATTGTATTGCGCTTACTAAACACACTTTTACAGACTTGACTGTATGTATGTATTACAGGAACCGCATATTGAAGTCTAATTGGCTGATTCTCTTTTTATTAGTCTAGTTATATTTATTTATTTTATTTAAGCAAAATTATAAAAATAAGCTTGGAAACAGCAATGATTTCTGGTCAAAATGCAAGACTCTTGGCCTATAAATCATAACAAAGGGAATGAAAACTTTAATTCAAGAAAAGTAAGGCACAAAATCGTAAGAATTTATGGAGAGTTTATTCTTTGTCACATGATGACTGTTATACATATAAATCTGCTTTTTTTTTATGTTAGCCCGGGCACATATATTTGAAACTTTTTGGCCTGAAACTTGGCCATAACAATATATATAATAATTTGCTAAATTTATGTACAAACTTTGGCGTACATCGCAGTCAGAGTTAATTGGGCAAAGTTTTGTGGCTTGTTTGGCGGCGGTCAATTGTAATGTCATTTGTACGATTTAGAAGTACGAGTAAATAGGACCCAGTGAACTAACCCAAAATGCACTCACTTGACTGCCAATAAGTCGGCAAATTGGCTGTGAAAGCAACCGCTAGTTGCAGCTGCCACTTATACCCTGGGCACACAAACACGCCAAGGGTATGCTAGGCAGTGCATAACTGATTGAAAGTTTTCTTTAGTGTTATTTCTATTTACTATTAAACACAAATATTCAAAAGCAACATTATCTATTATTTGGGTAATTTTTGTAACATTTGGAATATTAAAGTGTTTGGCACTTACTTATGTTATTGTTGCGGTTAGGACTTGATATCATATAGCAATGTAGTACGTGGTATTTGGTAAACCAAATTTGGCATGTTGAGGGCGCATGGCAAAAATGTGTTGCATACTTTTGTGCGCGGCAGAAAATCCTTTTAGGCCGCGCAGTCCACGTTGTTTTCATTACTGACTGCAATTTGAATGGATTATTATCAGTGGGTGTGGCAGTGTTACAACCATGACCACAGCCATTATTTAAGCCACCAAACATGTTATCAGCCATAATATGTAATACATTCCTCTGGTCAGTCCCTGTTTGGAGACTGAGACGAGCATTTTGGCCAAAGCCTCCAAAGTTGGTTGGTGCAAACAATGGAATACTGCCCTGTTGGCCCATTACTGTTTCTGCTTATTCGGCCTGCATTTGTGCACCCCTAGGCCATTGTGTGTATATGTGTGTGTGCCGATTTGGCCCTTTGTTTTGGTTTATTGTTTCTCAAATGCACATAAAATGCGTTTTGTGCTATTTGGCCTTTTGTTACCACAAGCGTTTGAAGCTCATATTTTATTGATAGCACCCAGATAACGGTACTGAAGCACAGAATGGAATTACTTGAACCCTGCATATAGGGTTGAACACAAAGGCATTAAAATATGAGTAGTTTCTCATGCGTGCTTCAAATCGATTAAGATAGAATAATTTAAAAAAAAACACAAGTGGGTATTACAGTAAGAGATTTCGCTTAAAATATACCCTGTAATCACAGGCATATTCTTACGCATATACATATTAACTAATGTGAAGGATAAAGATAAGGAGAGCAGCTATACAGAGCGAGAGAGAGACAGAGGGGGAGAGAGAGAGAGAGCGCACTGTACTGACTGGAAACAGTAGCGTCTATGCTCTGAGCACTTTTACATTTTGTATCTTTTGTCTTTATATAAATGTATTTAAATAGTTCACGAGAAATTAGAAGTTTATCCTGATGACTTTTGATTGGTTTTGATATAATTAGATATGTAATTTTCCTGTTGTTCTTTTATAGTACAGAGCTAAACGAAAATATCTCATGAAAAACAACTGAATTTACTCTAAGCAAATTAAAAGACAGTCTGTTGCCGATTCTTTAAGTTGACGGAACCTTTAAAATAGAGAATAATGCAGTAAGTTTATTTTATAATAATTTGAATTCAACACTTTGATAATGACATTTAGACTCCGTTAATGTCGCCTCTCAATGTGTCATCAATGGGATTGCTCAACTAACTGTCAGCGAACAATTGTAATTTTCAAATAACGCGAACATTCGTTGGCATAATCCAAATTGAATGCAGTTGGATATCAGCAAAAGTCCCCTGACATTATCATAAATGCATCAAATTTGATATTATTTTCCACCTCTTTTTTTTTTTAAGTATACCTCTGACACTTTCAACTCGAGACTCGACGCCTTGAAAACAAACTGCAAGCGGTAATCTTCCATTTTTTTTTTTTTTACTTTTTTGCTCTTTATCACGCGCCAAACTTGACGCCACGTAGCATTGCTAGCCAGGCCCAAGCAGCAGACGACAAGGACACAATCCCAGACCCAGCACGAATCCCCGACCAAAAACCAGACCCAAACCCAGAGCCACAGCCAGAGCCAACGACAGACACTCGGCCTGGGGCAACGAAAAGATTAAATCAGCGTAAAGTGCAAACACTGTGTCAAGTGTAGTGTCGGGACGGGCGGACAGACACAGACACGGCTAAGGACTCGCAGCAGGAATCGGGCCAGTCCATTGATATACCAAGTGAAGCCCCTTCAGGGCAGTGGGCCAAAGCCCAGGTGGGTGTGTCAGTTTGGACGACACAAAAAACGGATAAATGTCAATCAATTTAACGGGCAATGCGATATGCAGCGATTGTAGGAAAAATTGAAGGTGTACGACAATGTATGTGGTGTGGAATCTACACGTATGTGATGTGATGTGATGTGGCAAACTGCAGTTGTTGCAACTGGAAAAAGTGCAGTGGAAAGATCTGTGGAAAGTGTTACAAGATAAAAAGTGAACTGGTTTATGCGAGTATAAAACGTATAAATTGAAGATCGAGCGTTGTGTAAACCAATCTGACAATCAAATTACTTCTACTATCTGTTCCGAGTTACAATTTCACTTTAATTTCAACTAAAGAGACTTAAAAGAGTCTACAAACTTTCAACCACTGAAACTATGCATAAAATATCCTTAAATTAAGTGAAAACGAACTGTAATGCTAAAGTTTTGCCAAAATGCAATAAGCAGCTGCTGTTGATCAAATGGTAATTTCAGCTGACTTGGCCAGTACTAGCTTGAGGGCTACTGATGATGGGTACATATTGGCCGCATTTTGATTGTTGGACATTGGCATGTCAGACTTTATGGCACCCTACGGGAATGATGGTGACCCGAGGGAATTATACCGCAATCATGTCATCGAATGTCATGTAGTTTCCGTTCGATTGCTAACTGACATTTCACGTTGATAATTATGATGATGTTCTTGATAATGACGATAGCTATCGTATGTACATATATATTGTTGCGGAACACAATTACAATTTAACTTGTTCACAATGTTGTTGGCAATTATCTAAGGTATTTTGAAAACTGGCATTTGCCTCGGTTCTCAAACTCGCTGCGTTTAATGTGTACTAAATTGTTGCTTTTGTAAAACACATACTCAACACATTCTATGTACACACACTTACAAGCACATTAAAATGCTGTTGCAATTTTGTTAATTATACCCTGTAACAATGGGCGAGCATTGGGTATAAGGCATGCCAAAAGCTATGTAGAATACTACCTAATAACTATTAGCAGGTTATAAACATTACAAATGTGTATATTTAAAATGAACAGAGTAAAGTTCCATTAACCAATTTACAGGGCATCTGCTAGTCGTGCACTGCTGGCTACTACTTTGTTATTTTCCTGTTTGCTTTCACAGCTGTTTTGCATTGCTGACGTCTTTTTTAAAATCCTCTGCGTGTTTGTTGCTTACTACAGACATTTAGCAACTTTTTTGCCGCTGCTTTTGATATGCAACTTAATTACTGTGTTTGCCAGCCGCTGCATTCTGTAAATAAGAAGAATAATAATTAATGTTTGCCTAGCCAGCGTATCTTTTTTTGCTTTGCTCTTCGCTGTAGTCTAATATTTACTGGCTTATAAGCCAACCAGCCAGACTGTGGCGATTTATGGCCGCTTAATGACAGTTTATGTAACTTTATGCGATAATGACTGTTAATTTGGCTTATGTTTATATATACTATATACGTATAGTGAGTCTCAAATCTGGCGCATTATAAAGTTGTAGTATAAAGAGAGTTTGCATAAATCAGTATTTTCTTGGTGCGAAAAGCAGTTGAGCAAGAAAGTGATAGGTTAGCGTATCAAGTCTAGATAAATTGTAAACAGCATACCATCCTGTAACTATCTATCGATACTTGTCAAAATGGCATATCGATAAGTAGTTCATCTGATCTTGTTCATGCTCACTTCACTAGTCCGCCATATGCAATTGGAACGACGCATTATAGTCAATTACTTTTAGGGATGTTGATATTTTTAAAAATATCAATATCGATGATATTTCGATATGAAAAAAATATCATTTTAGAATTGATATTATCGCCAAAAAAATATCGATATTATCGATATTTAAAATATCTGAGTGCAAACTCAAATGAGGTTTGTTGCGTAAGTTATCTTCTTTGCGACCAAAAAGCATAAGCTTTGATTAAAACCAAAAAAACGTTTTCAAAGTTTTACTTCAGCATTCAGTACAGTAAAATTAAAACAAAAAATAAAAATAATAAAAATAAAATAAACGCGCTAGGGATTTATATCCCATAGCTCCGTTTTTAAGGACTTCAAAAAAACGCGCTCTTTTATGTGATCGTCAGTCATTCTGCTTCTGGAATCACACACCACAACCTTTATAGCTGAGGCCACACGCTCGGATGACACGGAGCTACCGGGAGCTACCAAATATGATAGTGCCAACTTAGAAAGATTTGGCATCGTGTCTATTAGACCTTGCCAGTAAGAAATTGGGTCTGCTTTTCGGTCTATTGTTGGCATACTCAAATATAATTTCATTTCCTTGTTTTCAAGGTTTTCTGGTGAACCTTGAGTTACCCGAGCAGCTTCATGCGCACCCCAAAGCGATTCCAGGGGATCATTGGGACGATCGGCATGTTGTGGGGTTTTTTTGTAGGACTATAAAAAAATTAATTTCGTAATGCTGATATTTCAGATATATAAGGTTAATCAATTTTACATACCTGTATTTCACTGCCCCCTATCTCAACTAAAATATCATGAACAGCGTCGGCAACAACCAAAGCCGACCCAAAATGAATTTTTTTAAATCGGGGGTCCAATAACGTCGACTTAGCGAGATACTTTGACTTTTCTAGCGGATTAAGTCGACTTTTGGCACTTGAAATAATAATTTCTTTGGCAGCTTTACCTTCCCTTGTAAAGACCTCCATTCTATCCAGCTTTTGTCTAATAAGGTTTGCCAATGGAATTATTAAGCTCACCGTGACGTACGATTCTCCACTTATATTTTCGGTCGCTTCTTTAAAAGGCGTTAAGAGATAAATCATTTCACGTGCGATGGCTAATTCATTTGCTGTCAGCATTTCAGGACAGCTTTTTGTCTTTGATTTTTCTGATCGGCTAAGAAGAACTGATGACACCACCCCTGCCAGTTTGCAAAATGAATTCATCATATCTAAGCAGGAATTCCAACGCGTGTCAACATTTAGTTGTAACGTTTTCACATTTCCTTCAGCCGTACCATTTGAAATTTGGTGTTGACGAAGATCGTCCATTGCAGTGGTACTTCTACTGAAGTACTTTACAATACTCTTAATGCGACCGACAATTGGGACGAATAGTTCGATTTGTGTTAAAGCATCATCAACTACTAAATTTATAGTATGAGCCATACATGAAATGTGGCGATGACTGCCAACAAACAAACGTGCAGCCGCCAGCATATTTGCCGCATTGTCGGTTGTTAACGTGTTCCATTTATGTTGGCTAATATTGAAGCCAGATGCGCAGTTTATTAGCATGCTGCTAATAAGCTCAGCGGTATGAGACTAATAATATAAAAAAAATAGAATTAGAATGCACCCATTTTTAAATGATTGTTACTCTTACCGTCTCTATTCTAGCTGCTTCCAGGCTTATGGCGTGAAGCTTGTTATCGTTAAGAAAATGCGCTGTGATAGTGAGGAATGCTCTGGTTGAGTTTGTAACCGTTACAATATCACACGTAAATGATACGTGCTCAACCTTTTCAAACATCAGCTTCATCTTTTGCTTTACATTTTCATATTTTGATTCAATTAGACCCGTTAACTTAAAATATAAAGGTACTTGCATTTATAAGAATATTCGTATAAACATAGAATATATGTCTTACTTTAAAGCGACTAGGCATCTTGTATCTAGGTGCAACTTTTTTCATCAGTGTGTTGAAGCCTTCTTTATCGACGCACCGAACAGGCATATTGTCCTTGCAGACCATGAAAGCAACTATATCTGAGATCTCTTTGGACAGCGATTCACCTTCTGAAAATTAAATATATTTACAGGTACAAGTGCAACAATCATTTGTAATCATCATTAGTACCTTTCCACAAATCCGATTTTTGGAAACATTGCTCTACTGTTGGCTGTTTTGCCACTACGCCTTCCTCTGGTATTTCTGGGCTCTGAAACATACCAAAGTGTTTTGAGTTTTATAAAATAATGTACTATGTTCATATGCATGAAAGCATAACGAGTAATGAAACACTTACCGCTTTGCGCTTTTTTCCAACTACAGCGTTGCACTTTAAAAATGCTTCGTTGTGCTTGTTTTGGAGATGCGATCTTAAATTAGTTGTGTTACCACTCGATTTAATATTTTTATTGCATAATTTGCACTTTGAAGTAGTTTTATCAATTTTCTCAAAGTTTTCTTTAAAATCCATTTTGCAGAAATGTGCGCAATTTCCATTTAAAGAAGCGGTAAATAATATCGCACAAATATCGACCAAAAATATCGATATTGACGATATATCAAAAAAAAAATATCATGCAAAAATATATCATCACCAAAAAATATTTATCGATATTTCGATATTTTGATATAATATCAACAACCCTAATTACTTTAAATTAGCGAATCGGCCAAAAGGGGATACAATATAGTATTTCTTCGAAACATACTAGATATTATAGATGGATAGCATCCATCACTCGATTTGGCAGATAGCTAAGCTGCTCATTTAAATTTCAGTTATAAATAGATGTATTAAATATTGAAATATTTTAACAAACATATTCAACACTCCAGAGCCAATCAAGACGCCAAAAATGAAGCTGAACCTCATGAAAGTTTCCGCCCAATTGCTGTGGCTACCAAACTCCTTTAGTCACAGAGGAACTGGCTATGGATCTGGGTCTGAAAACGCGCTACACTGCACGACATAGTTCCATTAAAGTTAGGACGATAACGCGCCAAACTTTGCGCCCAGCGGTGCTTGCAGCAATTTGCAGGCAAACCAACTACCCCACCCACTAATCAAGAGCTGCATATCGCTGGGTGCCACAGACAAAGGCAGGGCAACGGAATGGAATGGAGAGAAACGGAAGGGAAAGGAAAGGAAAGGCAAGGCATTTATTAATAACGCGATGGCGTTGTGAACTTTAAATATACCAACAGAAACTTAAGCCGAGTCCAAGTCGAAGTTGAGTCCTCGTCAACTCTTTATGGCCCTAACTACTTTGCGGCTGTTTGATAATTGCGCATACGCCGCGTTGCAATTAGGTTTTATTTAACTTTGTAATAAAGTTTAGCAGCAGAGAGAAGAAACTGTGTCTGATTGAATGTGAAACTATAATAAAAGTAGGCAGTAAAACTCTATATATATAGTACTGCAGAAGCGTAGCGTATTTTAGCGTCGGTGTGATGCTGCTTTTCCACTGTCTGCACAATTTTCATTGGGCAAATAAAAACGGCAGCAGCGTTGTTAGCAGTTGTTGTTTATGTTTGACATTTGCTTTGCTATTACTTTTGTTATTATTATTATTATTATTATTATTATTATGATCATTATTACAGCACATGTTGCCCAATAAAGTGCGCTTATTGTTGTTGTTGTTGTTGTTGTACATCAATCTTGTTCTTTTTTTTATGTTGGTTTTCACTTTTTGGCTTGGACAGTTTTTCCCTTTGTTGGCCGCCTGCCAACTTGCATTATAATCTAATGCAATTTTCAAACACTTTCCGACAGCTTTTCACGCCGCTTTTAAATGACTTTTTCGTGACAGCTTTGTACCGAGTTTTGCACCTGTGACTGGAGACAGCACACCTGGCGTATACTTGATCTCAGTTACGCCTGTCTATGTGCACTCTTGATATTTTGACCAAACATTTACCAAAGTGTGTTCAACAAACACACACACACACACACAAACATTGGCCGACACACACACACACACAAAACAAGCAGTAGAAAAAGTGTGCAAGGAAAAGTTGTAAGAACTTCTGTGCCCCCAAGTTGCCCCTTCAGCTGCTGGTTGTGTTTTCTTTTTTTTTTTTGGCAAGTTTGTCGACTTGGCGCTGCATTACATGTGGTTACAACGGAGGCATCGACAGCCGTTGCAAGCAGCCGTTTATGGCTTGTTTTCTTGCCGCACGTGGCCAAGAAAGTTGGCCCAAAAGCGTAGCGTTTGCGCATATAGGCTGGCAGTCAACTTGGCTGGCTTAAACAGACTGTTGCATGCGCTGTGGCAGGCACTGTGCAAATATAAATAGCTCGTAAACTAACTGAACTATCAAGAAGTAGTTTTCTGATATTAAATATGAAATCGATAAGAATAATGAAGTTTGTGTAAATCTAGAAAACTTTTAATAAGAGCAAATAATAGTAATTAAAACATATATTCATTTAATTGAAGCCTTATATATATAATTTATTAAGTTTTAAAGATATTCGAATAAAAAGAAATATTTATAGCTACTGCAATTAAAAAGTCAGTTTAAAGTTAACTCTTAATTTAATTAATAAGTAAATCTGTAAGCTTAAGTATTATGTATGTTTGCCTGAACATCTTATGTTAAATTTAATTCTATATAAATTTGTATAAGTGAAAATGTTGCTTAATTAAATACAGTATTAATTATGAAATATACGCAGTTTATTAAAAACAGCAAACAACAATTAAATGTCAGTTCTGTTCAAAGTTTGTATATATAAACAACTTAAAAAACTGACTTTAAGCGTTGTAAAAAACTGCAATTAGATATAAGACTACAGCTGTTAGTTAATTGAAAATATATATTTTCAATAGCTACAATTTTATTTACTAGCCATTGAATTGCATTTCCATTTGTGCAAAACCAAAATGCCTTACTAAACAGCCATTGAGAGAGCTACAAACTTTTCTAATAACCTAAGATGCTTGCAAGCTCAGACACTCTACTACTGTTTCACTCTATCTCACTCTCTCACTCTCTCTCTTTCTCTCTTTCTGTTTAGGTCGCATACCAGTAATAACATTGTCAATGTGTGCAAAAAATAGTTGGTACTCGATACACATGCATATCAAATTGATGTGTTAGTTCTGTAAAAACTTTCAATGCAAACACAGAGCATTAAATTTTCAAAAGCGAGACAGTAGTAGCTTAAGAAGCAAAAAGACAGAGAGAGATAGAGAGAGATAGGTTGGGGGGGTGGACACCGGAGATGTATTGCTGGTTGGCATACGTGATGTATTATTTTACATTACTGGCAAATTGAAAAACTATGCGAATGCAGACAGAAACGAAATTGAATTGAATAATAATAAAAGAAAAAAAAGAAAAACCCAAACAAAAAACAAAAACAAGCGCAATGAAGTAGTAAGTAGTAAATTCGCTTACCCAACAAAATGTGAATAAATTGAAGCACGCGGAAATTTAACTGCTTACGCATCGTCAATCCAGAGTTTCATATTCCATAGTCAATCCCTATGCCTAGGCGAGGCTGCAATTGAACTGTAAGTGCAATACTTTATTTATTGCAATTTATGAATCAATTTTTCAAAACCACAAGAAGCAATATTTTTATTATACACTAACTTGAATTGAGCTAAGACAATTTATAGTTAAACAGAATGATAGAGTGAAAACAGATATTTCATTGCTTATATTCAAACTTCTTCAGGTTTTTATATATTTTTCTAAAAAAATTTAAGAGTATTTTGTCTTCGGCAATCGCTAGATAATTGCCCATCTCTCTTGATTTTACCAATTCCATTTTGATAGTCGCATTGAAATTGAAATAAGACTAACTTGAAAGCAAAACTTTTAACTTGATTGATTGAGAGTCTGATTGATTGTGTGCTGACAACTGTTTGGAATGTGTGTTAATAGTCTAAGACAATGGTATAAAATCGAATTTAAATGTATTTTAAGCTTACAAAATTGAAACGTATGTATTTGAGAGACAGTCGTTATGATTGCACACACGCATTTGTTGTCAAAAAAAGACACACAAAATAAATACAAATTGACAGTTTAAATTTATTATAATTTATTATAATGCATAAATTCTAACGTACTATATACCGTATAATACCGGTTTTAAACAGGGAAGGTCGATTGCAAAGCTTTTAGAAACTATTAACTTTGACTTTAAATCGTGCCTTCTTTTTGTATTTTTTTTGAGAACTGAACAAAGCTTGGTTAGAACTTCTGACGACCCGCTACCGACAAAACTATGTAACAATATTTGGCGCAATTGCAGCCAACTTTTGGTTGAAAAACTAGTGGGTAGAAGCTGCCTGAAGTTACCTGGCAGAGAGGCTCAATTAGTTTGAAGTTCCAACTTGGAACAAACAGCAATTAGAGAGACACGCATTTGAGGGTATCTGCTAATGGCCGGAAGCTGAGTAAAAGTTCTTGAACTGAGTCAGTAGCAGTTATAATCTAGGCAAAACCAATAGTTTTATACCATAGAATAGAAATCTATTATCTAATATTATCAGTTTCCAGGACAGGACATTAGGAAAATTTAAACCAAATTAGGACAACAAACTGGCGAATTTATACTTCAATTATCATGTTTCGAATACGGAGAAAAAGTAAGTTTAATTCAAGTAATAGTCGTTTTAATTAATATATTTCTTATACCATTGCAGACTTCATCCGCGTTGGTGGAGTGGTGGAATAGCTGGGGCAATCGCACAAACTGTAGTTGTGCCCTTCGATCTGCTGGAGTCTCAAATGATTATCTTAAAGAAGGACCGATCAGCGTTACAAACCGCACTTCGAGCTATAAGAAAACATGGTATGAAATCGTGTAAAAGAAGTTATTACTTAGTTCATTTTGTATTTGTCCAATAGGTTTTCTATCTCTGTACGATGGTCTCAGTGCTCAGCTATTACGCCAACTCACCTATACGACATTGCGATTTCATTTATACGATGTGGGCAAACGGTATGTGGATGAGTTTAACTTTCTCCATCGCATATTTGTGGCAACGGTTTCGGGACTCTTGGCCGGAGTTGTTGGCATACCTAGCGAGATGATAAACACACGAATGCAAGTCGATCGAGAGCTGAGTCCAAAGCTCAGGCGAAATTATAAGCATGTCTTTGATGGATTGTACAGGGTCTGTCGTGAGGAAGGTTTTAGGGCACTCTATACGGGCGGTCTGTATGCATGTTCACGAGCCGCACTTATAACAATTGGCCAAAATGCTATGTACGATCAGGTGAGTAATTTGTATATAAAATATATATATTATATTAGAATATATCTTCACAGAGCAAGATATTGTTTTTGCGCTACCTTAAAATGGATGAGGATAGCAAATGGCTGCACACGGTGAGTTCCCTGTCAGCGGGACTTCTCTGTGCACCATTGGTACAGCCTCTCGAGATCCTTAAGACAATGAAAATGATCTCAACATCAACATACTTGAATACAAGCTCTGAGAAGACCACATATATGATGCGTTTTGGCTTTCGAGGACTTTTTCGTGGAGTTACCGCAACTGTGTGTCGCATGGTTCCCAGTACAATTATCATGTTTGTTGCGTATGAACAGTTACGACTACAATTTGGATATTATAAGGAAACAGATGTGGACAAATCTGAAAATTAAAACATATATAATTTTGCGATATTTCTTAATAGTAGGCAACACCTTTCGAAACTTCGAATAGGTCATTGTTCCGAAATATGTTGCAAGTTGCAGTTGCTGCATTTTGGTTGTCCGTCAACCTGCAAGTCTAAATCTTGCGGCATTTTGCGAACTCTACACTGAGTGTTACATCATTTTATTAGGCACTTTGTAAGGGACAGTATCAGTCCTCAAAAGTAGAAATATTTTCTATTTACTGCAATGGAGTTCTTGATTCTCTAATTGCCGTGTTGTAAATGTAGCCAAAGTTATACCCAGCTTTCCACGACGATGTTTAGCTAAAGTTTTCATCGTTTCACACATTTTTGCAATAGTAAAATATGGCAAATTTACTGTCAAGAAATGTACATTTTAAATTATAAGAAAATATGGTGTAAAAGCGGAGAGAAACGAATCTAAACATTGTCGTGGATAGAGTGTATTCTACACTAATCATTCTCATCATTAAGATAGGGTATCTAGACTTCACCATGAGTTTCTCTTTTGTCCAATACGACAGCATGATGAGTTTTTAATGCTGCTTTGTTTTGGCCAACTGTCGCCAACTTTACACAGTTTTGCTTAGGAGCCTGCAGAAATGGCAGACTATCGTCCTGTCGTGCTGTCGTCCTGTTGGACTGCCTTCCTGTCATATTGTCGTGCCTGTTGGACTGCTGAACTGGCACGCAGCTTTCACAGCTGTCAGCTTGTCAGATATGGCGGCCCAATTTCGAAACTTGTTTTTCCCCGGTTTTTCAGTGGAGACTTAAGTACCGTTATAGTGCGTGCCAAACTGTTGCCAATTTGTGTGAATGTGTATGAGTTTGCCGTAATGTTTCCGAGCCTGACAGCTTCCGGGCGTGGATTTTGCCGCAACAGGAGCATAAAATCAATTCTTTTACTTAGACTTCCGTTAATTCATTTGCCGATCAATGCAATTGTTTTAATATTCAATACCCAACTTCAATAACTTCTGTAGCAAGTTAATATGCATTCTAATTTACAAATGATGACGTCAGCATAACAAATAAGGGAATATTGTTATCGATCGAATAGTTAATACCCTGGCGAACGATTTTGTAATGTTGTTAGAAAAGAATAATATACTTGATGAATATTGCATCAAACATTAAATTAAAAGAGTATTTATTCTGTAATAAAGTGTTTTTAAATCAATGCAATATAGATGAGAATATTTGATTGACTCAGTGTGTTAAAAGAATCGATTTATATTTATTTATTTATTTATTATCTATATTTACTCTGCTATCGATATAGTCTGTTAACATTCCCATACTCTGTAAGCTCTACCATCACTAGATTGTATACTCTACCATCACTAGATTGTATGTCCTCCCATCACTCATTATCCAGATAGATTAGCTATCACGCTTTAACATACTAAGACAATGAAGATCGACCTAGCTTGATCTCGCTCTAACGGGAGTTGTGAAATACAGCGGTGTGATGCCAGAGTTTGATACAAAGTTTGAATATTTAAAGGATATTTTGGATACACTCACCCATAGACCACGTCGGTGCCCAGTGGGGTAAACACTGTTCATTTCGGTGAACAAGCTCACTTGTTCTTTTTGCCGAGAAGAGTCAACTCGCTCATATTGCTCACTTGCTCACCTGCTCACTTACTTGCTCAGTTACTCAGTTGCTCACTTGCTCAGTTGCTCACTTGCTCAGTTGCTCAGTTACTCAGTTGCTCAGTTACTCACTTGCTCAGTTACTCATAAACAGCTTACTCAACTAATATACTACGTTACAGTTTTAACTTAAGTCTGATATATATATTTATTTTTATATATATCCATATAAAACAATCTTAAAAATAGAAATTGTGTTTTGTTTTCTTCATTGGAAGTTCTTTGATATTCATGAAAAGATAAGTATTCTTTATGAAGGGGACTTCATTTGCCGCTTTCATTAGAGCTATAATATAGAAATGCCAACTCTGTATAAATTAAGTAATTACCTACATCATATTCACATATTATTATGTAAGAATACTACATTTTCCACATTCTTGGGATTTAGCGCTCCCTGCGTACTGTTTCGCCTGTTTCGCGCACTACGCATAATGCCCTAAGCATATAGAACGATAAGAGCCAAAGTACGCAAAACTGAGCAAAAGGAACAATTGCGCAAATGGGAGAAAAGCAGAACAACTGAGCAAGTGAGCAAAACTGAGCAAGTGAGCAAAACTGAGCAAGTGAGCAAAAGTGAGCAAGTGAGCAAAAGTGAGCAAGTGAGCAAAAGTGAGCAATTGGAACTGAACATGTTCACTTGCTCAGTTTAGTGAACAACTCTTTTTTGTTCACTCACTCATGAGCAACACAACACTAATACAAACGAAATAAAGCAGACTTCATAGAAAATAACTGCGTGATTCATTTCATTTAAACGATTACAATATATATTGAAAAAATAAACAAATAGCTGACTGCAAGTGTCCAAATAATTCTGTAGACAATTATATATACGTTAAAACAGAAGTTACTACATCTTTTCTTGAGAATTGCGAAATAATCGATGGCAGTCACATTCTTTTTAGAAAATTCCCTAATAATTCGTAGTACTTTGACAGAAATACCCTTCACAAGGGTACGAAAGAAAAATTACAGTACCATTTAAGATTGGAATACAACTTGAGGAGTAGAAAGTTGAGTCGGGCACAAATTATATATAATACGTACTACATAAAAATTGCAATTTGCATTTTAATTATGCAAAATTATGCAGGCATTTTTATTTGTTCTTTTGCCTTTGCTGCCTTCGTAGCCCATTCCTCATTCCGCATTCCCCCTTCCCCTTCATCATCCCACCCTTTGGGATATTTATAAATTTTATGCGTCGTTAAATGTTTGCCACAGTTTCTCTGAGTTGGAGTTGGAGTTGAAAGAGTTTTTGCTTTTGAGCTTGTTTTGTGACTATTCAACTGCAAATTATGCAAAATAAAAAAAATGAAGAAATACTTGTAACTACAATAAAAACAATAAAAGTCCTTTGTCCATGGCTTTTGTTCATAGAATTTGAAATCGTTTTGTGTTGTTCTTTTGTTTTATGACTGATCGATAGCTGGAACCTATTCAAATTGCTCTTCTGTTTTAAGTACTGCACTCAATTTACTCGAATACAATTCAGAAATCCTTTCGACTAATTGCCTTTAAGATAATTGCCATTTAGTTTGAATAGCAAAATATATATTTAAATTAAAATAGCATTTAAACAAGGTGTTAAGCTGGCTTAAAATGTGCAAAAGTTATAAGTTATAAGTTATTCAAATATTTTGACAGACTTAAAAGTGAAAAATAATAGATTCTTGATTGATAGCAGAGTTTGATAAGTTGTGTGTATATTTATGTATATGTAAAGTATTAAATATAATATAAAATATATTTAGAATATGTATATAGTTAATAAAACTCTTCATTTATTGATTCCTCTCGACTCAGTGTCAAATTATCAAGAGACAATCATGAATATATTCTTTTCTAGTTATTTGCTGTGTATTTAACTTTAATATATTTATTTCAATCTTTATTTCGATTACTTTCCTGTTCATTGTCTCATATTTAAGCTGTGTATTTTGTTTAGCTTAGACTATATGCAATTCAGTTAGCAAACATTGCATTATATCATTAACAAATCAAATATTTAGGCACGCCAAAACCACATCAAGTTAGTTCTCATGCCAAACTGTGATTACATGGAAATAGTAGTTAGTGGATTGAAAAGGGGTCGTAAATAGGTTAGATGGCGAAGGATAGAGAGAGAGAGAGAGAGAGGAGCAGGATGGGCGCTGTTAGCTGAAGTACCTTTGCATGCTCTTCAATTTCCGCTTCGAATGCATTCACAAAATTAATTGCTTTACACTTGAGCATACGTAATCGCATTCGTATACGTATTATTCACACATTCACATTCGCAATTTGTATACGTATTTGTATTTGAGTTTGTTGTTCAACTTTCTGTTCTCTCTCTCTCTCTCTCTGTCTCTCTGTTTGACATTAATCAATGACAATTTAATATGGTCAGGCGCGTCTTCAAGTGGTTTTTGGGGAAGGCGATTGGCGACCGACACTCGAAAGTGTCAATATCAAATGAATTGCAATTAAGCTGATTTAATCAAGTATGTGTGATAAGTTTCCCCGTTAGAGTCACGTAATTCCCTCGTCGCCACTCTCGTTGCCAATTAACGTTTACATTCGCATTGTCTCGGCCACTTAAACTAACTGTCAGCCGTTGACAATTAAAATGTTGCGCCACTCTCATTCTCCCTCCCTCCCTCTCTGTCTTTGTCTCCCTTTCTCACTACCTCTTCTGGCAGGCACAACAATGTTTCTGTCCAGTGCTGACAACGTCCTGCGGTTTGTGTGTGTG
This sequence comes from Drosophila histrio, assembly GCA_958299025.2. Lineage (NCBI taxonomy): Eukaryota > Metazoa > Arthropoda > Insecta > Diptera > Drosophilidae > Drosophila > Drosophila histrio. Next base: position 17,853,120 of record OY729166.1, on the reverse strand, counting down.
TGTGTGTGTGTAAACGCCTGCCGGAAACGGAAATGATAAGCGACTGTCAAGTTGCCAACTGTTTTTTATGACTGTTACCAACTCGTGTATTGCTTCGTGTGTGTGTGTGTGTGTGAGTGTGTAAAATTTAATTAGAAAACTTGTTAACTGCACTGCTGTGAAGTGGGCGTGGTCAGGTGTCCAAAGATGCGCATTTACTTTGACAACGGAGCAACCAAAGTCGAAGCACTTTTGATAAGTGCGTGCTGCTGGCACAAGTTGCAAATTTCAACGCCCAAAACGTGACAAAAACTTGCCAACCACTCTCCATCACTATCTCTATCTTTCCCCAGCCTCTCTCTCTCGCTCTCTCTCTCTCTCTCTATCTATTTTCCTCTGTGTGTGTGCGTGTGTGTTTGTGTGAACGCGCGAAACAGAGTTGAAAGTTGAGAGACCAACGAAGCGTGTCGAGTATGCAAAATAGGTATAGGTTGCGGAATGTGAGGCACTGTGGAATATTGAAACAATTCAATAGGCAAATTTCATTTAGGCAAGTAAACAAATTAATAAAAAGAAGAATATATATACTTTATGGGGTCTGCCGGACTTCCTTCGACCTATTACGCACATTTTGACAAACTTAATAGACCCTTTTTACTTTTCTTTTTAAATTTTTGGTTTTATTTGATTTATTTTTGATTTACTTCCCCAATTCCTAATTTAGTCATTAGGAAAATAAGTAAATGAGTAAATAAATAGTTGTTTTTAATCCGAATTAAATACAATTAAATAAATAACATTTTCGACCATAGTGTGTTTTATTTTCCATTAACCATTTGTCTATAATGTATTCAATATAAGAAAATAATTAAAAGAGTATTATTTAATATATATATATATATATACATTTTAATTTAAGTTATAAATATAGAAAATGTATTTAAAATATCCAATGACTTTGTGTCCAATTTACTTCAAATTTAGCAGAAATAAATATATTTAATAAGTGTTAATGCATTAAATATATTAATTATAATTTAAATTGATTTATCATTGATTATTTTATTACAATTTTCTAATAATAAATAAAAGAGTGTAAATAAACTAATATAATATATAACTAAATGAATTTAAATTCAATTTAAATTAATATTAACTATAATTTAATTTTATTTCCCATTGATTTTATATCCTTACAATTTAGACAATATAAATATAAATGAAAGACTGTAAATAAAATTATGAAATATTTTTTAAAAATACTGAAATTAAATATAGTATAATTTTATTATATTGACAATTGCTTTTTTGTTCAATACATACCCAATTTAGCCCACTGTGCTTGGTAGCGACTGAGTGCTCCGCACTCCAAAGCAACACAGGGACAGCGACAAATGTCCAACATTAGCTGGCGCGAGAAAAAAATAGAAAGAAACAGAAAACAGAGGCAGGCACAGGTACAAAGTAGTGAACAGCCTCCACAACTGGGTTACCTGAGGGGTAACCTCGTTTATTATGTCATCGTTGCCCGGACACAGCGAATGGCATTTCGTGCATGTCCGCAGCACGCAGCAGCTGTGGAGGATCTGGATATGGGTACGACCAGCTGGGTGGGGAGTCTGGGTCTGGGTCTGGGTCTGCAAGTTGACTACGTGCCTAGGACACACGGCATCAGGTAAAACTATGCGCACGACCAAACGCAACGTGGGTGCAACTTTTTCCACTGCCGAACTGCAGTTGTTGTTGTTGTTGTTGCAGCTCTCATCTGGGCAACTGAACTGAATTCGCCGTTCGCTTCAAGATTCACAAATGTAGCTCAAATTATGCAACTGTGCATTGATGCAGCTGAACATGTAGACCTGTGGGCATTCACAGCCTACAGTTTGAATGGATTTAAGTGGAGTTAAATTACCTATACAGTTTTAATGGTGGATGCAAGTTCAGTAGTTGCAACTTGCAAGTGCATTACATTTGATGGGAAATGCAAGTTTAAATAACATGGAAAGTTAAGCTTGAAGAGCAGAATTGATGTAGGTTTCATCTGTAATTTTAATAACCTTCCTATATGTTATATAGGGTTATTTGATTAAAAGACACTGTATATTAATAGTTTCTAATAGTGTAAACTCTAATTCTTTGCGTGTCTAATTTGTCCTGATTAAAATGATCAATTAAATGAAGAAACTTATTTGATAAGCACAACGGTTATTAAGTTTCATAGTTCGACAGTTTTCTATGTGTATTTTGATATCCCGAATGTCGCATTTGTATGGTTCTTAAGGATCATATGACATTTTAAATTTGAAACTTTGAACATTCAAATCGATGCACATAATTAAATTTGATATTCAAAGATGTTATCAAAGGAATTCAAGACTTGATTTACAATCAGAATGGTTATTTGGTTGCCTATTTTATATAATATCATTAGGATTCAATTTATTTAATATATGTGTGTACTTCAAACCCTGTGTACATCAATCCCCGTGTGCATCAATCCCTGTGTACATCAATCCCTGTGTACATCAATCCCTAGACAAGAACAACTAGCAATGATAACAACAACGAGTAAAGACAACAACAACGAGTTAAGGCAACATCAAAGAGTTAAAGCATCGTAGGCGAATTCACTCACAGGCGACTTCATTCGCAGGCGAATTCAATCAAAGGCGACTTCACTCGCAGGCGAGTTCACTCTCAGGCGAATTTGCATCACCACAACCGAGCGACCTATGTAGATCGGCGACCGAGAAGCCGAAGGGAGTTGCAGTTCGGCCGCTGACGTGGAAGGTTGCGAATGAAGATCACTAAGTTTCTATATTAAAATACTGTATTTACTCAATTAAATAAATAAACCCAACATATAGTACATAGGTATATGCAATAATCATTTTTTTGATCATCCATAGATCACTTAAAATAAAATAAAATTGCAATTGCTTTAAATAAAAGAATGGTTGTGGATCACATAAACTTTCGAACTTCTTCCAACTTCAGTTCGATTTATATACCAATTTAAGAACTTGAAAATTTCAAGCATAGCATTTATTAATCCGTATCCAGGCAGGCAGTCAGATTTGTCAGATTTTTATCAACAATTGTTTTAATATCTTGTTAAAATTTGTTGTGCAAATAACTATACAGAGTAAATTTATTGCCTCGTTGGAGGAATGTGTAACAGGATCCACGGGGATACCTATATCAGAAGGTTCTGGCTCAGCCAGAAGATCGAGATTCACGGCGGCCACGCTGGTGGTTTGGTGGCGTGGCATCCACCTCAGTGGCTTGCGTTGTGGCGCCCTTCGACTTGATAAAGACACATATGCAAACGCAAACGCGAAAGAAGAATATGTTAAATACAGCACGAAAGGTGATCAAGCTAAGGGGTGAGTTCAACTGCAATCCAATTATTAGTGATAACTGGGGCTAAGTTAATGGTTTCTTACAGGATATATTGGATTTTATGATGGCTTTGCTGCGGCAGCAACGAGACAGATGTGCTCAACGAGCCTGCGATTCACATTGTATGAGATAGGCAAGGACTTGGAACTGATGCATAATGGGCTAATGGTTAAAATCTTTCTGGCCAGTGTTGCGGGCACTTTTGGCTCAATTTTGGCCATGCCATTGGATGTAATTAACGTTCGCATGCAGACGGACATGAAGTTTGCCGAACACGAGGGACGCAAGTAATCAAATCTTTTCCCATTTCCCTTGGCATCGCTTAACGATTCCCATACCCCCCCCCATTTAGATATCGATGTTTGTCGGATGCCATGATGCGCATTCCCAGGGAAGAGGGATGGAAGGCATTGTACAATGGTGGTTATGCTGCCGTGCTCAAAGCGGCCATTGGAACAATTGGACAAATTGCAGTTTACGATCAGGTGAGTAATTCCCTTTTTCTTGCCACTCAATTTGAACTTTCAATTCTTCCCTCAATCAGGTCAAAACCGAATTTCTCAATCACTCGAATATGAATGATGATGTCAGATTGCATTTTACAAGCTCTGTCATATCCGCGATCATCGATTCAGTTATCACTCAACCCTTTGATGTACTCAAAACCCTAATGATGAATGCCAAACCAGGGCAATTTCCGAGCATGTTTCATGCCGTTAAGTTTATGATGCGCTTTGGCTTTTGGGGTCCCTATCGAGGCCTCCTGCCGACCCTGGTCCGAAAGGTGCCAGCCACCATAATGATGTACTTGATCTATGAACAGTTGCGGCTGAAGCTGGGAGTCTTGGAATTTCATGAATAGAATGAAAATTTTTTAATTTGTTGATATAGTAAATGCGAAAATATTTATATGAAATTAATAATAAGTTTAATATGATTTTAGATCTTTGGTGATTGATGATTACGACTTTCAATTTCAATTAAATGAATCTTTAGTTGATTTACAGTCAGTATATACTAATAAATTCTTTGTAGAATTTTCTGGTATCTTAAAATTTCTTATATTGCCAAGCTACATTAAATCTTATCCAAAAGATCTTCTGGTTCTTTAGTTAAGTATAAGCTAACTTCTTTAAGAGCTTCAGATTTTCAGCTCTATTCAATTTCTTGACTGTCGGATTTCCTTTTCTTGTCGAACTCTTATTCACACTTCGATCTTTCTTAGTTATCTAATTAGGCATATTAAAATACAAAGCAATACGACCCTTTGGCTAATGATAGTTGCTAAAGAAGTTGATTTAAAATAATAATAGTTAAGATCGGTAAAGTACAAAGATTATAGACTATCTGGAAAAGGGAAAAGAATAACATTTCGTGTTATATATATTTTATTATTGTTATTAATAGGCATTTAATCAGTCAACGAATCGAAACTTGAATCTCTGTGGTATTTTCTTATTCACAATAGTTGTATACTTAGTTCACAACCCGTTTCCCCATATACAAAGTTATTAACTGTTCTCTTGGCAGTTTGGCAGCATAACTAACATCAACCGCAGCCGGTCTCTGTCACATTATAAATTGATTACACCCGCGACGTGACTAATGAACATTAATTTGGGCCAACTTGACAGCAGAAGGTGGTTGAGGGTAGGCGATGACGGGATCGGGGAAGGGGCTGAAGGGGAATACTACATTGCTGCGTGTTGAAGGCGCCAAGCGAAACGAAACTTGAACTAAATGCCAGCACGTTTTGTACAGCCAGCAAGAGCTCATCGAATAGTTTCATCCAGATGCCAGGCTAGGCAGACACCATCAAGAAGAAGGAATACTTGTGGCAGGCACTGTTAGGATGAGACATCCGCGCATCATTTGCCTGGCAGCATCACGTAAGCAAACGGTAAATGTTGCACGTACGTATGTTGCTCTTATCTACAACTTGTTGAGGCATACTCTACTCTACTCTATTTTACTTTGCTCCTGTCCGCTTCAACCTCATCTAGCTGACATATGTGCTCCCCTTTTTTCTCGCTATAGTGATTGCAATCATTGTGGAAATTGAATTTGTAAGTAGGCAATTTCAGACAGTGTGGAAAAATAAGAATAATGCCCACAATGAAACTAAATTAGGACACTGTTGAGGCTCCTGTTCCGTTGTTGCGGTTTAGTTTGCATTGTTCTTGCTATTGTTATACCCTAGCTAAGGGTATTAAACAACTGTTGAGAAATAGGTAACACAAAAGAGTAAACAGACTCAGATAGCTGTGATTCACAAAGCTCTAAAGATTCTATTGACATTTGCCTTTAAAAATAACCAATCGAAATTTCGGAGTTCCTTAAGTTTATGAGATTTCATTTACCAGACAAATATCGTCATGAAAACGACTGCCATTAATTCGTTGCAAATTTCAACAAGTATATTGGTATATTTCATGCAATAAGTTAATTCATTTAATATTCAAATAGTGTATTTTTATTAAATTTAATAATAATTCAGTTAATTGTAGATTTAATCAATTTATTTTGATATTAAAACGGCTTGCATTGCATTGATTGATCAGTTTTAATATGCTCTTAAAAGTATGCTATGATTTTAAGAATACGCCATATTTAGTTACGAAAATTCCGACATTTTGCTAGTTCTAATTATATAAAGATACTTATCATAGAAATACTGCTTATAACTGCATTCCGATTAAACAAATTGGAAACACTTGACGAATATTGTCAAAAAGTGAATTCAGAACATTTCACATAAGCTATGCGGACAACCTGGAACCGTTTATCAAAGCGATTTTAATCGGTCAGTATAAAAGAAAAGCTTGAACTCGTGCAAGTTTAAAGTTTCGTCATGGTTTATAATCGAGATTGAATGACTCTTCACTCATGCCATAGTTAGCACACATTTACTTAATGGCAAATTTGCTTTTACAGCAAATAATTCACATTATGTATCAAATAATCATATTTCTATACATCGAGTTATATTGCAGTCTCTATGTCTGTTAGTTTATATATTATTTTTCTATTTACATCTCTATCTATTACATAGGATAGTGCAGGAAATATTCGACTATAAGAAAGCTTACTATACCTTTCTGTTATAGTTCCTGTTATTGTTGCCGTTGCTGTTGCTGTCTGGCATGACACATTTCCAAATGCGTTAGTGCGTTACAAACAAACACACACATAGAGAGAAGGAAAAGGAAATTTAGAGAGAGACAGAGAGAACCACACACATGCAGCAGCGTTCTGTGTATGTGAGCTATTTGCATAAATGCTCAGAGTTAACTTTATGACTGACTTGTGGCTAAAAACAGCTCGAAAACAGAATGGAACTGAGGTTAGTCGAGAACTATGGAGTCTAAAATGGGCACTTCAGCCGTTGGGGCATATAGGCTGTTTGTTTGGTTATTTGACTATGGCTGTGACTTCTCGGTGTCTCTCCCCCTCTCCCTCTCCCCATCCATCTGCCTAACTCGCTCTAACTGTGGTTGTGGTGATGGTTCTACCAGGTTATTAGTGGGTTGCTCTCGAGGCCTTGTGGTTGCATTTTGTTTGCCATTAAAATAATTTGCATAGTTTGCATTTATGCAAGATAAGCATAACAACAACAACAACAACAACAACAGCAACTACAAGTGGCGCCTGCATTGATTTGCATTATTAAATGTTACGTATACGCAGGTCTGACCTCATTTGACTGCTGGTTATGCAAACTGCGAATGCGTTAATGGTTAGCATATACATCTTGTTATCTTGTTAACTGGTTAGTATTATAATTTATGTGTAGTTAGAAAAGCACATGTGCATACCTGAAGCAAACAGAGTGTGAAATGTAAAAGCTACAAATATTAAAATGCATCGAAAACAGCAGCAGCAGCAGCAAGTAAATGAGATACTTAAAGACTTGTATTGTATGAGAAGGCTCAAGGCATTTATTTTACATTATTAGTATGTAAAGAGTGTGCTAGTTGAGTATTAGTTGAGTAGATATGTAGAAGAGAGTTGGCTGCTAATTAAATATTCTTTGAACAACATTAACTATATATCCGACAAAATGTGTAGATAGTTTTTAAGACTTTGCATTGATTGTAACAGGCTTTACACCCCAAATTTACTTATGCATTTATCTAAATATAATACTAATTGGTTGATCAATTCTTCACATTATGTTATTCTCAATACTTGTTTAATATCTGCATAATTAAAAACAAATTATGAACAGCTCTTAACAAGTTGTTCTAGAAACTTTCTATACATTTAAAATATGATTTATTCGAATGCATAATACTTTTATACCATAATTGTACTTATTTCTATCGTTGAGCCTTGATTAAGTTGTAGTTGTGCTCTTAAAGCCTCTTGGCATCAAGCTGTCAAATCTGTGCCGCTGCTTAATGTAATTTCCTGTGTGCCATGTTTATAAATTGTTGCCGTAGCTGAAGCTGAAGCTGTTGCTGTTGCTGAAACTGTAACTGTAACTGTGTATTCGTATTACCATTAGCGTTACAGAACAGAACACAGTCTCACAGTCTGGTAAAAAACAAACACAGCTGCGTCACCACGGACAAAACGAGTTAGAAATGTGCCACTGGCACAGGACAACGAAGGGTTGTATGATATGTATCTGTATGTGCGCCATCTCCCACCATGCCAACAAGATGAAGTATGAAATATGATGTAAAATGATGTGATTACAGTTGAAAATGTACAAAGAAAATATGAAATAAAAAAAAAAACACACACACACACGCACACAAGACACATGGCACATTGTATAGCTAGAGGTAGAGGTAGAATGTAGAACTGGAGAGCTGGATAGCTGGAGAATAACGATGACGATGACAACGAACTTGCCCAACAGCGCAAAAACATGCCAAGCCATAAAAATGAGCGCAATGCTGCAGAAAAAAACTCAGCTGGCAATGTGTGTGTGTGTGTGTGTATGTGGATGTGTGTGTGGATGTGTGTAACAGAGATTGACAGTTTGTGAAATGGTTTGAGTAATTCATATGATGAATTATCTCAGTAAAATCCAGCAGCACAGGGAGATGGGCAAACACAACAACTGTGACGAGTTAATAATAACACAATTTTAATAAACTTTAATTTCATACATTTAAACATAATGTGAGAGCTTACTACAAAGTTATCCTCCATGTGTATAGTTTTTAAAACAATTTATTTAAGACTTTATTATATAAGCAACAAACTTTGCATGTATTTTATTAAACATGCAATTTTATTTAATTTGATATTGATTATTTAATTGAACTCAAGGCAAAAATGACATAACAAATTAATACTGAATTTATTCAGTTAACTTCTAGCAAGTATTAAATTTAATAAAACTTTAAATTATTGAAAAATAGTACCAGCTAATTTATTTAATTTACCTCAAGGCTTTAATTGAATGAACTTCTCACAGCATTTATTTAATTTGGCTTAACCGACTGATGTAGCTTCTTTTTTTTGACCCTTTACTTTAAAAAAGTAAAACGGGTCTATTAAGTTTGTCAAAAAAAAAATGTGCGTAACAGGTCGAAGGTAGTCCGGCAGACCCCATAGAGTATATATATTCTTGATCACCATCACCAGCCGAGCCGATATAGCCATGTCCGTCTGTCCGTCTGTCTGTATGAACACCTAGATCTCAGAGACTATAAGAGCTAGAGTCACCAAATTTGGTATGGTGGTTCGTCTATGGCATAAGCAGATCAAGTTTATCTTAAAATTTTGACACGCCCCCTTCCGCCTCCATAAATCGAGAACAAAATTTTTGAAAGCCCATTAAACGAAAAATATTAAAGCTAGAGTCCTGAATTTTGGCACACAGGACGGGTTTCAGGGTCCTAACGTATCCTGAAAATTTCATCGCGATCGGATAGTAATCTCGGAAGATATTGAAAAAAAAAACTAAAATCCCATATAATGGTCAATTTTAAAACTGGAGCCTTAGGAATTTGGCGAGGAAAGAGTAAGGGAATCCCTAAGGAATTTGAAGAGGATTCCCTATGGAATTTGGCGAGGAAAGAGTAAGGGAATCCCTAAGGAATTTGATGAGGATTCCCTATGGAATTTGGCGAGGAAAGAGTAAGGGAATCCTTAAGGAATTTGAAGAGGATTCCCTATGGAATTTGGCGAGGAAAGAGAATCCCTAAGGAATTTTAAGAGGATTCCCTATGGAATTTGGCGAGGAAAGAGTAAGGGAATCCCTAAGGAATTTGATGAGGATTCCCTATGGAATTTGGCGAGGAAAGAGAATCCCTAAGGAATTTGAAGAGGATTCCCTAAGGAATTTGGCGAGGAAAGAGTAAGGGAATCCCTAAGGAATTTGATGAGGATTCCCTATGGAATTTGGCGAGGATAGAGTAAGGGAATCCTTAAGGAATTTGAAGAGGATTCCCTATGGAATTTGGTGAGGAAAGAGTAAGGGAATCCCTAAGGAATTTGAAGAGGATTCCCTATGGAATTTGGCGAGGAAAGAGAATCCCTAAGGAATTTGAAGAGGATTCCCTAAGGAATTTGGCGAGGAAAGAGTAAGGGAATCCCTAAGGAATTTGATGAGGATTCCCTATGGAATTTGGCGAATAAAGAGTAAGGGAATCCTTAAGGAATTTTAAGAGGATTCCCTATGGAATTTGGCGAGGAAAGAGTAAGGGAATCCCTAAGGAATTTGATGAGGATTCCCTATGGAATTTGGCGAGGAAAGAGAATCCCTAAGGAATTTGAAGAGGATTCCCTAAGGAATTTGGCGAGGAAAGAGTAAGGGAATCCCTAAGGAATTTGATGAGGATTCCCTATGGAATTTGGCGAGGAAAGAGTAAGGAAATCCCTAAGGAATTTGAAGAGGATTCCCTATGGAATTTGGCGAGGAAAGAGTAAGGGAATCCCTAAGGAATTTGAAGAGGATTCCCTATGGAATTTGGCGAGGAAAGAGTAAGGGAATACCTAAGGAATTTGAAGAGGATTCCCTAAGGAATTTGGCGAGGAAAGAGTAAGGGAATCCCTAAGGAATTTGATGAGGATTCCCTATGGAATTTGGCGAGGAAAGAGTAAAGGAATCCCTAAGGAATTTGAAGAGGATTCCCTAAGGAATTTGGCGAGGAAAGAGTAAGGGAATCCCTAAGGAATTTGATGAGGATTCCCTATGGAATTTGGCGAGGAAAGAGTAAGGGAATCCCTAAGGAATTTGAAGAGGATTCCCTATGGAATTTGGCGAGGAAAGAGTAAGGGAATCCCTAAGGAATTTGAAGAGGATTCCCTAAGGAATTTGGCGGGGAAAGAGTAAGGGAATCCTTAAGGAATTTGATGAGGATTCCCTATGGAATTTGGCGAGGAAAGAGTAAGGGAATCCCTAAGGAATTTGAAGAGGATTCCCTATGGAATTTGGCGAGGACAGAGTAAGGGAATCCCTAAGGAATTTGAAGAGGATTCCCTATGGAATTTGGCGAGGAAAGAGTAAGGGAATCCCTAAGGAATTTGAAGAGGATTCCCTATGGAATTTGGCGAGGAAAGAGTAAGGGAATACCTAAGGAATTTGAAGAGGATTCCCTATGGAATTTGGCGAGGAAAGAGTAAGAGAATCCCTATGGAAGTTGATGAGGATTCCCTATGGAATTTGGCGAGGAAAGAGTAAGGGAATCCCTAAGGAATTTGAAGAGGATTCCCTATGGAATTTGGCGAGGAAAGAGTAAGGGAATCCCTAAGGAATTTGAAGAGGAATCCCTATGGAATTTGGCGAGGAAATAATATTACTCAGAGTCGAGTCAAAGGAAGAAAAAAAGCATATTGACGTTACAACGCGTTATGGGAACTATTAGTGTTACTCTTTTTTCCGTTTTGAAGAATATGTAAAGGGTCTCTTATAGTCGACTTCGACTGTAGCCTTTCCGACTGGTTTTTTTTTGAACTGTGTGCGGATTTTAAAATTAATTTCTTTGTTAAATACAGTACGATGTACACATCGTGTTGGCTAATTAATTACACAACATTTTGGTCGATTGGTCAGGCTGATTGCTAATGGACGCGCCCACTCCCTTTGCCATTGTCACCTTCCCCGCCCTCTCCCCGCGGCCAGACACTCAGTTGTCAAATGAAAAATGGCCGATTTAAATGGTTGACTCTCAGTCGAGTGGGTTTCGTTTGCCAGCTCGTTCTCTAACTGCCGGTCGTTTGTCTGCTTAATGCCAACCCAAGCTGGCCTGTGTTTGTACCTGGCAGACTGGCTAACCGTTACAGTGACAGACCAACTGGCAGACTGACGGACTGACTGACTGACTGACTGACGGACTGACTGACTGAGCCACATGCTGATGAACACGTCTTGTCAGCGGGCTAACGAGCGCCACTTACACGCTCAACAATCACTTAACCTCAATTGTTGCTTCCAAAAGGAAGAAGTGTAAAAGGCAATGCCAATGGCTGACGTTTGGTTTACACCCCGCCCCTCATCTCTTTTCCCTCACAACACAGTTGCTTTTTTACGTTTGTTGTGTGTGTGTGTGTGTGTGTATATTTGCTGTGTGTAAATACTTAATTAATTAACTGCTTTTTGCCTTCTTTATCTGCGTGCGTGAACCTCGGCGTATACGTTATATATTTTTATGTATCTTTACAATGAACAGCATGAGTTTTAAATGCAAACAAACAGGTCGTTGAAAAATTCATGCAAAGTAAATGTAAATTTTATCGCAATGTTCTTAATTTATTTAAACGATTTTTATTAATATTTCAAATTAAATTTGACTTTATTATTGTTGTAGTTTGGTAGAAAAGTGAACGAATTTCATTTAAATTGATTAGCTGAAAAATTAACTGAATATTTATGATTAATGTATAATTTGATATAATTAGTTTGTTCACTTGGCAATCTATTGCAGCTTTACAAGTTTGCAATGAGAACATGGGGAACATTCGATTTTTTGGTTTGAAAAGTTACACATTGTTTGCTTTTTTTTTGTATTTTATAACTGGAATAATACTGTTTGTATTTGTATTTATACATTCTGTGTGGGTATATTAAGTTTGTTAAAAGTAGGTAACAGGCAGAAGGAGCCGTGGACGTACCCTTTAAGTATATATATTCCTAATCAGCAACAACAGACGAGGCGATATAGCCATGTCCGTCTGTCCGTCTGTACATCCGTATGAACGAAAGTATCTCAGAGATGGTAAGAGCTAGAGACTGGAACTTGGTCTCCCAGCACTGCTTATATTTGGCAGGCAGATCAAGTTTATCTTTTAGTTTTTGAATGCCACGCATTCTTCGCCCACAAATCAAGAAAAAGTGCATAACAAAAGCAATTTTGTAGCTAGAGGCTTCAGAATTGGTCCACATGATGAATATTTTTGGGGTCGATGTGTCTAGAAAATTTCATCACGATGCCACGCCCGCTTTGCCCACAAATTTAAAAAATCTAACTACTAGAGTATTACAGCGGGCGTGAATTTGAGCGGGGCCCTGTAAAGTCACAGGGTATATTACGGTCGGTGTCCCGTCTGTTCGGCCTAATTGCTTTGTTTTGCTTATATTTGGAATAATATTTGCAGTTCATTAATCAAATGTTGCTGATGTCTAAAAATATACATTATATCGAATAACTGAATCAATTAAATTTTAGAAACAAACTTAATAGAATAAGATATAATTATAAAGTGAGTTTAACTTATTTAGATTAACAATTGTTAGGGCGTCTAAAGCATTTTTTAAATATTGTCCAAAGTTGTAGCATTAATAATTACAATAATTATTTACAAAATATATTAGATAATAGTTGATTATGCCCCAAATTTACTGATATTATTTACGTATTTTATTTTGTTTAAAGTTAGTTTGAAATTTGAGAGATGACACACATTTATAATATCAATTTTTATAACTTAAACTTTAACTTTAACAACTTTCTTTATTTTATTGCTATCAGTTATTATTTAAAGTAATATTTAATTATATTTATAAATGTTGATTTAAGTTTCTATATTTTAATGAAATTTTAAAAATATTTTCAATAATTTCTTGTCGTATTTAATAAATAAATAACTAAATTGTAACTTATATATTTTTAGTTAAATTTAATCTGCAATACTTGGCGTATCTGATTTCTGCTGGTAGTTCATTTAAAGCAATAAAAACAGCACTCAGTGTTGTAAGTTGTTGTTGTTGTTGTTGTTGTTGTTGTTAACTGTAGTTACAACTGGCACAATTCTATATAGATAGAGCTCTGTAACAGTTTAGTTGCGAGTTCATCTGCCAATGAGTTTCCAGGCCATGGCATGCAACTTGCCAAGCAAATTGACAATGACGTTATGCAGAGCAGCAAACAGAGAGAGAGAGAGCGGGAAAGTGATACAGAAAGAGCGAGAAAGAGCAACAGGAAGAGATGAGGTGCGGTGCGGCAAGTACGCTTCATGGTTGCATGGGATTGTGAGCTAGTTTGCCGTGTAATAAGCAATTATAGCGTCAAGCAAAACTTGGCAATTAGTTAGTTAGATTTGTGCCAGCTGAGCTCATTGAGTGCTGCGCTTAATCGAGTGGTGGTTGCTGGCGCCTGAACTGAAACTGCAACAGGCTGCTTACGGCATGGGGCATGTGGCATGTGGCATGCTGCAAGCTGCATGCTGCTTCTGGCATATGGCGTCACTCGAAAATGCTGCGAAGGCCGCTGCACTATATACTGAAGTGTCCTTAAAGGCGCCTTCAGCCAAGTTTAGTTTAGTTGAACTCAGACTCGACCTGGGTCTAATGCAAATTGAATTACGTATACGCAGCGCGTGTTTTGCCTAATGGAATTTAAAAATATGCACCCCTCTTGCACACAAACACCCACACACACACACAGATACTCGTACATTTACAATACACAAACAGCAATCAACGAGCTGAAGGCCCAAGGTGAGAATGGGGAAAGAGAGAGAGACAGAGAGAGCAAGTGACGCAGCTGAGAGAAAAATTAAAAAAAAAATAAAAAAAATTAGCAATTAAATTGTGAGGGAAGCTGACGTCGCGTTGCGTCGCTCTCATCACCTGCTACGTTATGATTTCATTAATTTAAAGCAGCGGCAGCGACGGCAGCAGCAGAAGGTACTGCAAAGTTGTCGTGTCCTTGTCGAAGTTGTTGTTTTCCCCTGGTTGGCAATTAGCCAAATGCGATGTTGCGAGCGGCGAGTTGCGAGTAGTTTAAGAGGCCAAGAAACTTTTCGAGTAAAAACATATTTCTATTTCAAGCGCCGCCCAAAAAAGTAGGCAATGGTTTTTTGCAGAGTAAACAGCAAACAAACAAACAGCAAGTGCTGGAAAGAACCAAGATAAGTGTTGAAACATGACATTAGATTAAACACAATTGAATTCTGTCAAAATTTTAAGTAATTTTCTTTTGAATAATTCAATTAATTGATAGGAAACATCGATAAGTTAAGGGAAAGTAGTGGAAGAGTTCTTAAACATCTTTCATTTGAGTTTTTAATAAATTTCAAACGAGTTATTTGTTTAAAATTGAGTTTTCCTCTTATTAAAATGATCAAAAGCTGTTTCCTTCAATATTTTCATAATCTTTTGGTAAAGATTTAAAAGCAAGTTGAAGTATTTGATTTGGTTTTCCCCCAAGTTGTTGCCTTCTGTTGCACAGTCGGAAAATGGGTCACAGTGCTTCAATTAACTTGTGTCAAATGGTGTTGCAACAAAATGAGGCGTCTCTTTGCCTGAATGCGTAGCTAATGAATAGACCAAATTTACTCTTGCACAACATTTTTCCAGTTGAAAATTCACTCAGCACTTAACAATTACACGCATTTGAATATTATAAGCGCACGAGGAAATGTAAAAAAAAACCGGAATTGAATAATCTAGTCAAATTGTTTGATGCCATTTGTGCGCTTGATTTTGATTTTGGAAGCTGTTTTGCCTGTTGCCCGTTGCCTGTTGCCTTTGCTCTCTATCCATTGGAATCTGAATGTGAATCTGTTTTTGATTCGGAATCTGAATCTGAATCTGTCTCTGGCCTGTTGCCATTTTAGCCGGTTTGCTGGCGACTTTTTGTTGCTTTATTTGCTTTCATGCCAAACGCAATTTACTTTTATTGAGTGCAAATATTTGTTGAATATTTTGCAATTTAATTTACAGCCATTCAGACTGTCAGTCAATTGGTCGGTTCGTTTGGTTTTGGTTCAATTTGGTTTCGTTGGGTTGGTTTGGGTTGTGTTTTCTGTTTTGTTTTGTTTTCGATCGTTGCGGGCGCTTTTTAACTGGCAAAATATATTTTATGAAAGGAAATTATTTGGTTTTTATTATTATTATTTGTTTAACGGGTTCAATGACTTTCACATAGTATAACTTTTAATCAGTTTAAAGCCTTGATGTACCGCATCGTTGCACACAGCATATCAAAGCATACTTTTATGCGTTTTTTTTAATGCACTTCAAATAGACCCAGCAAAAAAGTCAACATATGTATGTATGTAGTATATTCTGTTAGTGCTTCCAAATATCGTTAACGTTTCAATTTCACAGAAATATTTATAGCTTCGGTCTCTTCGGTCAGTTCGAATATGAAATGCAAAGGCTTTTAATTTGATTTTTTGTCGAATATTATATGTTAAATGTTACTTGGAACTCAGTTTACACAATTTGCGCAGCAATTATGTGTTTGTTTTTCACTTCAAATTTATTAAGTTAAAATATATATATGAAGTGATGAACCGTATAAAGATAGGTTTTTATATTGACATCAATTTATTTGTCAATGAAAGGGGTATTTATAAATGAAGTTAATTCAATGAAAGTAACACATTTCACTCGAATCTTTTAGATAGAGAAAAGCTTACAATATATATACTAGCTTATATCCAGCTGTCTTAGCTGTAGATGCCTGCCGGCTAATACGTGATTCCTGCCGCCTGAAGCTCTTGTTAGCCTGTTCGAAATGTGTAACTAATGCGTTTAAGTTTAGAGCAGCGGCAAGTGCTGAACAAGCCAAGTTGAAATCACCCACAAACACAATTCAATTTGGTCAATCAACTGCAACACTTTAGAGCCAAGTTAACTGCTCCATGTCCTGCATATCCCCGGCTGTCCTGTCCGTCCGTTCATCTGTCTTGCAGTCCATTGTGGCATTTGTAGCATTTGCCTGTTTTGCCTATTGAACACGATGAATTTATCGCTTAACATTTTAGTTTATGATTGATGTGTTCCCAAGCAATCTACATGTGATAAGCGCTGTCTCACTCACACACTCACACACACTCTTTCTCACTCACTCTCTAGATGAGTGTGTGTGTGTGTGTGGACGTTGCAAATGCCAAATGCTAATGAATTCATATACATATACAACTTCAAAAGTCATAAATACTCCGGTTGCCTGCTTCATGCAACGTTAACTGTTATGTGTGAGGGGAATTGTGCCCCTCTTGAATATGCTGTATATATGGCCAAAGGGGATGGGGTTTAGGGGTTGGCAGCGGGTTAGGGGTTTATCATTCAAAATGGCAAACTCATTTCCGTCACTGACACAGTCACTGACTTCATTTAATTTTCAAATTTTCAACTCAAGAGTCCAAAACGAGGTTTTTGCCGTCGCCTTTTGTTTTAGTGTAACAAAGTGAGACGAACAAGGGACTCAGCAGCAACAGACAGACAGACGGACGAACAGACAGACAGACAGACAGTGGGACCTGCTAAAATTTATAGCAGCACGCACACACACACACACAGACACACACACACACATAGGTGGCCAGGGCAATCGCGGAGGCGTGGCTGTTTTACATTTTTGCATTTTTCATGTCTGCCATGCCATGAAGTTGCTCCTCAATTCCCCCTTTCTCTGCCCACACACCTTCAGAGAAATGAGAAACGGCAGCAACATAAAAAGTATGATATATTAGCATATTACGCATACGCCGTGTATTCTCGTATATGTCTGTGTGTGTGTGTCTGTGTGTGTGTGTGTGCTGGCTGCATAATTATGTGCTTTAAACAATTAGCGCGGCAAGCCACGAGTCCAGCATCCAAATGTTGCGTATACGCAATGTGACACAGCATATGATGTATACGACACGTGAGCACAGTTACGGCTAAAGCATTTAAACAACAAATCAAGGTAATTTTGCGGTCGCTATACAATATTCTTCAGCGTACGCATAGAATTGTTAATTATTATTTAATGTGGAATTTAAATTTCAACATTTAAAGCATAGTATATTTTAAAATATTTAAATACTTCTGTTTTTTGGTTATTTGGCAGAGTTTAATAAATTCTAAATTCTTTTGTATATATTTTAATAATTAAAAATCTGTATTCCTCCATCACAAAGTTATTTAAAAATGTCTCCACAAACAAAGCAGAAAAATGAAATCAATGCAGAAATGTCTGCTATGATGTGACAGCGTGTGAAGAGACAGAGAGAGAGAGAGAGAGAGAGAGACTTTAAAATGCCATTATTGAGTTAATTGAAAATGAAAAGTCCAAAATGAAAGTTTCAACCACAGACGGCAGGGGAAAAGCCATTTGCCATTTGCCATTTTCCAATTTTCCCCAAATGAAATTCACCCCCTGCACACAAACAAACAATTTAATTCAACTTCAAATGGTTTACGCATCATTTTCCTCAACGCAAATGACTTTTGGCTAAACTGACAACTGTCTGAGGAGCAACTTTTGCATAATACGAGTAGTCGCACTTTTTGGACAACGATTCGCTTCATTTATCATCAATTGCAGTTGATAGAAAAATATCTTTCGTCTCATTGTTTTAATAATTAATCAATTCGACAGGCTTTTGGCATTAAATCGATGAATGATTTGCCATTATGTCAACGGCTTTATTCGTCGTACACGTAGATCCACTTCAATCGCATAGACTCGACGTGTGTGTCAATGTTACCACGCATCAGGCATTTGTCTAAAGCTGCCAGATTACGCATATTGTCAGTCAATCAATCAGTCAGATGAAATCGCTTCAGGTGAATGCTAGAAACAACACCAAGTTATCCATTCAATAGGTTTGATATCGCATTCGTATGTAGCCCCCAAATATTGAATAGAGTTCTGTGTTCTGTGCCATGCAAAATTTGCCTCGTTATTTGCGTCGCCGAAAATGGTTGCGCTGAAAAATGGCGCGTGCCACAAGTGGCACTCATGTGGCACCAAACCAAATTCGGCAAATAAACAACTACTCCTAAATATATGCACACATTCACTGGTCCTTTCGGCAGACCCGCCTCCAAAACTGCCGCCGCATGTGCCTTTCTCCCCATCTTTCTTCACTCTGCCAAATCGTTTCGTGCTCAAATTGAACACACTAATGGTCCGCACAATGGGCTCGAATGGCATAAATTGTGTAACAATATAAAAGGATATCAAATGGCTTTGTTAAATTCCATCAACAGATAGACTTTCACATTAACTCTAATGAATTGTGTGTGTGGTTCTTATATTATTTGACATTGAATTCGAAGGAATATATGGTATATATATAATAGAAGCACTAAAATAACTTGTACGTTTTGAATTTCTATGATTTTTAATTTAACTTGTATATGGCATTTTCCTTTATTCAAACCTTGACACATTTAACAGAATTTACACTATTTTTTTTAAATATACTTTGATTTACTAGTTGAGTCTTAAAGTGGCCTTATTTAAAGAACACAATATTTAAGATGAATAATCTTGATTTTAGAAAGCGATCTTTGTTTATCAGTGACCCATTTGGATCATAGTTTAATTCTTCAAAATAAATAAAATTTGTATATTACTATGATATATGAAATTAAATAACTTAAGTACAAAGTGTGACGTTGTTTGCTGATGTGCTGTTCCAAGAAGTATGCTATATAATTTTTAATTCAATTAACGAATCACAAAGATAAGTTGTCTACTTATTTATTTCTTTATGTGTATTACTTCGAAAATACTTTTTGAATATCAACTTCCAAAGAGAGCTTTGGAATATTTACAACCTGCCCCAAAAAGTATGCTACGTTTTTATGATATTTCATCGAAACTCAATTGTTAACTGTGATCGCGAGATGTGAACTTGCGTTATTTGATTCAAATAAACTATACAAAACTATTACATTTCGTACAACTTCCGATTTCAAGCAAATAGTTTAAGATGTGACCATTGTCACTGGCGCTGGCTCTTACATTTAATGAACTAAAAATTCAAAAGGCCTTTTGAGAAATTCATATCCCAAAACATATTTCCACCGCCAAGTTCGCTGGTAACCAACGCTAACGAGGAGGACAGCTTTTCCGCTAAGGATTGCGTCCAGGAGCCAAAAAGGACTATTTGCCAAACTGTTGAGACTGGGTGTCTTTTCGTGTGTCCCTTGGATGGCGCACAAGTGCACTTTAGTTTTCAATTTTTGTCGTCTCATAATGCGACTCTCTGGATTTATTTTTTCTCATCTTTATTTTTTTTTATAGTATGGGGAAGAGCCATGCAGCAGCAGCAGCAGCAGCAGCAGCAGCGCAGCTATTGGGCAAATATCTTCAAAATGGATTTTAAAATCCAGTCGTAAGGAGGCAAGGACACAGGACAGAAGAGGACAGGACACAGGAAACCAGATAGAAATTCGAGCAAAGGTTACCTTGGGGATGCATTCAACAAAATATTTGCACTAATGGAAAAGTAAAAGCTGTTGTTGCAAATATTTCTTAACTCCCATACCAAATGAGTTACGACTATAAATACTTTTCTATATAAGAGTTTTGGATCGTATATAATATTTTGCAACATCAGGAGGTTTGTCTGAAGGTGAGAATGAGAATATTGGGTGGCACCTAAAATCACTTAAGCATATTTCAGCTTGGCTAGAACTGCCACTCCCCCCCCCCCTCCCAAAGACGAGGAAGGAAATGCCAAATGTGCTGCTCTGTGTTGACTTAGGACCCGAAAATCTTGCTTGCCAGCTGCCACTGATTATTAGCCTTGGCAAATTGTCTGTGTAAAAGCCACAAAACAACTGAGCAACAACTTCAACAGACGAACAGACTGACTAACTGACTGACTTGCTGACTAGCTTAACAACTGTCGAAGCAGTTCCAAGTTGAGTTAAGACAAGTTACAGTTTGTGGCTTTCAAGTACTGGCAACTATTTTAAAATTTTCCACTCGTTTTTACAAGGCACGTGCTCGCCGGGACTTCCCCCTTTTTAACATTTCCATTGTGCCATTGTCATTGGGTGTCTTTCTCGTTTTTTATTTTGTCCTGGCTTTAACCTTAAGTAGAAGATTTGTTGGCGGTCTGGTTGACTTTTTAATGAGCTGGCTAACAAGCACTTGGGCAGCAAATTAGAAAAGATACGAATCTATCTCGTAACTCCATTATGCTCTTAGGTCTTCAATGAATTGGTCAAGCAGAAAATGAGCAAAGCAAAGAAAGTATTAAATATGTCACTTTGCAATTCACTTCTTAAGTAAATGCCATAATGTTTACAGATACCCAAAAGTCTTTTAAATAAAAGGCGTTTATTTGAATGAGTTTCCGTTGATTTATTGTTAGAAACCAAGCAACACAAAATTGTCTTAGCTGAAATTGAAAATGAACTTAATCCCTTTTTTTTACATCCATCAGTTTGTTACAATTTACAGAAGTCTTTTGTACCGCGTTTATGGCAAATTTATGGCAGAAAGTGGTTCAAAAGCATCTAATGGCTGTTCCAAATATAACAAATACATGTATATAAACGAACATTTTCTTCAGTTAATAGTTAATACTAATGTGACACTAACAGTCTATCGTTTATTTTCTGTATATCTTTCTAACTAATGTTTCTTTTAGCTCAAGTTTTTCTATAGTTAAATGAGTAACAATAGCAGAAAGCGTGAAATTACTGGCACTTAAAAAATATTGCAATATTTAATGTGTTTCGGACATCACTTAACTGAAATGACTCAGCAATGAGACTGTGAAAATCGCAGTCAAGGAAATGGTTTAGATCTCGTAACGATTCGTTTTTTAAGAGCTTTTTCGACCCGCATGTTAGTCAATAAAAAAAAGTGAATTTAAGCAAGCGAGCAATAAATGGAAAACTTTATGTTTTTGTTCTGGATTTCTTAATTTTGTAAGGCCGAAAGTTTGCTTAGCCAAAGTTTGAAAACTAACCAGTAAAAAGTGAGGGAAAGTTGGGGGAAAAAAATAATGGGGGAAAAGTAAAAGAGTCACGCGAATTGAGCTTTTCACAATTGTTAAGCTGCAATAAATTTTACATGGCGGTCATGAAAACACTTGAAGAATATTAAAACAAATGAAGCAGCCTTAGCTTAGCAGTTACTTGAGGTTTTCATCTCTCGCCAAACAAGCGCCTTTTTCGTCCCTTTTTTGCGACATGAGCAGCTTAAGCAATTTTCCCAGCTGGACGACGAGCTAATGAAGCTGCCCCCGGAATGCAGCAGAAGCAGATGGGGAAGAGATGGATTGTTGGGTATGGGGCACAGCATAAAATGTATATATAAATACATTTATATATATGTATACATATATATATATATATATTATATGTGTACGAGTATTACTCGACACTGCTGCCTTTATGCAAACACGTACGACCCATTTAATTTGGCGAGGGGCAACCGAGTGTATGGCCTGCCAGAAAAATACGTGATAAGCAAATTCATAAACCATTAAGAAGGTTGCGCCTTTGCCACAGACGTCAGCGAATTTCTGAAACTCTACATCTCTACAAATACAGCTGCAGTTACTCAAAATGTAAATGCTCTTACCATTTAACTGAAGGTTTCGTTATGTTTCTAATCTACATATTAAGTTAAGACAGCTCTTCAACATGTCTTTGCTGATAGTATATTCAGTAAAGTTCAGAGAGTATTTTAGACGCTATGGTAACACTGGTCTACTCTTTAGAATAGCACTGCCAACTTGTCATTGCTGGACTGCCAATCTTTGCAAATAATTAGAATATTTATGTTAATATATTACTACAACTTCCAAAGAGAACTTGCGACTATGAAAATATTTACATACTGCTCCAAAAAGTATGCTACGTTTTTATGATATTTCATTGAAATAATTGGAATATTTCACAAACGTGTCTCATTTAGATTTGTTTTTTAGACAAATATTCGAGTACGTTGCAAAAGTGTTGACAAAGTCATATTACCCATTGCTGTGCTATGAAACCTACAAGAAAAAAATGCTGGCAAAAGGAATGTGCGATGTTCGCGTCGTGTGCGGTTTCATTAAATTTTATAACAAGCATTTTATGTATTTTTTTTCTTATTCAACCTAGACGCGCTGCTACGAGTTGGCTTGGGTTAGGTGATATGCTTAGGAAAATACTATGTATATGTAGATGCTTAAGTGAGGGGGGGGGGTGAGAAGCGCCTAATTGACGCGGTGGAAAATTGAAAAAACGGCACACAACAGCGCGTACTTTGTGGGAGCCCGCAAAGTGGTTACTTACTGCGTTCTAGGTCTGCGGGCTTTTACAGGGGTGCCGAGTCATTCAAGGTACTGAATAGAGTCAGGTGGTGTTGGGGATGTTGAGTATGAGTATGAGTAATTCATGGAGCTTGTTACTTTGGCACACACACACACACAAAAGTCAATGCATTTAAAGCGACATCAATGTTACAAAATGTTGATGGGTTTTTATCTCTTTGCTGCGCATTCCAATTATCATATTAAATCAGTTGTAAATCATTGCAAGCGAGTATATATTTGCACAAATTTATGCGAGTGGCCCCCAAGGCGACCAGAAACAGGTAAACTCGAGAGTTCGCAATCCTTCTAGCAAACAAAACTGACACTCTGACACGAGAATGTAAGCCAAAGGGACAACATGAACGCAAGGACACGAATAAGTACGAGTAAGAGAGAATAAACAGAGAGTGACAGTTGGAAAGAGGGAGAGAAACTGTTGACATTTAACAGTGAAATGTGCAGTTAATGGGCAGCATACGAATTGCGGACAGTATTGTGGATAAACCTAATGAACAGTGTGGCTAAGAGGCACCCTTCTAACGAATTGAATGCTAAATAGTAAATACTACAGATTCGTGATAAATGCCAACGATTCGACTGAGTAAACGAATCGCTGAAAATCAATACGAAACTACAGATAGATTACAGCTGAAGTTGCGGTGAAAAGTGTTGCCATCAAATGATTAACTCTAAATTTAGAGTATTTTGAAAGCATTTCTATACCCTGTGCCCATTAAAAATGGGAAAAAAGGGTATTATGAATTTGTGTGAATGTATGTAACAGGCAGAAGGAAGCAGCTCCGACCCTATAAAGTATATATATTCTTGATCAGTATCAATAGCCGAGTCGATTGACACCTATTCGTCTATCTGTCTGTCCGTCTGTCTGTCCGTCCTTCTGTCTGTCCGTCCGTCCGGCTGTCTGTCTGTCCGTCCGTCCGGCTGTCTGTCTGTCCGTCCGTACGTCTGTCCGTCCGTCCGTCTGTTCGTCCGTCCGTCCGTCCGTCCGTCCGTCTGTCCGTCCGTCCGTCTGTCCGTCCGTCCGTCTGTCCGTCCGTTTTCTATCCGTCCGTCCGACCGTCCGTCCACCTGTCCGTCCGTCTGTCCGTCCGTCCTTCCGTCTGTCCGTCCGTCTATCTGTCTGTCCGTCCGTCCGTCCGTCTGTATGAACGCGTGGATCTCAGCAACTATAAGAGCTATACACTTCAAATTTGGAAAATTTCATAGCGATGCCACGCAGTTTTATAGCTAGTTTTCTCTGATCACTTTTGTTTTAAGACCTGCACAGGGTATCCTATTGTCGCGCCCGCTCGACTGATCGGCTTGTTAACTATGCAATTATGCAATTGCTTACACAATGTTTACAAATACAATTACCGTTAGTTTTTATCAACTCTGGCAACCCTATTAAAAGCAGCTTTATTTCTTTCACATATACTAGTTATTTAAAGCTTGCACAATTGTCATATGTACATATTTAGAAAATGAAATGTAATATACCACTTTGTTAATTAAACATACAATTCTATTGCTTATTTAGCATATTGCAGATATTTCTAGTATTGGCCACAGTTAACAAGATAAAAGCATGTTCTATAAGCATATAATCTGCTTAAAATATCAGCAACAATAATATCAATCAAAATAAAATCAAATGCCGCACAGTGTAACAAACCATGAGAGACTTACCAATGCCATATGTGTGCGTGTGTTCGTGTGTGTGTGTGTGTGTGTGTGTGTGTGTGTGTGTGTGTGTGTGAAAATACAAAATACAATTTTATTGTGCAGAAAAGGAGAGAGGTGGAAAAGCGTAGGGAGCTTGTGGCAGCGAAGCGCGAAATAAGCTGCCTGATGGACTCAGGTAAATGAACTGATGCCGTCTGCTTGTTGGCTGTTCTCGGTTGGCAGCTGAGTGCCATGCCATGGAACCAATGGTACAATGGAGCTCTGGCTCATAACACGAACAACAAAACGAACAACAACACGGCAATAAGAAGTGACTGCCTACCTGCAAATCCATGGCGTCTGTTAATGTGACATTTTGTCATTAAAATTTCAAGAGGCGCGACACGAACAACGTCAGCTGAGTCATAATATTGTTATTATTATTTGTTGTCGTTGTTGTTGTTGTTGTTGTTGTTGCTTTTTAAGCGCAGCTGCGTTTTCGCGGCAACAGTTGCCAACAGCTGTCACTTCAACGAAACCGGCAACTAACAAACGTCCAACTTCTTGCCCAAGGAGTCAGGAGCATGGAGTACACGGCGTATGCGTAATGTGCGCTACTCGCAGTCAAATTAAATATGCTTTGGGTCATATGTGTGTCTGTGTGTGTGTGTGTGTGTGTATTCGCCATTGCCATTTCCAGGCAGCCGTGTCAAGTGCGTTGGCAGTGCAAATAAAACAACAGCGGCAAATTGGCAAATAAAATTTTTAGACAATAAAACTTGACTGGGCATAACAAAGAAAAATGTAAATAAAAATAAAAATAAAATAATAAAACATGCAAAAGTAAAGGCAAAAGGCAAAGTGGAAGTGGAAGTTAAAGCAACACACTTGTTGTGTGTGTGTGTGTGTGTGTGTGTAATTAATTTTACTTGTTGCACTAAAGGAGTCTCAGCCTGAAGCTGAAGTGACACTAATTAAAGCTCTATGCAACGGATGCTTATACGAGTACCAGACAGAGGGGGGTATACACTTATATGCAGATGAGGCCCAAACTTTGTATCCAGGAAGTGTCACAAAGTCCTGACGTTGCACTCACACACACACACACACTCACACACAAACAATTAACTTGATTTGTTGCTTGCGGTCAAAGCTAACGAATGACACAAATGGACGACAGCTGCACTTTAGCTCAGAACTGTCTCTACAGCTCAAATTGAGAAAAAGACAGATATATATCGAGGAGGGAGATGTGGAACACAAAGGATATGCACAATGTAAACGGAAGCGTTTATTATGTTCAATAGGAAATGAGCAAACATAAGGAAAAGCACAAAAAGAAAAAAATATAACTGGAAATGAATGTGGAAGAGCAAAGAAATTTATATGGGAAATGCGACGACTACAAAACGAGATAAAACAGATAGAATTTAAGAGCAAACAAATTGGTAAAAGACACTGGGAAATCAAGGGGGAAAACCCGAACAAAACAACGACTCTGTTTTAATTTGGTAATTGTAGATTTCCTAAGAAGATTCTCTTCTAAGCAATTTCATTTTTCCTTTACAAGTAACTTTGTTTTAAGACAAACATCAAGTGATTGTGGAAGAGCAAAGCAAATTTCCAAGTGAAAGGCAATTCATGTCTAACAGACAGTTGATTGAATGAATATTTATAGCAAAAGATCTCATAAGTTATCTATAAACTTACTAAACAATCCAGCTGCCAAGTAGAGTATCTTCAAGTCTATGCTACTTGCTCATGCCAACTTGTTGTCTTCCCAGTATCAACTTACTCTTAAAGCTTAGCTGTGATTTCTTCGCAAAAATTCATAAAAGAAAACTTTAGCTGTGGAAATGTGAAAGCAGCTGAAGCAATAGCTTAGAATATTATAGGAAAAGTTGTTTCTTGTGGTGGAATTGCATTTGTATACTACTATCAAATTATTTGTATTCTTACGAGTTTTTGCATGCATTCGCTGTTGATTTTATTTTGCCAAGTTAATATTTGTTTGCTAGTTGCTCCAGCAACAACAACAACAACAACCACAAACATTAAGCTAACAAATTGGCTCGACTGAAGGGCAAAATATATTATAAACGTGTACGTAACTATCATATATATATATATATATGCATTCGGGCCAACAAGAAATGAAGTATACACGAAGTGAAAGTAACGCAAAGTCTCTTTGAATATTTTATGAGTTAAGTTCTGGCATTCCATTGTTCTGGCCACTTCGCGGGGTTTGGGCCACTAGAAGACTTCCTCCTTTTATGCGGCAACCATGTAAAAATATTACAGCAATTTTCAATGCAATTTGCTGCAGTTTTAAGATGTTTGTCTGTGGCAACCTTCAACACGCTATCTCCATCTCTTTTGCACTTCAAATCTTGCCTCTTGCTTGCACATTTCATTGTTTGTTTTGCCACTGCAGACACGTACCAAAAGGAACTTCAATGCGCAACTTCAATAAACTTGAAATTGAAGTTGAAACTGAGACTGAAGCAGAAACATGCGACGACAAGTTCCCTTTGCTATTTTTTTATTTTATTTAATTTTCTATATTTTATTTTTTATTCTTATTGTGTGTCTTGCAATATTCATATTTTGTCCCTTATAGATTTATGCTACTTAAGGTGTTGAAGTAAGTAAGTGTTTTGATATGTCTTTTAATCTAAAAGTGAACTTACAAGTATTTTAAATAGATAGAAAACAATGCTCTATTTAAATTTATTTAACACTTAATCCAGCAAACTCTGTTTTTTTATTACAGCACTTACTATACAATCAACTTTAGTATAATGAATCACTTAATATCTCTCTTATTCTCTCTTTAGCTTATCAGACGTCTTTACGACCGCTTTCAATCAATGCAACAACCTTAAAGTAGTAATTACAACAGCAATTCAATGATAATTAAAAACGCATAAAAGACTATAGGTCATAACCCCCAAAAACTCGACAATAATCTCCGCTATTTGAGCTCTGATTGAATACTAACTACAACATTTTCTATTACGCTTTTGATGCTGCCGCTGATGACGATTTGGTTTCTGATTCGGATTCTGAATCAGTTGCTGTTGCTGTTGCTGTTGCCGATGCTGATGCTCATGTTGATGGTGATGGCATAACAATAAACATGAAAAGCGTGTAAAAACAAGCGCTCAGTGCCTGCAGTTCAGAGTTTTCCTCCACAGTATCGACAACAGACTAAGTATTTTATGGCTGCCACTAAAGCCCAAGACCGAGGCATCAAATGAAACTTTGTCACACAGCGCAATTACAAAAAAAGAACAAGAAAAACAGTAACAAGTATATATAACACTGATCGTTTTAACTATAAAATACCCTTTGCTTATTTGTAGAGCAACTAAATAGTGTAAATTATGTTTGTTTTTACATATGCGCTGAAAAGTATGCTATGGAATTTTTGACCTGACAACTATGCTATAAAAAGTAAAGAAAAATACATACAGAAGGAGAAATACATTTTAAATAATGATAAATATAAACATATTTTACACTAATTTGTTATTGATAAACAGTTATGAGTTAAAGTCTTAGACATTAAAAAAACTAAATACAATTTATTTTTAGTATAAAACTGATTTAAATAAGTTAACATATATATAAAGAAGGTTATTAATTATTTATATTATTATATGTATTTTTATTAAATTTGTCTGACGATCTTCCATTTGAAAGCTTTAGTGGAGTTTCTGCTTTTACCCATAGAACAATTAGCAGTACAATTTTAAAACTTCTTTTTAAAATATACTCAAGCATACCCACTGCTGTTTAACCCATATAGGGTATAAAACACACACTCAGTAGATGGGAAATAAAGGAAGCAAGAAAAAACTATACACGACAGAGACATCAACGGCTCGTGTGCCATATAAATGAACGAAATGCCCATTCAAGTTTGGCGCCAAATACAGTGGGGCGGGGGGGCTGGGGAAGGAAGTTGGAAGACTATATAGACCGGAGACTCGAGACTTGTAACTGGCAACTGGTAACTGGCAACTGGCAACTGATGACTGCCTGCAGTTCTTGGCAAAGCTATTAAAACTTACGCGTACCTCATATAACACTTTTAATGCCAATCAAAGACTCAACACAAACAAAAAGAGAAAACGAAATGAAACGCAAGCAAAGTTTTACCTTTTGTTTCAAAAATACTTATAACGAAACTGATGAGAACTGAACCGCATCAAACTGAGAATTCAAGACAAGTCAGAAAGTCAAACAAAAGCTCATTGTAAATGTCAGAAGAAGATGAAGAACAAAAAAAAAAGAAAGGCAATAAAGTCAAGGAAACGGCGCAAAGCGAAAAGAAATTGTCAAAATACAAATAGGAAATTGACGCGCGCTAGAAGAAAAATATGAACGGAAAAGTTGCCAAAAAGTGAAAGTGAAAGCGAAAGTCAGCTACCCAAAAAAGGCGTGGCAACCAGAGCATGGGAAAATGGTTTTGCTGTACTCCTCATGCTTACCGATTTTGGCTAAAACGAATTTAATCTTTTACGTTAACGCGTGCCGCCACAAACAACGAAAGAGAGAGAGGGAGAGAGAGAGAGGGAGCGAGAGAGGTAGCGACAGGGAATGAAACCAAGTTTGAGCTTGTGTTTTGAGTGCGGCTATTGTGGCTTTATTTATAGACATCAAATGGCTGCCAGGAGCACGATGTGTGGCAACAACACATACTACATACATACATATGTGTGTGTGCAATGCATAAAGATGACATGTGGCACAAAGCGGCTGCTGGGCCTAAAAGACTAAGTAAACAAAAGAGTTGTAGCCTCCTGCCACATACAACATACATAGAATGAGTTGGGCCACAATGCGAGAAGGGTCCGATAACAGTGGGTTATAAAAGCTTTTTAAACAACCAAATAACGAGGCGTAGAAGTGCCCAAAAAAAGAGGAAAAGTGGTAAAAGCGTCGGAAAAGAGTTAAATATGTGGGTATTTGTGGGGATTAAACAACAGCGGATTACGTGATGCTCTCAGGGTGCCGACCTATAATTAGATAGATATCATATTATTTTCGGCTTTTAGGTAATTTAAGCTGAGTTCTAATTAACTTTAGTTGAACCCTGCCGATGTTTTTCTTTTACCTTAATAACAATGAGGGTATAATTAGCAAATGTACGCGAAACTTTCGTTAAGACAATGACTTTAATCATTGTAATTATGTTATATATTGTTATATTTTATTTAATAAAAACATTTATTTATTTAACGTCAACTTAAAAACAGTCAACACAAAGAACTAACAAATATAAAATAATATTAGAAAATTAACAATAAAATGATATTATATGCAATTTTAATCTTAGTACTGAAAGAATAAAAAGTTGCATTAATTCAAGTAAAGTTAAGTTGAGTTAATATTTTAAAGTAGTAATTAATTTTATAATTATTCATTTGTTCAAAAACAAATACAAATTAAGTTGTAAACATTTGCATTAAACGTCTTCTATATGTAATCATTTAAATTAAATGTAACACACAGTTCTATAATCACGTCTGCTTCATTTCGTGTCTCTTAAACGACTAACTCCGGCATCACACCGTTGTATCAGTGGTGTCATTTTTGTCTGAGCAAAAAAGGCTGGATCAACGAAAAAAAAAGCTAAAAAAAGCGGAATCACAGGGAAAAAAAGTTAAGAAAAAATCTGATTTATTATGTACATATGTGCTATATATTTTCACATTAGTCAATTAGAGTATATCTTATAAATCGTCAATATTATCTGTATCATCATTGGGATCCTTCCTAAGCCACTCCTTAAACTCCGTGCTCTGCATCCAGACATCTCGGACTTTTTGTGTGTAAACTTCTTTTGGCATTGTATCGTCAATTTATGTTATTCTGTTTCGCAAACGAATTTCACAATGCTAGCGATGGAAGTCGCGCCAATTTCGAGGCGAACTTTTGAGGTATATATCGATACTTTGCCGATATAAATACATTTTTAACAACCGTCAAACTCAATTAAATCTCTCTCAAATTTAAATAGAAGTGAAATAAAATAAAGCTGCTTAAATTTTCTAAAAAATTAAGAATTCCCGCTGCCCGCTGTTTTCAAATTTTACCCGCAATCACACTTCAAAAAAAGCCAAATCTGACGGGAAAAAAGCGGAAATGACACCACTGCGTTGTATGTCACAATTCCCCTTAGAGCGAGATCAAGCTAGGTCGATCTCCATTGTCTTAATATGTTAAAGCGAGATAGCTAATCTATCTGGATGATTAGTGATGGGAGGATATACAATCTAGTGATGGTAGGGTATACAATCTAGTGGTGGTAGGGTTAACAGAGTATAGGAATGTTAACAGACTATCGGTCTGCTACATATATAAAATATATCTAGCATTTTCTTATTCAGCCAGATAACCTCTTCGAGTTTAATACTCGAAAACTTATAAGTCTTATTGCCTAACTAAAACCTTCTCTGAAATTAAGATTAAATTAAATGCATATATTCTAAAAGCCTAACAAATCTCTAAATATATATTTCTTAACCAGAATTAAATCTGTGCTTATATCTCTTTATGTAAATATAAATTATGATTCCCCTTGAATCAAACTTAAGTCTGTTGAATCTCTGAGTTTATATCTTAACACTTACTTACTTAACTCTGACGCATTCACATGTCCTTATTTATCTCTTAACGACAATAATAACTTGAATTCTTTGGAAGTCAGTTGGCAATGTGCTAAATCTATAAGTTTGACTGCACGTTGCACTCAGAAAACTATTATTAATAGTTATTCAGAATCGGTTTTCCTGCTAACATGTAACAAATATTTCTAGCTTTGCCTTGAGTCTTCTCTGACTGCCAATAGTTCACCTTGACCCTGACCATGCTGACTTTTCGAGTGTTATTTTCCGAGCTATTTCCTATAGCCACATTTCCCAGAAGACAGACGCAACAATAGTACGGCCGGGTGACAAATGTAGGCAAGTAATGCGAAACACAATGTCAAGTGGCAGGCTGCCAGGACAACATCAACAGTGCTTGGCTCCTTAAGAGCCACAAAGAAGAAGAAGAAGGAAAAAATGAAAACCACACCATGAAGTATTTCAAGTGAGCCGCAAAATCTTGTTCTCCTCTCCCACTCCCACTCCTAGTCTTGCTCTTGCTTCAAATTCACTTTGTGGCTTTAAGGCGACATTTAAGGCAGCTGTTTGGTTTTCGGCCATCGTGTTACGCCCACAAACAAATGTGGAACACGTGCATTACGCATACGACTCGCGGAACCCCACGAGCGGGGAGGGTGAGGCAAGGCGCAAGTGGCAAGTGGCACAGAAAACATGAACAATGCTCACGCCCTGCAACACAAAAGAGGATGTAGTCCTTGTTCAAGTGCCAATGTGGAGCGGAGCTTAAGCGAAGGCTCCTGCAAAAAGAAAGAAAAAAAACACTGGAAATTAATAACAGAACTTGTAAAGCGATGGCACAGAAATAGCAGGACAAATGCCATAAGTACGTATGCAAAATAGCAAGGCATACGCACAGCATATTGATAAATTTTTCGCCAAAGACTCGAGAGTCGAACAATGTCCTGAAATGCGCATGCCAATGCAATGCAGTAACCAAGAAGGGAAGGGGGCAAAACGATAGGAGAACTACTTCTCGCAAAAATATGCGGCTGACTCAAAATGCATAGAAACGGTACCGATGATAAATGAAATGGGGGGAATGAGAGAGAGCGAGAGTGCGAGAGCGAGACACTGGCAGCTACACCCGGTAGATCCCAGCAGTTGCCATATGATTGCGACTGCGTCTCGCTTTGTGCATATTGATTGAATGCAATGCAACTGTCATACATACCAATGTCATAAACAAGCTGCAGAAATATCTGCATCGGCCTTTTCCACTGCGATTTCAAGCAGAAGCTGCCAGTCTCAGCCTCAGTTACCAGCAACAAGCCAAAAATTTGATGCAAAAATACCAAAACGAGACGATGTTAGTCAAGTGGAGTCAAGTCAAGTTGAGTTTAGATGAGATGCATTCAAAATTCTGTACTCAATACGCTAACGCATAATAGGATAAGAATTTTGTGCAGTTAAGTTTGTGTATCTAAATACTCGAATATAGAAAACGGTTACGCTAGCTATTGATTGATTAATTTTAATAAATTCTTTACAATACTCGTAATTGATAATGGGTTTAATAATGGTATATTAACAACTTTGAGTATATTAATATCTTGCTATTCAAGTTGGATAACTTTACGTTATATATAATTATATAAGAATTACCAAATGCCGCTTTTATTTAGTTATTTTAAACAATTTGCTGGCAAATATTTATGGAAGACAAATGAAACGACCTCGGAGTAAATTATAACGCGTCCTCTTTATTTGACCACTCGATCAAGACTGATCTGCAACTCTATTCTTATGAACTAGAGTAGGTACAATTTACGAAAGAGAGATAATGAAAGAATGAGAGAGCAACCAGCATAAAGAGCGCCATCGTAAGCATAACCGAGAGAGCGGATTGTGTGTGCATGTGTAGGCACTCGTCCTTCTACATATTTATAGAAGCTAGGAATTTGTTGAGCTGATTCCCATGTTGGGTGCCACAACAAATTTATTTTAAATCCAACTTAAAAGTCAATTATTATACATAATATATGTATGTAATAATGTAAATAAAGTAAATATTATTTATATGACTGGGCGTCCAATAATCAACCGTATTACTTATCAAATTAAACGTTAAAAGTGCAGTTTCCATATTTCAAAAGGGCATCAAACTGTCGACCTGAGTAGCGTTAAATTTCTTTGCTGCGCCCATTGCCTTCTGGCGGCGACATTGCCTTTTGCTTTTATGTATTTGGTACGATTGTGAAATATGCCATAGCAAAAATGCTCAGCGTACCGTTACGCGAATAGACAAGAAAGCGCAAAAACGCGAACAGCATACTCGCCTTGATAAGACTGTGACTGTGCAGATATATGTATGTATGCATGAGTGTGTGCATAGAGAGCTATATATGTTAGTATAGGTGCATATTTTGTATGCCAAACAATGCAGTTGCAGATGAACATGCAAACACACATTCATGTAAAGAGAGAGAGGGAGACAGAGATATAGAGGGGGAGGAAAAGAGAAAGACTATTTGCATATTCCGTGTTTTGCAGTTCAAGCGATTTTTGCCAAATTATTTGCAAACAGTTGAACTTTGACGTTGATTTTAGCATGTCATATGTGTAGTTCCTGTTGTTGTTGCTATGGCGGTAATTGCTGGTACTTGCAGGGCGAGAGGGAGGAGGGGCATGGCATTGCTGAATTGAGGTTGGGCCTGGCAAATATGTCAGCAGCTTATCGCTTTATTACGCTGACTTGACAGAGGAAGAGCTACGTAAGTAGTGGTGAACTTAATGAATATCTAGAACTGTGTACGAAGCATGTAACTTGCATAAATGAATGTCTAGCTCAACGGGTACCAACAGACCCCACCTCACCACCTCCCCTCTTCCACGCCCATGTAGTATGCCAGTTGAATGCACAGCAAAAGGCGACAAAAATCCTCAGTCTTATCCGCTTTTGTGCTGCTTGACAACGGTAGGAGCAGAGAGAGAGAGAGAGAAGACCAGACGTTGTCTGAGTAGTTTGTCAGATTAATATGTGAAAAGGACTGAAAGGATTCAGTGTGCCTGTCTGCAGCAATTTGAAGTGAGTGCTGCGACAACTGGCGTCAAAGGACATCCAACAGAATATTGACGAACAGCCACAAAGGCCAACAACAACAATGAAAATTGAAAGCAACAGAAGTGCAAAATTTATGAACTGCAATCTGACATAAGAAGAGTGTCAGCTGGAAGGCAGGGAAGGACAAAAGGAAGTCAGATAAAGCAGAATATAAGAATTTAATATGCTAGTTAATTAGTTCATCATATTACACCTTAACCTAACCCTCTTTACAAATTGCGTATACGCACTGCTTGCCAAAGACAGCTTCAAATCGTAGATCTAATCTTAAACGCAACTAATAATTATACTACTTATGTAGATAGTTTCCAGCAGCTGAGAATGGAATGGGAAACATCTGCTGCCTGTTTCTCACTGATTCTACAATCACGGCCAATTGAGAGGCACTGAATCGTGGCCAAAAAATAAGACCTACGTCACCTTTTTGGCTTACTTTTGGCCTTGCCACTTGGTTTGTCAGTTTCGGGATGACTTATGGCCAGCACTTTGGGTCTGGCTCTGCATCTTTTAAGTCACCTTAATCATGAGTAAAAACTTTTACCCTGACACAGATGCCCAGTTGTGGATGGGGATGGGGATCTGGATGTGAATGCGGATCCGAATCCGGATGTGGATGGCGGACTTTTGTTGTAGTTGCTCATACGGCAAGCGGCGCGAACCTTTTAGCTTTTGTTTTGTAATGAAAATTGACATGTCCTTCGCCGAATTGTTGCACTGACAGCCACAGCCACTGCCACTGTTGTTGTCGTTGTCCCTTTTCATCCTCCATCCGTCATCCTCCCCATCAGCATGTTCTTCTTCTTGTAATTTGCCTTTTGTTTGGATCGCTGCTTTGTCTCGCGTCGTTCATTTGCCCGCCCATAAAGGTAGGCGCCATTGTGACGAAGATGTATCGGCTTCTCTTCTTTTCTTCAGCAAGTCCTTCATGTCCTCCCCAGAACTTGTTCACAAATGTTGATGAATTAAAAATCAGCAAGTGGCGGAGGTGGAGAATACACCAAACACCACTCTGACAAAAAAAAAAACAACTTTTTTCCCTTGCCAAAAAAGCTGTAAAATATTCACTCTGTTATACATACATACATAGTTTTGGAGCGGGAAGTCCTTGGTTATGTTTACAGAAACGTATTCACCGGATTTGACATCTTTATTTGCAAATTTAAAAGGGAATGAAAAGGGAAATGATTTTGGGACAAATCTGTATGATCTTTCAAGGCAAATTCAACAGATAAACTTTCCAGGAACTGAGAGAAGTTTATTCTTTTAGAATTTCTAAGAAGAAACGCAGTAATAAGTATAAGCAATGCAATGACCAGTTAACTAAGATCTTAGACCTTCTTGTCAACTGTTGCAAATATTCAAGTTCTAACTTTATTAATATCACGTTACCAACAAGTGTACTTGTTCCCTTGCAATTTTTCTTGGGAGTTCTTTCCGTTCCAGCGCTATTCATTATCGTGTCTCCCCTCGTTTTAGTTTCTGCTTTTAGCACTCTATTAACTATTATCTTTGGATAAAGTAAAGTTGTCGCTGGACTCTGTTGGGGACAGTTTTCCTAATTGCTTGGGCATGTAATTAATTTAATTTACAAAACTTAAAACTGACTCTGTTGCCGTCGTTGCATAATTAAAACAAAGCAGCGCCAAGAAACTTTATTAAAGCAAAGTTAAAAGAAATGAAAGAATAAAATTAATATGCCAATTTTTGTAAGCTTGTTTTTCTCCAAGAATCTTTGCTTTTTTTGCTGTTGGTGAAAAGTTTTATTACACGCCTCAGTTAACATAGCCAAGCTATTGATTTCCCTATTAAGGTAGACGAGTGAATGCCAGGGCCAAAACAAAAAAAAGGCTCTTCTTTAATAAAAATTAATTGAAATGAAAATATTGAAAAGTTTCCAATGGGTGCAGTCTGCAAAGTTTGGGATCTAAACTTCTAACTTGATTTATTGCCAATATTTGCTAGCTAATGGAATTTATTGAACTTAGGCAGACTTAATAAGACTGAATAAAGTCACAGGTTAAGCCCCGATCAAAGAGGGAGTTCAAATGGAAGTCGTATTAGTTTTTAAGATAGAAACTTCTCGTCAATCTTTAGTCTACAAACTACTGATTTTAGTACTTAATGCAGTCAACACGATGTATACGTAATATTCATTTAAGCTGCTATAAACAAAATAAAATGAATGACCCTATTACAAAGTACAGAATAATACAGACCAAGTCCAATTTGACTCTCTGGCGACATTTTCAAGTCAACCAGAAGCGAATCATCAAAGAAACAAGCTGTTGACAAGGCTGGCAAGGGGTTCGTTTGCCACAGCCAGCACAATTCCCAACCAGATGGACTGGCATTCACATACAAACACACACACACACATACACACACAATCCGTATTGTTGAAACGCCCAACTGTTTAACAAAACTTCAGAGTGAACTTTTGCCAGCTACTCAAAGTCAACAGCTGCGGGGAGTCCCCGAGCCAACAAATCATCGAGAATAAAAAGTGAAAACAAGCCAAAAACTGTGCCAACAGCTGCACAGGAGTTGAATCCGGGCTGATGGCTGATGGGGTTTTGCATCCATGTCACTAAATTGTCAACAAAATGCAACAAATTGGCAAAAAACTTTTCGTATGACTAGCAAAATTAGAACCCCGCAAGCAAATAAATGGATACAATAACGAAAAACCCCCTTCAAAAAAATATAAACAGCAACAACAACAACAAAACAAATAAAACAAATACAAAACAAAACAAAGCACAAAAGGGCGAGCACCAAACATGAAAAAAGAAAATACCCAAAAACTGGCAGTTCAACAGAAATATGTAAGCGTTTGGGATTTTATGCAATGTGCAATAGACACAAAAAAGCAGATAACAATGCTAAAAATGAAGAGTATTTCACTTGAAGATACGCTGTAATTTTAAAGTTTTAACAGTCTCACAATTAGAAAAGTTGTTTGAGTTCATAAGTTAGCGGTTTTATAGATGAAAGTATAAGATTTATGGCAGAAAACCTATCGAAAAGCTGCATTGAATCAAGAGAAAACTTCATACCAAGTTTGATCATATATTTCTGAAATTTGTGTATATTAAATAGCTGAAAACTTAAATAACAAATACAGCTCTCAACTGTTTCCTTGAAGTCTTTGAGTTGTTATGGATCTAGATCAGTGTCAGGCAGCGTCGTATCCCCGGGGAATAGGCCAGTGGTCGGCACACGCCTTGCACTGCGTATTGGGAATTTCTGTGCTGTGGCGTCACTGCTACGACATGTTTCTGTTAAGTCACTGTCATGGCGGTGTTATGGCGCTGTAACGCTGAAATCTCACTGTTAAGGCGAAGCAAAATGAATCAGCTGCTGATCAGCCATTGTGATGCTACGCTGCGCAATTTAGACGAATTATACATTGTATACACAGAAAACTTAATGCTTGATAAAGTTTTCGAAAAAGTATTATTTTTTATACAAATTTAGACTAATATATAGCCGACTTGATGCGAATCAAATATATAAAGGGGATACCAATGGGTACGACATAGTAAAAAGATTTCACTAAGGCAAGAAAAGGTACATGCCCAGCAAATCTTTACCCCTTACCAAAAGTACTGCTGGAAGCATTACATGTCATGCGAGAAGTATTTACAAAATCTGACGTCTTCCATTCGCATTTATACAGGGCTAAAACACTGAAAGAATGATTGCTTTGGAAGCTGTTTGGCAGGGGTTCTGTTATTGCTCTGTTAACTCACATTTCCCTTTTCAACTCCCATTTCCGAAAACTACATTACAGACTACTGCTATTGGTAGGCATAAAGGCAGGTCATGCGGCGCTCGCTACTAGAATAACACATCCAGAAGGCATTGCTTTGCAACATACCTTACCTAAGGTATTATTGGATGCTTGAAGTCTGTTATCATTCTGTTAATTCGCACACTGAAACACAATGAAACATATGACTGTGTTGGTGCCGACCACTAATCTAGATGCAGTTATTTTGCATATTCCTAAGATCAAATAGAATTTTATAATAGTTTTTTCTTATTTATCATTATTTTAACACCTGTCTACCCTGTTGTAACACTTGTATTGGCTACAGGGTATAACAAATCCCCCTTTCAACTGCTGCCCAAGCTAGCAAACAAATTTAATACTGTTTTTTCCAGATTT
Organism: Drosophila histrio; assembly: GCA_958299025.2. Taxonomy (NCBI): domain Eukaryota; kingdom Metazoa; phylum Arthropoda; class Insecta; order Diptera; family Drosophilidae; genus Drosophila; species Drosophila histrio. The sequence goes on along the minus strand of OY729166.1, from coordinate 17,814,716 downwards.
TTTTCTTCTTCTCGTTGTTGTTGTTTATCTAATGCGACAAACGACAAGGTAAAAATGCAAACAAAATGCAAAACAAGCGTGGGCCAGTGTCAGCCCTCAGCTGCGGAGTACTCAAATATAGACGTATACCATATACTATATATATGTAAAAATATATGGTACACATAGTATATATATAGATGGGCCGCCGATTTGTTTGTTTATTGATTGGAAAAAGCGGCACAGCTGAAAAAGGATTTCTGGCACAGCATAAGAGGACATAAAGACAACAGCAGAGGGCTCGACTGCGAATTGTAGCCACAAAAAAACAAAAAAAATACACAAAGTAATGCACTAGCTGAATTTAAAACTGGAAAATGGAAAATTGTTTATACTACTACTATGATCGATATAACCATTTATATTGCACGCTTGTTGAGCAGCAACGAACGAAAAGCAGAGTGTTGTTTCTGATCGAGTTGTTGTTGTTGCTGTTGTGCACTTAAAAACAAAATGCCAAACACATGCCGCACAAATCAAATGCATTTTGCCAGCAAATATCTATGCAAAATATCGACTAGGTAGAAATATTGCAAACACGCCATCCGAGCGAGGGTAAATAGTAGAAAAAGTTGAATAAATGATGGAATGCCATCGAGTAGATACTAAATAGATTAAATGCAAACATTGATTGCACTCTTCTTCTTTTTAATTGACTAAATTGATTTAATTATGATTTCATTTATTCAAAGCAAGTGCCTGTAGCTGTTCTTCTAACAATTCTGAGCTTATATCAAATAGAAATGGAATATCTATTATTTTATGCATTTAATCGGGTTTAATTTGCTCACTTTTTAGTTGCGTAAATTATTGTTATTATGAAGGCAGTTGCAATTAAAACGATTTATATTTATGCAAAAGATTAAATGAATTTCAATTAATACATATTAAATAATTTAATTATATTGCAACTTTTAGCTTTACCGATGTTCCATCGCTAATCTGTTAGCATTAACATTATGCCATCTGCCCATATCTAATTATCTGCATCGGTTAATTTGCACATATTAGCTATCTCACTTTAGCTCATTAGAATAAGTATAGACATATAGAATGGTCTCGCTTTGGCGGGAATCGAGGGAACTAGCGGCTCGTTGAGTCGAGTCGAGTCAGTTGCGATCGAACGAGAGAATAAAGCAGACGTTGTTGAAGAAATCTAAGTGATTCAAACCTTAAATATAAAACAATACCAGGCATCTCTTTAAACACACCTCGCCGCTTGCATCAAGCAGCATAAAAAGCATTGCAGCTGCACTTAAAATATTACCACTGTAGGCGTTGCTATTTATTAAAATTCTACAGAACTAAGAAAATGCAGGGGAAAATGTGAAAAAGAAAAGCCGGAGGATGCAACATTTTAGCTAGATATTTGTTGGGCAAAAACTGTCACAGCTTGAATTTAAATAAATAATATAAATGACAAATACGTCAGCAAAATTATTGGTCTACACACTTTATAACAAACACACACACACTGCAAGTTTTTGTCAATTATTGGGAATTGTAGAGCTTTTGGCCAAAAACTAATGTAAATAATTGCTATTGAGCTGGCCACACAGTTACAGCCACGCCCACCGCACTTTGTGGCCAAAAACAATTGATGATGCAAATGCAATAAAGGCTGCAGCTGCAAAACGATACGAAAATGCCCATTGTAATTAAAATGATGACCAGATCAATTTCCAACAGAAAAAAAAAGAAAAAAGCGAAACGAGCGAAAGAGCGGAATCCAAGCCCATCGAAATATATTTCATTGCAAATGCCAGCAAACTGCTGACCAAATCAATTTCCCATTGCCCAAACCGAAATCCCGAAATGTAAAATGCAAAATGCAAAATTTTCAAACAAAATACTCGCGTAGTGCAATAGTTTAGCCAACAATCTGTCGGCCCCAATGGGAGTTGAGGATATTTGAGGATGAGGTGGGAAATTTGTTGCCGTTGCTTACGTGGCCGTTAAATTGCATGCGGAAAGGCAGCAACAACAACAACCTGACAGACGAATTGCAGGCGGAAAAGCCCTGGCTGGCATATTGCTGGATCTGCTGATATATATAGATATACATATTTATATACACTTTATACACATCTGTGTGTACACGTAGTTGAATGTATGCCAGGTGGTTAGCAGTCAGCACATTGTACTGCAAATTGTGGCAAGCATTGATGGCATATTAGGTGCCACATTCAAATGGCAACAGCTAGTACGTACTACTACGTGCCACCGTATGTGGCAAGCGTATGAACAAAGTTTAGCTTTAATGTCAATTGAATGTTGTTGAAAGTGCAGAAAGTGCAACAAGTTGTGCAACTATTTCGAACATGATTTAACATTTAGAGCGAATAGTACTATATTAATTTGATTTATAATTGAATAGCTGGAAAGTTAATTGAAGCAATTGCAAACGGGAAATTGTAGAGCTCTCATTCAAGTCTATATTTTAGCTAGACAACTATTTGATTGAATTGTTCATATTACCTAAAAGGAATATGTTTTAAATTCCACAATATATACCAATTTAAATTATCATTGTGACATTTATCACCGTTGTGCCAAAACAATCGATTGCTACATAGTAATCGATAGTCATTTAATGATTTAACTGCTTCCTTAAACTGCTTAACTTTAGTAATCGATAGTCATTTAATCATTTAACTGCTTCCTTAAACTGCTTAGCCTTATGAATATCAAAAATAGCTTTAATTGAAGGCAACAATATTAGCTAAATTTCTCTCGAATTGAAGACATGTTAAACAATACAGTATCCTTTGGCCGCATCCTTCAATTAATACACTCTACTAATTCCATTTTGATTATAATCGAAGTTCAATTGTATTATTGCAAATATATCAAAGTCATTGTACTTATTACTAAAGGCAATTTCAGCACAATGCGAAAACAAAGGCGGTTGATGCCTGACAGGCATTAGATTATTCATTTTTAGCCTAATAAGCAAATGGCATAGACTACAAAATAACAGTAACAATAATAACAATAATAATAGTAAAGATAATAATGGTGTCACATAATAAACTATTTAGCCGTGCAAATGTCAAATGCAAAATGCAAACAAATTCCAATTTGCAATTGTTCCACGGAGCGTGCTATTGTTGCTCGTCATGACAACACAAATATTGCACGCACGGGAATTGTTCAACAACACGCCGAGTCCTGTATACTCTTACTTTACTCGGGGAATAGCAATAAACACGATTGCAATCTAATAAAGGCAAACGTAATTAAAACTATTCTTGTTTCGATAAAACAAACAACAAATAAATAAAAACATGTAACTGAATGTATAACAATAAGCAAATAAATTATATTTAACAACATTTAAAAGAGAGATAGTATTATAATAGATATAGACAGTGAGAGGGAGAAAGAGAGAACTTCCATTCTATGATTGATAATCAAATAGTTATTTTAGAACTGAATTTGATTTCGATTATATGTATAAATAGTAAAAATAAATATCTAACAGTTTAATTCCAAATGTTTCATATTTATTATACCAAAATGGCAAAAAGAAATCAGATTAAATAAATAAATTAAATTCGAATATTAATAATACATTTTTTTTAGAATTATTTGCACCTTTTAAGCTTCAATTCATTTGACTAAAACGAGCACTGATAATGCTTCAATGTTAACACAGACATACCGTGTGTTTCATGTGTTTGCTTTCAATATTATTGCATTTTTTCCTAAATTAAAATACCTCACAGTTTAGATTTAACAATGGCAATGGCAACGACAACAATGACAACAAACTACTGCATATTGACAAATTCATATATAAAATGTGCAAAATTGTGATATTGCCAGGGCAAATGTTGAAGAAGAGCGAGAGAATTGATTTAACCAGCTGTAGAAATAAGACTCGTATCGTATATATTTAAAGCACACTTGATACCATTGCTTTTGCACATACTACTGCTATATTGGCATGAAGTGCCTTCTCGATTGGCAGTAGAGGAGTTAGTACGATAGTATGTGAAATGTAGGAGATGCCGCTTGTTGCCGAAGCCCAAGTTGAATGTTGACAATCGATGCGTGGCTTTTGTTTGAAAATCTAAGCAAATGTGTGTACTACGACGACGAATAGTGTGTGTGTGAGTGAGTGTGTTTATCTGTGTGTGTGTTGCAACACAAGAAACACGCAAGTTGAATGGGCAATCCAAGCGAAGCACTCAGCTGCCTGGCAGCTTCAAATGATAAATATGCAATCGGGCCAAAGGTGCACAATTTTTATATGCATTTCTCAGTTTCCCTGCTGGCGTTTTGCAGCTAGCCACGCCCCCAGCCCCTGTGCAACTGCCTGTGTCGCCCTCAATAGTTTTTCTAGTACACAGCAAAAGAAGTTTTAATTTCCTTATGCTCGGAATATAAATGTTATAATAAGACTATGTGCTAATCAAATGACAATGAATCTAAATCGAAATTGCCAAATAAGCCTAAAATATTTTATTTAAGCATTCAAAATACTTGCTAAGAACGTATGTTAAACCCTATTGGATTAAGTATTTCTTGCTTAGTTTAAGAAAATCCCAGCTCATCGCACTTTTCACATCGTTTAACATGGTTTTTATTCCCATCTTTTCTTTCTGTGTAGCAATTTTTATGCAAAAACAATTTATTACACTTTTGCCCGAGATCCGGATGCGGATGTGGATGCGGATCCGTAAGCATAAAAGTATTGTTGCAACGGCATAACGGTATAACGGCTGCTAGCAGTTATCGCCTTATGCATATCACTATTGCCTCCTAGTTCCAACTACTAGTTCCTCGCTCCTATGGCAACCTGCAGCATTCTCTGTTGCCTCCTTGCCGCATCCTTGCTGGCCAACGATGGCGATGAAGATGTGTGTGCGATTGCGTGTGATATGCTTAAATTATTGCATTTCCTTCGCCTCATCCACCACCTCCACCTCCTCCTTCTCCTCCTCGCATGCATGCATGCCTTTATCATCAAAGATTGATGGCATTGCCAAAGTGTTCCCTTCTCCAATATCGTAGTGTTCCTCCAGTTATGATTAAGGAGACGTTCCCAAGGCATCTCAAAGTATCTGAGAGACAGTGGCAATTTTATGATTTCTTGATTTCTATAAGTAAGCAAATATATTTATTCTATTTCAATAGAATCAAACCAAAAGGTCTGAACTCACAAATTCCTTTATAATGGAAACAATTTCAATAAGTTATTCTCTTACAAAGGAATTCATTCAACAGTTAAGCAATTTGCTCAGATGAATGCCCTACTTAAATTAATTGAATTATTACAGTGGTCACTTTATTGCCTATCTAAGATGTCATTCCTCTAAGTATCTACTTTCGAATTAGAAAGTCAGGAAGCCAGAAGTAAATATGTAAATGTCTGTCATTATATAATAAAGTATATTCTTTGGGAATTTAAATTCGTTTTTACATGCTTTTTTAGTTCGAAACGAATGCGTTTTTTCTATTTAGAAGTTTTAGTTACATTTCTTATTAGAAAAGCTATAGTTAAAATAATTAGTCTGTTTACGAGAACTAACACTATGTTCTTTTGTATCTTCAGATATTTTCTGAATATAAATACATTTAAAAAGATGATTATTCATTGAATAGATTAAATAAAATATTTAGAAACAAGTTAGCTATAAGTAAGCTATATTAAATACTTGCTGAATCTGAAGATAGTACTTCAAATTGTGTTGTTTATTTTCTAGAATTTATTAAACACTTTTCCTTTTGCTTTTAACAGCTACTATTACTATTCCTTGTTCCACACAAGCCACATTTACAATTTCAATATTTTAAATTGTTGCTGTAGTCGTTAAATAAGTGTAAAACACAAGTTTATACTTAGAAAATCTCGTTCTTAGCCAGGCTAATGTTTACGATGGTCCTTGATTTGAATACGCAATTCAAAATGTTGTTCTTTTGTTGGCAAACCGAAATCCTTGAATCCCTCGACTTCATTCGACTGTTGACTGTTTGGCCAAGCATTGCACGCCGCCTCATCGGCCAACTGAGTTAACCAGGCGTATTCTAAGCTGCTCTTTCCTAGCTCTTACACTCTCCATTGCTGCCTGCACTTCTTTCAGCCATGTTCAATACGAGTCTGTAACGGCCTTTCTTTTTAGAGCTCAAGTCTAAAACAAAAACTTTGTTGCCGTCGTTTTAAGATGCGCCTTTGGGGGTCGAACTTGTAGGCTTTGCACGCAGTTGTAAGCGACGCCTGCATGCGGACAAGGACAGCAGGACATGCACACATGTAACCTAGGACGCAAATACATATATGTAGATACATATATGTATATATACTTATATGTGTACACTTGGCATTAACATAATTCATATTTTGTTGTATTTGCATAATAATAAAGCTGCTGATGCTGGCACATCAACGACAACGCAACGGCAAAGGAGACGATGGTCTTATAGCTGCTGTTGGATGAGCTGCGGGACGGACGAACATCGCTGCTGTTGACAAATGGAACACATTTGGCTACACCCAAAACAGCGCAAACAAACCGAGCTGAGATTTATATAAGAAAGAGCGGACATCCAACAACCAGAATGAGGATGAGCATAAAGAAAAGATGGTGGGCATGAGGGGGGGACGCCCGCATAAATGCATGAATACTTATGGGGATGCCAGACAGCGTCAGTGCATGCTAAACTGTATGCCATGTGGGCGTATGTTGTCCTGTTAGTTTTCGGTATCAAAACTGTGGGAAGCGGCATTGTCATGTTTTTACGTTGTATTGCACTGACATCTGGGCAACATAATTCGTTGACACAGACAACAGTTATGTATACATTATGTATGTATACATATATATGTAAGTACGTACACACATATATCTTGTTTTGCGAATCCCAACAGATTTCGCTGCTGCTTTTCTCTTTCTCTTTTGGTTTCGTTTTCGTTTTGTATATGTCAAATGTGCATTAGGTTTATTTTATAAATAACAACTGAAAAAAAAAATGAACTCACTCCAGTTTTGTGTACTTTATGGAAGTATTTACACACAACTAGTGACATTTTAAAAGCAATGTGCTACGATTTGGCCCCTTGGGTACTATCAATTTTCCCGGGGACCAAATTCACCTCCAGATTCCATTCAACAACGAAAAAAAAAATTAATCACTGAAAAGTTCGGAGCACTCAGCTGACAATTTGCACGTGCCCGCGTGCTCTCAACGCAAAGATGCCCAGGTGGACGGTGTGCTCGGTGAGGCGTTAAAATGCCATCATTAAAAATCAATGTTTAAAGATTTATGAGCTTAACAAAGTGTTAATTACACGACACGGGCCAGACAACAAAATGTAGTCAAGCGAAGCGACAGACGACCCCAAAGATAAGAGAATTGAAAACCCAGCAAGTTGAATAACAAAATTTAACAAAAGCCAAGCTAAAAAAAAATGAAAGAAACAAGTCCCAATAAAGGTGGAAGAGTTACTTTGAAGACCCGCAAAGTTAAGCAAAACCAAATTACAAAAGTTGATGTACATATTTATGAATGTACAGTGTGTGTGTGGCAGCTGTATATGCTTTTACTTAATTGACTTTTAGGCTGGAAAGCATAACCTAAATTAATATATAATTACTAGAACGAGATTTTAATAGCAATTAGCTACGCATGAAATTTTCTTTTTGCATTAAACGCAAAACGCATGCCAGTTAATAATTAAACAAATGGCATGTGAGTACAATAATTATGCTCTCCATTAAACTTTTTCAACTTTACTTATTTAATTTGGTTCTTTTGTTTTGTTTACGCATTTGACATTTGCTTAACAATTACAACATTTAAAATGCAATTAAATTGCGCTTTCAATTAAAATGGCTGCCGATAATTGGCAAGCTATCAATGAGTAATGATGCGATATTAGCCAACACTGCAAATCAATTTTAAACTGCGATAGTTCAAAATGGCTGCCATACGTTTGCTTCATCGGCTAACTGAATAATCGATACTCGATAGCAAGCGATCTCTGCGTGTGTAACATTGCGCTGTAATTCGGCACTACAAATTTAAATTTCAGTTTATCCGTTAGAGCTTGTAGTCTTAGCGCTAATAGTCGCAGCTTAAGAGCCTCTGGTGCTACATAAATTCGTAAATAAATGAAGACAAGGACAAAAACGAAGGTTGCTGAAGGTTGTTGATTATAAATTAAAGAAGAATAGCGTAGGCCGCCACAGACCGAACCCTCGAAATTTAATCAGACCAGAACAAAAGGCGAGAACAACAAAAAAAAAAGAAAAACAACAACATAATATAACGAAATGCAAAAACAGAGAGAATCAAGGCGTTACAAAAAGTAGCAGAGCAATGCCTTTCATTTTGACCAAACGAACACAAGACGCAGCAAGTAGAATAACCCAAACAACTTTCGTTGACGACGTTTTCATAATTCTGGCAAAGGCAAAAGATATGAACGCAACGCAAAACAAAGTGAAGTGAAAGAGGAAAACCCAACACGTTAAAATAGCAAAAATCAACAACCGAAAAACGTAAAAGATGCCAGGCAGCAGTTTTTCCCTTAGCATAAGCTGTTGTTGTGGGTGCGGGTCTGGGTGTGAGTGTGGGTTCAAGAGCAAGAGGGGCAGGGGAATGGGAATGAATGAGGGGACGACACCGACAACGATGACGATGACACACGTGAGGTTTCGCAGCAACAAAAATACAATATAGTACGTATTTATATACATTCCATATGCATATATAGTATAGCTGTGTGAGCGTCTGTGTGTGTGCGTGTGAAGGACGAACCACACAAACGCACGCAAGAGCCTTAAATATGCTTGAACTACTAAAGAAGCCATAAAGCAACCCAATGGGCCAACGACTACAACAATCGTTTACCTACGGAAAGGCGTTGAAAATTTCTTTGCACACACTCGCATTCCCTTGAATACAAATATTCAAAGTTACTTTTTGGCCAAGTCCAAATCCTGGCAAGTCTCTTAACAGCCTCGTGTTCGATTGAAACACCAACTTGTTGTCCACAAACGTGTTCAAGTTGCAGGGGAAATTTTCGTAGTTAACAGGCAAATTAAAATGTTAACGATAAAGGAGGGATGATAGTATTGGTTGGTCTAACGGTTTTTTCTATAAAAGTACAACAATTGACTTATATATTTGTTTTATTTTTGATTATATTTGGTAAAAATCATTTTAATTTAACGTGTAGGAAGAATTTCAATTAACAATCATTCATCTTAAACCAATTATTTTATTTTCTAATTCTCCATTTCCATTTCAACGATTTTACTCATAGAATAGATTCATATATCGAGAAACTTTCCTAATAATAACATGGCTAAATAATATTTAAGAGACCAATCGAATATGGCAAACTTCTATCAATATTTATGTCGAAAATTCTCCCATTAACGTATACAGATTTAATGCTCCACAGTATTTCCTTATTTTTTTTAGAAAAAACCTTACAATAACTTATGAAATCATAAACTTACTTAATTATATTTATACTATATTATTTATTATTTATATTAACATGTGCACATTTATATTAAAAATATTCTTAAGTTCTTAAAAACTTGTTGAAAATCAGCTTCGCATTTAAAAATTCAAGCTTACGTGAAGAACTTGGATATTACTTGGTTGAAAATAAGGGTGAGTCCTTATTAAAGGAACTTTTTTGAAATAGTGGTTAAGGGGGAATGTTCAATGGGAAATTTGCAATAAGCGATTGGCTTGGAAAATTTGTTATACGTACAAATTTAAGAGTCATTTAATTTGGACATTTTACTTAAACGAAATGGTAATTTTCGAAATTAAAAAAAAAACCCAACGAGTATTTATCCTGTATTGGGAAAAGTTTAAAAGTTGGTATAGTACAAAGTACTTAAGTCTTATAAAAAGGCGAAATATTTAATACGAAGGGATTTTGTTGGGAATATACAAGAGGATTTAGTTGTGACACTCTTATCCGAGGAATGAAAAGTACTTTAGTTTTATACATAGGTAAATGATTTAATATAAAGGGTTATGTGATACATATGTGAAAAGGAGAAAAACAAAGTAGTTGAGACTTAAATAAAGGTTAAGTATTTATTATAAAGCGATTTTGTTACGAATATCCAAAAGGATTTAGCAGTGACACTTTTATCCGTTTATTTCAATGTTGGGAAATATGTAAAAGTAGGTAAATCAATTATTTTGGAACTTAAACAAAGTATGTAATATCAGGGGGTACTGTGTGATAATGTCCAAAAGGATTTAGTTGAGTCACTTTTATCCTTGGTATACAAAGTACGTTAAAGTTATAAATAGTTAAACAATTTAAAACAAAGGAATATCGGTAAATATGTAAAAAGGAGATATACAAAGTAATTGAGACTTAAACAAAGGTGAAGTATTTGTTATAAATGAATTTTGGTAAGAATATTCAAAGGGATTTGGTAGTGTCACTTTTATCCAAGGTATACAAAGATTTAAACAATATTAAATATAAAGGAAAATTGAGACTTAAACAAAGGTGAATTATTTCTTATAAAGGAATTTTGGTAAGAATATTCAAAGGGATTTAGTAGTGTCACTTTTATCCTAGGTATACAAAGACTTAAAAAATATTTAATATAAAGGAAAATTGGCAATAATATGATGGGAAATATAGTATGAAAGCAGGTAAACAAAGTAACTGGGAATTCAACAAAGCTAAAATATGTAATACAAGGGGATTTCGATAAGAACACGCAAAAGTATTTGGTTCTGAACCCTTTTTATTATCTTATTAGTTGGTTGAATATACGGATTTTATGACCGTGCAGCTGTTCCACTATCTGGCAGGTAAAAGTAAAACCTACAGGTACTGCCGATGTTGATCTCTTTCTATATAAATTGTCTATCACAAGTCAACTGATTATCAGTCAATATTTAAACTTGCCACTTGCAACATGTCACGCCACAGATATTCACGCTTTATTTTTGAAACTAGTGAAAATGTGAGAGTCTTTCGCCATCAGCCCTTTATCAACGATGTGAGCGTGGACTGTCAGAGTTGTCAGAGTCGTGTTGGGGCAGATGAACCATACAAGCATCATTGGCTGTCTGGCGAGGATGGCCAGCATATCAAGTTAAGTCTGGAGGAGAAGCTGCTGCTCAAGCGGATCGAAAGGGAGAGAATTGAGACATTTATGCTGTGCGACGAGAGCGCCGTGGGACGTACTAGGGAATTTCTGCTGGAGGCCGGAATGGAAGCAGTGCCGCAGCTATTGCGTTTTCTGAACTATGAGGCCAGCGAACTGGTGGTAACCTTTGGCTTCTATGTGAACGTGACCAAGAAGCACCTGTATTACGAGACATTCCCAATAAAAATAAGACATTTTCTAGATATTGAGGAAACTGTTGACATGGTCTTCACCCGTATAGTGGAGAAGATTAGCAGCTACGTGCTGTCGATACTAAGAGTTCCAATGGAGGCATGCACCATCAAACGGTTAAAACTGACTGTGCAACGACAATGGAATGGTCAGATGCAGCTTCCCCTACAGTATCGCGTAAAAGGAGATGCCCGTGGCAAGGGCACAAAGAATACGAAACCTATAGATCTTCCTCTGCTCACCGAGAGCTATCTAAACTATCATAGTCGACGCTTTGGACACTTTCCCGCCTCGTTGCAGGTGAATCTCTATTGCTTTCGTGTCTGCCCCCGCACCAGAGAGCTCTATGCAGTGCCGTATCTACTCAGAAGCGAGGATGTCAACAATACGCCCACATTTCTTATTCAAACCGACGTTACTGGCGAATTTCGTGGCATGCACGAAATACGCAACATACGTCGATTTCTTCGTGCTGATTCCAACGATGATGTGATCGAGTGTCGAGAGTGTAAGGGTCATTTTACCGGCCGTTTACACTTCGAATTGCATAAGCAAATTGATTGTGAGCGTGGCATTCTTGTTACGACATTGCGTATGAACGTTAACGGACAGTCGCCTGAACTATACGAAAATTGTTTCTCACTGCCAAAAGAATTCTTCAAATTCGCTTGGTTTGGTATTGGGCCTAACTAACCATATTAAGAACAACATATGTATGAATAAGTTTAACTTATAATTGTGATAGAAATATTTTAAAACAAATAAATTGTTTCAAAACATGAATTAATATGTGAATTTGTAGCTTATCGATAAATAATAATTATTGAATGTTGAGAATGATAAAACAATAATCGCCAGCCCTGGCCGTGCAGATATTTGTTCAACGTTTTTGGTAAATGACAATAGATCTTAAAGAAGAACGCGCTTAAGGACTTTGATTTTTAAAAGTACATTTTCATAAATTGTGCAAATCTGTGATTCTTTGCATATCAAAATTTTAAACCGTTTGTCAGCATTTCAAATAATTTTTACAACACATTAATTTTGGCGCTTCATTGAATAACTATAAATAAATATCGTCTTCAGTTAGTATCGATATACTGTAACTAATTCATCAATAGCTTATATCGATATATATTGCAGTAGACATCGATATATGTTCAGAGTTCACTCCGATACATTTTAACTCTTGCAAGACGACAATGTGAACATATTGATAAATAAAAAAACCAACTACGACATGGATGAAGTTTGCCGATTTTGCACGATGAGCTGCACCACACTTGAGAATATATTCGCCGACCGTGAAACGGACAATGAGACACTCCTGATTGATATGCTGGAAAGTTGTACCAACTGCGAGGTTATTGAATCTGATTCGCTGCCTCAAAACATTTGTGGACCCTGCAGATCAGCTGTTAAGAATGCGTTCGAGTTCAAGCTGAGATGCGAGCAAAGTCAGGCATACTTTAGGGATATCTTGGGCGAATGTGAACAGAAGCCCCACATCGAGGATCTCACCACGGGCGATTGGTGCCTTACAGAAAGTGATTTAGAAAACGTCCACTTAACATCGGGGAAGAATGACACTGTGGATGAAGATAGTTCTGAGGACAGTAAAGGAAACTCAGCAGCAGAAGAACAAACATATGAGTCTATATATGATGATTACTCTGAGGAGAGTGAAGACAACTCGTCAAGTGAAGAAAGCGATGTATCAATGTCTAGTCAACTGTCAAGCATAAGTAAGATCCTCAAAAGGAGTTTTGAGGAGGCCGAGCAGAACAAACCGCATCTCTGCGAGAATTGTGGCAAGCGGTTCTCCTATAAATCAGCACTAATCAAGCACTTGGTTGCCCATTCCGACGAACGTCCCTTTAACTGTCCCCACTGTTCACTACGATTTAAAACGATTAAAACACGCAAGGTACATCTACGCATTCATACTGGAGAGCGTCCATATAAATGCAAATTTTGTTCAGCTAATTTCAAGACGAATGGTGATTTGAAGATTCACGTCAGGCATCACACTGGCGAACGTCCGTATCAATGTCGATATTGCCCCAAGTCCTTTATTTATCACAGCGTTCTTAAAAACCACATTGAGATGCATAAAGATGAGCGGGAACACAAGTGTCCACACTGCCCAAAGCAATTCAATAATAAGAGTAATCTTGATGGACACATTCGTATTCATACTGGAGAGCGACCATACAAATGTCCCGACTGCCCTTTGACGTTTAGGCGAAACGGAGACCTTAAAAAGCACATACACGTTAAACCTGGGGAGGAGCCACCTCAATTTAAGTGTTCCGACTGCCCGAAAACCTTTGCCAAAGACTTCCTTCTCAAGCAACATTTTAAACGCGTTCATCTCGGCTCTAAGCCTTATGCCTGTCCCTCTTGCAACAAAAGCTTTGGAGATACAACAGCTTTAAGGAAGCACATACCAGTGCATTCAGATGAACGCCCTTACAAATGTGAGCACTGCCCAAAAGCGTTTAAAACCGCACAAGTGCTGAAAACGCACATGGTAATTCACTCTGACGAACGCCCCTTCAAATGTGAGTACTGCACAAAGGCTTTTAAATTTGACATCCGATTGAAAAGCCACATCAAATCATTTCACAAACAGGAGAACGTTGATTCAAGTGCGTAAATTATCAGAGGATTTATCCATCTATGATTAAAACGACAGCTCGCTGTTTCTTTTGCCTCATCTCATTATCATGTTATATATTGCATCTAGTTGAATTAGAAATTTGTTGAATAAAATAATGAAGTTATATTAAAATCTCTATTTTATTTATTAAACAATGGGCACAGGCTATAATAATAAAAAACAAAGGAAGAAACGTTTCCCTCTGTACGTCGAAGAATTTATACCTTTGGCCTGTATTAAATTTTCAATCGATTATTCCAATGGCCGCTCTATGATATAGTGAACCGATTTAGACCAAATTTGAAAAGAATTTATAACCGGTCAGACTGGATATCTTATGTTATATATGATTGGATGAGATATGTCGAATTGTGGCGCTGTTTTTCAAAATATCAATAAATATTGGCTTTAATGAGTATCGATATCCTTCCACTGAGTATATCGGTACATCGGATCATCTATAAATAAGTCATCGTCAATAGATCTTATCGATATATTGTAGCTTACATCGATAAATGTTTAGAGTTCCCTCCGATACATATTAGTTTTTGTGGTCGATAATGTAAACACATGATAGGTTGCGTTTACCTCTAAATATATAAATATATAAAGTACGAGATGGATAAAGTTTGCCGGTTTTGCACGAAGCACTGCACAACACTTGAGAATATATTTGCCGAACGTGAAACGTACAATGAGACACTCCTTATTGATATGCTGGAATGTTGCACGAACTGTAAAGTCAGTGCATCCGACTCGTTGCCCCAAAACATATGTGGACCCTGCATATCAGCTGCTAATAATGCCTTTGAATTCAAGTTTCGAAGCGAGCTAAGCCAAACATATTTTAAGGAACTCCTGAGCGGAGGTGAACAGCCCGAAATCAATGAAGTTTGCCGATTCTGCACGATAAGCTGCCCCACACTTAAGAATATATTCGCCGAGGGAGATCGGACGGGTGACGAGACACTTCTCATTGTGATGCTAGAATATTGTATCAATTGCGAAGTCAGTCCATCCGATTTATTGCCGCAAAACATTTGTGGACCCTGCATATCAGCTGCTAAGAATGCATTTGATTTCAAGCTCAGATGCGAACAAAGTCAGCAATATTTTAGGGAACTCCTAAGCGAATGTGAAAAGAAGCCCGACATCGAGGAACTCACCACGGGCGAATGGTGCCTTACCGAAAGTGCTATAGGCGAAGTCCATTTAAAACCAGCGCAGGACGGCACTGTGGATGGCAGTGAAGGAAACTCAACAATAGATGAACAATATGAGTCTATGGATGAAGATTACTCGGAGGACAGCGCAGGAAACTCTTCAAATGAATCAAATCCTAGTCGAGGGTCGAGCAAAACTAAGGTTCTTAGAAAAAATAATGAGAACAAACCGCATATCTGCGAGAATTGTGGCAAGAGATTCTCCTTTAAATGGGAACTTATCAATCACATGGTTGCCCATTCCGACGAACGTCCCTTCAACTGTCCGCACTGTTCACTACGCTTTAAAACGATTAAAGCACGCAAGATACATCTACGCATTCATACTGGAGAGCGTCCACATAAATGCAAATTTTGTTCAGCTAAATTCAAAAGAAGTGCTGACTTGAAAAAACACGTACTCGATCACACTGGCGAACGTCCGTATGTATGTCCACAGTGCGCCAAGTCTTTTAAATGTACCAGTACACTGAACAGACATATTCGTAGTCATGAAGATGGACGTGAGCACAAGTGTCCACATTGCCCGAAGAACTTTAAAGCTAAGAGGTATCTTGATCGACACATTGTCACTCATACCACGGAGCCTCCAAGCAAGTGTTCCTCTTGCAATAAAAGTTTTGCGACAATGAAAGGTTTGAAACAGCACATGCAACTCCATTCTCTTGAGACTCCTTACAAATGTGAGCACTGTGCAAAGGCTTTAAAAAGTAAAACTCAGCTGACCAGGCATTTAAAGATGCATTCCAACGAACGCCCCTTCAAATGCACCCAGTGCCCGGGTGCTTTTAAATCCTCGTATGTGTTAAAAAACCACTTAATGGTTCATTCTAAGGAACGTCCCTACAAGTGTGAGCACTGTCCAAAGTATTTTAAATGTGATTTTCATGTAAAACGTCACATAAAACAGACTCACATACAGTAGAACGTTCATTGAAGTGCTCGAAAATTGTGGAATAAAATAATGACATTGAAAAAAGACAAATTAATTGAATTATATTTTATATTATTTGTTTATTTTATATCTTATAATTGATTTATTTTATTGAAATAACTTCAATTACGAGTAAGGATCTGTTACTCTTGCAATATGCTATTGAGGGCTTAGCATATTGACCGAGTTGACTGCTGGAAAGGGGAAAGGAATTAATAAGCATTTATGGAATTTCTTGTTATTGTTTAACAAACGAAGATCATCTGATATTTTCCTGTATGAAAAATATAAACATCTATTTCAGTCTGTAAAAATTACTGTAATGGAATAATAATTGAGTCTACGCGCTATTCTATTATTTACCGATAAGTATCGTTATCAGATAATATTCTTCAATATTTTATATCGATATCTAATGTAGTTGCCATCGATATATGCTCACAGCACATTCCGATACTTTTCAACTATTGGCAGTCAGTCATGTAAAACATGTTAAGTCGCGTCTATCATTAATTAAAAACAAAATACAACATGGATGAAGTTTGTCGTTTTTGTGCGATGAACTGCACAACACTTGAGAGTATATTTGCCGAGCGACGGATGGAAAATGAAACTCGTCTGATTGATATGCTGCAATCTTGTACCAACTGTGAAATTAGTGCATCCGATTCATTGCCTCAAAATATATGTGGACCATGCATATCAGCTGCTAATAATGCATTTAAATTCAGACTTAGATGCGAAGAAAGTCAACAATATTTTCGGGAACTCCTGAGCCATTGTGAACTGAAGCCGGACTTCGAGGAAATCACCACAGGCGAATGGTGCCTCATAGAAAGTGCTTTAGGCGAAGTCCACTTAAGAACAGAGCAGGATGGCACTGTGGATGAAGATAACGTTGATTATAGTGAAGGAAACTCAACAGTAGAAGAAATCTATTCGTCTATGGATGAAGAAGAGACCGGTGGCAACACACCGTATTACTGCGCAAATTGTACAAAGAGATTCTCCAGTAAATCGGCGCTAATCAGTCACTCGCTTGTCCATACCGACGCACGTCCCTTTGAATGTCCTCGCTGCTCACTAAGTTTTAAAAGGAAAGAAGCTCTCAAGGTGCATATGTGCATTCACACAGGAGAGCGACCATACAAATGTCCCTACTGCCCAATGGCTTTTAAACTCCAGGGAAATCTTAAAGAACACAAGAACACGCACACTGAAAGGAAGCCACATCAATGTCCCCAGTGCTTAAAAAGACTTACTAGACTTAGCGATTTGAAGAGACACCAAAAACTACACTCCAGGAAATTGGAATGCCCGAAAGCTAAAACTTATGACTGTCCCTCCTGCAACAAAAGTTTTCGGTTGAAGGGATCTTTAAAAATGCACATGCGAAAACATTCTCTTAAAACTCCTTACAAATGTGAGCACTGCCAGAAGGCTTTTAAAAGAAGTGCTACTTTAAAAAGGCATATATTGCTTCATACTCAAAAAGGCCGCTACAAATGTGACGTCTGCTCGAAGGCTTTCTTATTTCCTGGCGATTTTAAAAGGCACACGGTGATTCATTCTGATGAACGCCCCTACAAATGTGATCAGTGTCCGAAGGCATTTAAAACTAGTGAATGTTTAAAAAGGCACTCAATTAACCATTTTGACGAACGCCCGTTCAAGTGTGAACAGTGTCCGCTTTCGTTTAATTCTGCATATATATTAAAAAGGCACACAATGATTCATTTAGATGAACGCCCGTTCAAGTGTGAGTACTGCCAGAATACTTTTAGACGAATTTCTCATTTAAAAAGGCACATCATGTTTAAACACAAAAAAAAGGGTACGCTCATTGATTGAAGATTCTTTTGTTTCCCACGATCATGATCATACTCACACTCACTATTACAACGACAATTCGATGTGCCCTTTCTTTCATCTCACAATAATAATCAATAAGCGGTATCTAGTGTGATTCTAAGCCTACTGAACAAATTAATGAAGCGCGCTATATTCATCTAAGTGTTAAAAAATCAAATAATGTTAAAGATTAAACTAAATGAAGACCAAAAGTGCTTTACATACGTACTTTTCAAACGTAAACTCCAATATGTATTCCTTTCATACTAAGCATACTCAGTAAAAATTATTTTTTATATATTATATAGAAATTCTTAAGTACAAATAAATTTAATTAAGGCAAAAAACATATTTCCTTAAATGTTAATATTTGAACTTGAGCCACGTTTTTCGATAACTTCGGTAGTTGTATGTTTGTGAATAGCAAAACAAGAATCGCCAGCCCTGTGCATGTCAACGTTTTTCGTGAATGACAGCAGCGTTTAAGAAAAGCCGAAACAAACTACAAAGCCGCATTTAATTTCGATATGAATCCCTTGGACAAAATACACGCACTGGATGAAATCGAGAAGGATATACTTCTCTGCATGCAAAGTGCAGGTAAGTGGCAATTACGTGATTAATAATAGATTACTCAAAATAACTCACTTGACAACAAACAGGCCTGGCACTGCAAGAGCTGGGCAAGGAGAAGTCGTCGCAGAAGAGTGCTGAAACACAGTCGCAGCAATTCCTAAAGAGCTTGTCCAGCGTGGAGTCAAAACTATCGGAACAAATCAACTACCTCACACAAGTATCCACCGGGCAGCCGCACGAGGGATCCGGCTATGCATCCGCCAAGGTGCTACAAATGGCCTGGCATCGCATACAACACGCACGTTCTCGTGTTCGTGAGCTAGAGGAGACCAAGGCAAAGCATTCCCATGCAGCGAGGCAGCAGCAGAAGCGCCAACAGGAGCATGCAGCCGCCCAGCAGCAACAGCAGGCAGCAGCGGCGGCTGCTCAACAACAACAGCAACAGGCTGCCGGCGCAGGATCAGCGGATAGCGGGACAACGGGAGGCGGCAACAATACAGCTGGTGGTGCAAGTGGACCAGGCGGCATGAGCTCTGATGGCGGTGGCATGCCAACAAATTAACAACACACATTAAAAGTCACTTATAGATGCATATATTTATAAATTAAAATTAAGTTAAATGTTTTACGTGTCTTGAGTTGTTGTGGGTTTGCTGCCAATGCCAAAGAAATTCTGTTCACACACATATCGCACACACTGTAGGAGCACATTACGCTCGTGTCTTATATCCGAATCCAGAAGCTTGGATAACATAGTGTTCTGTTTGGTCATCATACGTGCTCGCTTATAATTTAGGCCAAGAATTCGTTTCTTGGCTGCTGGACGCTTGGCAGTTGTTTTCTTGTCCAATTTTGGTTTATCTACGATGTCTGTTTTAATTTCAATGGGCAATTCGAGTCGTGTTTCATCTGAAGTTGCTGCTGGCTTGCACTCCATCTCAGGTAATTCCTTTGTAGCTTCTTCTGTATTGCGTTCAATAGGCACTTCGTCAGGTGCTTCATCATCAGAGCTATCTTCGACCTGTGCTGACTGGTAATTGTCAACGTCTAGCTGGGCGTTATTAGGATTATCTACGGGCTGCACTTCATTTTGTGTATCCACACTAAGCTTAGCTACTAGTGAAGTTGTAGGCGTTGCATCAATTACTTCATTATCACTTGATTCATCCTCTTCGGTATCTGTTCCATACATGCCCAACATGCTGCTCAGTGCATTTACCTCCGGTTTTCCTTTTTCCTTAACATGCTTGTAGTCTTTCATTTGGCTGGTACCGCGAAACATTCGAAGATCTGAGGGACTGACATTATTGGACTCCTCTGGAAGTGGCTTTTCCTCCTTGGGCTTTTCCTCCTTTGGCTTTGTCTCCTTCCTCTGCTGCTTCGGAGTCTCCTTTTTCCTATCGTGCTTGTTTACATTGTTCTTCTGCCTTTTGTTTTGCATAGGACGCTCTTTGCTATTGCTTTGTGGACGTGTGCGTTGTCGATCCTCTGGCTTTCCAAAACGGGCTTTAGATGCTTCTAAGCGTTCGCCACGCTTCATACGCTGCTCCTTGGCCCGTCTCGCTAGCTCTACATTGGCGGTCGTTGGAAATCTACAAGAGAATACAATGAATACATCTTTATAGCATCTTTATTAGAATACATACTTCTTGCGTCGCTCGGCACGCCAAGCTGCAATGTCCTCCGGCGTCCAGACTTTCTTGACGGTTTTGTACAAACCCGTTATGTGATGTGCCTCAATATGTCGCTCCAATATGTTGGCCAAGGCTGCAAAATCACAGTCCTCGGCGGGACACGTTTCATGCTGCTCCAAGTGTCGTTTTAAATCCTGTTCAGTGGCCAATTCCATGCAACAGTTGGCACAGTATTCAGGACGCGGCGGCGAATTGTAAATTGGCGGTGTGTCTGATATTGCTGTGCTTGTATTGTTGCTGTTGTTGTTCTGCAATAATAGTTATTTTACTGGTAATGTTTTGACACCAAGGCTATTATCAACTTACTTGTTGTCGCTCTGTGTTGAGGTACTTTGCAGGCACTGTGCTGCCGCGAGCTCCATACATGGGCGGCGGCTGTTTGCTGCGCGGCAACAACGTCATTCCGCATGGCGTTAGATAATGCAAGTTGCTCTTGTTGGGTTCCTTACTATTTTTGTTAAAATTCGGCGAGGGCAATACAAACTTTGGCTCCATATCGATTTAAACTGCGACAACATGTGCCCTAGAGATGAGTAAATAGTCGTGACTCAATCAAAAAATAAATAATAGTAGCCAGTCACAGTTCACAACGTATTAAAAGTACCAATGATTACACATAGCAATAAGTTGATGCTTGAGCAGTGTTTTAAATATGAAATATTTAAAATATAATTTGCAATTCGGCATTAATTTGCAGCATAATTTATGCACAGTGAACAAAATTGTGACTGTGAGCGAAACGACATGTTATCGCTCATCTCTGTTAAAATAAATATCGATAGTTAGCGTTATTATAATCAGCTGTTGCGACCGCAGTGCAGTGTTGTGCAACGTACGCGCACAGAAACCCAAAAGAAAGTGGCGAGTGTGCAATTCAAGTAAAAAGTGTCATAGTTACAACGCATTTGCGTTTAGTCGTAGCATTAGAACAAAGCAAATACTCAAATCGGCAACAATGCAGAGCATGCTAAATACAGTTAAAGGCACAGCGCTAAATGTGGCCGAATACTTAACGCCAGTGCTTAAGGCAAGTTATCAATTTCGATTTGGACTGGAGATGAGCATCCATCATCATCGAGTCACAGTGACTGAGTTTTAAAACAAAAAACCAAATTCCAGCGGCCTTTGTTAAATGTAATAAGCAACTAACATATGTATACCTTATGTATATACTTACATAATTCTATTATATTGTATATACACGTACTAAGTTAATAGACATCTGTTTAGTACGTGTTCGTTTTGAATTCAGTGACTCGTGACGTGACGTGACTTAACACGAATGTGGGCATCACTGTCTTTGGGTGGGGGAGGGGCGGCGTCTGACTGGCGACACTGAGAGCTATTAAAACCAGACTAATCAATTTTCTACCGTTTTGCAGGAGTCGAAGTTTCGCGAAACTGGCGTCTTAACACCAGAGGAATTTGTGGCGGCTGGCGATCATTTGGTACATCATTGTCCCACTTGGCAGTGGGCGGCGGGCGATGAGACAAAAACAAAGCCATACTTGCCAAAGGGTAAACAATACTACATATTTACAACAACACAAGAAGCGTACTTAAGTTAATTAAAATGCAGATAAACAATTTCTGATAACACGCAATGTGCCATGCTATCGACGCTGCAAACAAATGGAATATGTGGGTGAGGAGACGCTGGTGGAGGAGGAATCCGGCGATGGCGGTTGGGTGGAGACACATCAATTGAACGATGACGGCACCAACCAGCTGGATGATAAAATATGCGAATTAACGCTGGACGAGAGCAAGGTTATTGCAGCTAGCATATATATTAATTAAACAATTATTAACACATATGATAATTGTACTTTCTTTTAGGATGAAATGCATACGCCCGACAGCGACAAGTCATCGGCGACGGCGGCGGCAGCAGCAGCGGCATTAGCTAATCAGGAGGATGACGACGATGACGATGAGGCCATTGATATGGATGCATTTGAGGAGAGCGGTATGCTGGAGCTCGTTGATCCCGCTGTGGCGACAACAACGCGCAAATTGGAAGCACAGGATACACAACAGGCAAACAGTTCAGCAACAGCTGCAGCAGCTGCAATTGCCGGCGAGTCAGCCACTGGTGGCGACTCTGTGCTGCATACACGCACCTATGATCTGCACATCACATACGATAAGTACTATCAGACGCCACGACTCTGGGTTGTTGGCTACGATGAGCAGCGCAAGCCCCTGACCGTCGAACAGATGTACGAGGATGTATCACAGGATCATGCCAAAAAGACTGTTACCATGGAATCGCATCCACATTTGCCGGGACCCAATATGGCATCGGTGCATCCATGTCGACATGCTGATATTATGAAGAAGATCATACAAACGGTCGAGGAGGGCGGTGGCCAGTTGGGCGTGCATTTATATTTGATTATCTTCTTGAAGTTCGTGCAGACCGTAATACCAACAATTGAATATGATTTTACGCAAAACTTTAACATGTCCTAAACGCCAGCAGCAGCTTAAAAAACACACACAAATTGACAGCAATATACATAAAAAAAACATTAATTAATGCATTAAATTATATATTAATAATAATAAAAAAAGCTAAGCTACGGCGCAGCACAAAAAAAAGAACAAATTGAATTCTTAAGACTTTTTCTTTTTTTTATAATTACTTTTTATTACATTTTTGTTGTTTGTTTGTTTGTTGGTTGGTTGGTTGGTTGCTTGTTTTTTTTTTCATCATTTTTTTAAACATCTCTGAGATGACATTTATATGTTAACGTAATAATAATAAACATAATAATTATGCATTTAGTTTTTAGGTAGTTTTGTTTTTGCTTTTGCTTTTTCTTCATCTAGTTAAATGATTTTCTTAACGCTGTTTTGCTTTCAACAATTTCAAAAAACGTAAAACAGGTGTGTGTGTGTGTGTTGCATTATACTTATTAAACTTTAATGTATATATATATATTCTTGCATTTACTTGTTATATTCCTTTTTTTTTTGTTTGTTAAATTTCATTTTTCATTTATATATATATATATATAGATTTTCTTAATAATTAAAATCACTTTTCATTTGCAATAACAGGTTCACATCGTAATCAATTTTACAATAAACATACCTAACGCCTTTTGCCTACATACATAATAAGACCCATTACACATTTTCTTGTTTTTACTTCCTGCAGAACCCCATACTTAATGCTCTCTTTAAAGAGAGTTATAGATATAGTTACACATACATACGTATAGATATATATATATATATTTGTAATTTCTTTAACTTGTTTGCAACTGTACGTTAGACGTAAATATACATATATATATATATACATATAGTTGTATGTGTAGCATATCCGTTAACGTATCTTAAACCTTGGCCTATAGCTAAAACTTTGCTCATTGCATGTTCTTTTTTAATTCACTTTAAATGATTTCTTTCTTTTTTTTTTGTTTTTTTTTTTAGTTAATATATATATTTTACATTACATACAGAAGTTTTTATATACCAACTAGAAATTTAATTGTATATATATCTAGTCGATCTCTTTATACTCTTTCTATCCATACTTTCCACCTTACTCGCTGCTGCTGCTGCTCACAATTCTTGCGTCTAACAATAATTTCCATAACATGCACATAAATTTCACTTTCTTTTTTGTTTTCCAATATTTAACAACAATTTCTGCATTTTAACTGTGTGTGTGTTAATTAATTTAATTTTATAAGGTACATTTTGTTTAAGCGCAATGCAAAGCCAAAAATCGGAGGGCAAAATCAATTACAAAACAATTTTGAAGTAAGCGCCAAAAACAATTTCTGTTTGTTTCTGTTTTTTTTTAAATATATTTCTTTAAACTAATTATTATGTACAGTTAGAAAAGAATATTCGAACCAAAAACCAACAAGCAAAAAAAAAATAGAGTATATAAAATCTTAGCTGTGTTTATTGTTGCAATTTTCCACACCTCTCCCCCTCTCCCCCCGAATTTTTGGCCGTGCATCCAGTTTTTCTTTGAATTATTCCTTGAATTCTATTTCAATTTGCTTTTTTTTGTATTATTATTATTTATCAACAAATGAACTTGCAGTGTGCGTTTTAAATTGTAATAAAAAATGTAGGAAAATTGAAAAATGCGATCTTAAAGATCGTTAAAAAAAACGAATATATCTCACAGATAAACGGATTACTCTATTTGATAGAATAAACAAATATACATATATATAAACGTATATTTAAGAAATTGGATCAATTTAGTGTCGTTAACCGACAGATCTATCAACATACAACAAAACACACAGACTTGGTAGACAGCTGTTTCAGTAGCTGTCAATCTGCAAGCTTATTCTCTATGCTGTGCTGCTGCTAGAACCAGTTGAGAATTCTAAGAGCGCCTGTCTGTTTGTTGTAGTGCACGTATATAGTATTTAAATTTCATTTGAACTGCAAGTAAATTTAATAATTCGGCTAGCCGAAGTTTGTTTTCTTTTTCTTTTTGCACATAAAAAATAAAATTTATATTGTATGTATAATATTTTTGAATGGTTCTTTTTCTTTTGTTTTCTTTACTTTTTCTTGTTTTACTTGTTTTTCTTGTTTTTTTTTACAATTAAGCAGCTTTACACGTTTTTAACATTTTAAACAATAAAATTACAAACACTTTAAACTTTTGCAGCTAAATTTAATTAAATATACATACATATAGATTATGTGTACATATATATATAAGTATATATAACTATGCTCTATAATTAATATAGTATTAATAATATTTAAACACGCTTTTTTATTTAAGAGAATTTCTTGTATGATTTGTTTTTGTTGTTGTTGTTTTTGCTTTGTTGTTGTAGGTAGTTGTTTGCATTGTTTTTATAAACTTTAGACTTAAACAGAACATTAATAATAATTGATTTACATACATTTATAATAATTATGTGTGTGTGTGTGTTTGTTTATTTATTAATTATTTATAATGAACACCTAAAATTTGCTTTGTTTTCTTTTACATTTTTTTAGTTATTTTCCATTTAGAGTAGACGCAAATACTATGCAAGACACTTGGCGCGAATAAAATGACAGAGAAAACAACAAATTAAAAAATTGTTTATAAAAAGAATGTAGGGGGAGGGGGAGGGGGAAGTGGGGAGTGTGTGTTGGGCACGCTTAAAATTACGCCAATTTCTTCACGTAAAAATAGATATATATATATTTATATATACCATTTACATATATATATATATATAAGTGTGTATAGTAGATTTATATAAAAATAAAATTTGTTATGCTCTTTTTTTTTGTATGTTACTTTTTTTCTAAAGAAAGTTCTTCTTTGCACTTTCCACAATTTTGTTGGGTAGTTTAGTTTTTAGTTGTTTGTTGTTGTTGTTGTTGTTTTTCGTTTTTTTTTGTTGTTTTTTAAATTGCTTTATCAGAGGACACGACTAAAAATTAACACAAATTAATCAATTAATTAAACATAGGCTAAAGCTAAAGTCATTAACATAATAATAATTAATTAACATTGAATCAACAAATGTGTGTACATGTGTGTTTGTGTGTGTGTGTGTGAGTGTGTATATATGTGGTAGTTGGTGGTGGTGTTGGTAGTGATGATCTTTCTTTCTGCCTTTTTCCTTATGCAACTTCTTCTTCTATTCTCATATGCATAATTCATATTATTCGCATAGCAAATTAGGTTTTAAATTGTTACTGCTTGCCATTTGTTGTTGTTGTTTTCTTTCTTTCTTTCTTTTTGTTATTTACACATTTTCCATAAATTGTTTAAGTATTTCCGATATCGATTTCTAACACACACCGCTTACACCTTCCGCTTGGCATGCAACATTTCCATTAGCAGCGTCTGCGTCGGCGCGCTGCCGGCACAATGCTTCGTATACAGATGCTCCTCGCCCCGCGCCGCCATCGCGTGGATTTCCGGTAGTATGTTCAATAGCCTCCTGAATTTGTCCTGTAAAATAAAGCAAACATTAGCTAAATGTGGTATAGGAAGTGATAAAAGAATACTTGTTAACAATAACTATATAGTTAAGACTGTTACATATTTTATTTATAACATTTTCCTTTTGTCAGATATTTAACAATGTTAATATACATTGAAACAATCAGTTATCGACCTGTATTAACGCTTTAGTTTATCTTTAAACGCTAGGCATCAAACCTTTATGACTTATTAATTTATTTAAGTACGAGATTATGGTAATAGCAAAGTATCTAATAGTCAAAAACTAAATTCATTTGACATCTTAAATATACTGCTAGAAGAATTCTCTATAACAGAATTTCTCATTCTATTTCAAAACTTTCTAGCGAGTCTTTAAATAATCTAATACAAATAAAACGAAGCTCTAAAATCTGAATTCCTTCAATATTTTAAATACATTTGTTTCATATGTATATGTAATTTTAGTTATTGGTTTTAAATATTACTTTAAATACATTTTTTCGACTGTTCTTAGTTGTTGTTAAATAAATTGAAATCTTATTCAAAATATTTTAACATTTGCAGCGGGAATCAATATAGAGTTATAGGCTTTAAGAACATTATCTTTGCAAACCATAGCAGACCCATAACATGATTCCTAGGAACCCTTTTATATTATATTCAATTCTAGGAAAAGTATAAGATTAGCTAGTAATTATATTTGTGTAGTTTTAATTGAGCTTGTTTCATATGAACCACTGCTGATAATATTAACTAATTGGATCAGTGGGTTCAAAGAATAGCTTATTCTAAACTAGAAACCGATTGAATGAATGAACTATCTAATTTAAAATCTATTCAATTGAAATCCAGTACTTCAAACTATAGATAACTTAAGAAGATTCAACAGATGATCAGACTGCAGTATCTCACATTGTATCTATGCCATTTCTCTCTATTTTTTAACTAGATTTAGTTTATAGACTGCTTTATTAATGCCATTACTATTTACATTGATAGAGTGAGAATGCGTTGGAGTGTAATCTTATAGGGATTATAATTTTATAATTAATTATGGCAACTTCATCAGCCCTATCAGTATAATATGCTTGAGATATGTATTAAAATCCAACAATCTATTGATATCTTAATTAGAAACCCCTCTTTTTTCAGAATATTCAAGTGAAGATCAGACTTAACTATCTGACAAGATATCTATTCAATATTTCTCTACTATTTAACTTGATTTAGTTTATAGGCTTTAGTTTGTGTTTCATTCATTACTATTTACATTAATAGGGTATATACTTTTGTATAATACTTGAGATTTGAATTGAATTCCAACACTTAGACCTATTGATATCTTAAGAAGATTCAAGTGAAGATCGGACTGCACTATCTAACAAGATCTCTCTTCTAACTATACTTAGTTTAGACTTCAGTTTCTGCTTCCTTCATTACTATTCACAATGACTGAGGGATAACACGTTAAAGTGTAATCTAATAGGGAATATATGTATAATATTTTAGATATAAATTGAAATCTTATCTTAAGAAGATTCAAGTGATGATCAGTCTGCACTATCTTACATGATATCTATGTAATTCTTCTCCACTATTTAAGTAGATTTAGTGTGCTGTTTAATTTAGTTTATAGACTGCCTTATTATTGTCTATACTACTCACATTGACTGAGGGATAATACTTATGTATTTGATTTGAAATCCAACACTTAAACCTATTGATATCTTAAGAAGATTCAACTGATGATGAGACTGCACTATCTGACAAGATCTCTATTCTAATTAGATTTAGTTTATAGACTTCAGTTTCTACTCCTTTTTCATTACTACTCACATTGACTGAGGGATAACACGTTAGCGTGTAATCCAGCAGCGCCGCCTGCACACTCTCGTGTCCCTCCAAGACGGTCTTCCGGTTGACAATGCCGCGCACATCTGGGAAAAGTGTGAAAAGGAAATGCAGCAGTTTAGTTGACGCATCTGATTGTGGCACAATTTTCAGATTCTCGATACTCACCTGGATTTAATAGTATTAGGAATTTCATGCACACATAATCGCCCATATCGAATTTCAGTGCCTGCAGTTTAATCTGCAATTCATTGAAATAATCGCCCAATTGAGGGACGCCCAACAATCCGAGGCTCATTAGATTGAACACCTGACCGTTATTCAGTTGCGTCTCGTCGGGCAGACCGTTATGTATGCGATGATGCAGATGGTCAAGAACAAGCATATCGGACCAAGAATGCTGCAACAGTTTCATCTGATCGTCCACCTGGAAATATGTGTAAAGTAAAGAAAAAATTGGTAGTGATTAGCAAATGTTTTTTCACAGTTTTGGGAATGTTTGGCATTTTTTAGATAATTGTACACTGAGAAAAAATACGGTTATTTAACTATAACATGTCGGACGGGGGCATTTCAACCAAAATTTAAGATAATCTTGGTATATCTGCAAATATAAGCAGTGCTAGGAGCTCAAGTTTAAGCTTCTAGCTCTTGTCATCTCTGAGATACTTTCCTTTAAAGTGATCGACAGTCGGACAGACGGACAGGTAAACTGACGGACAGACAGGTGGACTGACGAACTGACAGACATACTGACGGACAGACAGAATGGCGGATAGAGAGAATGGCGGATAGACAGACTGACGGACGGACAGAATGGCCGATAGACAGACTGACGGACGGACAGAATGGCGGATAGACAGAATGACGGATAGACAAACTGACGGACGGACAGAATGGCGGATAGACAGACTGACAGAATGGCGGATAGACAGACTGACGGACGGGCAGGATGGCGGATAGACAGAATGGCGGATAGTCGGACGGACAGACTGACGGACGGAAAGAATGGCGGATAGACAGACCTTCGGACGGACAGAATGGCGGATAGACAGACTGACGGACGGACAAACAGACTGGGGGACAGGAAGACTGATGGACAGACAGACCAACAAATCTGACAATATCGACTCGGCTTTTAATGCTAATGCCTCTTACATACCACCACAGCTTATACAAACATTTGCTAATTATTAAACAATTATTTTGACATTTAGTCTCTTTACAATTTCAATTGATTTGCCATTAAACAACGCTTTTTCTCACTGTCATTTTTATTTTCAGCTTACAAATGTGAATTTGATGTGATGAACAAAATGGATGTTGAGTTTCTTTCGCTATGTGTGTGTGTGTGTAACAAGTGTGTTAAAGTCTAACTTGATTTCAACACGCGCTCTCGCTGTCGCTCGCTGTCGCTCACTTTGGCTCTCTTTCGTTTCGTGCTTGTGTGAGCGTAATGAGCGTAGTGTGCTCAGTTGCGTCACTGACGAGCAACGTCGCTGTCGGAGTTGCCGTCGCAGTCGTTGTCATCGTCGCGTCGCTGCTTGGTCT
Organism: Drosophila histrio; assembly: GCA_958299025.2. Taxonomy (NCBI): domain Eukaryota; kingdom Metazoa; phylum Arthropoda; class Insecta; order Diptera; family Drosophilidae; genus Drosophila; species Drosophila histrio. The sequence continues at coordinate 17,785,052 of OY729166.1, read as the reverse complement.
GACTGGTTCAGCTTTGCTTGCTAAGTAGGTCAGACGCCAAATGAAATCGAAATTCAATGCAGATTTAAGTAGTCGTCGTCGTCATCGCAGTCGCAGTCACAGTCACAGCGCTGCCGCTGCGCCATTGCGTTTAGTTTGGTTTTTTTGGGTTTTGCTTTTTACATAACACGTCGCAGACTTGGCCCCTAGCTTTAAAACTGGTTGTGATACATTTTGTGGTTTGTGGCAATTGGCGCGCTTGTATTTATTTGATTATAGTACTATATGTATGTATATTTCTTTCTTACCTTTAAATCCTTAAAGAAGACGGTGTTTCTTGCCCAATCGACTTGCGAGAACAGATTCTGATCGAGCACTTTGCACATTAACTCAAAGAGATCCACTTCAACCTGATTGTACGTCTGTTTCTGCAGCAGCGCAAAGAGCTGCGTCTGCCATTCCCGATCATCGATCGATTGCACAAATTCACGTATCATTGGCGATACCCTGCAATTGCAAATAGTATAAAACTGTAACATTTGCCCGTTTCTTCTTTCTCATCATTCGCAACAAACTCACCTCAGTGGCTCGATGAGCGCGTCGGCTGTGCTCGATGGATGTGTGCCAGAATCGAAGCTTTAAGTGTGAGAACGAATAGAGGGAGAAAAGAGATGGAGATGGTAAAAAGTTGTAGTTGCATTTGCAGTTGTTGCGCATCATTTGCCAATGCAGCAAAGTTGGCTGCGGCAAACTAATGACGATTGTTATCGAAAGTTCGATAGATATTCCTATTGCTAGATTATTGTTTCTCCTACCTACCTATCTGATTCAATTTGTTGTTATTTTAAAGGAATATATGAGAATTAATACTTGTTTTGGGCAAACTATTATCATGCTTAAGTATTGTTATCGATTGTTAGATCAGTTTTAAAGTATTCTATGGATTTAGTTATCAAAATAAATGATATCTAACTATTTAAATGTGTTTATGTATACAATGTTTGAGTTATCAAGTTATAAAACATCTATATATATTTATAATTTAACTATAAATCTGCTTGTGATGTGATGCTAAAATTTTGATAGATAAATCAGAACATATATCATGTTCACAAACAACTCTAATTGGAAATGCTATTAAATCGATAACCGATAGATCATATGCGTTATAGTTCTCAGCAGTTAGCCTAGTTCTATTTCATATCATATCACTTAATATCCTAAACAACACCAGGGATACAGAAACCGTAACTAAAGCCGAACCATTAATAGAAATTTACCGATTGAAATTGGAAACAATAACTGAAATCGTAGTTAATGTAAGAAACCGATAAACTGAAATTCTTCAAAACCAAATAACCGTTTGGTAACCGATTCATGTATGTATAACGCTTAGTTTCGGTTCTGATTTGTATGCCCAGTTTAAGAATATCTATTCTTTACATTTTCATAATATTTTGTTCTTCAAACAAACGCTTTTAATTACTAAAGTAAACCGTTGCTAAAACCGATATTCGCTTTAGTTTAATCCCGTCTAAACACTATAAACAAATTCAAAGCGCGTTTTCATTTTAATACGATTAATTTGAAAAGCATTTACAAATCTTACAACGCGATATTCAATCAATTTATCGATTGTCCAATCATTTAAATTGTATATTATTAGTACGAACTTCTCTATAGCGATTGAATTTCCAGGATCTTCTTCTATTACCAATTTTCTATATAACAAAGTTTATTTTTGTCCCCTTAAGATTCGCTATAGTGTATTTTAAGAACCTATTAAGTTTGCAGTTATTTCAACTATTATCTATTAAAGTTATCCATATATCTAACTATTAAATATAACCAAGTAATAGTGTTTTTCTATTTAGATTGATTGTCATCACATATAGATTATCGATTATATCGATTAGTCTACATTTTCAGCTTGTCATCGATAAATATTAATTTCAAATTTGCTTCCTCAGTTCTTATAGAATTCCCCTTTCTCCTACCACAATTTCTACGCTATATTTTATTCATCACACATATATACGATGAATATCGTTCTGTTTTTAGCCGACTTTCAATATACACTTTGCTGCACTTTTAAAGATACATATATAGAATATTTGTTTGATTCGTTGTTGTTCTTGTTGAGTTTGTTGTTGTTGTTCGGTTTGTTTGCGTTTTTTCAGTTCGTTTCTACTGGGTAAATACCACAATTTCGATTCGGCCGTATTCTGCAGAGATCCCGTGCCGGTTTCATGGCAGCTACTGTTGCTGTTGCCATTGCCACCGTTTCCGTTGCGTTGCAGGCCATCGGCATTGTTGTTGTTGCTGCTGTTGTTGTTGCCGCCGCCAGCGTTATTGCCACCTCCTCCACCTCCTGCGCTGCCACCGCTTCCTGTGCTGCTGCTACTATTGTTGTTATTGTTGTTGTTGGAGCCGCTGTTGTTGTTGCTGTTGTTGTTGTTGTTGTTGCCACTGCCCAATGAGGAGCTGCCATTATTGCCATTGCCGGCACTCATGGGCGTGGCTATCACACCGCCTCCGCTCGCATTAACCTGCCCCAATGCAATGGCAATTGGACTTGGCGACGAGTCCGGCGACTGTGTGAGTGAGGATACCTTTAAGACAAATAGAGAAATTTCATTAGACTCTGCAGTTTCCCCCTTCCCGATTCGTGCTGCTTTCACTCACCTGCGGTATTTGTATTTCTTGCTTAATATTCATATTTGGATATGCTTGCTGATAGCCCGGCGAGAGAGGCGTCGGCTTAATGTCCGTTCCCATGGAACTGCGCAGCGCCTGCAACGCCAATTGCCGCTGCCGCATCACCTGCAATTTCCGCGCCCGATCCCTTTTGTACATCGGTCCGAACTTGTTCCGTCCGCCACGCATGCGATCCGCTCGAACCGCTGAAAGGAAAACGGATAAATAAATATATAATCAGTATGTGTTTAATGGCAAAATAATGGGAAATATATATAGGATAAGAGATATAACTTAGAGTCGCTTAATACCAATCGAGAATATATAGTTTAAAGATATAGATTATTAGAAAAAGAATCGTAAATATATAATTGTTAATTATTTTATAGGAATTTAAAATGCATAGATAAAAGGTATAACTAATATACGCTAAATAAGAAACGAAAACCAAAAGATATAACTAATATTAGCTTAATAAGCATAGAAAATATATAAATTAAAGATACCTAGTAATATTCGTTTAATAATAATGGAATATATATGATAAATATTCGCATAAAGGGAATGCAAATTTAAATATATTAAATATATAATTAATATTCGTTTTATTCGAATGCAAAATATCTAAATTAAAGATATACTTAATATTCGTTTAATAAGAATACATTTATTAAATATATATTTAATATTTGTTTAATAAGAATGACAAAAAAAAATATACAGATAAAATACAAATAAATATTCGCTTTATAAGCATCAAAAATATATAAATAAATATATAATTATTATTCGTTTAATTATTTTCACTTATTTTCACTTAAAAATAATGTAAAATAATTAGATAAAATATAACATTAATATTCATTTAACAAGTATCTAAAATATACTAATAAATGTTCAATTAATATTCGTTTTGAGCAAAATATAAAATATATAAATAAATAAATCAATAATTAATATTCGTTTAATAGTAATGAATAATATTTAGATAAACGAAATAATTAATATTCTTTTTATTGGAATGGAATAACGAATATTGTTAAATAGCAGTGGACAATTTGTAGATAGCACTTACAATGAATATTTGATTAATGGAAATGGATAATATACAGATAAAATATATTAAACATTTTTATTTAATAGAAATATAATATATATAATAATCGTTCAATACGAATGGAAATTATATAATAAATATTCATTAAATAGGAATGCAAAATTTGTAGATAAAAATATGATTAATACTCGTTTATTTGGAGTGCAAAATTTAATATTTCTTTTTGCAAAAAAAAGAAAAACCTTTATAATGAAAATACCTATAAAATTGTAATAAAATTAAAATACCCTAGTTCTCTGAATTAAATTGTATTTATTATTTTTTGTGTAACTTAAATATATATTGGTTTAAAGGTAAATTATTAAATAAATGAAATAATATAAAGTTAAAGTAAAACTGCTACGTATCAATGATTAATATTCTTTATTAATAATCATTTTAAATAAAGTTTTGATCAATTCTTTCCACACAGATTTCCCATCAATAAAATTCCATCCCATAAAATAACATTGTTCTTGGAAAAGTAGTATGAATAATTTACAATAAACATATATGTATATATGTAAAAGTTTAGTAGCTTGCTGCTGATAAAGTTACTAGAGTATGTGATGATAACAGATTGAAAATATCTCATTGTCTTTAATAATCTGTTCCACTGAACTTTAAATTGAAGTCATCAAATAAACTTAACAAAGCTTCACACAATTCAAATTTCCAAACTAGGACAAATTTGTTATTGATATATTAATTTACATACATTTTGTTGACTATTTGCGACTATTACCTATTTATAAATATATTTAAAATAGTCAAAATAATAATATATATTGTCCGTCAGTCTGTCTGTCCGCCTGTCTGTCTGTCCGTCTTTCTGTCTGTCTGTCCGTCTGTCTCTCCGTCGGTCTGTCTGTCCGTCTGTTCATCTATCTGTCCGTCTGTCTGTCCGTCGGTCTGTCTGTCCGTCAGTCTGTCTGCCGGCTCTCTGTCCGTCCGTCTGTCTGTCTGTTTGTCTTTCCATCTGTCAGCCTGTCCTTCTGACTGTCCGTCTGTCTGTCTGTCCGTCAGTCTGGCCGTCAGTCTGTCCGTCAGTCTGTCCGTCTGTCTGTCTGTCCGTCTGCCTATCTCTATATTAACTAGTCTCTCAGTTTTTGAGCTATCTGAATGAAACTTGGTACAGATCCGTATTTTTGCTACAGATCGGATCACTATATCATATAGCTGCCATAGCAACTATCGGTCATACATGATACTTTAGTATGACAAACTAATTTGATTAAAATCGGATCACTATATCATATAGCTGCTATAGGAAAATGCAAACAATCATTGAATTTACGAAGTTATTTATTTCACTAATAACTATACATAATTACAATTCTTTCGTTAAAGACATTATAGTGTAGATTCTTAGAGGTATTACATAGATGTATATACAAACTCGTCGATACTCTAACATTAACAAAAGATAGTTTTTATCTAAGCAGAATATCTAAGGGGAAGCAACCCTTAAACCACGCCCATCAACAACGCAGCATGACAAAAAAACAAAGCACAATAAAAATTGCACAAAATACAAAACAAAAGTGTTACACACACACACACAGACGCACATGTAAATGCATATGTATGAGTGTATAACAAACTGAAACGCAATAAAAATGCGATTCTTATGGCAACAGCAGAAATGTGCGAATGACAGTTTCGTGGTTGGAGAGTGGGGGAGCGGAGAGTGGGGTTTGTTGTGGGTTGCTTGCTGTGGAACGTGTGCTGTTTTAAGCTAAACCAAAAGCGCGCCACAGAAACAAGCACACACACACACACCCATATACATGCACTCTAACAGAGAGTGAGACGCCGGCATCAACTGCGTATAGATGCAGTCGCAGCAGCAGCAGAGACAAAACAGAGGCAGCAGCAGCAGCAACGACGACGACGACGTCGAGTTGATTAGAAGACGCAGTAGAAGTGCATTGGGTGCATGTGGGGTTTGGCCGGCAGGTGGCGCTGTTACCGACACACACACACACAGACAGAGGCACACACTTCCATATAAAATATGCATTTAAAATGCACACGAAAAATTGCAAAGTCGTTTTTGTTTCTGTACCGAAACAAGTAACTGTAATTTAGGTCAAGCGTATTGTTTACAAATAATCAACGCGCGTGTATACGTATGTAAATACATACACTCACACACACATAAACTTACATACATTTATTTGTATGCTAGGCAAAAATGCACGCTCTCAAACGCTGCGTCGCTACGTCGCTGCCAACGTTAGCGTCACAACGTCACATGGCCACCAAAACGCAGACAAGAGAGCAATGGCAATGCAGAGCAGAGCTGAGCGCTTGCTCTTTCGCTCATTATGCGCTCACAACAGCTGGCATGGCAACTCGAAAAGCTTTCTATTACGACATTTCATTTCGCTCGCCAACTCTTTTACACACGCACACACACACACACATAGACACACGGACGACTCTGCCGCCGCATTAGACAACTTTGTTGAGTGGAGTAGGTCAAGGACAGTTTGTGAAAACTGGGACAACATGCGCGTTGTTGTTGCCGTCGTCGTTTCAAGTGAGAGCTGCTCTCATTCGCTGTAAAAACTCTTACTCTCACTTCCACTCTCACTCGCCTTTTTTATTGAGTGTTTGCCTGTGTGTGTGTGTTTGAGTGTTTGGGCTTACAACGTACCATCATCGTAGGCAAAGTCAATTTATGTTGGGTTGTATCTATGTCTCAGTCTGTGTATAATTGTGTGTGTGTGTTGGAGCTATTATTTTTATAATATTTATAGGCATTTTATTAGCGCATAAATCGCAGGCTAATGCTTCTGGACCCGAGCTTAAGGTGAGTGGCTTTTTCCCACATTTCACTTGTTGTTTGTTCCCTTCTTCTTCTTATGTTCCGCTTACATAATTCCCCCAACTTAAACTCAACGTTGACATTTATTTACACTTTCCTTTTTTGTTTTTTAAACAAATTTTCACGCTTCAATTTTTACACAAAACAAGCCGAAAACCCAAAGAAATACTCTTGTAATTGATCAGATGCAGTTTTACACTTGCTATGGCCATTTTTCGATTTGTGGGTGAAGGGGGTGTGGCATCCAAAATTTAAGTTAAACTTGAGCTGCCTTGAAATGTAATCAATGATTGGAGATCAAGTTTAAGCTTCTAGCTCTTACCATCTCTGAGATATTGTCCATTTTACGAATGGACAGACGGACAGACAGACAGACAGACGGACGGACAGGCTGGACTAATCGACACTTTATGCTGACCAAGAATATGTGTATAAACTTTATGTGGTCAGCCACGACTCCTTTAACTTAATATACCCACACACACACACACACAAACAGTGTATAAAAACACAGCAAATGTTGTTGCATTTTCCGTTTCTCTTCTTTTTTTTTTGTTATACTGCCTGACCGGGAAATCAATAAATGGCCTGTCAGTTGTTGTTTCTGCCTACTGTTATTATTTTTAAGCTTCGACTGAAACCAAAAGGAACACAACTAAATTTAGGTCAATGGTGCGTATGAGTAATTTTATACTTTTATTTCTTTTAACTGCTTTTGCTGCTTGTTGGCCTCTTAACGCTGATACAAATGTGTTTGGCTAATTAAAAGAGCCAAGCTGTGAGTGGGCAGGGCAATTGGAAATTGGAAAAAAAAAGGGCAGCGCTCATTAGACTGATGTAATGTCACAATCAATTGATTTGAAGGGGAAGGGGGGGGGGAAATCGTAATGAAAACGTAAATGGAAAATAACAAGAGCAAGCTTTAAATGATACTTTTGATAGTCAACGCTGCAATAATGCTGAAAAATCAATTTAACTCTTAGGCACAACACGACGTATGATTGATATTAAGTAGCTTGCAGCTCTACATATATTGCGTATACGTCGTGTGGTCCAAGTCCAAAAGCAAGCAGCAAATGATTTCATTTGTTTTACACGCTCTAAATGAAAAAGTTCTTTACTAGCTAAAGTTTATTCTCAAAAGTAGCAAAAGTTTTCAATTAATATTCTATTAAAGTGAGTGTTTTTAGCGGAAATTGTATGTTAAAACTTTGTTCTTTTCTTGAATACCAAAGTATATTCCATTTAGCGTTTTTGAAAGTGAATATTCTTTCTATAAACTTTATAAAGCTTGAAATAATTAATAACAATTGTTTGGATGTATTAAAAATTGTTTGAAAAAGCCCAGATTTAACTTTACTTGTATCTTTTGAGTTCGAAGTTTAAAATTGTATATAAAATAATTAAATTGTTCAGTTCATAATCTAATTAATCAATTTTAATTAAAATTCTAAATAATTTCATTGTGTCAACTGCTTTAAGTCTTCGTTAAATAAACAAATAAATTTATTATATATATTTTAATTTAATAAATATATATAAATGATTATAAATAAATAAATATTAATAAATAAATATTAATAAATTTAAATAGTAAGTTAAATAATATAAATATGCAAATTTTAATCAAAAACTGAATAATTGTATTTATTAATTAAATAATAAATGTGTATATTAATTATATAATAATTATATACATATATTAATGCATTATTTATATTATATTAATTATTTATCATATACATATTAATAATTATTTAATAAATAAATAAAATATGGATGAAGATTCAATATTTAATAGCTGAAAAAATACTTTTTAAGCATAAAATAAGTTGTTGTATTTTTTAGTATTTTTATAAATTTTAGAGTGACCGTTTATCACTGAAAATATAAGCATTTTTGCTTGGTATACTAATAGCATACCCATTTTTAACATATTTATATTTTCAACTAATAGCAACAACTAATAAATAAAAAAAACTATGCCAACTTAATAAGAATTCAGTTTATTTGTCCTATAATTTATTTAATTTATTAGTTAAAATATGCTCAACAAATGTTTGCAACAATCGTAGCCTACTTTCTAGTCGTAATTGTTAATTATGCTTTGCACAGGGTATCTGCTAGTCGGGTTGGTTGCTGGAGTTGTGTAATCGAAGCTGTCATCGCATTCCGCACTTCATGGCTGACTCACTTCTCCCTTTACTCACTTCTCCCTTTATACTCACACATATACAAATATTTTAACACATATCGTGTGCACTTCCCCTTCCCCTCTCTCTCACTGCCCACGCCGCCATTGCTGTCATCTATCTCATTTGTAATACGCTTAACGTAATTTAACATTTTGTTCAAAACCCAATTGTTCCACGTTTTACATTGTTAAAAAAAAAGCACGTAATCCAAATCCAAATCTCAAATACAAAACAGAGAGCGACAAAGACAGACAAATTCAAATACCAACAGCAACAACAACAACAACAACAACAACAACATATGTGAGTCATTCACATTCGATTTCAGCAGCTGATTTCCAAAGCTTGAATTTGACAAAAGGCAACCACTGCCGCTGTCGCTGCCGCCGTCGCTGCCGCCGCCATCCAAGTTAAAGTCAACCAGCAAAAAGGCGTCCGCAATTATAAAAGCATTGCGCTTGGCAGAGAGCGAATCGAAGGCGCTCAACGCTGCTGCTGCTGCTGCTGACGAAAGCGTCAAGAGATTACGACAGAGTTGACATAGCAGCGACGACGGCGACGACGTCGGCAGCAACAGCAGCAACAAAAACGGAAGGACGGAACGAGCGACAACGATGGCAAAACGTTCGAAATAATTCACAGAGTATTAAAAATAAAAGCAAACGACAACAACTACAAAGCAGCGCTCTCTACATGTTGCATTGATTACACACACACACACACACACACACACAGAGGCACACATGTATTTATATATCACGTGCACGCACACATTGACGCTGCGGAATCTAGGTCATGAGCGCAAGAGATGGCACTATGGGCCAAGTGCGCCAAAGCGGAAATGAGATGGCAATACGACTAACTACATATGTACGTTACAAATAAACTTATCTGCCTGTGTGCGTGTGTGTTGTGCGAGTATTCAAGAAACTGAGAGAGGGAGAGAGAGAGTGAGAGCGGCTTCTCTGTGTATTTGCGTTGGAGCGCAGCGCCAAAGCAGCGGGAGTAGCAGTGGCAGAGGCAGAGGAAGAGGCAGAAGCAGAGGAAGAGACAGAGGCAGAGGCAGAGCCTAAGCCAACAAACCAAAGGCAAAACCAATTTTTGACTGCGTTTCTTTATGTTCGTTGTGTGGTGGGTGGTGGGAGTTGCAGGAAGCTGTGGGGGGGGGGGTGGGGATCATGCTGTGAACATAAGAACTGCTTTTTGGCGGAAACGCAAATAATATGCATTAGAAATTGATTTTGGCAGACAAATGACAGCACAAGTGTTGGATAATATTCACATATGTATATTTAAGGAGTGTTGTAAAATGACAAAAATGTAATTAACTGAAATAAAACATAAAAACGTATATAGTTTTTCTAAAATTAAACAGGCGTGTTGAAAAAGGATGCAATTAATTATATTTAAATATACTAAATAGGAATAATTGTGTGTTGTAAAAAACTAAAAAAAAAGAAACTAAAGAATAATAATAATAGATAGAATTAAAAGAATTAAAACTAACTAAACAATAATAATAATAAATAAAATAATTCTATAAAAATACCAAATACTGCAGCCCTATTTTCCTCAACAATTCACAGCATCCACTAGCAGTATTCACCCACATACTCGTAAGTATTACACATGTTATCGTTATCGTTAATCTTTCATTGCACTCCACTCAGATTTCACCAACTCCACTTACAGACACTCACACTCACACATACTCCCATGGCACATTAGTCCCGTTCACCCGCATATACTATGTAATTTTCACACTTTTCCACACTCGATATTAACAGCACTTTGCATAATAATTTACGGCTGTTTGTTGTCAATGCCCCTGCCCCTCCCCCGCCCCCCTGCCAACAACTTCCAGTCTTATGGCCCATTTAGGCCGCACACTATGAGCAAGTGAGCGTGCAAATGATAAAGCATAAAAAATTGCTCGCAGCATATGAACAAACACAGAAAACAAAAAAAAAAAATTATTACAAAATTCAAACAATGTTAAGAGCGCACAAACACACACACACACACAGCATAGGCAAATACAAATGACTTACGCTCAGACTCATACTCTCGCGGCGCCATTTGAAAAGCTTGAGCGCAAAGTGAACACTCAGAGCAGAGACGCAACAGCAGCAGCAGCAGCTCAGTCGCAGCAGCAGCAGCAGCAGAAGCAACTCGAATTCGGCACAGCATGCGGCCCTTTCTGTATGTTATTATTTTGAAGCTGACTTTGTGTTGCAGCGCTGCCGCTGTCGCTGCTGCTACGTGCTTTTTTTTCTGCTTATTTTAGAGCGCGGTTTAAGCGGCTTGTGGGTGACCGAGTGAGAGAGTGAGTGAGTGAGAGGGCAGGAGGGCACCGGTGCATGCTGCACTATATGTAAGAAAAATGTACACAAGTTAGTACATATGCATTTATTACACACATACATACATATATGCATGTACTACATTCACATATGTATATAAGCACGTATACGTAATCTTGTCTTCATCTGTGTGTGTGTGTGTGCGTCTTTGTGGGCGCATGCAGCGAAAGCAAAAGTTTTATTTTTACTCGTTTACGTATGAGCCTGTTTTTAAGCTTTGTACGCTGCACAGGCAAAAAACAGGGATTCTCTTCAGAAAAGTACTAAAAAGTACAAGAAAAATAATTATTAAGACTAATCAAAAGTTTTACTTGTAAATACTTCTATGTAAGAAGAAAAGCAAGAGACAGAAATTGTCTAAAAAAACAACCAAAACAGTTAAAATATCCAATACAAATTTATTAACGCTCAATATTTCGCTTAATTATGTTTCCAAATTAATTTAACATTCACCATCAACAATCAAAGTTTATAAATCGAAAAACATTCCCCCACAACAACAATGAAAATACATTAATTTACTTCATAAACACAAAGCAAAAAGAATGAGCGTAAAATCAACAATTCTGCCTCATTTCACAAAGAACTGAGGAATGCAAAAAAGCGAAAAAAAAAGAGAACTTACTACAAAATACCCTGTAAACAGCACTAAGATACTTTTCAACACTAATTTGCTATCGATACACAAAGTAAATACTACATTATAGCTACATTATATTAAACTCCTTAATGCGCTACACAAACAAAAGCTGCCTGCTATGAGAGCTGCAGCTTTTCGCTATTTATTTTATAACAACTTGTTTACTTATTTGTAAGATTGTTATGCAATTTAAAACTTTATTTAAGTGTTAATTGAAATTTATTTAAATTTTCAAAACAATAGATTTTAGTTTTTGTAACAATTTTCTAAACTATATATTAAACTGGTTTATTTATTTATAATCTACACACAAATACCCCACATTATTCGACTACTGGGTATATAACCGAATCAGCAGTTTACAAATATTTTTATTTATTTATTTTTGAAGGAACTTGGGATAGGTCTGGAATATATATATATGTATGTATATACGTATTACGTATACGCTAATCCAATTTATAAATAATTCCGTTTATGTGTCACAAGAGTCGTGAAATGAGTCGAAAATTGAACCGAAAGCTGTCGACTTTTTAATTATTTACAAATACATTTACATAATTTGCGTTTAATTGTTGAGCCCCCTTTTTGATAAGCAGTCGCTTTGGGGCCACTCAAAGTTTCATATTACGAAAGGAAAACAATTTCCCCAGAGTTGTGAACTGAGAGCAGAGAGTTTTTGCTGTTTTGCTGTTTTTCTGTGTGTTTTTTGTTTTTGTTTCTGTGCTTTTATAAATAATAAAGAATATCGATTTAATTTCTTTGGTCGCGTTTCGTTCGGTTGCCTATATTTATATAGATAGTATAGCTTCTATATGCTTCATACTAGATGACGATGACTTTGGCAAAAACACTGCAACATATCAAAATTGACAGTGAAATCGAAGTCAAGTTGATTGTTTTCTTTCGTTAAACAATAAAACAATCTATAAAACAAACAAATAAATTCCAAAGAAATACCAAAATAATTGCAGCAGCATTTTTCTCCTAGTACCTGCAGCAAACGGAAATTCACTCAAATTTCATCAGAAAATAAAAAATTCAAATATTACTCATACGTAATGTTTGACAAAAGAATTCCCCAACTAATATTCACAAAAACTAAAAAAAAATGTGATTCATTAAAATCTATTTGCAGATATTGGAAAAAAATCATTTAAATGATTAAAAATGATTTCCCTGAAGTGATAAAATAGTTAATGAAATATCACAAAAACAATTGCCAACAATTGTCACGCTGCTGCATTGCATACTAAGTAAAAAGCCTTTTCAGCGACAGGGTCAAAACTTATCACTCATACGCAATGTTTGTCAACAATTTGAGGGTCATTGGGAAATACTACATTTACATACATACGTGCACCAAGGCTGCTTGCAAGTGCGTGATGTGAGAACAATTAAATCGAGAAGCTATAGAAAATACCAGACGACATCTGAGAGTATGTCGAGTGAAGCAAACTGAAGAAAAGAGGCATAAAATTAAGAGAGACAAATCATAGATATATATACAAAAGACAGAGATTAAAATCTTATAGATAATTATATAAAATAGGGTTTTGAATGAATGTCGAATGCAAGGAAATATTGCCTAAGGTTATAAAATAAAATTATTTATTTAACACATCGAATAATATTTGAATAATATTGCTAGAATATTCTAAATAAAAGTTATTTTTAAAATAATATTCTAGCTTTAGTTGTAGCTATCAAATAATGTTTTTAAAATCAACAATTAACTCTCTAATTACTTTTCTTTTATGAGTTTGACATAAACAAACCCTTTATCTTTCAATTATAATTTTCGGTAATTTTAAACATCATTTAATCATCAATAATTTAAACAATATACCTCAACATTTCTCACTTCCTTTATCAAGAAGTAGAATAAAATAAATTAGATTCTCAAAGATTTTTCGAGAAGAACTAGGAAATATACAGAGGGTCTATTTGAATTAATGGATACCAAGGAAAATAAGTTTTAGATAAAAAAAAAAAGGAGTTGACATGAATTTATAAATATACTTCATAGGCTTCTTTTTTTACACTCCAATTAAATATTAACTGAAAGTTATCTGAGAATAAAACATTAATTTCTATACATTTTATGCCAAAATACATTTTAGTTAGTAAACTGAGAAAGTGGACGTAAGGAGTTGAAGTTTCTCTGAAGGATATTAGCTGACTCGACTTCTAGTAATTATTCTCCATATGACACAATATCAACAAGCACACAAAACACACAAAATACTTGTAACAATTAAACTTTTCTTAATTTATACGTATTTATTATTGGTCTAATTGAATTATTGCTGGATTTTCCCTAATCCTAATTACTGAACTATTCTTTATAGTTTTAAATACACCCAAACTATCTAACTGTTAATCTTAACTTTCATTTTTAAATATTCAACTATAAGTTGTCCATATTTATTCCTGTTTATATTTTGTTTTTTGATTTAACATTGCTCAAATTAAATTATTCTAACTAACGTAATTTAATTTAAATCTTTGTGTCGACTAATCATAGTTGATAATATAAAAATAAATAAAGCCTTAATCAAATGAAACTTCAATTTAAATTTTTCCAACTTCAACTCTTAATTGTCAATTTTGAATCCGGCTTTTTTTAAACATAAATATTATTCAAATTATATTATTATTACTTAGGTAATTTAATTTTAATCTTTGTCGACTAATACTAGTTAGTAATAAATAAATAAAGCTTTGATAAGAAATAAACTTTAACTAATTTAAATTTATAATATTTCTTGTATTATCTGCATATTTTCTGGCATTATTTTATTGAAATCTTTGCATCAATTGATCAAAGTAAATAATACTAAATATAATAAATAAATAATGTTATTTTTTGTTACATTTTCCTACATCATTTAATTGAAATCTTTGCATTGACTGATTATAGTTAATAATAATAAATTAACTAAATAAATAAAGACAAATCTAATATCGTTAAATTGTAAATTTTTATCGCAATTTAAATTTTAACAAATTCTGCCATCTTCATATATTTATTCTACATCTTTTAATTGAAATCTTTGCATTGACTGTTTATAGTTCATAATAATACAATAAATAATGGCAAATCTTATAGCGTTTTTCAACATTGCCTCTACCTTTTTATAATCTACCAAAAACTTGCATACTTTCTACTTAAGCAGACTCTAGTTTTGTATTTGTATATAGTATAACTTTTTGAGACTCACCCTCCAGTTTCATGCCCACCTCCAGGCACTTTTGGAATCGACAGTAGGGACAACGTTTGCGCTGCGTCTTGTCGATGTGGCAGGAACGCTCCGCGACGCACGTATAGACCTTCTTGTTCTGCACGGTCCGCTTGAAGAATCCCTTGCACGACTCACAGGTGAGCAGGCCGTAATGATAGCCACTCACCTTGTCGCCGCAAACGGGACACAGTTCCTCAAACAGATGCTTAAAGTCGATCGCTTCACCGTTGCCGCCGCCACCGGAAGTTGCGCTAGTGCCGCCATGATGGCCGCCATTGGCCATTGTGCCACCAACACCGGTCGCACCGCCACCGCCATTGCCACCGCCCACACTGCCCGCAGACATGTGTGCGCCGCCAGTGGCAGAGTTGCCACCACCACCACCAGCTGCCGGTGGCAGCAGCATATAACCATTGCCGCCAGAGCTGCCGCCGCCGCCGCCATTCAATAGCTGGCCAGAGTTGCCAGCACTGTTGGCAACAGTGTTGCCACCATTGCCACTTTGTTGCGAATGCGAGGAGTTTGTCTCCTGATAGCCTGTCGGAAATATATACTGTGAATCGAAATTGTATATATACGAATAGGAGGAGGCATTAAATTGATTTGCTGCATTTGCATTGTTGTTGGCAATATTCTGTTGTTGTTGTTGTTGTTGTGTTTGGTAATGTTGTTGTTGTTGCTGGTGATGCGTGTGATGTTGCTGCTGTTGTTGCTGTTGCTGCTGGTGATTGCTCAATTGCAGCGTGTAGGCGCTGTAATCGTTATCAGAGTTGCTCAATGCATTTGTATCGTTATCGTTGTTGTTGTTATTATTGTTGTTGCTGCTATTGTTGTTGTTGTTGTTGTTGCTGCTGTGCGCTGGACTCGCTGGCTGCTGTTGCTCGAGTTGCATGCTAAACGGCGACAGATTCAGCGACGATATAAACTGTACAGTCGCCTGTTGTTGATCCATTTCTAATAACATTTCATGGAATTTTTAAAAGTGTACTTTTAATATATTATAATTTTGTGTTTTTTGCTGTTTATTGGACGGTTTTTATTTAAGCAACAATTTATTGCTTACTTTCATATATATATATATATATATATTTATTAATAATTTTACAACGTTGTGTTTCTTGTTTTTGCTTTTACTTTTAGTTTGCTCTATATATTTTCGTATTTATTTAAACTTTTGCAACTGCTTTTTGTTGTTGTTGTCGTTGTTGTTGTTGTTAACATACGGTGGTCTAGCTTTTGCACTTAATTGTTGTTTGTTGATTTTTAAAAGCAACATTTTTGTTGCAACAATGAAACATTTAATTGTTAATTGTTGGCAATTGTTTAAGATGATTTACTTATATTTTTATTTTTTTTATATGCTTTTTAAGCATTTGGAAATTGTTTAAGCATTTGATGTTTATAAAATTGATTTAATATCGTTTGTTTTATTTTTTAATAAATTTTGCAGCACTTTTGAGTAATTGTTGAAACTGTTTTAAATATTTTAAGTTTTAGAAATAGTTTTTTTTTTAATATTTATGTAGTTTTGTTTAGTTTTTTTTTTGAAAATTGTTTTTATAATTTTAGAAATTCGTTTAGTTATTTGTAACACAAAACTCAAGTTGGAATTATTTTATTTTAATTTATTTATTATTTTTTTGCAGGTACTTTGACGAGGTGAGTGAAGAGATATATGTATGATTATATATCTATAGATTTGTATATATTTATATATATATATTTGCGTGTATTTGTTGCCTGGTTTTAGGAGGTAGGGCTTTAACTTTTGTTATACTATATAGAACTTTTTGCTTTGATTGTGTGCGTTGAAACAATTGTAATTGATTTGATTTTCTATGTGTTTTCAACTTGCTTATTATTATTATTTAGTATATTTTTTGGCGTGCTTTACAACACTGGCGCGCGTACACACACAGACACACACAAGACACAAGAAAACAGTTGTATTTTTGTTGAAATTTGACTATTTCTGCTGCTGCTGCTCTTGTTATTCGCACTTTAGGTTAGACAAACAACACAAAAAATAATGCATTGCCTCTCTCTCTCACACTCTCACAGCGGGCTGGCAAAATGACACCAAAGCAGAGAGAACATAATCCTGGGGCTGTTCCTGCAGTGGGTGCAAAGTGCCGTTATATTTTGGATTGGAAGTGGAAGAAGTAGCGAAAGTAGCGAATGCAATTCTTTGTTTTTGTTGTTGGTAGTAGTTGTAGTTGTAGTATTTATATATTGTATGCACAATTGAATTTGTTATCTTTAGCTATTTGGGCCAAAAGCGAGCGATTTCTATACACACACGCACACACACAATATTCGTTGGTAAGCACTTTTCTTCTTCTACTTTTTGTTGTTGCCATAGAATTATAAATTTATTTTAAATTTTGTAATTTTGTATTTTTTTTTATATTTGTATTTGTATTTGTATTTATATGTAGATTTATTTGCTATGCGAAAAACACGACCAACATCAACCACGTATCTCGATTGACTAAACTGAAGCAAACGGCGAGGATACCCGCCATACACTGAAGCGCTGCTGCTGCTGCTGCTGCTGCGACTGCTACGGCAACTGCGACTGCTGCGTTGTCGTTGACAGTGCTGTTAGCGCAAGCAGCGTTTTTACTCTCGCTCTCAGCAGCAAAACGTTGCGATATTACGTATGCGCCGCCACTTGTGTGCGTGTGTCTGTGTGTGTTAGTGGGAGCCAGTTTCACTTTCAATGCGCGCGCTCGCTCGCTCACTCTCGCTCTCTTTCAGTTTGCTCTCCGCCTCTGCGAGCTGGCTCTCTTGATTTGCTTGGCTTGACTTAGTGCCCCCCTTTTAATGTAGTTGTTGTAGTTGTTGTATTGTTGTTGCTGCTGCTGCATTGAATTTCAAACTGCGCTGAAAGCGAAAGTGAAACTTTTTGGCATAGCTTTTGAGCCACTGTACACAGTGGGCACAAACGACGACGACTCATTCTATTCGGATGTTTAAAAAACCTACCAATATTATGAAAGCGTTAAGCTTAGCTTTAAAGCTGCTGCTGTTGTTGCTGTTGTTGTTGCTAGTATTTTGTAATTGTTACTCACTTTTTACTTCATTTACCCAAGTGGGAATTTTTCAACAGTTTTATTTGATTTTCGGTTACTTCTTGTTGCCAAGTTGGCGACTGCGCTTGTTGTTGTTGTTGTTGTTGTTGTTATTGTTGTTGTTGTTGCGCGTCTCTTTGGTCTCAATTAGTTGTGGGTTTCTGTTGTTGTTGCTGTTGTTGTTGCATTTGTTCATGACACGGTTTTCATGTGGCGTGTTTTCGTTTCCTATTTCTGTTGCCGTTGCCGTTGCTATTGTTGGTTTTTTTCTTGTTTTTTTTTTTGCTTTGCCTCTCAATTTAAGCTTATTGTCTATTTTGGCCTTTTTCAGCATCGACTGTTATATTATTTTATGGTCAGTATTTTTTTTTTGTGTTTTAGTTTTATGCTTGATTTGCGCGTTTTAACTTAAAACATTTTTGGGCATAAATTAAATATTCAATTGTCTGGCATACATAATAAGATAACTCGATAATTTGTTTAAGCATTGTTGCTTGCTCTGTTAATTAATTAATTAATTAACATTGTGCAGTTTCTTATTTATTTTATTTTACTAAACAAAACAAAAATTCCATTAAAATTGAATATTTTTGTTATATTTATATTTTACTAATTTTATTATATATCAAATAGTTTTCATTAGTTTTTTTTATTTATTTAAAATTATTTAATTGAACTTTAATTACAGTTAAGCTTTTTATATATATATTTTTTTAATTTATGCATATTTATTTTTTATTTAATATATAAATTATTTAACTATGCATTTAATTCAATTTATATGTATATTACTTTATTATTTATTAAATTAATATTTTAACTTTAACTTCTTTTATTGTTATTTTATTAATTTAATTAATATTTTAATTATTACTTCTTCTTTTATTGTTATTTATTTTATTATTATATATTTTCCACTTTCTTGTATTAATAGTTTATAGTTTAATAATTCTCTTCACACTTTTAATATATTTAATTTTATTAAAATTTAATACTTTTCTTAAGTTATTATTAAATTTTTAAAAATATATGTATTATATTATTTTTATTTATGTATTATATTATTCATTTTTATTGTTTTTGATTAATCTTTCATTAACTACATATTTATTTTTTAATTTTTAAAATTTTTATTTTTAATTAAATTACTTTCTTTACATTTTTAAATATTTCACATTATTTTATAATTATAAAATTTAATATTGTTTCGCTATTATCTATAGCGCTATATATTATTCAAATATATATTTTTATAGAAAATTATTAATTTATATAAATCATATAATAATTTTGTATTTTGAATTGAATACATAATATTTTATTTTGAATTTCATTAAATTTTGTTTCTTTTTTAAGATGATTACTTTATTTTCCTTTTTATTTATTTTTTTTATTTACATATTTATTTCATACCTTTTTATATTTAATATTTTAATTATAATTATTTATTTATAAATTTCATTTATTGAACATATATTTTTAATATTATATATTTTTATTATGTTATTAATAATTTTACTAGAAATTGATTCTTTTTCATGTTAAATATCGCATTTATCATTATTATAAATATTTACATATTTATTTTATAATTTCCTATATTATATATTTTAATTATAACTATTTATTTATACATTTCATTTAATAAACATATATTTTATTATTTATTTCATTTCATTTGAATTCTTTTTTATGTTAATTAATTCCCAAACATTTCTATAAATATTTACATTTTTTTTTTCTACTTTCTTATATTATATATTTTAAATTAAATAATTTTCCTTACATTTTTAAATATTCCGCCTTTTGAGTAATAATAAAATGAAATATGTTTTATGATATTATTACTTTTTTACGCCCGCCTTAACATATTTTAACCTCTTTTTGCATTTTCACTCAATAATCTGTCGTATTTTATGACATACACTCACATATGCCACATTCTGACCCCATTAACGTGGCGTATACGTAACTTGCAACAGACAGAAACACAATTTTCAGCCTGAAGAGCAAAATAAGGATGCGCCCTGGCCATTAAAACAAAAAAAAAAGCAACAACAACCAAAATAATTATATAAGTTCAGCTGCGTTGAAAGGAGCAGTAAAAAAAACGCAACTTTCACTCGTTTTACAAAAAAAAACTGTTCAATTCCTTAACTAAGCGAACGGAACTAAAAGACGACCCATTAAAATGCAACGTCTTGTGGGCAGTTACAAAAAAAAAAGAGACCGCAAAATATTGCCACATATTGTGCAGAGAAGGAGGAGGAGGCGGCAGACGAGTTGTGGGGAAAAACCCCGCGCAACGGAATAAAATGCAGTTGAAATATTGAAAACTAAAAACTGGAAATGATAAAGACGAAAACAACAACAACAACAACAACAGCAAACAGAAAACAGAAGCAGCAGCAGCAGAAGATACGCTGCACGTGAATATATGTATCTCAAAAGTAAACACGTTTGCAGTAGATTACAACATTTCAATGCTTCAACAACAACAGTATGTTTGTGGCGCCTCTGACTCAGTTACTGTTTCTCAGTTT
Organism: Drosophila histrio; assembly: GCA_958299025.2. NCBI lineage: Eukaryota > Metazoa > Arthropoda > Insecta > Diptera > Drosophilidae > Drosophila > Drosophila histrio. The sequence continues at coordinate 17,764,387 of OY729166.1, read as the reverse complement.
CGCCTGCTTACGAAACTGCAACAACGCACTGAAGATTCAACATACAACATACAACAAAGCCAATTTTCATTTCCTTCCAACAAATTTGTTCGTGACCGTAGCCAAAAAGCCGAAAGAAAGGTTATTTTTGGCAAGCCAAAGATTTTATACACTTGCAGAGGCCAGTATTCAATTTTCTACAGATCGTTATATATGCTATAAAAGATATATCAGATATTCATATTGCTATATGATATAGTCTACCGATCCGTGTAATTCCAACTTGTGTACCGCCTGTAGCAAAAAGACACAACTTTACCAAGTTGTATGCATATAACTATAAAACTGAGCGACTAGTTAGCATATAAACATACAGACAGACAGATGGACGGACAGACAGAGAGACAAAGAGTCAGACATAAACAGATAGACAAAGAGTCAGACAGACAGACAGACAGACAAAGAGTCAGGCAGATAGAGCGTCAGACAGAATGACAGACAGACGGATAGCAGACAGACGGACGGACAGACAGACAGACAAAGAGTCAGGCAGATAGAGAGATAGACTGAGAGACTGCCGGACACATAGAGAGAAGGGCAGACGGTCAGACAGACGGACGGACAGACAGACCGAAAGGACAGGCAGACAGACAAACAGACGGACGGACAGACAAACTGATGGACGGACAGTCAAATAGTCAGGCAGACAGACAAAGAGTCAGTCAGAGATATAGATAGACAAATAGTCAGACAGACTAAGAGACAGGCCGATAGAGAGACAAACTGACAGACGGACGGACAGACAGATTGACAGACGGAAGGACAGACAGACAGAAAGACGAGCAGGCAAACAGACATGCAGACAGACAAACAGACAGACATGTCTATATAGATTTAGCTGTTAATCTATCTAGAATATAAAATTGGGTTATCTAGAATATATACACTTATATATATATATAATTTCTCGCTACTGTGTTACACATCTTCTGACTATATTATAATACCCACAGCAAGTGTATAAAAATAAAATACAAGCCAAAGACTTGGGAGTCTGTAGGGTCGTCTCTTCCATATGGCCAAGGCAGGTAATGACAAAGCACAATGCGTTTTGTGTGTGTGGCAATCACCCAATACACTCACACACACACACACAACATTTCACTCTCACTCTCATACCACAAAAAAAAAATTAAAACAGGTTTGCATGCGAGATACAAGATACTCAAACTACAAGATACGTATACCCGAGAGACCTACTTCTGTTTCTGCTTCTGCGTCTGCGTCTGCAGCTTCAGCTTCCAGTTCGCTACTCCATTTAAATGGCTGTATAACTGTTGCCTGTTTGCCTTTTTGCCTGTTTTACCTGCGACTAACCAAAAACTGTAGCTCCCCTTCTGCTCCCTTCTCCCTTCCCTCACCGCCCTGCTCTTCGCCACGCTAAGAAAAGATCTGTTAACTTTTAAGTCCGTTGCTTGTTCTCGTTTTTTGTATATTTATTTCTGTTTCGGTTTCAGTTTTGTTATATATATATTTTTTTTTGGTTTTTGGCTTTTGCCTTTGACTTGTGCGCGCATGCGCAATGACTTTTTCGACAGTTGTTTGTCAATCGCGAGTTGGCAGCTCTGGCAACAACAACAGCAACAACAACAGCAATGTTGTCTGTGCAGGCGACAAAAGTTAAATGAGTGATATAATATTCTGAAATTACCTATTGCCTTATTATATACTTTATACAGAGATTCCAAAATGTATACATCTTTAAAATATATTTCCATATGACGTATACGTAATAGAAGTACACAAATTGCGTATACGTAATGAATACTCTTTAGTTTAAAATGCCATTAATCGAAACCAACATAACTATCCATAGTTTTACGTTGTAATTTAAGTTTTAATTATAAACTTTAGAAGAGTAACAAATAATTTAAATTTTAAACTAAATATTAGTTTGAATTTATCCACTTTTAGATTATTAACATTATCAGTTAAATTTACTCTACATACTATACTTAAATACTATACATAAAGACCTTGGTAGATCCGTTAAAAACTAAGAAAAGTGCCAGAAACGATAGTTGTTATAATAACTAGAGACTGTCACTTCTATACTACTTTGTTATCGATAGCTTTTATTCCCTGTTTCTACTATAAATGGATAAAAAGGGTATAATGAATTTGTGTGAATGTATGTAACAGGCAGAAGGAGGCATCTTCGACCCTACAAACTCTACACATATATTCCTGATCAGTATCAGTAGCCGTGTCGATTGACACCTGTTCGTCTGTCTGTCTGTCCGTCTGTATGAAAGCGTGAATCTCAGTAACTATAAGAGTTAGAGACTTCAAATTTGGTATGTAGGTTCCTGAATACCATACGCTGGTCAAGTTTATTTTCAATATTCGATATCTTACCCTCCCACCCACGCAAATCGAAAAAAAAAACTATTACACCTTACAATTTTCATATAATACAGCTTTACTTAACATTCAGTTGAAGTATAACAGACGCTGAGCAAGCGATTGATCCCTAAATAATGCAGATATTAAGGAATTTGTTTTAAATCCATTATTTCATAAGTGTGTTGGCCAGAGTGTGAGCACATTTGATAAGATTTTCCAGCACTATTGTTTTAGGAGTTGTCGAGCACTAAAAAACTCAAACTGATGTTTATAATATAATACTTAATATGAACAATTGCCTATGCACATGTTTGACAATATTACATTTCTATAATACTAGTATTTAAACAATAAACAATTTCCACATCAACAGTCGCAGTCCAGTGTTGCCAGACTATAGCAAGCTAACTACTCATGATACAAGAGAAATCGATTTTAACCGATGTATTTAAATAGATGTATACATAAGTATAAGCAATGCCATTATAATCAAAATACTTTTCCTTAAAGACCTACACAGGATATCCTATTGATCGGCTTGTTCTATATATTCTTCTTCATTTCTTAATCATTATTAATTATTATTAATTTATATTCAACAGCAGAAACAGCTGTATACCAAGCCTAGCTCCTTGACTTCTTGGCAGGCATTTTTTGTGTTTTGATCAATTTTGATACATCTGTCATATAGACATATACTAGATAGACATCGTATCAGTTAAACGCCACATTTTACCAACTAAAAAGGTCGCTAATATAACAGAAATGTTACATTTTTAATGGGAATTATTTCTTGTTCTTTTTTGAAATTAATTTATATTATTTTATATCTTATTCCTTCTTCATTCTCATTATTTAGTATTATTTATTTCATGTCTTTATTACTTATACATATTTTCATTTAGCTCACAAACCAAACCAATTAACCTTTTTCTCAGTGAGCAATTTCGACATTTTTGTTGGTTGATTGCCAAAAAACAACAAAGCTAAATAAATGAGCATTGCTGTCCCCTACCCCTCGGCATCTCCAACCCCAACCCCCCTACCACATTCCCTCTGCGTTAGGCGCGCTGCATGCGTTTTGTCGGCGCTGGTGGCACAAATGTTAATGTCGTGTGGTACGAAACGGACAGGCAACAATTATTTTTGATTTTTTGTTGTTGTTGTCTCTTTGTTGCTGTTGTTGTCGCTTTGTTGTTGCTGCCTTTTTGGGCTGTGTTGTTGTTGTTGTTGCAGCGATGACGCGACCTGCGACTTCAACTTTAACTTGGACATCGACTTCAACTTGCGAGTTTTGGACTATGGATGGACAACAAGACGGATCTGCCAAGTTGTTGTTGTTATGTTGTTGTTGTTGTTGTTTCGTTGTTGTTGTTTTGTTGTTGTAGTTTCGTTGTTGCCTTCGCTTAATTTCATAATAAAACATTAAATGTATAAAATTTGCTTGGAACGTGCGCAGAATTCAAGTCAAAAATCTCAGTTGTTGTTGTTGTTATTGTTGTTTGGCTGCATTTTTCTTGTAGTTTATTTATTTTCTTTAATTTTATTTGGTTTGGTTCAGTTTCGGTTTCGGTTTCAAATTTGGCTTCAGTTTCGTATTTCGGGCTGTGGTCATTTGGATTTTCGTTGATTTTTTTAGGCGACAAAGGTTTTGTTTATTTATTTTTGTTTAAATTTTTCTGTTTGCCAGTTGTCGTTTTATTTTATTTTTTATTTTTACGCAATCTACAGTTAATACTGCTGTTGTTTTTGTTGTTGCTTACTTTTTTTGGCGATTTAATTCTGGAAACTTTTTTGAATGCCTTTTTGTAGGTGTCTAAGCTTTGTGGGGTGGCAAGGGCAGGGGAGCGGGGAAGGGGTAGACACAGGTAAACCGGAGGTAAACTAAGTGTGCTTGATTTTAATTTATGTGTTGATTGCCAAATGTTACGGGACTTTTAGGTACATACACACCAACAACCAAAACGACAAATTTCGTAAGCAACAATTTTTGGGCATATGTTTCTTACTATTATTGTTGTTGTTGCTGTTGTTGAGTTTTTGGGTCAATTGTTGGGTATTTTTCTATGGAACTGAAACGCCATGTGGTAGCGTAAATTAAGCAAAAAACTGTAAACATATTCTGAGAAGGCTTTAAGCTTGGAAATGTCTGCTTTAATTGGCTGAAAGTGAGCTTTTGAACATAAAGGAGCTTTAAGAGATATTAGAGTCTTCTTACAGTAAAATATGCATTATAATAATAATAATATTTATATATTATATATTCGTATACATTTCTCTTTGTTCTTATAATATAATATAGTAAAATGAAATAAATACTATAATATATATTTATATCGATTAAAAGTGAAACACTTTGAATTCTTCTCATATTCTTATAGATTCCAATTAATAATATATTATCCTTAAATCAGGGAAATACTTTAACATATAAGTAGAACAGTTAAAATTAAGGAACTTAAAGTTTTTCATATTTCATTTAATTTTCAACAACATACTTTGAATATTTGATATTTTTTGTATTAATTTTAACAACTTACTTTGTATTTAATACTCTAGTTGCTCTTATAATTATTATTATTATATATTATTAATTGTTTATTTAATTTTTCCTCAACTGTTCCCAGTATTAAACTTTTACCAGTAATATCAAAGCTTCTATTCCTATTCTAAAAAAATAATTAATATATTAAGCACTACAATTAAGTTACAACTTTTTAACTGTTCCCAGTATTAAACTGTTACCAGTTCTATCAAAACTTCTATTTCTATTCTAAAAAATAATTAAAATATTAAGCACTACAATTAAGCTAAAGCTTCTCAACTGTTCCCATTATTAAACTGTTACCAGTTATATCAAAGCTTTTATTCCTTTCTGTTTCTTCTATTCATATGTTTTCCATATTTGTATGCTAACATACTAATGTAATCCTTTCTCAACTGTTCCCACCTACATTCTCAACTGTTCCCATTATTATGACAACTATTCTCCATATCTCTTCATTTGTATATTCCTTTGCATCCCCATTTACCGTTGCCCGCAAACAATTTTCAAATGAGGCAGGTCACTTATTTGACGACGGAACGCACGTCATCATCATCATCATCATCATCATCATCATCATCATCATCAGCAGCAGCAACAGCAACAGCAACAACATCATTATCATCAGTATTAAAGTAGCCGCTGCGAAACGAAGCAAAACAAAAAAGACAAACACACACACACACACTCACACACTGAGAGCGACAGCAACAACAAGAAATACAAGCGGCAGCTAAATTTAGAAAACGAAAAATGTTTTAATACAAACACGCATACATACATACTTATTTACTTATGCATGTACATACATACATATCTACACTTTATGCTCAAAACTCAAACCACAAATATAACAAAAACAACAGCAACAACAACTTAACAGCAGCAGCAGCAACAAATGGCAACAAGAAACCCAAAAACACAAAAATTATAAAAATAAATAAAAAAAACCAAAAACTCGTCTTAACCTGAAACGAAACCTTGTAACATTTTTCCCCAGCTTGGCGACGCCGCTGCTGCGCTGCTTCTCAAGCTTAATTGACGTGCCGGTTTACACACGTTGGTCGGCAACGAAAGAGAGGTGGGGATGTAGTGGCAACGAATGCAAGCGGCAGCAACACTACACACACACACACGACAGCGGAGAGCGCCAAATTGCTTGCTCTCTCAAACCGCTGATCACTTTTGCTTTCAATATGAAATAATCGACAGCGACGCCGACAGCAGCAGCTAGCAGTGGCGTCGACTGAGCGGCGAGACAAAAACGAGAGCGCACGAACAAGTTTTCGCCCACATGCTTCGTTGTCGCGCCATTGTCGGAAATGGAGCGCAGTGAGCGGCAAAATTAACAGCATGCCAAATGCGCGCGCTCTCCCTCTCTCTCTCTCTATCTCTCTGTCTCTCTGGGTGCGCTTTTTGGGGCCTGACGCTGGGTTGGCATCATTGAATAATGTAATAAGTGAAAGTGTGACGCTGTATGTGTATGTGTGTGTGACATCGCAGTCGCTGCTGGCGTTCGCTGCCTCAGCTGACCTACTTTACTGTTGTACAGATTCAGGTCTATGTTAGAGAGATTAATTTCGATTTCGTTTCGTTACGTTTCGTATCGTTTTTATGCCTATGCCGCTGAGCGACACACTCTGTGTGTGTGTGTGTGTGTGCTAATAAAGTGGGTTGGGCTGGCAGAAGGCGGGGGAGGGGAGAAGCGAGTGGGAGAGGAGGGGGCTTATGCTGTGCATTGTAATGGAAAACTGTTGCCATGTTGGTGTAGGTTGACGACAACAACGAAGAACTCCAACAACAAATGCCTTAGGATAGGTTCGACTTTGACTTCGACTCTATTTTTATGGGCCGCCAACGTTTGTTGGGTTTTTTTTCTCTGCTGTCTTTGCCTTTGCTCTTGTCTTTGCTTTTGCCTTTGCCTTTGCTTTTAATGTTAATAGGTCAATGGGAAATTTAGTGGGGCGCGTGTATCGCTGCCTTCTTTTTTTTATTGGGGGTGGGGGGTGGTGGCCGCATCTTTTAACATGTGTACATCTGTTTCTAAGTATGTAGTATACAGCACACGTCACACACATAGATACATAGTTACTCATAGATACAAGATACAAGTATGTATATAAAATGTTTGTGGGGTTATTTTTCCTCCTCTTCTTCTTTTTGTGAAAACTGCAAAAGTGCCGCCCATAAATAATCATGTTAAGTAGACAGCTGTTTAGTTTTTGGCACTTGGGTAACCATTTGCCTTGCTCGACTAGCTTATACCCTGTAAACGCAGCTGTCAAATAACATGTGTATAAGTCGCACGCTCGAAAGTATGCTATATTAATTACGTTATTGATTTATGTTTAGTAGCAGTTAATAAATTTAAAATTTTAACTTTCAACTGATCTTTCCAATGATACAGTAATTTAATGTTAACCAAAGTGGAGCGGAATAAATCAATAACTCAGTCAGTCTCTTGGTCAGACTGTCTTTCAGTCATTCAGTCACTTTGTCAGTCGGTTAGATAGTCAGTCAATCAATCAATCAGTCACTCAATCAGTCACTCAATCAGTGTGTCAATCAGTCAGTTAGTTAGTGGTTCAGCCAGTCAGTTTGTCAGTCATTTAGTGAATCAGCCAGTCAATCTATCAGCCAGTCAATCACTAAGTCAGTCAGTACTTCAGTCAGTAAGTTAGTCAGTCAGTAAGTCGGTCAGTGATTATGTTAGTCAGTCAATCAGTCAGTCAATCAGTGAGTATGTCAGTCAGTCAGGACAAAGAGAATTTATAGATTTACTAAAACCTATTTCAATTAAATAGTTCATAATTTCAATAATCTGTCAAATCACTCTCTTCATCCTTCAACTCTTTCCACTCTCTCAAATCATCTGCCCACTCAACTGGCGCTCTCTTATTTCTTCGAACCTACCTCACTCAATTGCAACTCCTGCTTTGTTTCAATTCGCTCCATTGACACAGTTATGCTTATCGGCAACAGCAACAGCAACAGCAACAACAACAACAATAACAATAAACAGTGAGAATCGCCTGATCGACAAATATATAGAACTTACATATAAACCCATTTAAATGTAAGCGAAAAAATTCAATTAAATACATCACAAAAGCACAAAAGTCAACAATAAATAAATATAAGCTTACAATGCACAATTAAATCAAAAGAAATACAAGCAAAATGAAACTAAAGTAAAAATAAAAATAAAAATTAAATAAAATAAAGCGATGAGACAACGCAAAATGAGCAGCAGCAGTAGCAGCAGCAGCAGAGGGAGCAACAGCAGCAGCGCACAAATACAAAGCGTCAGAGCGGCGTACAAAAAGAGAGCGCAGCAAAACCAACAGAGGCGACGATTACAACAGCAACAAATCAAAAGCTTGAAATGCGCTGTGTCTAAAAGGGGGCAGCAGGCGGGGCTGACGCTCTTCGCTGCCGCTGCTGTTGCTGCTCGCTGTCGACGTTAGCGTCGCTTCTGTACGTAAAACGTTAACGCTGCACAAAATATTATTCAAAAAACCTTGACACACTTTTGTGCGCGCGTCGCACACACATACACATACACACACATACATACAAACAAACAACATACAGTGAGAGATACTCGCCCAGGGACGGTTTCGACCGCAATTCGCCGTCGCCGCCGTCGCTGTCGCCGTTGCGAGGAGGTCAGTTTAACGTGTAGATTTGTATTGCGTATGTGTGTATGTTTGTATGTATGTATATATATGGAGTGCAATTCTGAGCGATGCGCAATAAATTGCATTTTAACTCACAAACAACAACAACAGCAACAAAAACTCGTCTATACGCATTTGTTGTTGTAGCTAATTAAATTAATTAACGCATATAAATTATACAATATTTATAGTTAATTTATATACATTATATATATATTTACATACATACAAATGCATATTATATTGTTTCTTTATTTATTAGCACTCATTGCAATTGAGGTCAGCCACAACAACAACAACAGCAACAAAAGCTCTGTAAATGGGCACAGACCACACAAAAATCACTCAGTAATTTTTTTTTGTAGATCAAGCGACGCGTTGACGCTGACGCTGACGTTTTCGATATGTCGATATGTCTGTCTGTCTGTCTGTATGTCTGTCTGTCTGTCCGATTGTCTGTCTGTCTGTTTGTCTGTCTGTCCGTCTGTCTGTCCTTATGTTTGTCTGACTGTCTGTCTGTCTGTCTGTCTGTTGTCAATATCGAAATCGTAACAGGTGCGGCCTCCGTTTTCTGCTACGCTTGCAGTTTTAATTGTCGCGTGCTGTTTCTGCTGCTGCTTCTGTTGCTTCTTCTTCTTCATCTTCTTTTTTTGTTGTTTCTCGCCCTTTTATTTATATTTTTTTGGTCTTTGTTGTCTTCTATCAATATGCAGAGTTCTCAGTTCTGATATTTAACAGCTGCAGTTGCGGTTGATAATTATTAATGACATTTATGAATAGCAAAAAAAGAAAAAACTATCGATAACTTATAGTGGAATTAAATGCAGTGGAAGTTTGGGTAGCAGCATATTTTAATAGCAGGGACTATGTCAGTTTTTTCTAATCAAATTTCTAGTCTATGAATTGGTAATACAAAGTATAATTAAAGTGTTCCCAACTCCAAAAAAATCATTAGAATAATGTTAATAATATTAGTTATAATAATTAGTTATAATAGTTACATATGTTCCATTGGAAATCTTTCATTATTAAGAGAGTAGTTTATCAGAATTTCAGAAATGAGCACATTTATTGAGTATCATACATATGTACATACATTTGGTTATACTTATAATCAAGGCTTTGTTCAACATTTCATTTCATTGCATTGCATTGTATTATCTTTAATTCTATAAATTGCCTTTCTTTGTCTTCTTCTTCGCTCTTTATCTTTAATTAAAATACTTTCATTCAGTTTATTCTTCCCATTTAAACTTCCCTTTTCATATGATCTTGACTTATATACACACACACATTCATTTTCTATATCTTTACTTTTTTCCCTTTATCTCTCTCTTTCATTTTCTCCTTAGTCTGCGCTTTCGCTCATCTTTGCAACCCTTCTTCTTTCTCTCGATATGCTAATTGATGACTAATCCCCTGCAATCATAATAAAAATGTCACATTTCATGCGCTCGCTCTTTCTTTGTTCGCTGCATCTCTTTCTCTCTCGCTCTCTCTCTCTCTCTCTCTCTCTCTGTGTCTTTCCCTATCTCTGTCTCTGCTCGCTTTTATACTGCTTTATTATTATGGCATGCATTTTTATATTATTTTTCTTCGCTTTTGCACACTGCAATTCATTTAAACGTCTCACACGCGCGTCAGCAGCGACGTCAACGTCAACGTCGACGCCGCGTCGCTGCCCCGTCATCGACAAAGCGTCGTTGCAGTTGACGAAGCTCAAAACTAGGTCACGAGGCCACAAAAACAATTGCAGCAGCAGCAGCAGCAGCGTTGGCGGGCAAAGGGGGTGTATGGAAGGAGGGGTAGCATTGCAATGCGCTCTTTTGCAGGGTGGTTGAGTGGGTGGCTGGGTGGTTGCTTGGTTTACCGCGTTGCGTACAGACAAATGAGTAGTAGAAATGGATAGAGTGCAAAAGCAGCGTGGCATTTGAGAATTTCTTTGCTGGCTTTGACGCTGGCCAGGATGTGGGTCGCCATTGCGAATCGCGCTGCTTAATTAAAAATATTGTTTTGCCGTTCTGCTAACGGCCATCTTTTTTTTCTATTTTTAATTAAAAATATACTCTAAACATATTATGGGATTAAAGTAAAACTTTGAATTATATTTGAACTGGTTCAGTGCATTTTATAGCCATATATAATATATAATTAATAAAAACTATAAACGACAACAAAGCTTAATAGTTTTCTATAATAATACACTTTGTAGCCAGTTTAATAAACAATTTAACTTTTGAAAGTAGCAATTAAATCACTTTAGTTGCAATTTAATTTATAATAATTAAATTAAACTAAATTAATTATTGTAAGTTTGTATTTTTAATGTATAGCTAATTTAACTACTTTATTTTTGGTCATAAGCGAACTCTTAAATATTTTTATTTTAAAGCTTATTATTATTTTTTATTTATCTACGTAATTTAATTTAAATCTTTACGTTGACTTCTTTGTTAAAAAAATATTCTTTTAATATGTATATAATTTAAATAGATTTAAATTTAAATATCTTGCGTTACATTTATTTATTATATTTATTTAGATTTATGTAAATTTATTTTAAGTCTTTGCGTCGACTTCTTAGTTGAATATAATACTGTTTATTATTTATGATTTCAATTTAATTAAACTTCTGTTTAATTTATTTATTTATTTAGATTTAACTAATTTAATTTTAATCATTGTGTCGTCTTCTTAACATTAATAATAATATTCTTTAATATTTATAATTGAAAATAATTTTAATGGTATTATCTTTTTTCCGTCTTACGTAATTTAATTTAAATCTTTGTATCAACTGTATTTAGTATATATTAATAATTATATAAATCAATCAATTTGGCAGCTTAATTCATAAATTTTTTAGTTAAAAATACATAAGAAAAATTAATTTTTGTTTACTCTTTTTATGCTGAGTTCTCATTGGAATTTTAACAATTTGCAGCTGTGCCAAAAACCTACAAATGAATAACTAAAAGAAAAACAAAAATGAATAACTATTAGCCCAGTTAACCGATGAATTAATACGCTTACAAATTGAGAGATTTATACTACAAAAATATATGACTAATTAAAATGTGTAAATAAATATTCTCAAGTGTTAAATTGCCTGTAAGTGATAGATTTATACTATAAAAATGTATTAATCATTTAATCATAAACTGTCTATAACTTATAGCTTTATATAAAAATGTATTAACAATTTAACTGTGGAAATAAACTTTTAAATTTTCTATTTATTTTCCTGACACAATTCGATTCCCAATAAATAACAATAAATACATAGTATAATAATTAAAGTAAGCTTGTAAATTTAAACTGTTAAGCGTGTAAAACAAATAATTAAAACAGGGTATAATTAGTCATATCAACTGATACAATATCTGGTTATACTAGAGCTACTTATATACATTTAATGACTTGCTCTTTCTAGATGTAACATTTTAATTATAAAAGAAGACTAACTTTTCTCCAGTAAACCGATGACTTAATACGCTTACAGACAAAGTTATAGATTTATATAAAAATGTATAAATAATTTAAGTATGCAAACAAATATTCTAAAGTGTTAAATTGTCTAATTATCTATTTGTCTGACACAAAGCGATTACCAATGAAATTCTAGTTAGATTATAAGTTGTTAAACTTGCAAAATAAATAAATAAAACAGTATATAAAATAATTAATATAACTAGCCAATTTTGTCCACATAAACTGATAATAAAACTACAAAATTTGGATATGTTAAAACTAACTAAAAAAAAACACTTAAATGCTTGCTCTTTCTAGAAGTTACATATTTAATTATTAATCTATAATACCCTGTCTTTCCAACGCTTTAAAGGGAACATCAAATTTTTAAGATCTGCATAAAAACATAAAAATTATGGTGTTTTTTTTTTAATTATTGTTTAAGGCCCAAGGCAACTGCAGTCCAAATAGTCAAACAACAAACAATAGTCAACAATAACAAACAACAACAAAAATCGCTTGTCAGTCTAATTAGGCACATTTTCTGCAGTTTTAATAATTAGCATTAAGCATATAAATAAAAAATAGCTAACTTATCTGTGTGTTTGTTGTCTCTTCTTTTTCTTTTTTTCTTTATTTAAATGTTTAATTTATTAATATTATTAATACTATAAAGATTTGTTTAAGCCAATGTGAATACAATATACAATGGAAATGATATACGTTATAAGAGATAAGAAATGACAAAGATTTTCCATGTATTCAATTTGCCAACATAGTCGTATGTCTTGCCTACACATTGTTAATTCATATTCGTATTCGTTATTCGCTCTGTGAATACTCGTTATTCATTTACACTTGCTGGACAAATAGAAACGGGTTTCTTTCAGGTTACAAAACGTGGAATTTATAGTTGATAAAGTCTTATCAACAATGGCAAATAAAGCGAATCTATCTAATCGCAAAATCAAAAAAAAACTAAAATTAATGAATGAAATTTAAACTAATAAAGAAAATATAACTAAATATAGAATTTAAACAATTGTTATAGATATCTCCAGCATTAAAATATTTTCTTTTAATTCCATTATAAGTAAAAAAAATCTAAGCGCCTTAAATGAATTCTATAAAGAGTATCAGAATCTATTATTATTAATCGCTATGAGTGTATATTATGTTTGTTTACAGTATGTAAGGTGTAAGGAAGTCTGGCATCAACAGCCATGTCTGTCTGTCTGCCCGTCCGCCTGTCTGTCTGTCCGTCCATCCCTATGAAGGAAAGTATCTCAGTGATGGTAAGAGCTAGAAGCTTAAACTTGATCTCCTCGCACTACTCTTATTTGCAGGCAGATCAAGTTTATTTTAAGTTGTTAATACCAAGAACCCTTTGTTTTAAAATCAGAAAAAAACACTAGAACATAAGCAATTTTGAAGCTAGAGAAAAAGCGCAGTTTTATAGCTAGAGATTTGAGATTTGTCACACATGACAAGTATTATCCAGGGCTTCGTACTGCCACAGGGTATATGAATGTCGAGGTGCCAACTGCTTCTTTTTAACTTGTACTTCCCCTTAATTGTTTCTAGCTCTATTCCATAGATACAAACACATTAAATTTCACTTTTCTATTGTTGTTACTATAAATATGCAACTTCAAAGAACATTAAATGAGATTATTAAGCACAAATGTTGATTTTTTAGTATTTATACAACCTAAAACATAACTAGTAAACAATTTCTTTTGGCTTCTATTTATTTATTCTGTGGCAATGCTTAAAAAGTAACCATAAAATACTTAAAAGTTGCCACAAATCTATCAAAATGATAAACAAACAGAATTTTTACATACAAATGCCAAAAACTATTTATAAACAAAATTTTTGCACTGACTGTTAAACGGAACGTAGACGATAGTGAAGCGGGTAGGAGAGGGGAAGGGAGGTAAGAGAAGAAGAAGAAGAAGTAGAGAACGAGACCAGACAAATTAAATCAAAATGGATACAACTTGAAATCTCAAAAGAAGCAGCAACAAAACAACAGAATTGTAAAAAATATATAAAAAAGAAGAAATAAATAAATAAAAATTTGCTTCGTCTGGCTGCTGACAACGCTGACGCTGACGTCGCAGTCGCTGTCGCCGTCGCCGTTGTTGTTGCTGTTCTCGTTGTTGTTGCTGTTGCTGCCCCGTTGTTAGATATGGTGACCCACTAACCTACTTTATTCAAAACGTTGAAGCTTTTTACGTACACACAGACAGAGAGACATACACACACACACACACACACACACACAAATGCTTTACTGCTTCTCTTTTTTTTTTTTTTGATTAAAATTATATAAACAAAGTGGAAATATTCAACAACGCAATCGACACAGAAACAAAAAAAACAAAAACCAACACGAAATAATGAAAATGAAAACGAAAAAAAAAAAAGCTAAAGAAGAGACTTACACAAATGTCTCACTAGCTATCTTCCTCTCGCTCTCACTTTGCATTTGTTGCTTACGCGCCCTGCGTAAAGAGCGAGAGGGCAGCACAAAAGCACATGAAGCTTTTTTTCTTTGTTTTTGCCTTGAGCAATGAACAAACCACAACGAGAGATTCCCACATGGCGACGCTTCAGCGAACACACACACACACAAATGTACGCAATAGGCAAAAACAATGCAAACACAAATATAAAGCAACAATAACAATTCACGCCTCGCACGCACCTCACACACAAACACACACACACAGAAATTCATACACAATATTGAACCTAACCCAACAAAAAATGCTGAAAATGTTACACACACAGACTTACGCACTCTCATGTCTCTGCCTCTTGCTGCGTTCGCTCTCCTGTCTCACTCTCTCTGTCTCTCCCTTTCGCACACGCTTTGCCGCCTTTGGAACTTTATTGTGCGTGATATTTTTGGCAGCTTTAAATGCGTAAAAAGCAACAACATTACCAAAAACAACGCAACGACAATGTGAATACGTGAATGCGACGATCGTTTGCGCAATTTTGCTCATTCATCGCACGCACTTTCGTTTTATTTTTATTTTTTTAGTGTTTTTTGTTGTTGTTATATTACTTGTTGTACGTCTACCCTTTCCATAGAGTCTAGTGGCTTTATCAGGCGTCAAGTGACAGCTATTATATATGAAAGGCATAAATGACGCGTAATTTTCAACACTGGCATAGTAAAAAGCACGATTAGCAAGCAGATCATCTGAGCATCAAATCTAATGATAATAATAATGATCTAATGATCTAATAATAATAGCATTGCCATTAAAATTAAAATTATAAATCAAGATTAACTTAAACTTTGCACTACTACTACTATTTTTACTACTACTACTACTATTTCCACTACTACTACTATTTTCACTACTACTACTATTTCCACTACTACTATTGTTTTTACTATTTCTGCTACTACTACTATTTTTACTACTACTACTACTACTTTTTCCACTACTACTATTTCTGCTACTACTAATACTATTTTTACTACTATTGTTTCCACTACTACTACTACTATTTTTACTACTATTTTTACTACTATTTCTACTACTACTACTACTACTTTTACTACTATTTCTACTACTACTACTATTTTTACTAATATTTCTACTACTACTACTACTATTTTTACTACTTCTACTACTATTTCTACTACTACTACTATTTCTGCTACTACTTCTAATATTTCTACTACTACTACTACCACTACTACTTCTACTACTACTACTACTACTTCTACTACTACTTATACTACTACTTCTACTACTACTACTACTTCTACTACTACTACTTCTACTACCACTACTTCTACAACTTCTACAACTTCTACTACTTCTACTTCTACTACTACTACTACTAATACTACTTCTACTTCTACTTCTACACTTCTACTTCTAATTCTACTTCTACTTCTACTTCTACTTCTACTTCTACTTCTACTTCTACTTCTACTTCTACTTCTACTTCTACTTCTACTTCTACTTCTACTTCTACTTCTACTTCTACTTCTACTACTACTACTACTACTTCTACTACTACTACTTCTACTTCTACTACTACTACTTCTACTACTACTACTTCTACCACCACTTCTTCTACTACTACTACAATCAATGCAAATTATACTACAGAAATAAACATCACTAGTAAGCGTATCAATAATTCGTTTAAAGCCATTCCAGCAAACTCTTCTTGTTTCATTTTGAAATTCATTTATTTCTTTTGTATATTTTCTTGCTTTTTTAAAAGTCATTGTTGTTGTTGTGGGTTTAATTCCATTTTATCTTTTGTTTTATTCCATCTGTCGCGACGTTGACTAAATTTGTACATTTTTCGAATCAATTTCATCAATTTAACGTTTAATTTCCATTTTTACGTCATTTTCGTATTTTATTACACTGTATATTTTTTTTGGACTTTGCTTCGACTTGTGATCCCCGTTTTCCTTTTTAGGGAAAGTACATTTGTGTGTGGAATCGAGTTGCCATATGGTCACAATGTTTGATTATGACGTGGCGACCTAAATTGTGGAGAGCTTCAGAGACTGCAGCTTTGTCAATAGGGAAAGCAATGAGTAAGGGAATAGATAAAATATCTTGAAGAACGACTTTGTTCTCAAATAACCCCGTTAATTATCAATCGATCTTTATGAAGTTTGTAGGATATCAAGTTAAGATAAAAAGAAAGTAGTAGTTCAACAAATAAACATAATATCAATTAAGTTGACGTTGTAATTAACTTGTTAAAATTTAGCTAGATCCTTTTCACTTTTAAGTTTAGCTCTTCTAGCGACTTTGCAAAACACTTGCAACCTTCTCGTGTTTGTTTAATTAGTTAGTTTAATTATGTACATAGTCAAAAGTTATGATTGTCCCCATGACATCGTCAACAATAATATGAACAACAGCAACAACAACTTGAACAACAACGTCATCAACTCTATACGATATAAAGTGCATTTGTCATTGCAGCTTTAGACAAATGTCCTTCACTTAAAACATTCCACGTACAACTAAAAACAGCAACAATAACAACAACAGCAGCATTTCAATTGTTTATCAAGTGTTTGTGTTGTTGTTGCTTTTATGACTTGGCTTGTTTTAATATGAAAACTTAAAACTCAGAGCCATTAAACAAGTCTCGAGTTGCTTGCATAAATTGCGCGTGCGGCTAATTTCAAATTGTATATACCCTGTATAATAATATGCACCCCTCCACCATAACTAACTCAACTATATATGGTATACCCCTTAATATTTATACGCAACTAAATATTGTAGTTGTTAGTTATTGTTGTTGTTGCGAATTTGATCTCAAAGGACGCAAAAACGCTTGCACTTAGTGCGAAATGTGAGTTGTGTGTTTTGTGGGACGCTTTGCGGTGGGCGGTGGGGTTTCTCGAGTAGTAGTTGCCTTGTAAACTGGGTCATTGCAATTTGGGTCACCTAGATTTGATTACCAAACACCGCAGCAGCGTTTCAGACAGAGAGTCAGCCAGTTGGCGAGTCAGTCAGTCGGCCAAAAGCTGTGAGTCAAGCCAAGTCAAGTCAAACGAGCCGAGGGCACAATACGAGAAAAAAAGCTGATGATGATGAGCTGCTTGTTTGTATCCATATAGTTTACATACTATACTTTAAGCTTGACATATTTATTCTATTTTATATAGATATTTATAAAGATAGAAATCGATAGGTACATCTATATATGTATATACAAATCTATCTATATAAATCTATCTAAATCTATATCTGAACATATAAATCTATCTATATCTATATCTGAACATATAAATCTATCTATATCTATATCTGAACATATAAATCTATCTATATCTATATATGAACATATAAATCTATCTATATCTATGTATTTTTGTATCTTTATCTATATCTGTTATTATTGTAATTCACAATCTACAGTTAATATTACGTATATTTTTGTGGTGCCCAAAATGCAAATTCACTACCACGCGTGGCCTAAGCTAAAAATTCTGCTTGCGTCGCTGTCGACACACGTTTGTTGGGAGAAACTTCGTGTAGCGCTCTTTCGGCTGTTTGTCATCCCAAAAAGCAGGCATACAATGTTTGATAGTGTGCGTGTGGACATTACTAGTATAGAAACTAAGTTTAGATAATTTTTAAACTAATATTTGACTCCACAAATATAAATATGTATCAATTGGAGAACATTTAAAGTGCTTTAACTTTAAATTACTTGAGATCTTATTTATTTTAACCATGAATGAGAATATTAAATCGTTTTATACCTATATATTTTTATATTTATATGCTTGTGGACTTGAATAATGTTCAAATCTCTTTTTATTTAATTTGTTTTGTTTTGACATATAATACTTATGTTAAGCTGAAAGTAGACTTAGTATAAATTGAAAGAAGAGGTAAAATATTAAATAGAAATGTAGACCTTATTCATCTGCTGAGTTTTCCTAAGACTGACCTACAATACGTCTTTGTTAATTTCCAATACAGTTGAATTTTTCTATAGTAAACGTGTATTCAGTGAAAATATCAGCATTCTAAATTAATTTTAAACACAACTTTTTTGCTCAGTAAAGATCGAGAGGACATTAAAGAAGTTTGTAACAAAATATACTTTGACAGTAATAGACATGGTATTAATGCTGCTAATAAGAACTGTAATTATTAATTATATTATTATTAATTATATTATTATTATATTATATATGTGCTCATATATTTATCATATATTTAAATCTATATTAACACTGTCCCTCTAACTTTCTAACATTTTGAATCCTTCCACAATTCATTAAATATTAAACAAGAATTAAAGCAACCCATTAAGTTTTCTTTTAAAACAAACTAACTAAAGACTTCAAAAGAATGACATAAAATGGCAAAGAGAAATTAGTCTTAAGTAATTATATCTTCCACTTCATTTAATCATTTTTTTAATACTAAATTTCTTTGTCTATTTAAAATCATATTCACAACAATTAAGATGTAAAACTTGTACTGCTACAATGCTGTATAAATATCTTTATAAAAATAATAAATTCAATCAATTTCGACAATCAATTAGCCGCAATTCAACAGAAACGCATTTGCACAATAAACAAATGCGAGTGCCAAAAAAAAAATCATTTACAAATAGACCCCCAAAAAAACGAAATAAATTCATTATTTTTTCATTTCAAAATTGAACGCAAAGAAACAAAATCAAAATACGAAAATTGAACCAAAAAAAATTTACGCAATTTTTTGTGTGTGTGTCGACGATTATGTAAGTGCACGTGAAAAGCAATAACAAACGT
Organism: Drosophila histrio; assembly: GCA_958299025.2. Taxonomy (NCBI): domain Eukaryota; kingdom Metazoa; phylum Arthropoda; class Insecta; order Diptera; family Drosophilidae; genus Drosophila; species Drosophila histrio. Next base: position 17,744,997 of record OY729166.1, on the reverse strand, counting down.
AATAAACAAGCTAGAAGAGAAGAAAACGAAGCAGAGAAGAAGAAGAAGAAGAAGCTGCTGTAGCAGGGAGAAATACAGTTTCAATGTCTGTTTCAATTTTCAGTTTTCAGTTTGTTTAGCTGTTTGCAATTATTATTATTATTATTACAATGTTTTTTAATGGCTGCCATGATCTACATTTCCCAACTAATTACATATTATTGTGCAAAATAATACGTTTTATAGTAGTATCATAAGCTCAACGCTGCGTATGAGTAATTTATATATATATATACATATTTTTTTTTTATTTGACATTCGCTTATCAACGAACACAAAACGTGAAAACCAAACAAAACCTAAAACGAAACGAAACGTAACGAAAAAAAACGCGACGTCTTACAAAAAAAATTGTTTTATAAATTATTTTTTTTTTATATTTCGTGGCTGTCTTGCTCGCTCCAACGTCGTCAAGGTGTGGTGTGAGCGAGACAAAAACTTGGCCAAGTGCAGTAGGCCATGCAAATGGCAAAGTGGGTCAGCTATCAACTACGCACGCGTATTTTAATACTTTGCCGACGACTATCAGCACAGCAATGGCTGAAACACACACACACACACACATACACACACACACGCACTCACGCACAACACGAACCATCAGCTCGGCAATCAACGATTCGTCGCTAAGCAACAACAACAGCAACAGCAACAACTGTCGTATCAGCAATGAGCAACAGCAACAACGTTAACGAAAACAACAAACAGCAAGTAACGTTGTAGGCAAAATATTAAAAATAAATTTTAAAAAAAAATAACAATTAGGAAAGGCTACAGTTGAGTGTATGCGACTCTCTGATACCCTGTACTAGTATTTACAAAATATGATATTAATATAAATAAGTAAATATTAATTGACTCTCTGCGTTACACATAAATAAATAAAAATAATAATATTATTTAATATAAGAAAATAAATATATCAAAAAAAGTAAAAATATTAATGTTAATAAATATAAATAAATATAAATAAATAAATATATTAATAAATATAAATAAATATATAAATAAATATATAAATAAATATAAATAAATTAATATATTAATAAAAATAAATAAAAATATATATTAATAAATACAAATAAATGAATATATTAATAAATATAAATAAATTAATACATTAATTAATATAAATAAATAAATATATTAATAAATATAAATAAATAAATATATTAATAAAAATAAATAAATAAATATATTAATAAATAAAAATAAATAAATATATTACCAAATATAAATAAATAAATATATTAATAAATAAATATAAATAAATAAATATATTAATAAATATAAATAAATAAATATATTAATAAATATAAATAAATAAATATATTAATAAATATAAATAAAAAAATATATAAATAAATATATTAATAAATATAAATAAATAAATATATTTATAAATACAAATAAATAAACATATTTATTAATATAAATATTAAAAATATAAAAATAATAATATTATTAATACATATAATCAAAAAAAAAATATTTATTAATATTAATATTAATATTTTTATTTATAAATTAAATACATAACTGTGCATTACCACTAATAGTTTAAAGAGTGCTTTAAATTTAAAATTGACAAAAAGAAAAAAACATTTATCTTATGTATTCAGCATTCAAAAAACATATAAATATTTTAATATTTATGTTTTAATTTAACAATATACACATGAATTAATTCTGTTTTTATTATTGCTTCTTTTCATTACAATTTGCTTGTTTTTCTTTTATATGTTGATGCATTATAATGATGAAATTGATTATACCACAAAATATCTCTTACAGCAGCAAGGTTCGAAATCAGAGAATAAAAGCGGAGACTAAATTGGAAGCTTTCTTCGATATTAACCATTTTAAATACCTAAGGTTTATCTTGTTTTCTGTATGTATCTGAACTGGCATTATATTCAAAAATTTTCTTAATATTTCAGTACGGTTTAACACAATGTAATAAGTGATATACAGAGTTCATATATGTTTTAAGGCAATGTATTGGATGCCCTGACTCCAAAGTCAATACAATATGCCAGCATAACAATAAGAAGTGTCAAATATTTTCTCAAGTGTAAGTAGTACAGTTAATCGTGCAAAAAAGGGAAAACTTTATTTAATTCTCACTATACGATGATTTACACTGTATTATTAATTATCAAAATTATATTATATTATTATATTTATTAATTATTTTTAATTTTAACTTAACTTGACCGAATACTATGTACACAAAGTAATTAGTTAGTTTTTCTTTGTAGGAGATTGACTATAAATATCCCCAATAATTAAATATAATATCTTTAGAATAAACAGAAATCAAGCAGAAGACAACAACATATTTAAAAATATTTCCTAACAAGCCAGAAATTATTTAAGATAATGAATAAATTTGATATATAAAGAAATTACAAAAATGTTATAGGAATACAAATTGATGTGAACACACTCTTAATAAACAAACAATTTATATAAAATACTATAATAATATATAATTTTAAACGGAAAAGTGAATTTATATATTTTATACAACAAATAATTATCCCTTTTAAAGAAACACATACTGTTAATATTTGAGAGATGCATATCTAATATGTATATTTAAAAGTAGTCTACAAACTATATCAATTGTAATTCCAAAAGTTTGCACTAGTTAAATGCTACCATTTCATATACATAGCCCATATACACTTTGTGTAAGGGTATACAACAACAACAACAAAAAAAAAAGAAAAGTTACATCATCGTAGACATTCAAACACAGATAATCAAACAGTCAAACAGTCGGACAGTCAGACATACAGAGAGACAGAGGTGACGACTCACGCATTGGGGCGCTGGTGTAAATTATTTTTATTTTTTTTATTATTATTTGTCGTAATAATTTCAGTTTGTTAAGGTCTTTCGGTAGCTCATTTGAGAGTACATATATAGCTATTTAATTATGAAATATGCACATGATTTTATTTAAATAAATGACACATAATATTTCATATAAACTCGCAATGACCTCGAGTTCTTCGAGTGAAAAGATTTAAAGAAATCAAACAACAGCCAATCACGTGACTTGTGAACAATCAATTTAAACAGCAAATTCGAATCAGAGGGAAATTTTAAGCGTTAGATTGAAATACTTATGAAATGGAGAAGAGCAGCAAATATAATATAATATAATATATAAATTACCAATAAGACAATTCATATAATTAAACAGCAAAGTATTATTACATTTTAAAGATAAACAATTTTAATATCAGCAATCGAGCAATAAGAGTTATAAGTTTAATAGCTTATAGCTAAAAATTATCTAAATGAATGTGAAAAACTCCAAATACGCTATGCGTATATGCGGTATAATAATAATAATTTATTTCCCAATTTTTATTATAGAAAAATGCATTTAATTTCTTACTTTTAATTTAAATGAGAAAGCTATGATATAATAATTAAATTGCTATATTTATGAAACATAAATTTGAATAAATATTGTTTAAAAAATAATAATTTGAATTTATCTATTTACTACTATTATTTTTTTATTTATATTAAGTTGTCAGTTATTTTTTTAATTTTTTTATTTTTGGTAAAAGTCAACAAATAGTTTATATTTTAAAAATTATAATCATACATATTTATATAATAAATTAAATATATATAATCAATCTAAATAAGAAATAAACACCAGCATTATAAATAGCAAAGTATTCCTAATTTTTAACCTACAAATAATCACACACTAATGTCTAAGATTTAATATTATATATTTTGTCTAATTTTGTAAATAAATATATAAAAAAAAACACCTACATATATTCCATTATTATATATATATGATAATATTTATTATCATCCCATATTATCATATATTCTCGAGTTTAATCAATAGTTTTCCAATCCAATCGAAACCTCACAGTATTAATAAATTATATTAACATTTTATGATTTATTATTAAATTATTTTCAAACATTTCCACTTATAAACAACTCTCAATTGTTTGATTATTATAATTCGCCAAAAAACCAAGTCAACAGTTAGGTAAGACACAACACTCCAAACATTCTCCATACCGCATTTTTGTCAGCCCCTTTCCCCCGCCACGTTTTAGCCACGTTGTAGCCCTTTGGCAATTTTGCATGCCCATTGAAAAATTGCAGCTAAGCGACACAAACCAAAAATAAAAATAGCAACAAAGTTATTTCACAATTTGAAAGGGTTCAAATTTACAACTACAAAAGACATAAATAAACATAATTGCTGCATAAATAAAAGTACACGCTGACATAGGAGAAACAGGCGGAGATAGAGAGAGAGAAAGAGAAAGAAAGAAGGTACTACAACGTTACACAAAATATCAACAGCAAAAAAGGTAAGTAAATAAATAAATATATAAATATCAAGACCTGCCGCAACAATTTTACAAAGCAAACAAGAGAAGAGTATTTGCAATAGCATAACGAAGCGGAAATACCCTAGAATAGGGGAAAAAATTGTGAAATAGTTGATTTATACAAAACTATCGGCACAATATCGATATATCGATAACTCCCTCTATGATTTTCACACTTTATAAACTTGTTAAATATTATATATATAATATTTTATATAATTCTTTGCAATTATTACAAATAATCGATAAAAAAAATCGTAACAACTATCGATAGTAACTGATTTGACGCTTAATGCCTACACTCATCACTATCGATAGTTGACTAGCGATCAAATTGAGACAGTTTAACATGATACCCTGCACTGCAAGGGTAATATGAAAACCTCAACAAAGATCGATTATTTGAGTTGTAATTTATTATTTGTCAGATTAAGTAAGCGCAAAAAGTAACAACAATAAAGCAATGATAAGACAGCTACCCCTTACACCCCCTCCACCCTCACCCTTCACCAACCACCAGCACTGTTTGAGCTTCTACCGCTGCTGCTGCTGCTGCTGCTGCTCTTTATCAATGCGCATTGCGTTGACGCCAGCGTGACGTCGCGACGTCTCTGCCAGCGGCGACAGCGGCATCGCAGTCGCTGTCGACCCATTTTTACCTAAACTGCAAGTTTTGTATTGTTGAGAGCTTTTCTTTTTCTGTTTTTTTTTTCTTAGCAAAAGCTCACACATGCGTTTGCTTCGCGTAGTTTGCACTGCATATATGTATAAATATATATATATGTCTGTTTGTATGTGCATGTGTATAAATAGCTTTCAAGCTGTTTTGTATCTGTATCATTATTTTATTTTGCTATCTCTGTTGATTGCGTTGTTCTGTGCTTTGCCTGAGGATCGCCATAGTTTGTCGTTGTTGTTGTTATTGTTGTTGTTGTTGCTTTGCAGCGACGCCCAACTATGCACACAGACTTAACGCACACACATACGTACATAGCTCAGTTAGCTCACACGCACGCATGGTGAACGCACACGCATGCAGCTGCAAAAGCTCAACGAAAGCTCTGCTTGTTTGTATGTACGTAATCGTTGTGTGCGCTTGTCTATCTGTGGGTGTGCGGGTGTGTGTGTGTGTGTGTGTGTGTGCTCGTGTGGCCCGCCTTGCAAAGCATTTTAACGTTTTTTTCTCGTCTCAGTTGAAGCAAAAAAAAAAGTAAAAGAAAAAACTACAAACATTTCTGTTGCTGCGAACTGAGGAAAAATTTAAGTAGGCTATGGTGATTAATGAAGGCGCTACAGATAATTTTGAGCAATATAAATAAATAAATATAAATAAATATAAATAAATATAAATAAATATAAATAAATATAAATAAATATAAATAAATATAAATAAATATAAATAAATATAAATAAATATAAATAAATATAAACAACTTAATAAATATAAATAAATAAATATAAATAAATAAATATAAATAAATAAAAATAAATAAATATAAAATTAAAAATATAAAAACAATAAAAATATAATGAATATTAATAAAAATAAATAAATAAAAAATATAATTAACAATAAAATATATTGTATACGTATAAAAATAAAATATATAAATATATCTAATCAAGAATATAGTTTAAAATAAAAATATACAATATATAAGTCTTAATTAAAATATAATAAAGTAAATAAATATAAATAAAAATTTATAATTATATATATAAGAATAACAAGAAGATAAAAATTAAATTAAAATTAATTAAACTATTATACTTCATATATATTACAAAATAATATTTATTTCATTAACTATGCTTTGCCTTTAGCGTAGTTTTCACCCTACGCATTATCAATTAATTGTTTAATTGACTAAATTAAATAGACAACAATTTCTCAACAACTTTGTATATTTGATACTTAGCAACATTTCAGTTTGGTATATTCCCCTATAATATTTATCGAAAATGTAAACTAATTGACAGTTGACCGCGTTTCATATATTTTTTTTTTTTAAACAGCTAACAAGTTTATTGTCAGTGCTTTTTAGCTGTTTTTGCAAGCTATCAGTGCAGCGTGCTCATAAAACACATGACGTATGCGTAATAAACATTTCATAAATTGTGCATTACGTATACGCTGCGATAACCAAAAGATAAGACAGTAAGAAACACATAGTACAAAAACAGCATCGTGAGCTGCAAAATTCTTTTACTACATATTACAACGCAGTTTGAAGACCACAATAAAGACATACACATACATATACATACAAATTTATGTAATCTATGTATGTCTTTTCTTCTACATACATACATATGTATGTACATACACTGCCCATAGAATGCGGAAAGTTGTTACTGTCTCCCGGAAGGCGTCAGTTCAATTTAAGTTGAACTGGACGTTGGCTAGCAGAAAACCGGGTTATATCGACGACTAAATTGAGCAATTAGAAATGTAATAGCAACAACAACGAGTACGAACAACTTGTTTAAGAATAAAACTGTAATAAGATTGTTTAATTAAATGAAAAAATTGTAAGCGAAAATCAAAAAAAAAGGAGCTTATTATAAATGTTAATTTAAACACTTTGATTTAACTATTTTTACTTAATATTTTGCAGCTTATTCCTTTTTTTAGTTGCTTTAAAATTGTGTACACTTAACACTTTGTTTAATTATGCACATATTAAATATTTACGAGAAACAATGTTTAATTTAACTGTCGAATCGTATTAAATACAATTACTTTTCACTTAATATTTTATTGATTTTATTTTATTTAAACTATATTTAGTCATATGTATTATTAAACTAAGCATTTTTAGTTTAAAAATAAATATTTTCAGTATGTAAAAACTGACTACGAAAGTCTAGTCTCAATTATTTACTGGCTACTGATCTAAGAATTGTTAATTATATATGACAAATATTTGTTTCAATAAATGTAGTAAATAAATAAATTTATTAAATAAATAAATGTAGTGAATAAATGTAGTAAATACAAAAATTATAATAATAAATATATTTCTTTCGATTTTCTTGCTAATTTTAATTTTTAAATTTTTCTAGTTGTTATTATTGTTGCATTTGTGGAATGCGCAAAATAATATTACACAAATATTCAAGAAATATAATGCATGAGAATGTAACTAGGTCAGGGTGCATACACACACACACACATACGCAGGCAGTGAGTGCATGACAGAGAGAGAGAGAGAGAGAGAGAGCACACTGCAAAATGAGACGCAGCGAATAGCAAACCAAAAACAAAATAATGAAAATCTATGCAATTAAAGCTCACATTCTCCATTTTGCACTCGCTCGCTCTCTCTCGCTCACTTGGCTGCCAAATAGCAACCCCTACACACCTCTTCTTTCACCCCCTGCCCACTCCTCCACTAGACTTCTTCACCCACACACACACACCCACATTGGGAAATTGCAATTGCCATGCAAAATTAGTGCAAGCAGCGCAGTCAGTTGATGACGACGACGTCAACATCGACGCTTGGTAGAAAATGTAGCACAGGGTCAACTGGCGACCCATTAGCACACTTTTCCATAAAGACCGAAACGGAGACGGAGACAACACCCTCCACACTGCTCCCCCCCCTCCCCGTTCTCCTGCCACCCCTCTTGAGACGGCAGCCACTCAGCCAAAACTCTCAATGGCAATTTTTCATTTTCGAGTTAAGGTCAACAACAAAATGGCCAAAGCAATATTAACAACAACAACAGCCAGACATAGAAATCGCAATAAAAAGTAAGAAAAAGTATTTTTTTGATAGAAAATTTTCAAAAGATTGCAAATAAAACTAGAAATCAAAATGAAAGACAAGAAAAGATAAATTCATTATGGATTTCCATCTGGCATTACTTATGCGAAAAATGAAAGGAAAGCGGGGAGAATAAAGAAACTATTATGGCATTCTAGAGATCTGGTAAATCACATATGTGTTTATATCAAACAGATCGATTTGATTAATGTTAGAAATCGACAAATGATATTGTAAGAATCCGTTGCCAAACAAAAAGCATATTTATACAAATATAGGTGAGAAAAACTTGTTTCATCTGAAGTATAAGGGAGTATATTATTAAAACAATTACTATATAAATAAAAATAACTTTAAGAAATGTCAACTCTTGAGAAGTAAAATGAAAATAATTACTTACAAAAATAAAGACTATCTAGAAAAAGAATTGCTTGAATTTCCACAAATAGAAACTATCTAGAAGAAGAAACGCCTTAAATTGTAAAAATATAATAATTACGTTCCTTATTTCAACAAATAACTGCCTTTAATATATATAATAAATACTTTAAAAACATAGAAACTACCCACAGAAAATGAAATGCTTTAAATTGCCAGAGTAAGATGATCACAAAAATGTATCTATTTCTAGTATAATATCAAAAATTCCATGCTTACCAATTAAACTGTCTGTTTAAGAAATTCGATTTTAATAAACAAAAAAAAGGTAAAACCAGTATAAACGAACTACATTAATAAGCGCAATAAACTTTAATATTCAAACTGGATAAGCAACAAAATGTTGATTAAAATCTATGATTAATTCAACTTCAAATTGCATATGTTGAGTTCATACTAGTTGTGAAAGATGAAAGAACAAATATATTATTTGAATAAAACAAATAAATACTAAAGCAAAAACTGATTCTAGAAAAAAGCTGTCCATAAGTAAAAATGTATAGACACAAACTTGGATTGTTGGAATAAAAATGTAAAGTATATTTGCACATTAATTCCATTTTTAAATACTTTTATTAAAGAAAATTGCAGAAACAATAAATACAACCAAAAATAATCTACAGACTGTTAAATAATATTGATAAATAAATGAATATACAAAGTTAACTTGATAAATTTAAACAATATAACCAACACTTTAATTTATTTAATTTGCAATTCATTAAATATATTTTCACCATGATTATTGTTTTACCTAACAACTTACAACTTTGCATACCTCAATTTCTTCCTATATATTTTTTTATATTAATATATATTAAAACCTAAAATGAAATACAACAAATTGCAAATGCATTTTATAAGCTGCCCTATAATTGCATTTTATTATGGTTAATTTAATTAAATTGTTTCGTTTGAATGCGTTTGTGCAAACAATTTATTGGAGGGCGCAACTTTATCTGAAGTGAATAATACATTTAAAACAATACCACTTAATATATATGTAGTATATATCTATATGTATATCTATATTCTATATTCTATAGTTTCAATGTTGCATCCTTGGTAGCATTTACAAGATTTCTGATCGCTTGACTAACGCCAATTGTATTTTCAATTACAAATTGCGGTTTAGATTTAAGGTTGAAACTTGAATAATACAAGATACAATAACCCATAATGCAAAATGATGTGAATGACCATTCTGGAGGATTTTACGACCATTTAACATTAGCTAATTGCTTTAGGAATATTTATAAATAATAATGTAATAAGTCAATCAACCATGGGAATAAATAAGTAAAGAGTAATTTACATACTATATATAATGTATGTGTAATGTGGGAACTAGTTTGATGTTATCGATAGTTTGTTAAATAAATAAAATCATTAAGAGATTAGCTAAGTAACGATATATATAAATGTCTTTGTGCTTTGATGTATCGATAAGATATACTTAAACATCGATAGCACAATCGATATATATAAATTTATATATTTGATTTATCGAGATGTTATCGATAGCTTGCTTAAACACACACAGAGTAAATTAAATCATTACGAGATTAATTAAGCATCGATACCACAATCGACATATATAAATGTCTTAGATCATTGATCTATCGAAATGTTATCGATAACTTGCTTAAAAGCACAAAACAAAATAAAATCATTACTACATGAATTAAGCATTGATATATATTAATTTCTCCTCGATCAAAGTTATCGATAAGTTGTAATACACGAATGAACTTGTTATAATATATCGATAATTAATTCGTTAAATTATAACGATAATATAATTGATATAGTTATTGTTTCGTTAGCCATTAATATAATATTATTGATATAACGAGCAAACAGTTATATTTAAAACCTTCTTAACCCATTGTGTTGTTATCGATAACCCACAATCGATATAATACTTATCCCTTTTATTTAAATTCCATTTTAAAGCTGCTTAAAGCACAAAATCCTTCAAGCTTTACATAAATCCAATTTCAATGTCAAATCAAAGCGCCAACTAGAAATTTAAAGCTGGCCAACTTAAAGCAGACAACGTGGCAGACACATTTTGCATATGTTGACCTTGCCACAAAATGCCGTGGCAAGGACATGCAACATAGTCCTTGGCCAATGCTGACGTCGCCGTCGCCGTCAACGTCGCAGTCGCAACCTTCGGCATAAATTAGAACCTTGTAATGCATTTACAACATATTGGAGAAACAACAAATACAACAACAAATATGCACTGCCCCCTTCAATGTCATGCCCCAATTTGCGTCGTCGTCGACCTCGTTAGCTATTTCCAAACTGCAGCAGAGGCGGCGTCAGAGACAGCGACAGCGGCAGAGACAGCGACAACAGCAGCAGCAGCAACAAGCGGCTGACTTTGACCCATTTAAATCCTTTGAGGTATGCAATAGACGGCAAATCAACGGCGACGCGCCGCTAACGCCGCAGTCAACGTCGCAGCGGCGCGACGTCGCAAACATTGCAATAATCTGTGTCAATGTCAGCCGGCGTTGCAGTGGGCGGCGACGCGGCGTTAAATCAACTGAGGCAGAACATAAGCGCAAACCAAAGCTCGATGAGCGAAAAGCACAGACAGAGACCGACCGCAAAGAGGAGGGGCGGGGGAGAGAGCGCTAGCAAGAGCGAGAGCGAGAGAGTGCAATGCATATACACGCGATGCGACTGATGCACACACACACATATGCATACAAACACAAAATGAGCACGCACACAAGTGTGACCTTCAATTTCTATGCAATTTCTGTGTCTGTATGTGTGTGTGCATCCTTGTGCTCAATCTCCAATATTAGAAAACAAAACGAGAAAGAAAAAACGAGACGTGCGCTTGACCCAAATTCTAATGCGCAGCGACCTTGCTCCATTTTAAGGATTATAGCGACGCCCCTGCACTTGTGGGTATTCCAATATACACAATCACACACAATCACAAATACATAGAAACATATATATATGCAACTACATAAAGTGCGTTGAAGGTCGTTAAAGTGGGCGACGAGACGCCTGACATTGCTGAATGTCAGCCACAAGCGCAACAACAGCAACTAGTTGCAACTGCGTGACGCAGCAGCAGCAGCAACAACAACAAAATGCGTTTTATACTTAGACGCGTCTCTCCGTCAAACGTCTGCGTTGCGTGCTCTACGCATTGTCAGATAAACGGATGCCAATTGATGGAATGCTGACATTGCATTTGCATGCGGTGTTATACCCTATAATTGTGTCGCGAAAACGGGTATTTACAACTTAAATAAGGTGAGGGGGTTTCAGTAGTATTTAGTTAAGATAAAGTAAATATTAAAATATGCATTAGCGCTGTTTTATCACGTAATGAAATATATCAATTATTAATTTTTAATTTTTTAAATTAATTTAATATTAATTCATTAAATCATTAGTTTTATTAATAGTATTATTATTACTATTATTATTATTTATCATTACTATTATTAATTTTATTTATTATTACTATTATTATTATTTATCATTACTATTATTTTTTATTATTACTATTATTATTATTTATCATTACTATTATTATTATTATTATTTATTACTATTATTATTATTTATCATTACTATTTTTATTATTTATTATTACTATTATTATTATTTATCATTACTATTATTATTATTTATCATTACTATTATTTTTATTATTATTATTATTATTAGTTTGATTTATTATTATTATTATTATTAGTTTGATTTATTATTATTACTATTAATATTAACTGATTATTATTATCATTAATTAATTTTATTATTACTAACTTTCATTAATTTTATTATTATTAACTTTCATTAATTTTATTATTATTATTCACTTTCAATAATTTTATTGTTATTATAAACTTTCATTAGTTTTATTTATTAATATTAATTTAAATATTTAATAATTATTATCATCCAACATTTTTTATAAAATGAAATCATTTGGATATTTTCTTATAATTTTAAACTTTAGATTTAAACTTGAATCAATCAGAAAATATTTAAAAATTTGTGTGGTGCAAGGTATCTTTAATCTTTAAAAAACTTTTCAAGATAGATTTAAGGTTTTTATTTAATTTCCTGATTTAATATAGAATAAATATAAAAACCTGGACTAAAGTAATAAATCTCCATGTAAAACTCATTTACTGCCAAAAACTATCGAAACAGCCAAAAATATAATGGGTAGTTTTTGTATTGCCAATCCGGAATAGATATAGCATTCCTAATGTGTTTTCTTTCCATATACGATTGTATATTTATAACTATTAATAGAATTATAATTATCATTGAAAAATAAAACTATGGAAACTTTTAAGTAAGCTGTAGTAAATAAGTTTACTAATAAATATAAATATAGTAGCATACAGGTATTTTATACCAATTAAAATGTATTTTAATGCTTTCCAACTTTTCACTCTTACAAATTGTTTGATTAATAAGGAATAAAGACGTACAATTTTTTTATATTTAAGTAACTTTTTGGAGCTGTAGAAATCACGATAAGAAAGTTAGACCGTACGTAAATTAAACTACATATTCATCTATAATATATATATACTATTATATATATATTATATGTCAATAAATTAAAAACAATTTAACTGTTCTAGTTTGCTACAGGGTAGCCGCAAGTTGTTCCATTCAAGCTTGCATTTCAATGCAATTGCTTGTTATTTTTTTTTTTCTTCTTCTCATTTTTATTAGCATACAGCGTGTGCCATAAAAGTGGGTTAGCTGCATTGCAATGGACTTTTTTATGGCTGCACTGCGTTGCATGCAACAAACAGCTGCCGGCAAGCTGCAGCATGTGTCGGGTTGTCGAGCACATTTTATGATCGTTCCATGTGCCACAAATATGGACGAATGACTGTGTGTGGAACTATCAAATTTAACATTGCACTTGGCAAACAGTTGATGGCAATCAAGAAATCCAAAACTAAAACCAAAACCAAAACCAAGTGCCAAGGATGAACAATCTGTAAATATGTATGCAATTGCAACTGCAACTGCAACTCATCACATCGAGTTTGAGTGGAAAAAAACATGCTCGTAAAGCAAATAGGAATATTGCAATTAAATGAGCGTCTTTGAAATGCATGTAAATCATACAAAATGAATAAAAATCTATGATTAAAATGAAATGCAAATATTTAAATTTAAATTAATGATGGTTTACAATTGAATTGTAAGATAAATATTTAAAATAGCACTGCTTTTAGTTCCATAATAATTGAAAACTTATAGAAAGGAAAAGAACTAATTGAGGAAAACATTGCGCGTTGTTCTAAGAAAAACGTTAATTTAATATAAGCCAAGAATCAATGATAAATTTAAGCAGTTGTCAATAAGAATAGTTCTTATACTTAAAAGTGATTTTGTTATGCTCTTGTTACTGCATAGAATCATAGCATAACAAACTACTTTTAATTATTATTTGCTCTTCAAGACTAACAATTGCATTTGTTAAGTAATTGTAAAATCAATATTCTTTAAATATTAGTAAAAGAATTTGTATATAAATTATAAAGAAATTCCAAGCAGATCTTTAGTTATATTTACGTATTTCTAAACTATGTTGATATGATTTTATTTATTTAGTAATTATTAATAAATATTAATTCAATTTAATAGCCTGCAAGACTAAAGACTATTTTATTTATGTTAAGTTTTCTACGATTTTACATATATCTTCCTTTCAATTAAAATATTTTACTTGTTTGTCAGTAACATTCAAAACAAATGTACATATGTCATAGTTCAATTTAAGTTTAACTGATGATATTTTGGAATTTGCCATTAATATCAATATAGATTACGTCAAAATATCTTTAAAATAGTTATCAGAAACCTTAACTAGACATGGGAGAAATGAGCCTTAATAATTTATCTTTGTAAATTTTAATTAATTCACTTTGTGCTTGAAGATCTTCACTTTTACTAAGTCGCGACGTTAGTCACAGCGTTAGATCGAGTTTGTATGCACACTTTCCAATCCCTTAATAAGAGTAAAAGAACTGAGCGTGGTTTATTAATTTGTATGGGTTTTTATAGAATATCTTATGTACTATTCAAACAGAGTTAGCTATAGTGCTAGACAGAGTTCAGTATAGCGTTAAAATGTCTTACTACTGTACTAATTAGATCAAGTTAGCTCTACTGCTAGATAGAGTTCACTAGAGTGTTTAACGAATCTACTAGTTAGACCGAGTACATGATAGTTTTAAGTAGTCCTTACTACATCCTCTTATCATTGTCATATAGACTTATGTGTTGGTTTTTCCTTATTCATTAGGCATTGAGGTTTGTCTATGTTGTATGTGTCCCACTGTTTCTGAGCGACAGGATAGCAGTCAATGTAGTAACCTGATGATTTGATGACCCATTCAAGTGGTTTGTCCCACATCTGGCCGCACAGACCGAGGGGTGTTTAAGTAATATGTTCGTGTATAAACACACTTTTTAATTGTTTTTCTATTATTTTCTCATTATTATTATAATTTGTATAATTATTTATATTTAATTTATTACTATTTTAAAGGCATTTCAAATAAATTTTATATTTTTGTATCTATTTTATAATAATTTAATATTATTGAATTCATTGTTTCTTTGATAAAATGGGACTTAAGATTATTGCTATATATCTTGTTCATAATTCCCTCAATATATATATATTATATATTCTATTACTATTATTTGATAACTATTATCATTATTTGTCTTATTATTTGTAATATTATTGATTTTTGCATTTTATTAATATAGTTTTTATATAGTTTCTTATATTTTTCATAATATTAATCAATATAATTAAGTTATTGATATTAAAAGGCCTCAATGTATGTTTCTTATTAATGTTAAAGTTGGTTCACTATCATTTAATCATTTTTATTATATTTTATTTTGTTTAATTACTCTAGTTTTCTTATTATGTCTATTTAAATTGTTTATATTTGCATGTTTTAGAATTTGTATTGATATTAAATTTATATATATTATTTGTATTTTTATTATTAACATTATAGTTGTATTATTATTAATTGACGATTATTATTATTTATATTATTATTGAATATTGTACAATTAATTATTTTCTTTATATGTCAATTGAACTTTTTTGAATAATGTATTTTATTTATATTTTTAAATATAATTACTTATTTAGTTTGCTGAACTTTCGTTGATTTGTTTGCACAATTTAATAATTAATTATTCCATTTTCAATTCGTTGATTTTCAGTTACATTTGTTTACCTCACACTTGTTGTATGTTCATTGCTTTATTTCTACATATTTTCCACAGCAACCAACAGAATATTGCACACACATTTCAAGGATTTTACGTGGCAGCAATCAATAATGCAATATTTAATAATATATGTATGTATCTGACTTACCCCCTTGATCATCGATCTCTAGACCAAATTCATCCTCCGACATGGACTCATCATCTGAGCTGAGATTAGAACCGCTGAGATTGCCAGCTTGCTGCTGCTGTTGTTGTTGTTGTTGTTGCTGCTGCTGATGATGTTGCTGCTGCTGATGTTGCTGCTGATGATGATGTTGTTGTTGTTGATGATGCAATTGCTGTTGTGTTGTACTTGTTGTTTTGCTTGTGGCACAGGAACTGGCTGCCAATTCCTCAATGCTGTGCAATGATCGTCGATTGGCAGTGTTTGTTGTTGTTGTTGCAGCAGCAGCTGTTGTTGTTGTTGCTGCTGCTGTTGTTGTATCGGCAAGTGCATTGCCAGCAGCAGCAACAACAACTGTTGCATCCTTGGTGGCAACCACCTCAAAATCCAACAATTGTGCCGTCGTTGAGCTTAGGAAACTTGAGGTGCTAACAACGGCGGCAGCAGCAGAACTTGCAACATTCTCCAGTGGTTTCAATTGATGATATTCCACAGTTGTTGGCTTTTGCAACAAAACGGGATCAATGCTATTTAGAGACTCGACACCGTTGTTGATTGTTGCCTGATTATTGTTGTTGTTGTTGTTGCTGTTGTTGTTGCGATTGTTGTTGAACAATAAATTGGCAAATGATGGCATTGTGACTGATTCAATTATGACGGCACCATTACTGCTGACACCACCGCTAGATGGCGCTGTTGCCTTAGCATCCACATTATTATTATTATTATTATTAATATTGTTGCTATTATTATTGTTGTTATTATTATTGCTGGTAGTGTGATTGCTATTGCTGTGGGGATTGGGACTGGCAAAGATGCGTTCACAGAGTCCACTCAAAGAGACGCCACCATCCAATTGGCTATCATTGATGGCCTGCAATGTTGCAAAGCTGTCAACGGGCGGATTCGAATTGGAATTCTGTTGTGCCTCCTTTTGCAGTTGTGTATAGTTGATAAATGGCAACATCGGTGTGCTGCCAGCGGCAAGCATTTGATCCTTGTGATGATGTGGCAGCAACTGTTGTTGTTGTTGTTGATGTTGCTGCTGGTGATGGTGTTGTAGGTGATGTTGCTGTTGCTGCTGTTGTTGTTGCTGCTGCTGCTGCTGGTGATGATGATGATGATTGTTGTTGTCATTGTTGCTTGTTGCATAGCTGACAATGCTGTTGTTGCCGTTCTCGGCCATCAAAGGTACATTAAAGGTCTCCATTGTTGCTTTGTACGTTGCGTGATGTTCTAATTGTTGTTGTGGTTGTTGTTGTTGCAGTTTGACAGGTAACGATAGTGGTTGTAATTAATTAAGACTGCAAATGAGATCAATAGACATATCAGAAAATAAATTAGTAAGGTTGTTATATTTATTTAATGTATTAAAAGGAGTTTATTTAGAATTAAGACTGCTAATGACACAAATAAATAATTTAAAATTAATAGAGTTTATTTAGAAATGTAATTAATTAAGACAGCCAAGGACAAGCCACAACAAATCACATATAAATTCGTTGTTCTATTTTTGTTCTATAGAGTTTATTTAGAAATTTACTTTTCCTGTACTAGATAAAGTTCTATGCAAGTGGAAGAGAGATAGAAAACTTTACACAGCAACACAAATAAAAGGGCACAGCCGGAAGCTCAACAATGTAAAGCTTTCCCATGAAAGTCAATGAGAAGGTGGCTGTATGTAGGTCAAGGTCAAATTACACATTGTACACAAACTTCTGTGAAAGCTTTGAAGTGATTTTAACAGCTCAATTTATGCAGCTTTTAAAGCTAAGCTTATGGAGTTGCTGACACAGATACTAAAAAAAAATATGTGGAGAATAATATTACACAGAAAATAATACTTATTTTCTTTCATTTAAATTTTAAAAACAAACTCAATGCTAATTTATGTATAAATATACATAAAATATTTAATATATCTATTGATCTATTGATTTTACGCTTCAATTTAGTGGAAATATCTTGAGATTATACTTGTTCTAGTTATAATTGAAAGCTCTGGAGTTAAAGCTGTCAACAAACTCGATAAATGACAGTAAAATATTAAATAAACAATAAATCTAACCATTTTCATAATTTCTTTCATTTATTACAAATTTCTATAAAATATCTCAATGCTAATTTCTTTATGAATGAACTTCCAATCATTTAAAACAATTTTGTATCCATTTATTTCAAATATAAATAGATTATAATAATTATCTTTATATAGTTAAGAGAACTTCATATAAAGCTTTAACTTTTTAAACAGTTCCAATTTTAACTTGCATTTTGAGAAAATATCTATAGATTAAAAGTATCTAGATATATTTGAGATATGTAGAGATAAAGTTATTAACTAACTCAATAATGATATTAGGTGCTAGCCGACTCAAAGTCAAGTTGTAGTCCATATGACAGATATATCAACATAAGCTTTTAAGAAGCTTTTTGCCTATGTTGTGCTGCTAGAAGCAGTTGAGAATTCTAAGGGAGTAACATGGAAAAAACTCATGAATGTTGACCTCGCCTCTTTAATAATAATAAATATCTATAGATCATAATTAGATAATTGATAGTTACTTCTCAATCTTTTTCTAATGTAAATCTATGGGAATTTAACTGTTTAATTCTAGTTTACACATAATCCAATTAGACCCTTCACTTTCTGTTCTTTCTATGCTCCTTCTCCCCTAAGCTCTCGACAACATAATTAACTTTAATGTGTGTGTACGAGCGAGACGGCAGCTTCTTCCAATTCCAATGGTTGCCAAACCAACTGGAAAGCCCTCTTCGAACAGAACTTAATTAACTTCATTCAACTTCTTGCCATGTCTTGCCATTCTCCTTTTTTTTCCATTTACTGTCGCTGCCGTCGTCGCAGCCAAAAAAAAAGCTCACCCCAACTAGACAAAAGACTTGGGAACAACTTGGAACAGCCACGAATAGCTGCTGGCGGGACAAGATAGTAAGCTTTAAGGGGGCGTGTCAGGGAAGAGAGATGAAACACGAACTTACCTTTTATGCACAAAATAAATAATACAAATTAAATCGCAACAGCAGCTGCTGCTGCGGCGGGCTGTGACGACGTCGGCAGCGACGCTTTAGCGCATGCGCCGCTGCTACCCCGATGATCACGACAAAGAAGAAGACGTTGCTGCTGTTGTTGTTGTTGCGTCTGCTGCTTTTGGGGCGCTCCGTTTACTTTGCTTGTTTTTTTTTTGCTTTTTGCTCTTTGTCGTTGTTCTTAAAAACCAGTTGGGACCGAAAGCAAAAGTGCTATTATTATTGTTGCTGTTGTTGTTGTTGGTACGTTCGCCTTCTCTATTTGTTTGTACACTTCACACGGCTATTCGCACACAGCAGAAGAACTTGCGTGATTCATTTTTCCCCTGCGGCCGCGACCCCGCAACGATCAGCACTGATGCAGTTTCCGCCTGCGCCAGCAGCAGCTGCGACGTCGTCGTCGTCGTAGTTGTCGAAAGCTTTTTCAGCATATTTTTTTTGCGCCGCTCACACACATTTGCGCGCTCACACACTGTTATTGTTGTTCGTGTTGTTGTTGTTGCTCTCGCTAGTGTATGTTCTTATTATTTGCGCTGCGCCAATTCTCTTGCTATTTCGTTCTTTTCTCGTTTTTCGTTTTAGCTTCGCCTATTCGCTATTCGCTTTTAGTGTTGTCTTTCGCGCATGGAATTTGTTTTTGCATGTCGACGGTGACGGTGGCGGTGGCGTCGGCGTTTGCTGCTTCCTTTTATGTATTAAAAACAGCAAATTTATTGCAATTATGCCGAAGCAGACGACGACAACTTCTTGCACAACGACAGCGACGAGACGACGACGACAGCGACAGCGACGAAGAGGAAGACGAGCACGCGCAACAAGCGAAAAGCTCTTCCTACAAAAACAACAAATTGCAATTCCCTATTACATACATACGAACACACACACAGACAACATGAGAACAGAACGCGCACTTTATATATACACACGCACATGCACATACACATTTAAAAACATTTGCTGTTGTTGTTTTTTTTTTGTTGCTCTTGCGGGCGCTCTGCTAATTATTGTTGTTGTTGTTCTAGGTGCTCTGCTCCAATTCTATGACACAACAACAACACAAACACACATAAATGTGCACATACATACGTATATATGTGATAATTTTTACAAAAATTGCACTACCGTTATTGGCACTGGTTGTGGCTGCTGCTCACGCATATTAATACACATTTTCATGTATTTAGTGGCTTCTGTTGTTGTTGTTGTTATTGCTGTTGCTGCTGCTGTTCTTGAAATTGCATTGCGCGCTTCGCTTTTGCTTTTAATTTCACTTTTCACGCCACGCTATTCGAAATATTAGTTTTTATGCTTTTACTTTCAGCCTATTTGTTTATTCCGCTTGTTTTTTCGGGAAAAACTATGCACGGCACACGGGACAGACACACAACACACGCAAAAATTAGGTCTGTAGGCCAACACGAACGGGAACACAGTAAGAGTAGCAAAGTTGTTGGCATAGGTGGAAGAAGAGGAAAGCACACACGCATACACATACACATGCACAACACACACACAGATAGACAGATCGAGTATGGTGCGGGGCCAAGGACGTGGAAAAGGCAGGCAAGCAGCAGCAGCAGCGACAGCGTCAAAATTATTCTTGGCCTTTAAACGCGCATTTGAAGAACAAGGACGGCAATCATATGGCAAGCAGCGTTGAAAGCTTTTAGCTAAAAGCACTAATACACCGAAGCAACTGTGGCGTAGCTTTTTTAAATAGCGCTAAAGCGCCAACTGGCGGCATTAATTGCAACCAAATAGCGTCAGCTTTAAGAGCTTTGACCGTTTAATATTTGAATGAATGTTGAAGTATGATAAAAATGTAAAATTTCTTTTATTTACTTTACTTTATAAATGACTTTAAAACATGAATTCTATTTATTTTGTTTTTGTTAAGAAAATAGTTTGCATTTCCGTTTATTTTATTTGTTACAAATTACGTTTCACTTTCTTTTTTTTATAAATTACATACAATCATTGAACATTGTTTCTCATGTACAATACACCTATTTTTTATGTTTATGTATATAAATTGCCAAAAAGTAATGTCAATTATCTTTTTTTTTAGTTGCACAAGACCTTAGTTTCCTATATTTATAATATTACATCGAAAATTACAAACCTATATGCAAAATTGATTTATGTTAATTATAAGAAACACGTTATTACTAAGCATATATATATGTATATATATGTTTTTATTTGTTTATGTGTGTAATAATTTCATTTAAAAATACATAATACATAAATACGCCTTTGTTGCTTTACTTATACATACAATAATAGTTATTATTATTAAATTTATTGTTAATTTTATTACTTTTGCTAAAAAACCATAGATTACAATTACACAATTAGGCCTAAGATATCTATTATCTATATCTATAGATAGATATAGATTTCGATTAGCTTTTCTTTTGTTTTTCTCTTATTTCTCTTTGCTAGGGGTGCTCTCTGGCTATCAAAACTAGATCTTAACCGATTCACGTTGCTCTTTTCCCATTACATAATTAATTTTGTTTTTTTTTTGAGTGTGTATTTATGTGTATGTATGTATGTGTTTGTGTGTGTGTGTGTGTGTGTGTGTATAGCACCTTTGTATCACTTTGCACTTAGCTCTAATTGTTTTATATAAAAGACTTTGCCTTCCAAAGACAAAGACATCAATCTGACCACTAAAATTACTAGCTAAAATATATAGATATATATATTTTTTACACTAATATTACAATTATAGTTACTTAAAATATATATATGTATGCATATATATTTATATATATATATACTATATTCATGACATTCGCGTTTTGTTTGTTTTCTTTAAAATTTCATTAAAATGGTTTTCACTCCTAGCAAATTTCTGACACTCTCGTTGTATCTGATGAGCACAACCTTCGAGGAGCTATACACATTCAACTTCTCGCCGGCGCACAGCAATTGCAGGCAGGTCGCCTGCTCCAGAAAGTCGTCAACTTTGAACTCCCGCAGCAATTGCTTCTGTGTGCTGGCCAGTGTGTTGCTATTTGGACAGATCTGTAAAAATGGGGGAAAAAACATTCAATTAGTTATGTGAATCATGTGCGTCTTATAATTATATTTAAAGGTTATATTTATAATTGTACTTTATATATACATATATATATTATATTTGTATTTTATATATACATATATATATTATATTTAAATATTTTTAGTTAATCTTCCTTTTTTAATATATATGTTTTTATATTTATAATTTAGAACCATAGTTAAAATTAAATTTTTATATATTATATTAGTATTTTATAAACATATTTTATATGTATATTTATATTACATATTTTCTTTTTTTTATTTATACTTTGTAGTTATAATTTAAATATTCTATTTATGTTTTTATTTCATATTTATAGTTTATATTTGTATTTCATATTAATATTTTAATAATTATAGTTTATATTTATAGTTTATATTTATAGTTTATATTTATACTTTATATATTACATTTAATATTTATATTTTAGATTCTTAGTTTCAATTTATATTTTGTTTGGATATTAATATTTTATATATATCATTATATATATTTAAATAATCATTTTAATTTAGATTCATAGCTTAATTTATATTAATTATTTAAATATTTATAGTTTAAAATTATAAATATAAATTTAAATATATATATTTAAAATATATTATTCTATATTTATATTTTTGATCCATAGTTAAACTTTAATTTGTATATTTTATATTAATATTCAGATTTATATTTTGTATTAATATTTATAATTCTTTTTCATATTTCCTATGTTCCTTTATACCTAGTAACTATAATTTATATTTTCTCTTTATATTCATAGTTTATATTTATATTTCATATGTATATTATGTATATATATTTTATATATTATGTATTTATATTTTATATATTATATATCATATTTTATATATTATATATATTTTTAATTTTACATTTAATTCATATTCATATTCAGAGAGCTGGGAATTGTGAATAAATTCTTTAATCAAGCACCTCTTAAATAAAATGATTTATTTTTTAAATATTGGAGATTTAATAATAATGGTGATGAAAATCACAATTAAATATTCACTATTGTTAAAAATCACAACTAATTATTTAATAATAGTAAAAAATCCAGTTAAAAATAAAGAAATGATGAAAATACCAATATAAATTGTAGTGTTAGTCAAAATTCCAATTAAAAATATAGTGCTATTTAGTAAAAATTACAATTCAAAGTGTAATGTAAGGGAAATTCTAAATAAATGTTGAGTTAACATTAAAACTTTATTTAAAACTATTGTTTTTTCAACTATTTCAAAAAAGTGGATAAAATTAACTAAATTTCAATTGTTTTAAAAAGCTTTTAAAGTAAAGTAAATGCAAAATGTAATGTAACTAAATCAAATATTTGTGTATTGCTAGAAGCTTCAACTATATAGTTTAATGTAAGCAAATTGTAAATACTATTCCCAGCTCTGTTTATTTATTTTATTTAGATAAATATTTATATGTTATTCTTTTCTTTTTACTTGCCTTATTTAGCAGCGTATCCTTTGATTTGACTTTAAGTAAATTGCACAAATCATTTAAGAGTACCCATTTATCACTGCCCTCATCTTTGAGCAAGTACAGTGGTGGCAAGGGCACATCGGCCTCTTCAAATTCAAAAATATCACCATTCAATTCGTCCGTCAACGTCTCTCTATCGTTATCAGCATTATCATCATTATCATCATCATCGTTATCCATATCATCATTGTCATCATTATGATCATAATGCCGAGTATTATCATTGTCAACATTCATTACGTTCAGATTATTCATATTTATATTCATATTCATATTCATATTTATATTCATATGCTCGTCTTCGTCTTGGGGTTCCAGTTTAACCTCATTTTTGACATTCACAACACTTGTTACATTTTGCTCAACACTGTTATCGTTATCGTTGTTATTTTTGTTGTTATTGCTATCCTCAGTGCCAGGCTCCAATTTCACCATTGTCATCATCGTTGTTGTTCCTGTTGCTGTTGTTGTTGCAGTTGTTGTTGCTGTTGCTGTTGTTGCAGTCTTTGCACTTGTCTCCCCATTTTGTTTAATCGTCTCTTTGCTCTCCTCTTGCTTTGCCTGCAACAACAATCCGTTACTGCTATTATTGTTGTTTTGGTTGTTATTGGTTTTCTCTCTCTCGTTGTTGTTGCCATGACTTCGTTTTCGCCTTCGCCTTCTTTCTCTACGTAGAGCTCTGCTCATATCACATGTATTCGGTACATTATCGAATATATCAAAACCATTTTCCTTTTCATCTGTAATTATTTGTCGATTAATTATTGTTTGATTGAAAAATTATGTATATGTTATCGATACTCACCAAATATCTCCCAGGGTCCCTGAAATCTCATCGGTTTTATGTCAACGGCCGCACTTTGTGCATCGCTGAGGTGAGAGCGCAAAATGCCGCACATCAATTTGCTTGAAGCTAACATGAGTGGGGTTTGACCTGGAATTAAGAAGATAGATTAGTTGGTAATATGAGAAAGAGAGAGAGAGAGAGAGAGAGCATACATTATGTATAGGACATATGGATAAAATTTCTAGGATAAGTTAAGTAAAGGAAGCTAAGTATTAAGAAATATGAAAAGAGTAGGAAATGCGGCTTAAGAATATATAGAACTATACTTTCTTTTGCTTTTGACAAAGTCTAAGAGTTATTTAGTATAAATATAAATGTTAAAAAACAGAGATAATACTAAAAGAATTATGGGAAAAGAATCATTGAAAAAAGGTGCTAAGCAATAAACTGGAAATGAAATCAAGGCAAGTAAAGGTGAAGATAAAGATTAGTATAATAAAAGATAAGATAAGAAAGAAATCTTTAACTTGAAAATAAAAAAAGAAAATATACATATATAATTTGAAATAAAAATGAAGATAAAGTATAAATTGGAATACAATATAGGAGTAGGGAAAATAAGTTAAAGGGAAAGTAGAAAGGAATAAGAAATAATAAGGAATAAGGAATAATATAGAAGGGATAAGTCAGAAGCAATACAGAAAGGGATAAGTCAGAAGTAATACAGATAGGGATAATAATATAAACAGAAGATATAGGCATTAAGGTAAAATTCAAGAAGATATCAAAGAGAAAGCGTTTAATAGAAGAAGTAGACGACAAGAGTAAAAGGAAAAAAGTAAAAAGGGAAATAAAAGAAAAGAATAAAAGAAAATAGACGGGGACATATTTTTTAAGTAAAATATAAAGTTATATAAAATACAATATGAATAAAAGTGTTTAATAAAAGATAAAATAGAATTATGAAAAAGAGTGACAAATACAGGGATAAAACGAAATAAAATTGAATAAGAATGAAGAGAAAGTTCGCAAAAAATATGAAAATAGAAGTAAATAAGGGTAAAAGCAGGAAGTAAAAGTAAGAAAGAAGTGAAAGGGAGTAAAAATGAAAGGGAAGAAGTAGAAAATAGAGGCGTACATCTTTAACTTTAAAGTAAAAGGAAAGAAAACGGGAATAGTAGAAGAGATGGAAGATAGAAGTAGAAAATTAAGGCGAACAGCCTTAAAGTATAAGGAATATAATTTAAGAATAAAAAAAAGGTATTTAAAAGATAAGAATGAAATATATAATATAAAGGGATTGAAATAAAAGTGGAATGCAATCAAATAAGCATGAAGAGAAAGATGTTTATTTGAAGATAAGATGGGGAGATGAATAGAAAACCGAATAGAGAGAAAGTGTAAAATAACAGATACGATAAAAGTAAAGATTAGAGAGGAATACATTGATAATATATATATTAAATGAAATGATATAATAAAAGACAAGCTAGAAATGTAAAGATTGTTGTTCAATATCTTGCCAGTTTGCGTTGCTCACCTGAATACGTTGCCAGCAACGGATCGGCGCCATAGGACAGAAGCAGACGCACAACCTCCTCGTGATCGTTCTCGATGGCCCCATGCAACGGCCGAATGCCCGACTGCGCTGCCTCCGAGTGATTGGCGCCAAACTGCAGCAGAATGCGTGCAATCTCAAGCCAGCCCTGCGTGCATGCCTCATGCAGCGGCGTATAGCCAGCATTGTCCTTCTGATCCGGATTCATGCCCATACGATCAAGACAATAGACAACCACATCGATCAATCCCTGACGCGCCGCCTTATGCATCGTACTCTGTCCGACGCCCTTGTTCAACACCCACTTCTGTATCTCCCGACACACATCCAGCTCCGATTTGACCTTCCCTGAATTACCCTGATGCGAGTTGCTGCCCGCAATTGTGCTGTCCGTATCCTCAAGTCGCTCATCGGCCAAAGCAGCTGCCAGGGAAGCTGCCTGATCCTCCTGTGTGTTGCTGTGGTTGTTGTTGTTGTTGCTGCTGGAATTGTTGTGGATGTTGTTGTTGTTGTGATTGTTGCCGCTGCTGTTGTTGTTGTTATTGCTTGTTGTTTGCGGCGTTGGTCGCTTCTTTTTCCGTATATAATCGAAACCAGAGCTACCCTTACGTCGCAAATACTTGCGCTTATGCGGACAGTGGTTGGTTGCGGCGGTGGTTGCATTAGTTGCAGCGGTTGCCGTCGTCATCGTCGTCGTCGTTGTCTGCAGTTCATGCTGATTTCTATGCCTTGCCAACTTATTGTTATTGGCACTAGCTATGCGATTCATTTGCTCCAGAATTTTCTCATACTGTTCATAGCTGAGAGTGGTGGCTGCCGCACCGCTTTCCCCACTCGGTGGTGCACATTCTGGTGGTGCGGAAGCTGGACGCTCTGTGCCCACAAAAATCTCGCGTATAATCTCGCGACGCTGCTGCATTTTGGATTCGGTGCGTGTTTTGCTTTGCAGCACTTTGGTGTCAAATATGCTAAAATGCCGCCTGCCACATGTGGCATCTTCCAGTGTTGCAGCGGCCCCAGCAGCAGCAGCAGTTGATGCACCACCAGCAGTTGTTGTACTGTTATTCAACTCCTGCGGCTGCTCATACAACGAATTGGAGGCGGATGTCTGCGAGGTTTCACTGTACGTATGTAAACTTGCTGCACAATTGCTTGCCACAACATGTGTGGCAAGCGGAGTTTTAATGCTGGTTGCACCATTGCTTGTGACACGCAAATGCAACACATCTATAATTGATTTGGGCATAACCTTTTGTTGCAACGACTGCTGTTGTTGTTGTTGTTGTTGCAACTTCAGCTGTTGTTGTTGCTGCTGCTGCTGCTGTTGCTTGCCACGCGGCTTGCGTCCACGTGTTGGCTTAAAGCATGCCAACTCCTGACTGCAATCCCGACCACGTTCTAGATCTGGCAATGAAGCTGCCACTTGTGGCAACTTATTCAACTTGTTGATGGAGATCAAACGTTGTGGTATCTTCAAGGCCAACTTATAGCGATATTCCTCTAAAAACAATTGCTGTTGTGGCGTTGTATTTGACTTGTTGTTGCTGTTGTTGCTGTTGTTGTTATTGTTGTTGCTGTTGCCGGCTTTGCCTTTGGCCTGCAGTTTACGTCCATTGAGCTGGCCAATTTCCATGCCCGCTGCACGCTTATTTCGCAAACGTGTCATCATCATTTCCTTTTTGTTATCGGGCACAAGTTTTCGCACATATTTACGTTTGATTTTTGTTGTCGAATTTCGTATGATTTTCTCATTACGCAAAACTTTGCTATTGGCCAATTGCAATTCCAATTCCTTTTTGCGCTTCGAACGCGTCATTGTGTTGAGTGCAATGCGTTGTTTTAGCTGAGGTTTTGTTGTGCTTTTTGGTTTGCGTTGTTTTACAGAAGACTCTTGCTGCACTTCATCTTCGGCATCTTCATCCTCTTCCTCGTCATCGTCTTCTTCCACCTCCTCCTCCTCCTCCTCTTCCTCATCTTCTTCTTCATCCTCTTCTTCCTGCTCCTCTTCATCTTCTTCTTGTGCATCGTCGTCGTCATCCTCTTCTTCAGCCAGCTTCTTTTGCTTTTTATCTTCCAACTCATTGCTACTGCTGCTGCTGCTGCTGGAACTACTTTGTTCCTTTGGCTGCTGCTGCTTTTTCTGTTGCTTGGCATGCTGTTTTTCTGCTGTTGCATATTGCACTTTGTTTGCTTTAAGCGTTTTCTTGGCTTTTCCCGCATTTTTACTCTCACTGGAGCTATTGTCATGCTCCTCCTGCTCCTGTTCCTGTTCTTCGTCTTCGTCATCGCTGCTCTGCATTTTCTGTTGTTGCTGCTGTTTCAATTGCTTTTCCTTTTCCTCCGCTCGCCTTGTCTTGCTTTTCCTCATCATTAGCGGTTTCTTTTGCCTAGCGGTTTTCCTTTTATGCAACTCGGTAGTGTCGCTTTCGGAGCTGCTACTTTGACCCGCTACTGGGGCCAATCTGGCCGCAATTCTTTGCTCCTGCACCAGACGCTTCTTCTCTCGCTCCATTTTGCTGAGCTTCTTTTGGGCACCACTCAAACCAATGCCATTGTTGGTCGTTGTGTTATTTGTCTGCTGCGTTGTCGTTGTTGTTGACTCTACATCTGCCAAAGTCTGTGGTCTTTTCAGTATACGCGCCACCGGCAAATCATCTTCGCTTAGCTCCAACTTAATTGTTGGCGTTACTTTGGCGGGCAATACTTTGTGGAGCAGCTGTTCAACCAGATTGTTGCACGTGCTGCTCCAATCCAAAAAGCTGGCTGTATGCAGATCTTCGGGCGTGGGCGTGGCCGAGGGTGTGGGCAACGGTTCCAGCTTGATTTGTATGTGATTTGTTAGCTGTGAGGCAGTGGGTGTTGAAATGGAAGTTGTAGTTGAAACGGGAACGTGCAGCGTAGTGGAAGTGGAAAAGGGAGTAGTAGTTGCAGCATTTGCTGCAGCATTTGCTGTAGCATTTGCTGCTACTGTGTTCGCTTCTCCCGTTGCTGTCGTCGTGGAACTTGCAGCTGCCAGCACGGGAGGCGTAAATGTGAATCCCTTCAGCTCTGCCTTGGTGCGTATTCGTGGCTCCACTTTGGGCAACTTGAGCGTCTCCTGTTTGTGTGCTGCACACACAATGATGCTGGTGGAGGATTCCAGTCGACTTTTGGCGGCCAGCGCCTGTTCATTGATGGCAATCACGGGCACAGTTTGTGGCGCCTCCAATCTGCAGATCTTTGCTGCAGATGCCGCTGTTGCTGCAGCTGCTGCCGCTGCCGCGGCCGCCGCAGCTGCCGTCGCCTGATTGTATTCCTGCAAATGACGCTTACGTCCTAAATAGTTGGGATTGCTGCTGTTGTGGGTGGTGTTGTTGTTGTTGATGTTGCTGCTAATGTTGCTGTTGCCATTGCTGCTGGTGGTGCTCACACTTGGCATGGCCTTAATGCTTGTCTCTGGCGGCAATTGTGGTCGCTTGGCAAAGGGATTTGTTTCCAGCACGCTGGGACGCAACTGCTGTGCCGCTTTTATCAGCAGCGGCGTGGCAGTTGCGACTGTTGCAGCTGCTGGTGGCGCTTGACGTATTACAGCTGTGGCTGCTGCTGCAGTTGTTACGTTTACGCCTACGCCTCCCACTCCTACTCCACCGCCTCCTCCTCCACTATTGCTTCTGGCAAAATTCGGCGTTATATCGAAACGTGGCAATCCTAAACCAGTTGCAGCATTTGTCATTGACTTATCTGCTAGTTTATGCAGATATTTGTACTCCGTCGAGTCGGCAGTTTGTTTTACCGTGCGCATAGACAAATCCAGCGGTGAGTGGGCGGCAGGTGGTGCAGGCAACTGTTGCAGGACAACAGGTGGTGCAACGACAGCTGGTGCAACGACGGCGGGTGGTGCAATGGCGGGTGGTGCAACTGCCAGGCGATTGCCTTGCGTTTCCATATTGAGCGTCTTCTTGATAATCTTCAGATTCAACTCCTCCTCACTTGTTGTATTCCTCTTAAGCATATCATTGATTAACGCCCTATAATTGGGCTTTGCGGTGGGCGTGGCCTTCTTTTGTGCCGCTGTCGCCTGTGTTGGGGGCATTGTGCTCTTTGTGCCACAACATATATCCGGTCCGTGTGGATACACCTGCAGGGTGGAGTAATTGGAGGCAACATTTGTGGTGGCAGCAGCTGCACCACTCGGCGGTGGCGTATGATTATACGGTGTGGTGGGTGAAGCCAACTGTGCCGCTGCCGGAGAAGGCGTGCCGTGATGATAGTACTGTGCATAGCTGGCGGTGGTACGTTGTTGTTGCTGTTGGTGTTGCTGCTGTTGTTGCTGCTGCTGTTGGTGTTGCTGCTGCTGCTGTTGCTGTGGTGCTGGCGGTGCAATCACTGTCGTATGCTGCTGCAACAGTTTGCCATATTTGGTGGGATAACCATGTGGTGCAACGGGTGAAGCATCACGCACAGCCGTCATCTCTTTATCCGCATTGCTTGCAGCGCTGGCACTGTAGGGATTATGATAGAGCGAGGCACGCGTTAAGCTCGGTGGCTCCGACTCCAACTTGCCATAGCTTGCGGGCTTGTTGTAGTAGCTGCTGTGGCTGCTGTGATTGCTGGGATTGCAGTGGTTGCTCGGCGGACGTGCATAGCTGCTTGCAACACCGCTGCGCCTGTAATCGAGACTCGTTGTTGGCGCCGTTTCTCGCACATATCTCTCGATGGCATTGTGCACGGTATTTTGAAAATTTTCCGTGCTAAACTGTGGCATAGGCATATACAGACTCTGATGTTGTTGTGTTGCAGCTGCTGTTGGTGGTGCTGGTGCTGATGGTGCAACTGTTGCTGCTGCTGCAACTACTGCTGCTGCTGCTGCTGGCGCTGCAGCACCACGCTGCTCCGTGGGTGGCTCGTAATGTTGTGGACATTTGCGCGCATAGTTGGGACTCGGCTGTTGGTCGGTGGTGCCCAGTAGCGCATTGCTGGGATTCACCACATGCTCCATGAGCTCGTAGCGTGTGGCAGTTGCTGTTGCCACCGCTGGCGCATAACTCAGCACCTTGGCATACTTCAGGTTGTCCTCGTAGTAGCGGTGATTGCTTGCTGTCCCACTCGCTGCCCCACTAGCTGCACCTGCACCACTTATAGCCGCTGTTTTGCTGTAGCTGTAACG
Source organism: Drosophila histrio (assembly GCA_958299025.2). Taxonomy (NCBI): domain Eukaryota; kingdom Metazoa; phylum Arthropoda; class Insecta; order Diptera; family Drosophilidae; genus Drosophila; species Drosophila histrio. The sequence goes on along the minus strand of OY729166.1, from coordinate 17,713,806 downwards.
TGGTTGTTGCAACATATGCGTCGCTGGTTGCAGCGGTTGTTGTTGCTCCTCCTGCGGCTGCTGCCAGTAGCTGCTGTTGTAGATGGCGCCGCCACTGTGATGCCTTGCACTTGCACCACCTACCGGCGTCGTCGTCGTCTTGTACTGCCATGTGGCATGTGGCAGCGTCTCAGTTGACTTTTTGCCCACAATCAGCTCACGATTGGAGGTGTAATATTGCATATGGGGATCGCCAACTGCACCACCAACACCAACTGTCGCAGCAACTGTCGGTGGCATTACAGATGCTGCTGTTGCACCACCGCGTGGTCCCAGCGCATATGCGGCATGAGTTTGGTGGTAACTAGAGTTGGTGGTGCCGGTGTTGCTAATGCTGCTGACCAACGATTGTTGCTGTTGCTGCTGCTGTTGTTGCTGGTGGTGTTGCTGCTGGTGGTGTTGCTGCTGTTGGTGGTGAAGATGTTGTTGCTGTTGGTGGTGTAAATGTGAATGCGCAGGCAGGTGGTGTTGTGGTTGTTGCAGCGATTGTGCGACTCCTGTCGCTGTTGATTGTTGTTGTTGTAGTGGTGGTGGTGCTGCTGCTGTTGGCGGTGGTTGTTGGTGATGTAGGTGGTGATGTACGGCATGTTGTGGATGCATATGCCCATGTGGTTGTTGTGGATGCTGTTGCTGTAGTTGCTGCAGTTGGTGGTGCGACTGTGGATGATGATGCGTCTGATATTCGTGATGTCTGTTTGGTTCCATGTTGCCTGAAAAAAGCAATAGAAAAATCAAATTAATTAGTAAAGATTAAAGAGAGCAAAAGGGAGAACATATAACATTTTTATGGAATGTAACAAAGAGTTATCAATAGAGCTAAAGAAACAAGAATTCTTCATAGAAATTTAAGAGCCGAAACAAAGATTTCCCAAAAAAAAAAAGCTTGTCAGAAGTCTAAAATAAAGAACAATACACGTAGAAACAAATTCACAGAGATAAAGAAAATCGTAAAGATTTAAAAATGCATTTAGCTATCTTTTATCTTAATTTAAGAACAATATCTGGTATTTTTAAATCTTCAGGGATAAGATAAGTAACCATATAAAAAGTAAGAAAACTACTTCTCAAAATAGATAAAGTTTAAAAAGAAAAGTGAAGTTAATCTAATAACAAAAAGAGATAAAGATATTAAATGAAATAAATAAATAGGATTAAGGATGTTTTCTTTTAATAAAACAGTTTGGGATTAGCCAGTTATAAGTAATTTATGAATTGGTGTTATATATATTTATCTATTATTATTTGAACTTAATTCAAAGTCATTAGAATAATAAATTCTTCAATCCCCTTTATTAATAATAAACATACAAGAAATAAGAATAAAGAAGAGCATTTAATGTTTCCATTCCAGTTTTTAACATCAAATCTATAATTAATTCCCAAATCCATTTAATCTAAAGTATTAGCTCAATAGCTTAAGGCACATTTAAGCTATAAAAATTCTTCTGGAATCAGTTTCAAACAAGTTTTCTAACTGCAAGCAAAAGTGAGACTAGTATAATTATTAACAGTTATCACATTATATAACAAAATTTAATTAAGCCAAGACATGAATAACTAATTGATCTTATAAGAAGCGTTTATCTCAATATTACAACTTTATTTATAAAAGAAAAACAAAATTTGCTGAAATTGTGATGAAATTAACAAAGAAAAACGAGTAGAAAAAAGAAAGAGATGAACAAATCTCTCTTAATTCTTTTCAGCGGTTCAAAGAACTTTGCCTCGCAAAAAGAATATGAATCATACTGTATTTTATTTTAAAGAGAATGTCAACGATATTTTAATTTCCCTGAAACTTCTAATCAACACAAACTTGCGTCATTTTCTATAGCGAAAATCAGCATATATTAATCCATAGAGTAATCCTCCATATACACATACTATGTAGTAGGAACCCCTATAAAAACTAACTTGCATAATTATTATGATTAACAATTTTTTTATTTCAAATGAAACCAGCAGTAATTATAATTATTTATTAAAAGTGGAAATTGTCAGACGACGGCGGCATGATAAGGGGATGTTCATTTGGGTTTACAAACGTTAAAAAAAGGCTAAAAGATAAGCCATAAATACGATCCACTTCAATTCTAGGGCATTGCAAGTTTCATACTATAATATTTTAAAGAAAAATGGGAACAACGCTTTCTCAATTGTCCCTCAGTAAAAAAAGAAACTCACGTGTTGCTGATAAAACTATTTAAAATGTAAACAAAACTTGAAAAGAATACAAACACATACACAAACACACGACCTCGCAATCATTTCGCAATATAAACAAAAATAAATAGATGAAAATTAGAAACGGAAAAATGTTAATAAAACTCAAACTATTTCTGTTGAAATCTGAATAAACTTTTAATGATTTGTTATACATATGTACGAGAATATGTATGTGGAAATCTTTCCCTTTCCTTTTTATTTGTGATTTGTCATATTATTTATGCCAACTATTTTAAACAATTCTTTTTTTTTCGTTTTGCTTTTGTGTGGGCGTGTTCGACATCGTTAATTGCCATTTGTTTATACGTATATTTTCAGCTCGTTGTTGACGTTTTAATTTATTATTGCAATCTATCAATATTAATAAGAAAATATGAAATAATAAACAATAATATTGTGAAGCTTTACTGATGCTTATCTATAGAAAATTGTCTAATTTATTGAATTAAACGCACTTCTATATATATTATTAATATTAATTTATATAAATTGTTGTGTTTACAATGGAATGCTAAAAATTAGTTGATTTTCCTTTATTTCTGTCTTTGCATAACAATTTATGATTTATTGAAGTATCTTTCTATCTTCAATCTTTTTATATATTCACCTTATTATCTGTGAAATTCTAATAAATACTAAAATTATCAAATAAACTGGAATCTACAATTTTGCAATCATTAATATTTAATAGTAACGAAATAAAAATCCCCGCTTCATTAAATTTATTTGCAAATTAAATGTATATCAAAGTTTAACATATTTAGATTAGATTGTAAGTTAATTACTTGTTATAAGCTTAATGTTAGTTTACTAGTAATTGTTTTTTAACTAATAATAATTCAATATATAAACTGAAGTAGCTTAAGAATTCTTTGATTTGCAGAGTATGTTTAAAACTTGTTAGATTATCTAAAGATAACTTAATGTATTTAAGTTTCAAGTGCACAATTAATTGACATTTAATATTTAATAAATATTCATAATTTCTTTATAATATATTATATTTTATATTATATATTATATTATATTTATATTATATTTTATGATTTGTAAACAAATCTATGTAACAGGCATAAAGTGTATATCTTATTGATCAGTATCAATAGGCGAGTCCATTGACATTTGTCCGTCTGCCTGTCTGTCTGTCCATCCGTCCGTTCGTGTGTATAAAGGCGCTGATCTCAGCAACTATAAGAGCTAGAGACATGAAACTTGGAATCTAAGTTCCTCAAAACTATACACAGATGCATTTTCAATTCAATTTTCGATAACTCATACCCCGCCCAACCAAATCGGAAAAAACTATCACAGCATCATATTTAAAGATAATGCAGCTTATCTTAACATATAGTTAAAGTATAACAAACGCGATTGACCCAAAAATAAAAGAGATATTAAGAAACTTGTTATAAATCAATTATTTCATAATTGTTGGCTAGTTATATTATTTATTATAAAAATAATATACTACAATGTGTCAAAAATTTACAAGAATTATAATTTTTATCAAAGCTTTCGACAAACTTTCTAAATACATAAATTTAATGAAGACATTCTAGTATATTCCTAAACTACAATAATGTATTCATTTCATTTATTTAAATAACATCTACAGGTTTATTCTTTCTTATTATTGTTAAACGCTATCTATAAATAAATCTATGCAAATTATTAGCATTAAAATTGATAATGCCGTTAAATAGCTAAACAATAATATTTTAATGAATTTTTTGTTTTTTTTTTGTTTAACGACTCTTTGCATTCATTCAGTTAAATAATAAAAATAAAACTTGTTTTTATGTTGTTCGTAAAAATTTCAATTGATTTTTAGTGCAACGAAAAAGAAAAAAACAAATATGTACATATAAGTATTTGATTTATAATCAAACAAAAAGAAATAAGTAAACGAACAGCAATGAAAAGAAAAAGAAGAAGAACAACAAAATTCGTTGGCCCCAAACAACAAAACCCAAAGCGCAGCAGTCAAAGAGGAGGAAGAAGAAGAAGCAGCAGACGCAGACGCAGACGCAGCAGCAGCAGCAGCGATGGGCCGTAGATTGTAGAGGTCAAGGCTAAATATATTTATGTGTGTATGTATGTACACGTGTGTGTGTGTGTAATACGAATTGCCGCTAGCAAAAGTGCAAATAAATTGTGACGCATTTTTATTTTTTTTGTTATTGCAAATGATATAAAAGTATGTATAAACATATGTATATGTATATGCATACACTAAACACACACACACACACAGAGAAATGCGGGGAATGTGTGAACGACGCAACGTCGTGAAATGCTAACGAAACGAAATGGAATGAAACGAAACGATACGAAACGAAGCCGCACAACACACAAAGCGACGTAAGAGCACAACGAACTTTTGCGAAATGTGAAATTATAAAACAAAAGCAGCAATAACAACCTCAACAATAACAACAACAACAATCACAACAGCTAAATTAAAATGCTAAATAAACGCTATAAAAATATCAAATTTAACAAGCGCCGCCAATCACTGCCAACTACTACTAGTATCTGTTTGTTGTCTTTGCCATTTGATTTTGTTTTCTTTTCTCTTTTGCTTTTATTAACTCCAACTGGGATTCCAACTGGAAAACACGAAGGCCAATTGGAATGAATGCACATGTTTAAAATGCGGTAAAATACAAATAAAAAGAAAAAACCCACTTGTAAATGAATAAAACAAAATTCAAATTCAATTACGCATATAAAAGTGAAATTTTCCTTTTAATCAAAGGCAACACGTTAATGAAATAACACAACTGCAATGACCTTGAGAAAAGAAAAATATAAAAAACAAAAGCTGTTCCCACGATAAGTTAAACAAAAACAAAAAAGAACTTAGAGGGTGACAAACTATTTAAATGAGATTCTTTATCGATTAATTGCAGAATTAGCGATCACGACATCTTTAAGTTTGTATTTTAAGCGGATTTATCAAATGATATAATGTTAACTTTATTAAAATACACAGCTATTTAAGCAAATTATTAAATTAATAGCTTAAAGCAAATACTTAAGTTGTTCTTTAACATATGAACTAATGAGAAATGTATAATATCTACTATATTATATCCTATTGGGTTTTTTTCTGATTTATAATTATTTTTTAGTACTTTAATTAAGTTTTATTAAGATTGCTTAATAAATTCTAGTCAAAAACGAAGAATTCCACATTTGTTTTCATTACGAATCTCATTTTAACAACATTTAAATATTTAAAAAACCTTTATTATCAGATTCATGACCTATACCTTAGTCTTATCTTTGATTATTTATTAAGTATATTCGTTAAAACAATATGAACAATATTCTAAAAAGAAATACACACATATTTTGGTTTTAAAATTTTGTTGAACTTGTTGTTGTTATATTTATGACCAGGAAACAATCGAAGACTATAATTCATTTTTTAAATCTTGATGGGGCAAAACAAAAAAAATGAAATCCAAAAATAAAGACTTTTTTCCTTTGTTTAAGTCTGAACTCAAATTGCCTCAATGAACGGGAAAAAATGCTAAAGAAATATATTTGGAGGGAGGGCAGAAAGAAACAAAAGAAATAGATTTGAAATTTGTCGTCTATTGAAAGTGAAAGTGATTAACAAATTGGCAGCAACCTTATCACATTTTGACAGCCAAATGTAGTACGTAGTAGTACTTTAAATGCATAACTGGAACATTGCAAAATAATGTGAGTAATGCGAACTACACTTGTACTTATGTAAAAGTTGACTATGACAACATTTGATAATAGTATTTACTTTGATTTGATAACAAAACAAAAAAGAAGCAGCTACCAAGGATAGTTCTTATCTATTTTCTGTTCGATTATTGACACTTCAATCGAATATAAAACGACAGATAAAGTATTTTAGCTATTTTTTAAATAAATAAGGAAAATTTAAATTGTTAAAGTTTTTTGTATACCCTGTGGGGGTATATTAAGTTTTTTAAGTATATATATTCTTGAACATCATCTACAGCTGAATTGATATAGCCATGTCTGTCTGTCTGTTCGCCCGTCTGTTCGTCTTTCCATCCCTATGAAGGCAAGTATCTCAGAGATGGTAAGAGCTAGAAGCTTAAACTTGGTCTCCCAGCACTTGTTATATTTGCAGGCAGATTAATTTTATCGCTAATTTTGGTTGCCACGCCCCCTTTGCCCACAAATCAAGAAAAAGCTCATAAAAACAGCTGTTTTGTAGCTAGAGACTTGAGATTTGGCACATATGATGAATGTTTTGGAGCCAATGTGTCCAGAAATTTTCATGACGATGACACGCTTCCTTCGTCCTCAACAACGAATTATATCGGGAGTTAATTTGACTGGCTCCCTCTACTGCCACAGGGTATGTTACGGTCGAGGTCCCGACTCTTCGGCTTGTTCTAATGATTATTTGAGATATACTAAATAATTAGACATTATTGTGCTTCAACTTATGACGGTAATTGCTTAAGTTGGCCCAATGACTAAGCTATTTATGGTTAAATTCAATTTACATTCATGTTTATGTATATTTGTACACATGTGTAAACATATTTCATTTATAAATAGACCTCCAGAAGAAAATGCGTGCAAATTGTTTGATAAAAAAGTTTTTATAAGCCCACAACAACAAAAGAAGAAGAGAAAAAAAAACAGACAGCGAACTTTTGTAATGTCGAAAACGACAACGAAATCCATGTGAAGCCGAACCAATGACGAGGAGGAGGCGAACGATCGGCAGCCGAAGTCACATTTGTTTTTGTTGTTTATTCGCCTTTGGGGGCCAACGGCACATGAACGGAACAAAACGAAACGTTAGCGCAACCAACGTCGACGTCGACGTCGCAGCAGTAGCTTTAGAATTTATGTCGCTGTCGTCGTCGCTGAGGCGCGCAAAATGTTGTAATACACAAAGTTGTCGGTCGAGAGTGGGAGAGACGGAGACGGAGATGTGTACAGATGTGGACTGTTAATGTTCAAGCTCTCTCTCTCTCTCTCTGTCTGTCTCATTAGCTGCTTAGCTCTTTACACGCTCTTCATATACTCTTACTTGTTGGAGAGCAGTATAAATTATCGATAAGCACTGCGTTAGATAACAATTGCAGAAATTATCAAACTTAATCGTTTCTGCATATATAAATATTAATTTGGAGAAACAAACGAATTTAAAATTGTTTTGTACATTAAAGAAGAATTAAAGATTGATTGTTATCATAATCAAATAATCTTTTTAAGTTAAGTTAGCCATCAGATAATGTAGCCATAAGTGCTATTAATGCTATGATTTCAGCTTGATAAATCTATCGAACTGGATTAATCTGGAAAGTGTATTAAAGCTTGAGCTTTCCTCTAGTCATTTTTATTGTTTGCTTTAAGCGTGTAAAGATGATGACAAAATCAAAAAAGCTGCAACAAAAACAACAAACAGAACGAGGCAATTTAAGATAACAATGTCAACGACTGTTGTTGTTGTGACGCCTGCGGATACGCCCCTCCCCCCTTCTGTCTATCAGTTGCGCTGCGACTGCGACGTCAGCAGTGACTGCGACGTAACGTGCACACACGTTTTGAGTTCGTTCAATACACAAGAATAAGAGATAGAGTGGGAGTGGGAGAGGGAGAGAGGGCGGGAGAGCGAGATCAACAATACAAATAGCAACAAATTTGTCGTATGTTGTTTTTGTTATTGTTGTTAATTTTATTTCAATTTATTAGCAGTTGTTGTTGTTGTTGCCTTTTCATTGCCGCTTCATGCAAACTTTTCTGGCATTTTGCTTTGAAGTAATTTGTCATAAAATGATTTAATTGCTCAAATTATGAGTTGTGAAATTGTGTAGAAAGGGATGACAAGCGAAAGATACAAAGCAAAGCGGAATGCGCAAAACAGAGACATGACAACAAAAGATGGCCAAACAAATTGCGAAACTAATCAATAAAAAAATACAAAAAGAAAAAAATTAAATGGACTGATTATGTGATATGCATAAAGAATAGCTTACAAATCGGAAAAGAAAGATAAAGTGAAGGTAATTGAAGAAGAAGAAAAAGCGATATTTAACAAAAGAAGAGAAAGTAAGAGAACGGAGGTTTTTGCATTTCTTTTTTTTTTTTAAAACATCGAAAGAAATAAGATAATAAAAGAATTGTGTCATATGCTTATAATGATACACACATTAATATTTATTTATATATATTTATACAGCTGTTTCAAGAGATGCCAATCCCCTCATCAGTACCATTTGAACTAGCTAACCCAACGATCCAAGCTTGTTCTCTATGTTGTGCTGCTAGAACCAGTTGAGAATTCTAAGGGAGCAACATAGAAAAAACGCCTGAAAGTTGAGCTCGCCTTTTTGAGTGTTGTTGTTATATATATATTTATATATTTATTTTTATATCTATATCTATACCTATATCTATATTTATATCTATATCTATATATATATCTATATTTATATTTATATTTATATTTATATTTATATTTATATTTATATTTATAATTATATTTATATTTATATTTATATTTATATTTATATTTATATTTATATTTATATTTATATTTATATTTATATTTATATTTATATTTATATTTATATTTATATTTATATTTATATTTATATTTATATTTATATTTATATTTATATTTATATTTATATTTATATTTATATTTATATTTATATTTATATTTATATTTATATTTATATTTATATTTATATTTATATTTATATTTATATTTATATTTATATTTATATTTATATTTATATTTATATTTATATTTATATTTATATTTATATTTATATTTATATTTATATTTATATTTATATTTATATTTATATTTATATTTATATTTATATTTATATTTATATTTATATTTATATTTATATTTATATTTATATTTATATTTATATTTATATTTATATTTATATTAATATTTATATTTATATTTAAATTTATATTTATATTATTTAAATTAAATATAGATACTGTAATAAGTCACACATTAATCACAGATAACTCCAAATTAGAAAACTATCTATGTATCATTAAAGAAATTAGTTAAAATCCTAAAACTACGTATTATTTGTAAATAACACTAATTTTACCATTTTTTATTGTTTCATTTCTACAACAGAACCTATTAAACTAGGCATGAAACATTAAACAATATTGTTGCAAGCAAAACATTTTTGCGCTTTGTCTCGCCTGATATTTCACACTCCCCAACAACTGAATGTTATTAAAAGTATTTACATAGTATAATTACACCCAAGTCCGTTGTGTTGTGTGCAAAAACACAACAAATTTGTTACAACATTAACAATACAACAACAACAACAAAGAAGAACAACACAATACATGTGACACACATTCCATTTGCATTAACCATTCACTCCAACTAAGCATATTTCCCGTATTTTCTGCTCTGTATTATTACCGTGCTCATTTTCCGTTCTGCTTTAAACATACGAGACAACGACGTTGATGGCTAATCATGGAAAATTATGAAATTGCTGGTATACATTCTATAGATACTACTATGAAGAAACTAAATGATCTGATGAGAATTTGTTCTTGTGGAACGAACGTTTCAGGCTCAGAGAATAATGATGACCAGAGAGAATTATAATATTGTGGGCGTTACTAGACAAATTAGACTCGTACAATAGAAACTTTTTAGATTGGAAATAAGATATCAAGCGGTTAGAGTTATATAGAGGAAGAAAAAAAAATTATAAATCTATGTTTTATAGTCTTAAGTAAAACTAACTCTTATAGTTGCTGAGATCCACGCGATTGTAGAGACGGACGGACAGACAGACGGACTGACGGACAGACAGACGGACTCGGCTATCGATACTGATCAAGAATATATAAAAACTCATCTGAAAAGTTTAGCTTTTAATATGGCCAAAGTTTCCTAATAAAGTTATTCCAAATTATATTGATTTTCTTCAATACTTCAATTACATAATACATTAATTTAACCGAAAAGCACATTAATGCTAAAAGTTCATTGATCTGAAAGCTGAGCTCTCTCTCTCTCCCTCTCTCTTATGTAGAATTCCTTCCCGTCTATAGTTTTTAACAGCTCTTATGAAGAGCCTTAATTTGTATCTATAATTTGATGACAAATTTAAATGGATTTTCTCTTTTTTTTTCTTTTTGTTCGAGTTGAATTGAATTTCATTACTTTAAAACTCAACGAATGATTCATTGAGAATGTTTATAAAATATACTAGAGTACATATATTCGCGTCAAATTGAAAACCGAAGTTGTTTTCTGTCAAGTCAGCAACTGAGTTGAAAATTGAAGGGTGTATTAACACACACACACACACACACACACACACACACAAACACAGATGTAATACTCTAAAAATAAACGTTGGCAAATAAAAGTTGCAAAAAAAAGGCTAAAACGGGCCAAGAGACATTTGAAATGATTATTGTTGTCGTTGCTCGTGTGTGGAAACCTTTTTATGAACTGCCAACGACAGTTGAAATGAGGTAGCAAAATTACCAAGTTAAAAATATAAGCAAAGAAAGACATTTCTAATGGGAAATGTTGTTAGCCTGTAACTGGAGTTTTTATTTGTAATGTGTATGTATAAGCGAGCAAAAGGTCATTTTATTAGCTATTGTAATGTTATTTAGATAATTTCAGTTGATTTCAGCAATTCTCGTTGTAAGAGTAAAGATAAATTTAACAATTAAAGCTTATATATCTAAATAGTTTAACGATTTATCTATAAATGCAAGCCATTATTTATTTTTAAGTATTTATTTTAATGTCAATTTTATTATAATGAACTATTTCGAAGTTCGTAGTAGTTAAGCAACCAAATCAATTTATTTGTGTTAAATATGAGGACTTTTATAAATACAATAAAAGCTACAAATACTATATTCAGCATGTTTATTTTAAAGTCATTCAATTGAAGAAATTATATTTATACTTATTATATTACACATTTTGAAACTAAAGGAGTTCACATTTAAATTTATTGAAAACACTTTAATATAATAGCTTTCTTCAAGTTTTGTTTATTTTCTTTAGTAATTATTTATTGTTTCTGCATTCTAATGAACTTATGAGTTGAAAGCTCTGTCTGCTGAAGCTTAACAAAGTATTTTGACTTATTTATACCAAAATCAGCTCTTCTACATTCTATTTAAATAGCAGCGATAGTATATATTGATTTGACTAAAAACCACAAACAGTAGAGCTATAAAACTAAACGTAGATACTTAGTGCAATCAAAAGATTAAACAAGCACATTTAAATTGATTGAAATTTAAGCTTTAATCTTAGAGAATTATATGAAAAATGTAGTAGAGAGTTCAGGCAGCATAACAACCCTTTATTATAGCGGTTGAATGTGGACTCAACAACAGGTATTTCAACCCTAAGTTGCAATATACATAAATGAACTTAACCTGCATATACACACACATATATTGTGTATCTGTGTGTGTGTATAAGCGTTAAAGTTTGTTGCCAACTCATGATATAGGCAAACAGTTCTTCAGTTCTATTTTGTTTCGAAATAAACCGGTTGCCGGAACGTTGCTGTTGCTTTTTGAGCGCTTTAACAAGGCAACAACAATGGTAAAGAAACCGTTTAAGCGCACACAATAGCTACATACATTTACAGATACAGCTATAGATACAGATACAGATACAGATACAGATATACAGATACTGCAATACACACAGCTACAGCTACATGTGTATAAGTATAACTACAAAAAAAAAATAACGAACCTCACTAATTATCAACCTCAACGAATCGCGCACAGCTGTACGACAAATCTAAAACAATTCTCCATTCTGAGTTCTCACTTCTCACTTTTGTGGACAGCAAACAAACAACAAATCAAACACACAGATACACATACACACACACACACACACACAACTTGGACAAACACTGTCAGCAGTTTCTGTTATTGTTTTTTTTTTTGTTGTTATCAGCTCTTAAAAATGTTGGCTGATTTCAAATTACAGATTAAATAATAAAAATAAAAAAACTACAGCTAATGTGACATTTGCTATTTGACAAATCGTCGACTCTCTATTTACAGTATTCCCTTCTCTATCTCTTTCACTGGTTGCATTGAGTAATTCATGAATAGAGAATAAAAGTAAAAAAACACAAATGTGATAAGCAATTGGAAACTAAAACGTGACTTTGTTGCTTTAGCAAAATACAAAAAAAAGAAAATATATATAATAGATATTGAGTTGAAATTCTTGCTTAATTAGGCATGAAATTTTCAGCTGTTTCTGGGCTAACGATAAACAATATAGCATATTATATTTACTATCTTTGTGTTGTAATACTTGATTGAATCGTTTAAAGTAAAAGATACAAAATGTTGATTTTATGGTAGAAGATATATATCTTTTAGCTCACCTATAAGTTGATATGCTTCTTAGATTATAAATATATATTACTTAGAGTATTCTGAAACTTCAACAAGTTCTAAATATCATCTAAAGTAAAATTGTAACTCAAACGCCAGTTGAAAACCACTTAAATAGCTCAAAATGAATTGATTTACTGTATTTATCTATTCAAGTTTAATGATTTAAGAGCTCAACCCATTAAAATCGACTGTAAATTGGAAAACAACAAAAATGCGTAAAGGTGTTTATGATATACATAAAAAAATAACAAAAATACATTCTGTGAAACTTCACTAGAAAACCAGAAACAAAGCCCAAACTTTTGTGCAGATGCTGAGAATTTTTATTGAGCATGAATCATAATATACTACAAGCTGAATCAGAGAAACTTTTAAAGTTGCCATAAAGGAACAAAAGAAGAACTAAACAAAAATCAAAAGGCGTTCTTGTTAGAAACTCATTAGAGTCCTAATTGATTCTCAGAATATATTAATCAACTTGAAAGTATTTATACAAAATTAAAGACAAACATAAAAATTTTATGAATTTCTTGTAGTGGAAGTGAGTGAAGATTTTTAATAATATTTCTTAATGCACAATACAGAAATTTGATATTTTTTGACATACTATTAACATTATAACTAGGTGGAATTCTAGCTGATTCTAGAAATATATCGAATTATTTGCAAGTATAAATTTAAAATTAAAGATTTAAGTATTGCGGAATAGACAAACATATAAATTTAATGATTTCCTTATAGTTGTTAATTAGGATATTTAATGATACTTTTAATGCACGATATATATCAAATTTGATATTTTTAAGTAGAGGCATAAAAGACTATTTGAATGTGCTTCTGGATAAATCAATTAAGATAAAGTATCTTAGACATTCAAAGCTAATTAATCATAATTTATATAAACTCGTATATATTTAAAGTAATTGACTTAACTATTAAAAGCAAACTTATCTATAAACTTATATATATTATATTTAATGATATTTATAGGTCATTGCATATCTATTTCAAATGATTCTTTAAAGGCAGAATAACGAAATTTGATTATTTTTACTCTTTCTTTAATGTAATTTAGCATAAGTCAATTAATATATTAGATTTAAGATATTCAAAGCTAATTCTTCCTTTTTATCATTATTATGGATATTGATATAAAATCATATACATATATTTACAAAGGAATTTCTCTATATTTATATACATAACATTATTTAATACTTAAATGATTCGTTTTTTAAGCATACAATAATTTTCAGACTTTCTAACAGTATTGTTTATGTAATTTTATGTTTATTTTATGTAATTATGTAAGTATTTAAGTTTCTTGTTTAATTTTAACGAACCTTAGACATTATTAAGCGTATTAAAATAGTAATTAAGTGCAGTTGGAGTTTGAAAGAGTGCCAACTTTGATAAACAGTTAGCCAAGTAATTATTTTTAACAAAATAAACATATTTTTTCTTTTGCAATTAAAACATTTTTCCTGATATTTGTATATCCTGTGGGGTAATATTAAGTTTGTTAAAAGTATGTAACATGTAAACGGAAGCGTGGCCGACTCCATAAAGTATATACATATATTCTTGATCAGCATCAATAGAGCCAAGTCGATATAGTCATGTCTGTCTGTCCGCCTGACCGTCTGTCCGTCTTTCCAGCCCTATGAAAGTATCTCAGAAATGGTAAGAGCTAGAAGCTTGAACTTGGTCTCCTATCATTGCTTACATTTGCAGGTAGCTCAAGTTTAACTTAAATTTTGGATACTACGCCCCCTTTCGCCCACAAATAACAAAAGCAGTTTGGCAGCTTGTTACATTTTAGAATTGATTTAAAACATAAATAAATAAAAAGACTTAATGAGTTTATTTATAATAATGTTTGACATTATTTTTAATATTATTATCTGCGATAAAACAATTACTTGACTAACTGTACATATATACATTTTACTTTTATCTTGACAACTTTCACAGTTTAGTTTTATTCTCTGTATTCTCAAATGTTGCAGCAACATGTGGTCAAGACATTGTCACAGTTGTTGCTGTCTGATTTACAACCAAAGAAAAGAAAAAGAACAGCCAAAAAATATTAAGCTCAAATAACGGTAAAAAAAAAGCCACCTGTGGACGTCTACAGCATACGCACAGACACACACACACAAACACATACATAGCAGACACAAACTCGCGCTCATTCCATTTTGTTTCTGTCTCTCTTTCTCTTTTTCACTCGCTTTCTGACTCGACAATAGGCAACAAGCTTTAATTAAAGCGCGCTCTCATTAGATTTGCACAAAACATTTTTATGTTTGCATAATTTAAAGTGAAACGTGTTCAAAATTCATTTAAAAGCAAATTAAAAACACATGGAGGGAGTAGAGCAGAAGAAGAAGAAGAAGAAACAATATAACAGCAACAACTCACCTCCAATAATTTAAATAAAAAACGCAGCCCTTGAAAATATGTTCAATTGTTGTGCCGGACGCTGCCGCTGCCTTTTGTTCCCTCTGCCGACGCTGTAGTTAGCGCTGCTGCTGCCGCTGCGCTGCTGTCGCGTGTGTGCGTGTGACGTTGACACCCACGCGTGTTGCCTTTTGTTGTTGTTGTTGTTGCGCTCTTTGCAGCTTTTGTTATTTCGACAAGACTTTTACTGTTATTTCACGTTGCGTTCACGTTTTGTGTAACTGCTGTGTGGTTGTTGTTGTAATGCCTTTTAGCATTGCTTTTCACTTTACTTCTTTTATTTTTCTCACACACAGTTTTGCAGAGACCAAACACACACACACACACGCCGATGATACACGTAAAAATTTCTCGCGCAGCAACTTTTTAGTTGTTGCTTCTCCCGTTGTTGTTGTTGTTTCTTTCTACATTGAATATATATGCATGTACATATATGTTTGTATGTATGTATATAAAAACCAGTATTTGCCTTCTTCTTTCACTTATTTCAAGAAATTGTTGAATAACGGTTTTGAATTGGTATTGCGTGCTTTTCTCGTTGTTGTTGTTGTTTTTGTTGTTTTATTAAATTTCACTTTGCTTTCTCGTGCTGCTATGCTAGTTGTTGTTGTTGTTTTTGTAGTTGCTGTTGTTATTGTTGTTACACACATAGTTGTTGTTGTTGTTTCACTCGCACACACACGCACTGTGTGCAAAATTCATTTTGTGAAATTTTAGCCCTGATAAACCTGTCCTGCAGCGTCGACGTCGACGTCGCCGCGCGGCGTCTGCGACTGTGAATGCTTCTTCTTGCACATTTGCTTCACTTTATGCACAGCTATTAAAACAAAGACAGAGATAGAGAGAGAGAGCGAGAGGGGTATATGAAACACTTTTGTATTTAATGAAATTTATTTATTTTGCACAAAAATTCAGTTTGCATTTTATATTTATATAAAAGCAGGCAGCCAGCAACAACAACATCATCATCATCATCATCATGATGATCAGCTGCAGGCGTGTGTATAGTATAATTAACGACGACGCAAATATTCCAAAAAGTATGTTGTTTTGCTGTTGTTGTTGTTTGTTTTAAGCAACGTTCATTGCCACTCACATACACAGCTACATTCACACACACACACACACACACACACACATAAACAGGCGCACAGCAGACAATGAGACAGCAAACACACACACACACAGACACTGTGGCAACGCTGCTGCTCTTCAGGCCGTTATGTAGGGACGTCGCCTTTGCCGTCTAGCAAGGGGGCGGGGGGTACAACAACGTTTCGTTTCAAGGGAACTTCATTTCTATACTTTAAGCGCCCCCGCAGCAGCGTCTTGCAAACGAAACAAAGAAAATTTCACTTGTCTCGCGCCACAACAACAATAATAATAATATATGTAGGTACACAGATACACACATACACACACACACACAAACACACACGCTGCGCTTTTGAATGTCAAAATTCAAATTTTATAAAAGACATTTGATTTAAATCATTTACACGCACACAAATAGACTGACACAATTACAAAATTGTCGGCCGCTGA
The DNA here is from genome assembly GCA_958299025.2 of Drosophila histrio. Lineage (NCBI taxonomy): Eukaryota > Metazoa > Arthropoda > Insecta > Diptera > Drosophilidae > Drosophila > Drosophila histrio. Next base: position 17,697,093 of record OY729166.1, on the reverse strand, counting down.
GTTTTTCTACTTTTTTGAGACTTCTTTTTTTTTGTATTTTACACACACACACACAATCGCATACATAGAAACATTATTATTATAATACACTTCACTACACACTACGCCTAGTTGTTGTTGTTGTTGCTGCTGCTGCTGCTGTTGCTTGCTTTGCTGTTTCTTGTTGTTGTTGGCCTACTTTGTGTGTGGGGAATTTAGTTGTAGTTGTTGTTGTTGTTGCTCAGCTTCTCCTTTTGCAGCAAAGAGACGCAGAGAAGAGACTAAGACTGCTTCTGCTGCTACGTCGTTGTTGAAAAAATTTCACACGCGCCGTTTTTTTGTGTCTTTTTTACGTAAAAAGAAACTTTTTTTTTTACGAAATTGCCATTGAATTTCGTTTGCACTTGCACTTTAATTTCTTACTTATTATTTATGGTATATTTGTTGCATTATATTATGTGTATGTATATATATAATCGTTTTTGCTATATATATATATATTATGTATATATTTCATTTTGTTATAAAAAGAAATCACTACTACTTCAAAAAACGAGAGAGACGAAGACGAACGAACGTATGAAGAATGAATGACTGAGAAAGTGACTACAAAAATACGCTGGTGCTGCCAACTTGTCGCGTTTAATGCGTGCTGCCAGCACAATTAAAAAAAATGTAGTAAATATGACCAGCAGAGCAACATATCGATGTCTATCGAAAGCATTTAACATTTAGTTAACAGAGCTGTTAATTGAAGAATGCACTTATCGTATGGCAATGTTAAACGATTGCGGTGAAACTGTTAAACACACAGCTGTTAACCACTATAAGCTATTCTCGGGAATATCCATACTGATACTTAGGGTATTTCAACGCTTGCAATATGCGGTCTCACTGTATGGTATAAATACGTCTGTCGCCGTCTATAAAAGCAATGAGTACTTCGTTGTACGTGTTTTAGTTAAAACAAAATTAGCCGCAAAACCAGCGACTCTACGCGCTCTTCATTATTCCTTTTTTAAAATTCTGGTTATCAAAAATAAGCAACAAATAAGGCATTAAAAATGGCTGCACGCGATGCTGCATCGAATCAACTGCTCGACTATAAGAATACCCAAAAGGTGAGTTGTCGCAATTAAAAAATAAAAAACGACACCAAATATACATATGTAAATTGATATGAAAGACGCAAAAAGGGAATTTAATTTATACAAATATATATATATCTGTATATATAAAAACACTAATGAATCTGGAATATGCCAAAAAGCCGCTTGCAAAACTGCAGCAGCGCAGTCGATGGCAGAGAAAAAAGCAAAAGAAGAAGAACGTAGCGAAGGCAAAGTTCAATTAGTTTTCGAGCATTTGCTGTTGTTGTTGTTGTTTTGTGTTGTTGAGTAAGGCACAGTGTTGCTGTCTCTGTTCCGCTTTCTATCTTTTCGCAGCCAGCGATCATTTTTCGCTCTAATAGTCGTTGGCTTAAATCCAAACTTAATCTTATCGTTTCCCGTTTCATTTGATAAAACTTATCACTATTGGCATATAAATTGGCTTATCAGCAACTAATCCAATGAGTTAAATTAATATATGGTATAGAAGTATATATATATATATATATATATATATAGATATAGATATATATTCTTTTATCTATATATCCTCTTGGCACCTGCATGTAAAATAGTACAGTTTTAATTTGTGTTAATTTTCTCGCTTTCATATTGTAAAGAGAAATTTTCTAATTTCTATTAAATATTGATATATTAAAAATACAGTTGGTCAAGTAACATTTTTGACAAGCTAAAAAATATAGATTTAATTAAACAAAAAAATAGTTAATATAGAAAATAGAGCCATAAAAACTATAAAATAAATAAATAAAAGTATATATACAGTTTGTCAAGTAATTATTTTGACAAGCTTAAAAATATACATTTGTTTAAAATAAGAAAATAATAGTTAATATAGTAAATAGAACCATAAAAACTATAAAATAAATTAATAAAAATATATATACAGTTAGTCAAGTAATTATTTTGACAAACTATAAAATACACATTTGTTTATTAATATAGCAACTTAATAAATTAAATAGATCCATAAAAATCTATAATAAAATTGGTAAAAATAAACATACAGTTAGTCAAGTAATTATTTTGACAAAAAAAGAATTTCTCATTTATTTTTTTAATTTAATAAATATAATAAACATAAATATACAGCCATAAAAACCATTAAAAAATAGTAAAAATAAATATACAGCTAGTCAAGTAATTATTTTGACAAAATAAGAACTACACATTTAATTAAAGCATATTAAGGGACTAAAGATAATAGTTAATATTAGGAAATAGTGAATAGAGCCATTAAAATCTATAATAAAATTAGTAAAAAAACTATACAGTTAGTCACATAATTTTTTTGACACAACAAATAATTCACATTTGTTTTCATCTTAATTTAAACATTTAATAAAACCATTGAAACTAATAACAGAAATTAGTAAAAATATATATACAATTAATAAGTTTACATTTATTTATTTATTATTTTAAAAAATATAAAAATCGTAACTGGAACCATAAAAACTATAAGAAAATTAGTAAAAATAAATCTACAGTAATTGTTTTGACAAAAATAAATAATACGCAAAAAATATTTAAATTTATATACAATTTTTAAATGAAAATCATTTTTGTGCTTTGGAATAAGTTTAAAAATAAATATAGTAAATATAGAAAATATATTATAAATAAAACCATAAATAACTTTATTAATATAAAATATATATAAATATAAATATATAAAATCAAAACAAATTTTATTTCTATTAATAGATAAAATGTGTAATTTTTGTAACTTGTCAAAACAATTACTTGACTGACTGTCTAGCATTTTTAGTTATTTCCCCAAGCATTTTATTATCTGCATATCTAATTGCATTTGCATTTTCCACTTTGTTTGTCATACAATCAATTGATAAGCGAAATTAATATAACAAATGCACCTTGCGCAACTCAACTTGCCACCAATTGTGGCAGCTAGTTTAATTAGCTATTTCAATAATACATTTAATTGAGAGATTGTTCTTTATATCAATTAATAGCAATACCTTGAAAGCTCTTAATAACCTTGAAAAAATGCACTTAGTAAATAAGTAATAAATAAATAGAAAACAAATTTGTATTTCCAGTTGATTTCACATTCATAATTATTGTTTAACTTATTGCAAACAACAATAACAATAATAACAATAACAAACAAAGACGTGCCGAAGTCTGTTTGGCAAAGTAAAAGATACTTTATTTATTTTTTCCTATAACTAACTCGATGTCAATGCACCTTGATGTTGCATAAACTGGTTGCAAGCAATGGTTGTTGCTTGTTGCTTGCTTGCAATAAATGCCGTTGAACTCCTTGCCACGCATGCGCTCCAAAAACAAGTTAGAAGAGAGAAGGGACAGGGAAAATGTGGGCCTGGTTTTCTGTGTTAACTTATTGTGTCTGCGTGGCGCACGATCAGTTTGGATGCACTCAGTTTGGTTATGCAATTGACGTTGGCACACTCGCCTGCTAACTAAATACAATAATACTTATTGTTGTTGTTGTTGTTGTTGTATGTGAGAATATGTTTCGAAATTGCATTGGAAGTGACCCAGAAAAAAAGTGTTCGTGTTGTTCCGTTGCATGACCTTCTATAGCAACTAGAAACTAACTCAATCGAAACTGCATTTTGTCAGGCATTAATGTGGTCTTTGCCTTTGTTTTTTGAGCCCCCCCCGTTATGGATAAACTATTGACCAGTTTAGTTATGTGCATAGGAATGCCCAAAATACGAAATTGATTTACATAGTACACAGTCCATAGTACATAGTCTGTTTTTATACCTTGTTTCGAAATTTGCAAACGCATGAAAGGAGGCATGATCGACGCTTTTGATCAGCATCAAAAGTCGAGAGTCGATATAGCCATGTATGTGTGTCTGTCTGTCTCTTCGTCCGTCTGTCTGTCCGTCCGTCCGTCTTTCTATCTGTCCGTCTGCCTGTCCGTCCGTCTGTCTATCTGTCCGTCTGTCTGCCCGTTTGCCTGTCCGTCTGCCTGTCCGCTTGCCTGTCCGTCTGTTCGTCCGTCTGTCTGTCCGTCCGTCTGTCTGTCCGTCCGTCTGTCTGTCCGTCCGTCCGTCTGTCTATCTGCCCGTCTGTCTATCTGCCCGCCTGTCTGTTTCTATGCAAACTAGTCTCTCAGCTTTAGAGCTATCTGTATGAAACTTTCTATAGGTTCGTACAGTTCAAAAAGTAAGCATTAGAAGAGATTTCATCTCAACTCTGTGGGTAACACTTGAAAACTTATAGCAATAAGAGGGAATCCCCACTGTTTTGTGAAACAGATCTGTAGATCTAACAGATTTGAAGTAAACCAAATGAAAATGCTTGTATTAATGCATGAATTGGTGGAAAAAAGGGAATATATTAATGATAAATGCTTCAATAAGTCAAATTTATACTTATATTCAACTATTGTAGCTTTCTTTATACGTGCCTTAGTTCTCATATGCAAATTTCACTTAATTTAGCTAAATTTCTCATATTTTAAAATTATAATAGTTAAATAGAAAGTTACTGATTGTAACTGCTGTTTAAAACTATATAAGATTATATAATATTAATATTATTATATATAATAAGTTATTATATTAGCATATATAAAAATAATATATTATAATATATTATATTAAATAATATTAATATATTATATTAGCATATATAGCAATAATTATTTTTGGCAAGTTTCAGTCATCTTCATTAAATTAATGCATTAATTGCTTCATTAATTGCACTATATGATATTTTGAATTTTCTTTATCGATTTAACGTTTCATTAATCGAGTATTATTAAAATGGCCATAAAAGTTCTTAAAATATCAATTTAAATCTATATTTTAACTGTTTTCCGTTTTAATTCATTAAATATTTAATTAAAAGTTAATTAAATGCATCATTTTGTCTCTAAATCACTTATATAGTTTGTATTAATTGAGAGTTATTGAAAATGCCATGAAATATGTGTATATCATGTGTGTATATATTTATATTTGAATTGTTTTCGTTTTTATTTTATTGCATATTTCATTGAAACTTCATTAAATGCTTTAGTTTGTTTTCTAAAACTTATTTATTGTCGCTTATTGTTTCTATTAATCGTGGAAAGCAATCAAGGCGCAATAAATACTATTTTATATATATTCTTATACACTATATATTCTTTATAGTTATATTAAGAGTTTTCGTTTGTATTTCATTAAAAATCGAGTTGAAAATGTACTTAAATGCTTCAATTAGTTACATTAATCGTGTTTAAAGTTTACTTTTGTCAACTTATCTCTCTAGAAATTTAAAAACTCCAAAATAATCTATATTATATAAGAAATTCTTTATATGTATTTCATTAAATATCTTATTACAAATTTTGTTTAAATGATTTTATTAGTTACTCGAAACGTGTACAATTTAATAACTATAATTTAAACTATATAATAAGTAAAATACTTTATTTATTGATAGTTTTTCATAATGTTGTAATGCTCCGATCTTCAAATATTTCATTAACTGCTGCCAAGCCAGTGTTGCAAACTATCTCAAACACTTGCAAGTAACCGCCTTTAACTTTCTCGATCTATTAGTTTCTAAATTTCCATATTTATCGGGTACATATCGTATCATACCACCACCATCTGTTAGCTTCATTAACTTGTTAACTCAAGGGAACAACTTTCAATTAAAAATTCGCTTTGAAGTTTTCCTTTTTTCTTCTTTTTGTATTTGCATTCAGGTTCTTGCGATCCCATCACAGGTCTTATCAGTGTATGCTCTTTATACTTAGGTATAAGTACTATATACTTGCTTGTTTGATTCTTATTATCTATCCAATGAAGTGAAGTGGCCCCACAAGCAATGTTGCTGTTTCAAAGTGCAAACAATTGCGATTGCAAAATAATGAATAAAGAACAGATACGATATATACTTACTTAGTAGACAATAATATCGCATAATGCTGCAAGTTCCAATGAATGTCAACTGAATTTATTTTTGTCGCTCGCTTTATTAATATGCCAGACTCATCTTTCCAGCTGTATATACTATACTTAAAAATATACTATGTATTATTATAATTAAGTACTATATAGGCAGTATATTATGCGATAAATGTCTGAATTTGCATTGTTAGTCTGTTGTGTATCTCTAAGATTGTTTACAGCGTATTTTCGCATATAGAATTACTGATAAGCTTCCCTGGGGAGCGGCAAAAGCTGCACCCTGGTCCAAAATCATAAAATCTAACATACTTATCATGAAATTAGCAGCTTACTCTTTGTACTTTTTTCACTACTACTTATATAAACTTCTCTCCCTTTGCAATAATGTCCAAGAAAAAAATTAAACTAACCAATCTTTATGTCTATATTATTTCACTTGCACTGAAAACATTTCCTCCGATTAGATTAGATAATGCCAGCTTATACTTTGTACTTGTGATTATATAAGCGTACAAACTGCAGCGCGCTTAAGATTTTGGCGTTAAAATGCTTAGATTTTAAAATTGTAGTTTAACCTAAACGACTCGATTTAAATTCTAGAAATAATTCAAGTATTTTATGGCATTCCACTTTGCTTGACATTGCCAAAGTCAAGAAGTGCAGAGGAATTTGCTATACGATAATACTTTCTTAACTATAATTAAGTGTTTTATAGTCTAGAGAGCAAGTGTAAAGAAAATGATATTGATTTTTATTAGTTGATTACGTGTATTTTGATAATTTTTTGTTTACTTATTGTTTATTTAAACAATTAAATTAAAAGGAAATAGAATTAAAAACAATATTTATAGTAAAATGTATACATTTAAATTAAAATTAATATATATAATTATATATATATATTAGTTTAAAGTTAACTAAACTATGAAAAGGGAACTTTAGACATTTTAATAAACATATAATTAAAAATAAATTAAAAATCAGTTAATTTTTGAGAAATATAATAAAAATTGATAAATATTTAGACCAAAAATAATTGTAGCTTAAAATTATAACATAAATAATATAATGCATTGTTTTTATGATTTATTTAACTATTTTAACAGACTTTCCACTTTTAATTTGTTTATTTGATCAGACATCAATTAAATTATAATTATAAATTATAATTTTGGTCGTTTTTATGTTTTAAATAATATTTTATAACTTTATATTAATTTTTAAATAATACTTGAACAAACGACGAGTCTTAATTGACGTGTAATAAAATAAATAATTAAATATAACTTATAACTGGCATTTATGTAATTTATTAAATAAATTGTAAATTTTAAAACATATTTCCTAAGATATTTTTATGTTTTAAACAATTTGTTGAAGTGATAAATTGAAATAATAATTCAAATAAATATATAAACAAATATATACAGCTTAAATCTGATATTAAAATTAGTAATTCATTAATTTGGTTTTCTTAAAACATATAAACAAATATATAAGCAATTTAAATCTAGTACTTTATTAACTTATTTTGCTTTCTTTTTGCAGGAGTCTCCGGGTGCTATTACCACCGGCAGTGGAGCACCGATAGGCATCAAGGATGCCACGCAGACGGTTGGACCACGTGGCCCTGTGCTGCTGCAGGATGTCAACTTCCTGGATGAGATGGCTCACTTTGATCGCGAACGCATTCCCGAGCGTGTGGTGCACGCCAAGGGAGCTGGTGCCTTTGGTTACTTTGAGGTGACTCACGATATAAGCCAATATTGTGCTGCCAAGATCTTTGAGAAGGTCAAGAAGCGCACTCCGTTGGCCGTACGTTTCTCGACGGTGGGCGGTGAGAGTGGTTCTGCGGATACGGCACGTGATCCCCGTGGATTTGCTGTTAAATTCTATACGGATGACGGTGTCTGGGATTTGGTTGGCAACAATACGCCAATTTTCTTTATACGCGATCCCATACTGTTCCCGAGCTTCATTCACACCCAGAAACGTAATCCACAAACGCATTTGAAGGATGCAGATATGTTCTGGGATTTCCTGACCCTGCGTCCCGAGTCAACGCATCAGGTGTCTTTCTTGTTCAGCGATCGTGGCACTCCCGATGGTTATGCCCATATGAATGGCTATGGATCGCACACCTTTAAGCTGGTCAATGCCAAGGGCGAACCCATCTATGCCAAGTTCCACTTTAAAACGGATCAGGGCATCAAGAATTTGGATGTTAAGACCGCAGCGGATTTGGCTTCATCTGATCCAGATTATAGCATACGCGATCTGTACAATCGCATCAAGAACTGTCAATTCCCCAGCTGGTCTGTATACATTCAGGTCATGACCTTCGAGGAGGCCAAGAAGTTCAAGTTCAATCCATTCGATGTGACCAAGATTTGGCCCCACAAGGATTATCCATTGATACCTGTTGGCAAAATGGTGCTCGATCGCAATCCCAAGAATTACTTTGCCGAGGTCGAACAGATTGCCTTCAGTCCGGCCCATATGGTGCCCGGCATTGAGCCATCACCGGACAAGATGTTGCAGGGTCGTCTATTCTCTTATTCGGACACGCATCGTCATCGTTTGGGACCCAATTATCTGCAGATTCCAGTCAATTGCCCGTATCGCGTTAAGGTTAGCAATTTCCAACGCGATGGCTTCATGAATGTCACCGACAATCAGGACGGTGCTCCCAACTATTTCCCCAATTCCTTCAATGGTCCCCAGGAATGTCCACGTTCCCGTGCGCTGTCCACCTGTTGCCCGGTAACTGGTGATGTTTATCGTTATAGCAGCGGCGATACCGAGGATAATTATGCCCAGGTCACCGATTTCTGGGTGCATGTGCTCGACAACTGTGCCAAGAAGCGACTCGTGCAGAATATTGCCGATAATTTGAGCAATGCCAGTCAATTCTTGCAGGAGCGTGCCGTTAAGAACTTTACCCAGGTCCATGCTGATTTTGGACGCATGCTCACCGAGGCACTTAACCTAATCAAATCGTCCAAGTTCTAAATGATTTACACCCAGTGGGTTTCGCTTAATTTAATGCTGCGAGTTACAGCTTACAGCTTATTGCACCTTATTTCCAACTCCCACTGAACCTCTTTGTTTTGGTTGCGGGCAATAATATATTTGTGGTACTTTAATGCACTTTTCCCCATGCGTGTGCCTTATTTTAAAATGCTAAAATGTAGCTGTAATGAAAACAAAACAAAAAACACACATATATGTTAACGATTTGTAATAAATCTGCATCTTTTGATATAAAACGAATGAAAATATGTTTGAATATTTAACTGCGGCGATATGGCAAGCTGGAGATACTTTCTCGATATGCGTTGACTATCGATGGACGTTTTTCAGCACTAGCTGTCAAATGTTATCGATACCTGACAGCAATTGGTATTTAAATACTGCAGCTATCGATACGGCAATTTGCGGGGCTGCCAGACTGCTACATTTTGGTCAAATTTGAATCAATGGCTGAATTTTAAATATTATGAAGCATATTTGATATATATTTTAATTGTACCATTTAAAATGGCAGATATATTTGAGTATGAGTAAAAAAACTCTTCAGCTGTTTCTTACATTTTGAGCTTTTTGTTTTATTTGATGTTTATAACTATATAAAACATAAATCGTTTGCAAATTTACACATTATCATTTAAACTTACAACTAATGCTATATTTGTGTGCTCATTCAAATATTGAGTAATTTTTTCATTTAATTTTTACAAGTTTCCGTTAACAAAAATAATAAGTATAGAAAAAAAAACAAACACATTCTGTCAGTCTAGTTGATATATAAAAAAAAGAGTATAGAAAATACACTTCAATGCCTGTTTTTTTTTTGTTTTTAACATTAAATATATAACTTTTGACTATTATGCTAAATGCAACAATTAAGTAACATTATTAATATGTATTTAAGCTGAGTTTTCAAAATGTTTGTATGTATATATGTATGTAAATTTAAAGGCTGTTAGTAAATGCTTTAGGCTGCTAAACGGACGCCCCCCATTTTCCTAATTAGTGTTAACTTTTGACATAATCTACACAAAATAGGCGCTATACAAATGATGTAAACTGTTACAGTATTCACTCGTTAAGTGTCACAGAAATGCAGTCATTGTTCCTGGGGTTAAAGTATTATTTGTTGAACTTACTAAATTCGTTAATAGTTATAACTGTTGGAGTTTGTTTGTTTGATTTGTTTTTGTTTTTCCCTTATCAACTTTTACATTTAACTATCGTTCCGTGTAGTAGACCTAATAAACATTTCAGCAAAGGCACTTTTCTTTTAGTTCATGTTTTTCTTTGTACAGTTCCCTCACGCCGCTGCTTTCCATGCATGTTGTGTGTTCACTTTTAGACTAGACAACTAACTATTTAATTAGAGTGTTTTGTTGAAGGCCAGATCGGTCAATAGGCGGGTGCCATTGACGGCCAACTGGGCCAACGGTTGTGTGTTATTTGCAACTACATTGGCAATCAGATTCGAGCTGCTGGTCGCCAAATCTGTCAACAATTCGGTGTTGTTGGTGAGCACACTCGTTGCATTTGCGGCCAGTGCAAGCGTCTTATTTGCGGCCAATGCAAGCGACTTATTTGCCGCATGTTCGGCGGCATCTTGCGCCCATTGGGGGAAAGTACCAAGTTCTGGATAGATGACAAATGCCCACGTTTGACAGAATATATATAGCACAATGATCGTAATAATTGTTGGTCCAATGCCAGCAATAGCCATATCTTTGCTACGAATGTGCGCATATCCAGCGACGAGGGCATTTGGCGGCGTGCTCACCGGCAGATGGAAGGCCATGCTGCAGGCCAAACCAGCTGGGATAACCAAATACAGAGGATGAATTTTTAATGTCAGTGCCTGCAATATTTACAATAAATTACAATTAGTAAATCAAATGAATCAAATATAATGTAATCACATTCACTTCTTACCATTTCATTGAGCACAGGAATTAAAATATTGGCAACAGCCACATTTGAGCTAAAGGCAGTTAAGAATACCGCAACCAGGATGACAACCAGCAGCAATGCATAATTGGGCAGAACTGCAAGACCGCTCATCGAGGCGCCAATCATTGTGGCCATGCCACTCGCTTTGCTGCCCTCTGCCAAAGCAAAGCCACCGCCCAGCAAGAAGATCAGACCCCATGGCACACGGGACTGAATGAATTTCCAGGTAATTAGCGAAGGTGTCGGTCCCTTCGGCACGGGTCCTCGACGTGTGCAATAGTGTAGGAATGCATAATTGGCGGGCAGCATGAAGCACATGATCACAACGAATATCGTTGGCATTGAGTTCTTTACCCTGCAAGTAAAATAAGAAATATTGTATTAGAAAATTTACGAGTTATAAGAGCAATACAATAAAATGTAAAGAACTAACAATACAATTTAAGGAAACCAGAACTAGAATGAATAAAAGGGCAGCAAATTTAGGAAACTTAGAGTACAAAAATTATACAAAATCTGATTATCTGACTTCGATTGAATAGACTTATCAAATAGTAATATATACTTCAATTCTTTTCAATAGTAATGATTATATCTACATATCTTAAACAACTCTAGATTATGCCAAATAGATGGTACGGCTTTTGGCTTTTTCAAACAACAACTCACTTGTCTGACAATAGATCAGCCCAGCCCATAAAGATGCCGGGTTTGCGTGTAAAATACATGACCACCATAATGATAAACAGGATCATAACTTGAATCTCGTGTATGGTCATGCGTCCCAACTCCTTGTAGCGTTGATCAATAACCTTCTTGGCCACATGTGCATTATCCTTGCCAACTTGCACCTCTTGGGCTTCCTTGCTCTTTGGCCGCCACAGACCCATGAAATGCCATTGCAAAAACACATATGTTAGCAGTGTATAAACCAACATCGATGGCACCGAATAGAACATGAATGTTGCGAAATCCATTTGATCTTTGGCCTTGGGGAATGCCGTATCGTAGAGTCCCTTAAATGTTAAATTTGTGGCAGTGCCAATGATGGTGCCACAGCCGCCCAAAGATGAGGCATAGGCAATGCCCAAATAATAACACTGAGTAACCTTTGTTGGATACGGCAAACTGTGGAATAAACAAAAGTCAGTCAAGTGCCAGGAAAAAAAATAGAGTTTTGCCATTGAAACTTACTCATCCTCATTCTTCTTTTTGTTCTTGCCGCCAACCATTTGATATTCCGGCTCATGATAGATCTTGCAGACGCCTTGCTAAAGGTTTGAAGAGGATAATTAGTATATTTTATAAATTAGAAATGATATCATTGACAGGCCAAAGATTTTATACACTTGCAGTTCACTGTACTTAGTGACAAATGTATTCAATTTAATTAAAATATCTTGCAAAACAAATGAGTTTTCAATGTCTAAATTCAGTTATCGACCGTTCATTCAGCAATATGATATAGTAATGTGATTTTAAATGCATTTAGTAGGTAAGCGACAGTGCCAAATACACAATCTGTGAGTTTGGTTAAGATATATCAATTAAAAACAAAGCTTGTCTTGTTTCTATGACTGCTATATGATATAGTAATTCGATTTGAAGCAAATGTAATCAGTATATATAAAATATTACTAAAAACTGGTGGGTTTTATTTGAATATATTCTAATTCAACAAAATTGGATTGTTTTGATCGATTGTTTCTATGAAATCTAGTAATTTAACTTTGTCAAAGGGAATTAGATTGCATAAAATTATATTAAATATACAACTTGTGTGTTTGTTTGAAATATCTCAAGAAACAATAAAGTTGTAATCTCCTACACTTTTTACACATTACCTAACTAAATGTTAATAACTACTGCAAGTGTATAATTTGCTTTTATTTAGATTAACTAACCGCTTGCAGTTCCTCCAGCACAGCCTGTATAATGGGACACATCATTGCCGTACAGGCAGCATTGGAGATCCACATAGAGATGAACATGGTCACCATGATCAGGCCAAAGTGTAATCTAAAATGGGATATACAAATTTAGTAAGGTTTCTATTTAGTTTTGTTTGTGTACTCCCCCCCCCCCCCCGCTTACCTTCTGGGACTGCAGCCCACCATTTGGATTACTCTCAAGGCAAGACGTTTATGTAGACCACTGTATTCCACGGCCAGTGCAACCATAATACCGCCCATAAACATCACCAGCGTATCTTTGAAGTACGTCATGCAAGTTTTCTCGGAACCCTAGAAAGCACACAATTGTAATTTACAAATTTGTGAAACTTGTGGGTATTTTACTAACCATTATACCCATTGTGGGGAAGGCAATAATGGGTATCATTGATGTCACATAGAGTGGCAAGGCTTCTGTGACCCAAAATACGGCCATAATCAACAGAATATACATGCAACGGTATTCCTAAACAATATATATATAAATAACATATATTAATTAAATAGATTTTAATAGACTTATTATTATATTCTTTTCTTACCGGAATGTTGTTGAATAAGAAAATGGGCAGGCAAATGATGGGCATTAAGAAGACAAGCAATCCCTTCCAATGATTGGCAAAGAACGAACTGCATCTGACGCGCGGTTCGGCGGGTTCGCCTGCTTCACTATAAGAAAAAAAAACAGAAATAAAATTTATAAATAAATATATATATAAAAAACTATCAAGTATATACTTACAGTTCCATTTTAAAGTCCGGATATATCTGTAATTAAACAATATCAAAAAGAGAAAAACATATTAATAAATTGTTGAAAAAAAATGCCTCCCACAAAAATTCTCCCACTTGCTTGCTCGCTTTATTACTTGTTGCCATGTTTGCCTCAATTTCAAGCCAAATTGCTCCATTATCACCGTTTGTTGTTCGTTAAAAACCCATTCATCAATATATATTGAGACAGAGAGAAAATGGGAACGAACACCAATTGAAAATCAAGCGAATTGACACCTAAATTGGTTTATAGTACACGTCAACACAAATTAATAAAGAACAAACCGAACAGTCGGGACCCCGACCATAATATACCCTGTGGGTTTACAGGAACCCGCTCAAAATTCACTCCAGATGAAATTCTCTAGTAATTCGTTTTTTAAACGATACCAAGATACTCATCATGTGTGCTTAGTCCCTAGCTACAAAACTGCTTGCTTTATGAGGTTTTACTTAATATGATGAGGGTAAAGGGGGCGTGGCATCGCGATACAATTTTCTGGACACATTGACCACAAAATATTTATCATGTGTGCTAAATGTGAAGTCTTTAGCTGTAATATTGCTCTTGTTATGAGTGTTTTGAGCTACAAAACTGCTTGTTTATACTTTTACTTTTACTTAATTTGTGGACAAAGAAGGCGTGGCATCCAAAAAATAGATAAACTTGATCTTCCTGCAAAAATTACCAGACCTGGGACACCAAGTTCAAGCTTCTAGCTCTTACCATCTCTGAGATCCTTTCGTTCATACGAACGGACCGACGGACAGACGGACATGGCTATATCGACTCGGCTATTGATGCTGATCAAGAATATATATACTTTATGGGGTCAGCCATGCTTCCTTCTGCCCGTTACATACTTTTAACAAACTTAATATACCCCCACAGGTTATGAAAATACTGAGGAATATATAAATGTGAATTCGAGATACTCTGTAGTTTATAGAAATTAAGAATAAAATGTAACTAAATGCGCTTATGATAAAATATATTCTTTATATCTTTATGTTATATGAATATATTGAAATTTTCTGAATTTGTAGCTAAATAATTTGCAAAGCTTAAAGATTATATCTGCATGTTAAGCAAAGGAAACCTTTGATATATTAGTTTATATGGAAAATATGTAACTTTTTATTATACAATTATAATGAAATTTTCAGAATTTATGCTTAAATAATAACTATACATATTTGCAAAGTTTTTAAAGGGTTTATATTTTAAAAACTGTAGGTCAAGTTGAATTTTTAGTAATTGTAACAACAGATATAACAGTTTAATTGTTAGTTGAATATATATATTTTCTATGTTTTACAAGAACTTTAGCTTGTAAGCATTTCCCAAGTCGTTAAGCTTTAACTGACATTTAAAAAACATTTAAAAAATGTCTAAAAAATAATTTTGTAAATCTTTAACTACACTCAAATTAAGTTATATATACTACAATCTAATACTACCAATATATATGCATATATAGGTATTTATTATAAAAGTTATATAACTCCATTTCAATATTTTACAGGGTATGCTGTATGCAACAAGCTGTAATTTCTTTGTGCATTCGAAATGGAATTTGAATTTGTCTGTTTGTGCTAGAAAACCGTCAACGTCGATTTCTGTTTCTGTTTCGGTTCGTTCAGTTTCGTACAGTTCTTTATGTGGGTATATATATATAAATATTTCATAGGCGCATATTCATGACGACGCGTCGTTGGCCTCCATTTCATGTACGTCATCGCCCGCTGTCTGTTAGGTAATCAATGTGCGAATTCTTCAAGCAAAACACAACAAAGTATATAGTATACTATATATATATATATATATCCCTTAGTTTTTTTGTTTCCAAGGGAGGCACGTCCAGTTTTGCCTATCACAGACAATCAATCAATTGGGGTTGAGTGCTAAGTTCAGTTTCAGTCATAAATATTGCAAAGAGTTGACTTTATTGTAAGCTCACACGTGTGTGTTTGTTATTCTTGGCCCTTGCAATATAAATATTTATATATACATACAGTATAACATACATAGTGTATATTTAACTTAGTCGTTGTCTAGCTCAGATACAAAACGACACCCACTAATTATAGACAACCCAACGGCGCCAATGTCAATGTCAATACAAAGATATATGTATAAACACACACTGATATACCTATATAGTTATATTGAGTGGAAAAGGGAGAGTGAAAAGGCGTTGAAATGAAAAAAAAAACAATAGCGTGCCACATGCAACGCGTAGGACGTTGACTGTAATGGGCTAGCAATGTTTGATTGAGGTTTAAAACGGTTTCAAAGTAAGTACAACCAACAGATTGTTGAGGTTTCATTTAACAAGCGACTGATGAATCATCTTAGAGCAACAGAGACAGCGAAATATGATAGAAAATGTAAGTATTTTCATAGTTTAATTTATTTTAATATCGTTTACCATTTGTAATAATATTTACATAAGTAAAACAATTAATTTCAAATAATTACACTTTTGCATTGCCTAAAAGTAAGTGCAAAGATATTAAAAATCACTTTAAAAAACATTAAAATAGTTAGAAAACAAAAGTTTACTTCAAAGTTTATTTTACAGTACATTAAGCAACTTTATAAGGTATATAAATAACTTTATTACTCTATAAATACTATATTTTAAAGCAAACATTAACGTATGTTAAACAAAGTCAAACGTCTGTTAGTTTTGTTTAATAACTTCCTGACATTTGAATCAATCTAAAAGACCCATTTAAAGTCCGCTTAAAATATCGCATCTATTGCAAATTATTCTGCTTAAATAAGACAACAATCAGTAGTGGTTTTTTTTGTACCTTTCGTAATTTACTTTAATCAACTCTTTATTGACTTAATAATGCTCAGTTTAGCACATTTTTCGAACAATTGTTTATTGTTTTAATGTCGGCACTTTTTTATAATCTGATTTCCAGTCTACTTTTTCTTTCTTTTTTATTATTATTGTTTAGATTGTTATGAGTTTTCTGTTGTTGTTGTTGCTGTTGTTGTTGTTGCTGTGTGCTCACACAACCGTAACCCGATCTATAGGCGACAAAATTAACATTTAATTTTCACACTAGAAAAGTCATGCAATTTGGAATGAAACACGAGAAATGCATTCAATACTCGTCTGTTTAGTCTATAATTTGAATATAATACCCTGTCGAAATTGGAGAAGGTTTGTTTTCTGTTCATTGTGTATCTTAGCTTGTCGACTTTCTATTCTGGAAATTTCATAAAGATCGTATAGAAAATAGAATAGATAAACGTTGTGAAGGTCAGGGGAAAAAAACGAGCCCCTTTCACTGCTTGGCGTGCGATAAGCAGTGAGAGAGCAAGCAGTGCAGGTTTTGATTTCCGTATATAGGGGAATTTTTCGTCGAGCAGCTTCGTATATAAGTTATATTTCTCGTTTTTATACCCTATGCCCATTGAAAATGGTGTCTGTCTGTCTTTCCGTTCGTCCGTCTGTCTGTCCGTCCGTCCGTCTGTATGATCTCAGCAACTATAAGAGCTAGAGACTTCAAATTTGGAATGTAGGTTCCTGAATACCATACGCAGATCAAGTTTGTTTTCAATTTTCGATATCAAACCCCGTTTGTTTTAAATTTAGAAAAATCACCATAACAAAAGCAATGTTAAAGCTAGAGACTTGAGATTTGGCATACATGATAAAAAGCTTAGGCTTAATGTGTGCAGAAAATTTCATTGCGATTCCATGTCCCCTTCAAACAGTCTTATAGCTAGTTTTCTCAAAATACTTTTGTTTCAAGACCTGCACAGGGTATTCTACTGTCGCGCCCGCTCGACTAATCGGCTTGTTTTGTTTTTACAGAGAATTCTCGTAATACTAGACCGAGAGACGTGTCATTAAATATTACATGCACTTTATGAGCAATGCTATAAAATAATGTATAATAGACTTAAGCCATGAGCTGTTCCTACCAAATACTATACTTTATAGTATATAAAGTCATATCTGTATTTGTTCGGCGCGTGTAAATAGTTGAAACTACAGCCCTGTGTCAAAAGTCATTTGTTGTAATTGAAAATATTTCCACAAATAATTAAAGAAAAAACGAATTCCAACACGCGCTAAAGTCAAAGAGGGTAACATTTTAAAAAGAAGTGTGACCGCATTTTGTAACTCTCTAAAATTGAAAATTACGACATAGTTTAGATGTGTTCATTTTTATGTTCTTGAGTGTGTGCTTAATTGATTACAAAATTCAGGGGAAACAGAGAGAGAGAGAGAGAGAGAACGAGATGGAAACTAGACTGACAGCTCACAAATTGATAAAGTCAGACATCTAGTGGAATCTATTTGTTGTAGTATATTTTAGATGTTATTTACTATCAATTGACTGTGCCTACTATTTACGTCAAATTTTACCCTGGGTATCAATCAAATTCAATATGTACACAGAGAACATTAGAATGATTGTCGGTAAATAGTACTTATCAGCTATCTTCCTGTTCAAACTGAATTGAGGGTAAATACGTTTAACACCAGAGTTCAGAAGTATATTAAATTATTGCCTAAATGCTTGAAAAGATATTAATAACTGGGATATTTAATAAGTAATATGAAATATATTATCATTAAATAAATAACGATTTTAATATATGCAAGTGATGGTAAGAGAACTAGATCCCATAAGAACTTTCTGGTACTTTAATTATTGTTAAAGAAAGATGGCTAATAGCTAGACAAACAATTAATTGGAATTCCTAGGAAACTTGCTTAATTAGTGAAACAATTTGAATAACAATAAAATAGTTGAAAATACGATTGTAATTGAATTCTACTTATATTATACAAACCTCTTATCTGAGAGCATGTTTGTAAGCTACTTTAAAAGCATTCATTCGGAAAACACAGAATTAATTAATATAAATATTCTTTAGATACTTCTCTTCTCCTCTTGCCTTATTATTATACCCTGTGAACATTAAAAATGGGTAGCAATGAACTTGTGTGAATGTATGTAACAGGCAGAAGGAAGCATCTCCGACCCTATAAAGTATATATATTCTTGATCAGTATCAATAGCCGAGTCGATTGACACCTGTTCGTCTATCTGTCTGTCCGTCCGTCCGTCTGTCTGTCTGTCCGTCCGTCTGTATGAACGCTTGGATCTAGGCGACTATAAGAGCTACAGACTTCAAATTTGGAATGTAGGTTCCTTGAATACCATACGCAGATCAAGTTTATTTTCAATTTTCGATATCAATCGCCGTTTGTTTTAAAATTAGAAAAATCACCATAACTTAAGCAATGTTAAAACTAGAGACTTGAGATTTGGCATACATAATAAAAAGCTTAGACTTAATGTGTCCAGAAAATTTCATGGCGATACCACGCCCCCTTCGCAAACAAATGGGCAAAAGCTGATAACAAGAGCAGTTTTATAGCTAGTTGGTGCTCAAAATACTTTTGTTTTAAGACCTGTACAGGGTATTCTACTGTCGCGCCCGCTCGACTGATCGGCTTGTTATTTTTGTTATACAATATCTGTATGTGTATTCATTCCTCTGTAATAAACAAAATTACAAGTTTGATGTTACTTTAATTGTCATATTTTTGTTGTCGTTTGCCAGTCGTAAGCTAAAATCTATTGAGCTGTTGAGTTAGAGACGTCAATCAGTAACAATCAGAATCTAATAATAATAAGCTGCACACCCAAACTACTCACTTTTTAGATAATAATCATATAATTACAGTTAATTCCAAACTACCCTATAGAGTGGCATCTAATAGTAATTGAAGTGAGGAAAACAATTACATAGGAAATACATTGTTATATATTTCTGTTGTGTTTTCTTTTCTTTCTGTTTTCATATACTAATTTTTTTACAATAACTTTAGCTAATGAAATTGCAGATGGAGTTGTTGAGATATTATTAAGAATTGCCGCGCTAAGTTATGATAAGTGAAGTGTTTACAAGTTAATTGATATAATGGGACCGAGAGACACATTCTGCTACAGAGAGTTTTGGGAGCAAGGCTATTTGGGGGTTTGTCAATTTTTGTCATGAAACATGTATATAACCTTCAATCGATCACGTTCTCAGGTAAAGTACAAATTTTTATATATTTATCTTAGCAAGATTAATGCGGTAATAAATGCGTTTCTTTTTTGCATATATTTATTTTAATTTTCGGTACAAACTGGTTGCAACTGGTCAAAAGCAGTTTTTACAGCGCAATTGTAATTATTTATCCGAACTTGACTCAGCCATACATAAATAACACTAATGTATGCTTAAAGTTTGACTTAAGCGCGATTTACACCCAAAGAAGTGGCACAGAAGAATTCCCAAATGAGACACTAAAGACTTTAAGCCTTAAGTTATGAAGAAGTTAACAAAGAAGAACAGGTCTTTAAGCTGGACAAAGAAGTAATCATTATGGAAGACATATAATATCTTCTTGGAGAAAGAAAGAAGACTAATATAACTGTCATATCAATTCTGGAGTCTCCTCTGATTATATATGTATAATCGTATTTATAAGATACTTCTCTCTCTCTGTCTAGGTATTTCTTTTAAAATTATATCTAAGTTTATACAGATGCTTCCCCTTGGCATTGTTTATTGATCCACCAGCTTATTTGATCAAGATATTCTTTATGTACATATAGATTTCAGTTAAACAGACTTATTCTTCTCATCAACTTGTTTGGTTCTTTATAGACTCTAGATTTAATCTGATAACTGATAAATGTACTACCTGCTACAAGTGACATTTTCTCAGATATATACCTCTTTTTAATACAAAATAACGAATATTTCAGTAACTCTATTATATTGTATCTTACGCTATGTATTTACTTCTTTACTCCTTTATTATTTTCAAGCCAAAAACTTGTTTTATTTTGTAATGTTTGAGTCTCTGTTACATATATTTTTATTTATTAGATCATCAAGTATAATTATTTATCTTAGAATGTATACAAATTATCTGTCAATAAGTTCACATTAGCATATTCCGCAAATTTTAAGATAAACAAAAATGAGAAAAAAACGTATAAATGTATTTTTAAGCTAAAACATCCATGCAAAAAAGCCAGTTAGTAATTTGAGTGTCATAAATAATATATGACTAAAGTCGTAACATTTAAAATAATAAAGATAATAAATGAAGATAATTAGCAGGCCATGTTACATTAAGTTCACAGAGGGTTAAGACTTGCTGTATTAATTAAAATATGAAAACAATAAACAGATTTCAATTATAAATATCTAATTCGTCTTACCATACAAAATATCAATACTAATAATAATACTTTCATCTACTTTCACAGGGTATTTATGTTAACATCTCATCATTTTCTCAACTATTGATAAGCCACTTCATTTAGAAATCCACTCATGTGTTGCTTATATACTACTTGAAAAAAAGCCAAGCAAGTTTCGCACTTTAGACCTTTTAATACACATATAATCTTGCTTGCCATTTGTTTTTTAGGGGCAACAAACACCGATTAATAAACTCAAAGTACACCAAAATTCAACAATAACTAATGCTAAAATTAAATTCTATTTTTTACGCAGAAAGAGAAAAAAATGCAACAGACTGTACTACACAATGAGTTAAACTCATGTGCTAATTTAACGTACTGGTCTCTGGTCTCTGTTTGAACTGAAAAGTCATCGATAAACCGCATAAATTTCATATGGAAATTTCAATTGTGGTCATTCACATGTTGAAGAGCACTTGACAACAGTTGTAACTAAATAAAATAAAAAAACCTATATACCATATAAATTAATTGTAAGTACTTTGACAAGCTATTTAAATGTGTTAAAACTGTAGAACACTTTTTTAGCTAATAAGATTGTTGTTTATTACCCTTTTCGAATGCTTTAGAATGTTTTTGTTAACTTAAGTTGTTTTTCTGTGACTTTTTTGTAGAAATGCGCCTTGATTTATAGCGGAGTAAATATTTGCAGTTTCATTTATCAACTATGCACATTTTATTTGTTGAGTAGTCTATTAAGATATATTTTCAAAAAATGAACAGTATAATAATGCAACAATTTGTTTACGCTTTTATGCATAAAGACAGTCGGCAAGACTACAGTCGAAGTCGACTATGAGAAACCCTTAACTTATTCTTCAAAATGGAAATAAGAGTAACACTAATAGTACCCCATAGCGAGTTGTAACATCAATATGATCTTCTTCTTCCTTTGGCCCGACACTGAGAAATATTGAGATTTGAATAACTTCCGAGTTTATTATCTGATCGTGGTGAAATTATTAGGATACACTAGGACTCTGATGCTTGTCCTGTGTGCCAAAATTCAGGACTCTAGCTTTAATATCGTTGCGTTTTATGGGATTTCAAAAATTTGGTTATCTTTTCACGGAGGCGGAAGGGGGCGTGTCAAACTTTTAACATAAACTTGATCTGCTTAGCCCATTGACTAACCACCATACCAAATTTTGTGACTCTAGCTCTTATAGTCTCTGAGATCTAGGCGTTTATACAGACAGACGGACGGACGGACAGACGGACATGGCTATATCGACTGTTGATGATTATTATCATTACAAAAACAACAAAAAGAACAAGAAATAATTTTCTATTAAAAATGGAACATTTCTGTTATATTAGCGACCTTTTTACTTGGTAAAATGTGGGGTTTAACTGACTTTTTATCATTATTATTGCAATATCTGAGTTTATTGCACTGTGTATGCATTAAAAATTTATATTTTCTTATATATATATATTAATATTTCACTATATTTTCCGGCTATTGAAATTTGTTCACATAACAAACGATAACCTCCGATAATCATTGATTAATTTGCATTATAAATTATTTTTATCATATCAAACTTTACCTTCAATAAACGTTTTCCTGCTTAATGTTTAGCATACGAAATTAAAATTAACCCTGTGACACATACATACGCGGACACTGAAGCTGCCATAAATGGAATTCGGTTTGTAATAGAACAAAAAACAAAAACAAAAAAAAAGCAACTAAAATAATTGTGCCAATTAACATGTCATGTGAATGAACTTGAAATTTACATAGTCAATTTCTGAGTTAAACTATAGAAATATTTTGCATAATAATGTTGATTTCAATTGTTAAATAAAAATAAAAAAATAAGAGTTTTACGTTGAAAATAATGAGAAATAAATTGCTAATTAAATGTTATATTTGTTAAATTGAGAAAAACATCGACAAATTCAATATACTACTAAAGTAACCCAAAAATTTAATATATATGCTATCTAGTACATATATTAATTAGGCTGTCTGTAATCTTTATAATTGTGTCATATCACGATTGAACCCACAATTATCGAGATATTCGGTTATTCCTCCATTCGTCGTCCGTTCAATGACCACACACAACACAATTGGTATCGAACCATATCGTAATCGTAGTATAGTTAGCCGACTTTAAATGAGATACGTCAACGATGTGGAGTTGTGTGAATGAGTTGTATATTTGATTAGCGGACTCATTAGGTGTGAATCAATTGGCAAACTCAAATCACGTTATCTGCGCCCCGCACAGAGCAAAGAGGTGTTAATTGAATTTGTGCAAAAAAATATATATATTTAAGTTTAAAACGCATTTGATAAAGTATCTCAAATGTATTGTTTATCAAATGAGAGTGGAAAGGTTTAGAAAGGTTAATCAAACAGGAATAAACTGTATATAACATGACTCTTTCATATGGAATGTGTGTGATTTACATTCTTGTGTTACTTGCTTATAAAGTCTTTTGTTTAAACAACTGTGTTTAATCAACAATTAAAGATTAATCAAGTATTTCCTGTAAAGTAGTAAAAGTCAACTAAAGTAGGTAAATTATAATAAAATATATAATATATAAATCTTAACAGAAAATCAAAGACCAGTTGGAAAGTTAGGAAATAATTCTAAGGCAGTCGGAAAGGCTACAGTCGAAATCGACTATGAGAGACCCTTTACTTATTCTTCAAAAAGGAAATAAGAGTAACACTAATAGAACCCCATAGCTGTTACGTCAAATTTAGTGACTCTAGCTCTTATAGTCTCTGAGATCGAGGCGCTCATACAGACAGACGGACGGACGGACAGACGGACATGGCTATATCGACTCGGCTGTTGATGCTGATCAAGAATATATTTACTTTATGGGGTCTGCCGGACTTCCTTGGACATGTTTCGCACATTTTGACAAACTTAGTAGACCCCTTTTTATTTTTTTAAAGTAAAGGGTCTAAAAAAAAAAAAATATTGCTAGAAATAGCGCTAAAATTTGTATAGCCGGTAAGTCCGAATGGATTTACACTCGATTAAGAACAGATTTTCAAATTGCAAAACTGAAAAATTGATTGCTCTATGAATCTTAAAAATTTCCCCTATATATATATATATATAAATGTCCAGTTAAGTTTTGTGTTACTCTATTCTTCTGTACACTAAATACGTAAGTTATTTCAACACCCAGCAAACTTCACTACGTGTGAGTTTTTGCATTGCAACCTGATAATTACAAATAAAAAGCATTAACTTCTGTCAATTCTAATCATGTACATTTAATTTAAAATTCCTTTTTTTTCTTTTGAGAAAACATGTGCTTAAATTTGCCTTTTTATTAAATTCTGCAAATGAGTAAATATTTCGTCATTTCTTATCGCCAGTTGAGGCAGACTCATGGGGGCCTTGAGAATGCAGTTGACAACGCTTTTGGAACAGGTAAGCAATGCTTCTAGCAGCAGCTGTTTTACTTGTTTCTCAACACTGATAACATGTTGTCTAGATTCTTTTCTTTTTGTGTGTGTGTGTCAATATAAAAAGAAACTGGTGAACTGACTTACATAAGAGTTCGAACACAGCTGGATTCGGTTTTTTGGGTATTGCATAGACATAGGTTGAAAAGCTGTTCGAAACAGTTCAAAGCACAACTGCTACAACAACAACAACAGCTA
Organism: Drosophila histrio; assembly: GCA_958299025.2. Lineage (NCBI taxonomy): Eukaryota > Metazoa > Arthropoda > Insecta > Diptera > Drosophilidae > Drosophila > Drosophila histrio. The sequence continues at coordinate 17,672,423 of OY729166.1, read as the reverse complement.
CAACAACAACAACCCTGTACAAGACCCTTTGAACAGTATCTCAAGTCAGAGAGTTCAATGACACGCTTTAAACTCAAAGCACAACTTGAAAATACTTGTATTATTTATTGCTAATTGCTGTTTTTGATGCATTGCGCATAAAGTGAACTGCAAAAAATGACAAAACTGTAGTGTTAAATGTTTGTTTCTTATTTTGTTTAAACAAAAAAATCACCTGATGCTCGTATGCACATATTTTTTATGCTACAAACCGCCTAGACACATTTTTATTATATGTTTGACTTGTAGATACAGTTGACATAGTTATAGATACTTTTGCTGATTAGCCACTCGACTGTTCAATGATTAGACAAAGTTTAACAGTTGTGGTCTGTTCACTATCGCATTAAACAATGGCATGATCAGTGATCTTAAATTATCGAATAGAAATTAATATTAGAGATGAATTTTGACATTGCTGACAATCGTTTAAAATGCATATAATTAAATAAATGCATTAATTTGAACTCTTTTATTATATTTTATTTACTTTTTCCTTAAATAAAGTTTGACATAATTAAAATGATCTTGCACTTTGCTTGTTATCCCCATATTTTCAGCTAAACTTCAACTGTAATAATAACACTGTTATATTACAACTTATCTGTTATATTATATCTGTTATAGACCGTTATTATAGACAGTATAAATATTTATGTTTACTCATTATTCCGCTAAACTTTAGCGTGTTATTTCCCTTATTAATTAACGAGTCTTACAAGTTATAAGAAAATAATAAATAATATGAATTAGTATTCACTCTCAGGCACGTTTTTTTTTAAATTTACATAAACTTCTATATATTTTTGTTCACTTATCAGAAGCCTTAACTATATACTGGATAAAAAGGCGCCCAAATAAAAGAGTTTTTTTAAAAGGTCATAAATTTATTTTTGCAGATCTTGCAAGCATCATCTAAATGAAGATTCAGCATGATTTTTGAAAGGGTTTAAGTTTGATTTTACAGCTGGGAAAATAGTTTTTTAATTCTTCTGCAAAAAGTATTGGAATTCTTAGAGCTTGATTCCATATTGGGATACATTTGACTAATTCCTAAGGGAATTTTTACCTACCTACACACAGCTGTTAAATTCCACACATAACATGTAAATAAATGGTTTACAGGTAAACAAATTGTGATTAAACTTAATGGTACACATATTTACACACCTACACATGCACCCACACACACACAGAAAGAGCAAATGGTCTCGGTCAAGTCAACAAAAGTACTACTAGGCAGCTGCCTTGGTTCTGGTTACGTCTCGAGTAGAATTGGTGGATGGAATCGAATAATATAGGAAACACGCAAGAAAGAAAGACACACACACACACACATACACACAGAGAGAAAAGTTATAGGCAATGCGCGAGTTTGTGTGTGTCTCTCTGTGTGGGGGGGGGGGAGAAATGCAAGGCATTTAAGCAAGAGTAAAGAACAACAAAAGCACTAAAATAAACTGCCCAGTTTACCATACAAAAGACAAAGAAAGCATTTTCTGGCACTATCTGGATAAATAAATATTGTGGATCTTCACACATTCACTATAAAAATGCAAGCGTCAGTAATTCTACAATTTGTGGCGGCACTTTTATTCTAACCAAAAATTTTAAATAAAAAACACACAGCGCGGTATTTTTATCGCCGTTACAGTACACACAACATACGATTGATTTACATATACATATATATATATATTTTATAATTACTGTATTTATATATAAACTGGTCGTATATATAAATTTTTTTTAAATTTCACATGTGCGTTGTTCTGTTATCTCGTTATATACTTATTATTTTTTTGTTATTTACTTATTTGGAACTTGTAGCGTGTCAGGGCAGCGGTCAATTTTGTTGGTTTCCAATAGACGACAACGAAGAACGGTAGACGGAGGACCAGACGATGACCAGAACACGCCCGATTCGCATACGTTACAATGCGCGACTGAAACTCACTCGAGAAATCGCTCGATGGGACTGACGCCTCGAGTCTGTATGAGTCTCTGACTGTTGTGGCCGGCATAACAACAACTACACACAAGCATAACACGACGCTTCATTGGTATGGGTGTGAGCGCACAGTGATTGAATGTGTAGGGAATGGGCATCGACAAATCTTTAAGCAGCAGCAGCATAGTAAAGTAAAGTTTGGAATAAAGTACCAGTTAAATATAACAATTAAAAGTGAATCTATATTCTAATATTGTAAGCATGGCATATATTTATATATTATGATACAATCTGACTAATAATTATTAATTCTATTTAAATACTATAAAGAAGTTAACTTTTTAAACATTTTTTGTGTGCGACCAGATATACTAACATTTTTATAACGTCACAGCTGGCTTTGCTGTTATGTCACCAGGCCTGGTTGGGTATTCTAGGCGTTATCATAACATTATTTAAGCAACAATTATATTGGTTGACAGCTCGACAAATTGTTACCACTGTGCGACGCAACAAGTTGAGCATAGTGGAAAATGCAATGTAAAAGAGTTTGCCATGTGCGCGAGAGACTGAACGAGAGATTCGATTCCCAATTAGAGATGACAGTGTGAGCATGCTAATTGAGCTAATTAATGCTGAAGTGGAAGTATTTAAATGCATTTTTATTTATATATAAAGTGGGGTTTTTTATTTGCCGAAATAAAATATGTTTTAATTAATTTAACTGTATTTATAATATTAGAATAAACTAAAGTAGTTATATTTAGGCGGAAAATTTATAGTGAAACTGCATTAATCGAATTGTTAATTCATTTAAAAATTAGCTGGAGTGTTATAAAGTTATCGATGTAGTGACTTCATCACGTTGCATCACTCACACGCCCATCACTACTAAGCAAAGACGAATCTAAACAGTGGCAACGCCGAAACGCCTGAAACGGCATCAGTCTGGTCTCCAAGAAATAGTGTTGAGGAGGGGAACGAAGATAAAACGTGACAGCATGCACATACACACATTGTATGAGAGGCTGTAGAAGGAGATACAGAAGGAGAAAGGTTGTCAAGAGCCAATACCTGACAGATCGAGCACAATAAATGGAACACGTTACCAGAAAATACCAGTAACAACGATTAGACGACAACAGAAATGGAAAACAACATTGTCGACAACAACGAAATATGTTGACAAACTGCATTTTCTAGACCCGCAGCCACTGGACACTTGGTTGTACTGCAGGAAATGTTGTCGTATCTCGTATCTGCACTCAGTAGCAAATTGCAGAGCCCCCAAACCCCACCCCACATAACCAGTTACCTATCCAACAAGGGGATGAGGTAGTCGTGTTATCGGAAAGGGGAAGCGCAGACAGGGCTTCATGTGCATAAAGATTATGCGTGGTCGCTGCAATAACAATGTCTTATCAGTCATCCAAAATGCGCGTTGTCAACATGCAGTAACTGTAAACATGTGTAACGCGACTTCTACAATCGATGGCAGTGCCGAGGGAGAGACCCAATTACAGTGAAAGTGCAACAGGTTGTTGCCTCAACAAGTTTGCAAGCAAAACTGATAAATATAATTTATCTTCAACGGTTATACATACATATATGCATTTCTTAGGCAACAGTTACCATATTCCAGTAATATGTAAATTTCAGCGGAAGAAGCAAAGTATTAAAAGTATTCTCAAAGTTTTTTGATAACATTTAATAACTATCTGACAAAAACACCTGTAGCTCAACTATTTTAATTGATGTCTACACTGAGATAAAAGAAACATGCGTTTTATAATTAAATATTTGTGTATTAACTTTCGCAACTTCATAATTCATATTTAAATCAATTACTTACTTTGTTACTTAGTTTTAATTAATGATTTAACTAAAAAACATACTTAAATGTCAAGGTTAAAATTAATATAAGAAAACGAAATATAGTTAATATAAACATACTAAAAAAATCATTTATGTATGTAGTTTAATGTTATGTATATTTATTTTAACAATTCGTTAAGGTTAATTCATTTGTATTCAAATTATAAACGTTTTATACTATTTATAATTATTTTATTCAACTTAAATACAAAGATTTGTATAGTTTATTTAAATATTTCTTAAAATGTAATTAAATTAAGTATTTTTCCAATTTTTATTCAGAATACTCTTTAATTACAATATTTTCATATTTACTTTAGCATTTTCAATAGGTTCTGAATTTAAAAAATAAAGGCAGTATAATTTTGATATAATTCCACACCAATTTTTGCCTGTTATAATGAGTAGAATTTTTTTTTAATTATAACTACTTGATTTTAATATGAAACAGTTGAAGTTTGCAAGTTCATTTGTTCTAACTCATAAATAAATCACGCATCACTAATATGTAAGCATGCACATCACTAATATGTAAGCATGCACATCGCTAATCGTTTATGTTGCATCCCTGAATAAACGTTTGTCGTAATCGTACATACGTATCGGTGCATTCAATTGTATGGAATCATTCTTCTTCCACAGATGGGTTAACAGAAATCTGTATTATTTGTAGTTAATTAAATCAAGTAACTTTAAAATGTTATATAAAATATATTATGTTTCGATAGTTAAATGAAATATGATTTCGCATTATGATTTCTATAGGAGTTTGAAGTGTACACACACTTTAAACAAACTAAAAACGTCATGAAGTTACAAATATTAGAATTAAATTGCAACGGATGAGTTACACATTGATTTGTTTTCTCTGTGTAATGAATTCTAATTGAAATTACTGCTTCCATAATAAATACCAATAACTAGCACGTGGCTTAACTAAATCATATCAGAATTGAGTTTAAAACCTGTCATATGATTTAATAACAAGAAATTAACTAGTTAAAACTGGTAAAGAAAGGGAAGTTTAAGTTGTATAAAGATATCTTCAAAATAATTAAAGTTTAACATCACTTCGATAACTCTGTCATATTTTTTATTTTTATCTCTAAGCGTTAAGTTTAAATAAAATTTAGAAAAACTGAATATATTAAATCAATCTAATCGTACTTGAACTGGACACGTTAGACTGTACCATCTGTTGATTCACTTTATAGTCACTACAAACGTGCAGTTTGTTTAATTCAATGTCACATTGAACATTGTAGAAATAGTAGTATATCAATAGTAGAACAGGCATTCAAACAATTAAAAACAAGGACAAATTGGGTACAAATAACAAATATTTATCTCAGACAATCGATAAAAGAAAGCAATTGAATATGAATGCTATAAAGAATACATATATACATATAAATATGTATATATATGAGAGCAACAAATATTATTTAAAGAGACAGCTTCATGTTGAGATACGTATCAAATTGCAACAAGTATATTATTAATTGGATCAAAAAGAAAAAAGCCGCAAGGCAAGAGGAACTTTTGCTCTTTAATGCGCTTTAATAAGCAAATAATTACAATATTATTTATACTATATTATACACTAATTTGATAACGAATGTGTCACTGTAAACGACAGTGTTGAAGAAAAAATGTGTTCGATACAAAAGAACATGCTCTATTAGCTTGTTTCCTATTTAAAAATAACTCTTTAAAAATGTGTATAAAAAGATTTAAATAACAAAGAAAGTAGACTTAAAGGCACAGATCCAATAAATTTCCCTTTTCCCTTTAATCCAATATCCCAGACCTTGAAAGCAACCTCTACATTGCTGTTCAGTCTTCTTAATTTATTTTTAGACAAGTCAGTTAATTGGTCCTTCGGCTGGTTTCTACTATTGGTGGTATGTCTATTTATAGGCAAAATGTCCGTAAACAACATGGCTTTAATGGAAGTTCTTCGAGTTGCGTGTGAAACCAGTTAAAAAAAAAAAGAAGAAAAAAAATGGACTAAAGATGAGCGTCAGCTATAAAAAGTATTTTATTAGCCATCAATTTGTTTAGGCTAAAACCATATCAAACTAAATAGTATTGACCTAGTTGGTATGTCTTTATAAATACGGCAAAATTAAATTCAAATTTGGCAGACAGGAAAACTGTTTTAAATAAAATTTATTGTCGTATTAGATAATAGATTTCAAAATGGTCTATTACTGTATTATGACTGCTAGGTAAATATATATATATCTATTTTAACTCTATGTATATATTTCGAACTTTCGTCAATTGTTTTGGATGTGGTACACAACAAGTGCGTCATTGCGTCGGGCACGTGAGATCGCGGGGTTGAGGTTAGCTGGCAGATCATATGGAGAACTTTTAGGTAAGAATATTTCTTCTTATAATAGTAGAACAGAGTATACAAATATAAATGTAGACAGCGAGTGCTTGAAATCTTTATAAATAGCACAAATTGTACACTCTGAGTTACGAATATATTTTCTACGAATTTTGGACTTTAGCTATATGGTCCATTCCATCAGCTGTTTCTTTGCATATTATAATGGAATTTGCAACCAAAGAAGATGTTTTAGAAACTAAAACTAAATCTTTACTAAATTAAATTAATTTTTGTAATTTAATAGATATCTTCTAGGGTATTTAATTGTTTATTACTATTTATATTGTAATGCATAAATATTAGTAGCACTTAATTCTTGTAAAGAGTTGTAATTCAATTTTCAATCATATAATTCATGCCATCAAGTATTTCTTTGCATCTCATAATGGAATTTGTACCCAAAGAAGATGTTTTAGACACTAGAGTATATTTTTTTTAAATTTTTACTAAGTTTAGATATTGATTTTGTAATTTTATAGATATTTTCTATGTCATATATTAATTTATTTCTATTTATAATTCAGTCTTTTAAAAATAAGAACAATAGATAATTGTAAACAGTTGTAATGCTTTTTTCAGTAAAGTAAAATTGCATCTTCAATCATATAATTCAATGAATTAGGTAAAAAAGATACTTTAGACTCTGTAATATATTTTGTTTTAATCTTAATTCAATTTAGATACAAATTTTGTAATTTAAGAACATTTTTCTATGATATATATTTATATATATCTATTGCAATCTCTTAAAAATTAGTTATAGTTGATTCTTGTCAAGAGTTTTACTTCCACTTACAGTAAAAACAATCGCATGTTCTAATGAAAATATCTGAATAACTATTATCTCTCAATATTTGTTGGTTAATTATCGGAAAGTTCAAGCATAGAGTACTTACTTAATTTCATTAATCATTTTATCAGTTCCATGCTAAAATTCATTTATATCAATTAACAGTTAAGTAAACCAAATAAAAAAACCTTGAGGGACAGCACATTATAGTATTTATTACTGTTTTCGGTGACTGCCATTAACTATTGCAATAGATATAATATATACTAAATATAGACAGCGATAGAAAATGAATGGGCGGCAATAATTTCAGTTCGTGCTAGTCTCTGATTAGAGGGGTTAACAAAAAATTACACAGAAAATTGTCTAGACTCGGCTGAGATTACAATGAAAATATTTACACTTAACACGGCTCAGTTATCCCATTTCCCAGTTATAAGATGTAACCACAAATTATCACGTTTAACAAACACAATTTTTTTTTATTGCTCGTTCCGCTTTTAAGCTCTCTTATCAATTGTTATTTAAACCCTGGCATGGTAATTATGTATTTTGCTTATGGGGGGAAATTCTATTTTCTCAGTGCGGCGGCATTACGAATTTTTTGTCTTTGGTCAGGTGATTTTCTCGTAGACATAGTGATAAAAAACGACGCTCAGATTTCGCCCGATAACGTAGAAGAATTGGACTTCGAGATAGAAACGGAAGCAACGACGTCATCAACTAAATTCTGTCGTAACCATTTTATTGTTTTTTACAATTAGATAATATAATTATATGGTCATGGGATTTCTCCAGTTTCTGATAACAGCAGTCAAGTGATGAAATCATTCGTTGTGCTAAGGAAACTTAAGCGTGAAATTTCAGATAATGCAGCTACATATGTACTCCATATTGTAATGAAGAGAGACTGTTATTTGAGAGGGTTTTGTAGAGAAACAGAGCAGAGAATTCGATGTGACTCAATATAGTAGAAAGACAGAGCTAATGACGTAACTGTATGCAGAAGAAAGTAACTTAAGTTAACTTAATAAATAGAGTAAACAGCTTACAAGTTTCTAATCAATTCTTTACACTTTTCTACATCGTTGTCTTTTTTGCCAAATTAGCCATAAGAAACCAGTTGGCCCTAAAGGGGCTTGTCTTTGTCTTAACACGAAACACACGCCCACACACAATGTACACAAAGTATATTTTTTTTTCAAGGTCGTCGTTAAGTAAATTACTTTTCACTTATCTGCTTAAATGTTTAATTGTTTTAAGCACTTACCATTTTGGTAGTTTCCTTAGCCATGGCTATTTTATTTTATTTGATTTCGTATTTCCTTTGAAAAATGTTGAGAGATATTTTCGCACAGCATAAAATTATTTCATAATTTTGTACACTTTCTATTTGCGGCACTACGCAGACGTCCACAGACTAATTCTATGGGGTCTTGACAGCTGTTTCACTTGTGTGTTCTGCGACGCTCGATGATAAATTTGCGAATGCGAATGCGCCCCACATCGCATTTTCTTACACATTCTCCATTTTTTTTTTATACTTAGAGTCGTCAGAAGGCAAAAGCAAATCTCCGATAAGCGCGTTTACCGAGAGTGTTAAAATAAGTTCGAGTGGTGAGAGAGCGAGACAGTGACAGTAACAGTGTGTGAGTATTGTTAGGCTGTTTGTGTGTGTGTGCGTGTGCGTGTGGGTGTGGACTGACTGCGCCGCTGCCACTGACCTTCTCATTTAACACATTCACATTGACCTTAAATTATCCCTTTGCCTTTCGTTCAGTTCGTAGTTCTTGTCCGTGACGTTCGTAGGATGATGAAAACTCATTCATAAAACGATAAATAATTAAATTAGTTCGTTAGTGACGTCAGTGCAAGGCATTTGGCAGTCATGCGAGCTGTTATACAAGTTTATGAAAGGTGTAAAACAGTTGTGCAAACACACGGGCGGCAATTGGGCAAATTCCATTGACTACAAAGTTGAACAATATCAGTAACAAGTAGTTTATTGATAAGTTAATCAATTTTATGCACTAACATAAATATTTTATTCAATATTCTACAAGTAATAATTTATTAAGTTGTTTAAAAATATATACTTATTGTTAAATTGATCAAAATGTAATAAATTTACTATATTCCAACATTGTTTTATTTTCAATTTTTTAGCAACTGAACGAACGTTCGTTCATTTAAAATTGAACGATTGTCAAAGGAAAACTTTTAAAACCAACCCATAGGTGGCGCTATTATGCTTTGCACACAAAAGGTGGCGCAACACTTTTGACAGGGGTGGCAGCTTTGGTTTCTTTCAAGTAAAAGTATCATGTATTTAGCCATTTTTCATTTTAGCGAACCCACAGCATTCATTCATCTTTATTTATTTAATTTCGTATTAAAATAGTGTAATTAATTAAAATCTTAATGTAAAATTAAGCAATTGTTAAACAAAATGCAATATTTAATATATAAATTGCGAGCCGTGTCTTCGTTGAGATTTGCATTGGCGCCATCTATGTTTCAAACGTAATTTCAGCTAAGAGCGCGCGACGAGTGATGGCGCCACTATAGCAGTTAATTGATTTAAAATTTACAATAAAGCAATGCGAATTATTCAAAATATATGTATAAAATTATTAATTAAATAAAAAATAAACTAATCCTTATTTTACACAATAAATAAAAAATTGCTGTATCACTAATAAATAATATAATGGTGTAAAGAGCTTACGTTTAAAGAAAACTTGAAAAAATTGAACAAAATGTTGAACCTCTTAAGTTATCATTACTCGACCAGTTCTATAATATAGCTCAATTTAACTTAGTCTATATATAGAGTTAAATAATTGCCTATTTTCCTGAAAATAACTTAAAAACAAATGTATTATTTGATCCAGCAAATTATTATGATACAGTATAAATTTTGCATATAAATGTGTTTGATTTACTTTAATAATAAATAATTAAATCTCTTCTAACAGCTTTTTAGCGTATACAAATAATAAAGGGAATAAAATTAATCTTCTGTTAATTGCAATGAGCTATAATCAAGTTGATACAACAGGAATACTTTAGCAAACCCTTTATCATTATTAAGTTATCTATGTATTGAAATGAATATCATACACAATCTGAATAGTGAAATCTCTATACAAACTGGTTTTCAATGCTAAATAACAAATTGAATATTAAATATCCAGTTGCGTTGAGCGGAAATACGGAAATGTGTAGAAGATCAACGTACTGCAAAGTCATCATCATCTTCAGACACAGCAGCATTCTGGCAGGATCAAAAGCAGACGCAGGCGCGCCAGTTCTTCCCCCCGTTAACACCCATTGCAACACACAACCCTATGACTAGAACAAAAAAAAACTAATAATAAAAAAACCGCTGCAGTTGCGCGTTGCTGTCAGATGATGATGATGCAAGAGAGCAGAGGGCAGAGGAGCGCAACAGCAGCAGCAGCCTGCGCGGTTGCCTCATTGTTCCGCCATCGATTGGGCAGGAAGGATAACGAACTTGCCGGGGCAGGAGCAGCAGTCACTCAGTCAGCAGCCCATTCACATTCACAGACATTCTGATTCCCATTCCCATTCCCATTCTCATTCCGTCGTCTCATTCACTCACTCACTCGGCCCATGCAATCAGCCGCTGCCGAGTTCGGATCTCCCTCTCGGCCTCAACCTCGTCTACCCTTTTCACGGCATTGAATTTCCCCCTTTTATTTTTAGCAGCCTCGCGCTTTGTTTTTGTTTCGCTCGCCTCGTTCAAAATGCGAGGATTTTGCAGCGTCCTGCAGTTTTTTGGTATACCCTAGAAAATGCACACTGAAAGGGTAGGTAAGTTAAGCAGTTGTTAACTGAGGAAGTAGTTAAATAAGTCACTAGTTTTAGCTTCATAGAATATTTAATACTTGGTATTTATATCGTTGTTAAACAACAGAATTGAAGAACCGCTGAGAATTGTCATTGTAGATTAACCGAAACGTATCCAAACCTTAAGAATTATACACCATACGATTCTAAACCGAAGTACTTTCGTAAGAAAAAGGTTCGCATCCTGAAAAAAATATATATAAATTTAATATATTTAAATTTATTTTGAAAAAAAGAGTGAAAAAATAATAATAATTTCATAAACTTAAGTTTAAGTTTTTATAAATCATTTTTTCAATGGCAAACAATTGAGAAAATGAAAAAAATTGGTATGCTTTGAACTGCTACAAGGTTTGAATCAAAAACTTGTGTTCAGGTTCTCTTGAAACCGATTCGCGAACCGAAAACTTGCTCTATGATTCGAACCACCGCACTGAACGTTCTCCAAAATTTTCTAGGTTTCCAGCCTTGATATATTTCATATTATTTGTATACATATACCTATTTATATTATATTATATTATATTAAATCAATAAAATATTCAAATATAAAGAGTATATATGATATAATATATATAATGTATAATAATAGACAAATATAAGTCTTATTTAACTATATTTTATAATTAAAATAAGCTGAAAACTATTTGTTCAGTATACTTTGTTCTGTAAACTGATTTTCGGGCATTTCTTTCAAATCTCTTTAAAGGATACAAAAGGAAAAAAGTAGCAGTTCTTTAGTGTTAAAAGGCTCCAAAGATTATTCCTAGGCTCTTTTCCATATTTAATAAAACTAACATACTATTTTTCTGTAGTTTAAGACTCTTTAGTAGTTAATCTTAATGATTTCAAACCCTTTATAGAGTATAGCTCTCATTTCGTTTTCAGCAATAACTGCATTTATATATTCAATAATTATGCATTTTATTATTAAATATTTATCATGTTTTATCAAACTTCCTTAGATTTCTCAGCTAATTTTAAGTTATAAACAGGGTAACTCTTAGTCGCAGTTGCTTAAATACATACGCAAATTAACTGAATGCCTAAATATGTTACATTTCCCTTTTCTCAAAACAAACTCTGCTCTCATTTACTTCAGCTTTATCTCCAACTGCTTACAGGGTAGCGCATAGTCGACACCGCCTCTAAATTCAACATTCTCAGTATATCCTTTAAAGCAGCTGCTTTGGTTTTAACGCTGTATCGTGATTTCTTCTTCGGCTTTAAAGTTGATCGCTACTTGACGATGGATGCAGGCAGATTATTAAGAGATTCTCAACTTTAAAGTTGGAGCACTTGGCGTATGTAGTAGGTGTTGATTGGGTTGATTGATTCGTTTGGTAACTTTGCTGCGGGCAAGTCAATAACTAAGTAAATGCCAGTCTACAGTTTCAGTTCAGAGTTTTCAGAGTTTGCGCTGAGATCCTCCCCTTTCGACGCCCTAAACTAGAAATGTGCACAAAACCGTAAGTAATTGCTGGGATATGCGTGCAAATATTTAACGTTTTTGCCCAACAAAAAAAAGGAAGAAAATACCCAAAAAAAAAAAATACCCTATCGAGGGGTAACCCCTCGTTGTTGTAATTAAAAAAAATTTCAGGTTCAGTGTGCAAAGGGCTAGATGAGGAGCGTGATTGTGCAAATGTTTGGGAACGGGGGAAAAAAACAACCTTCTATACTTTGAGAGTTTTTAATGCAGTTTTCCCGACTATTTTATGGCGTTTTTTTTATAGAACAATTGCTTGATTGACTGTTGGCTCATTGTTGCATCTTTGATATTTTTGATAGTGTTTTTCTATCTCTAAGGATTCTTTGCAATTAGTTGCGCATCTTTAATCTATTTTGTCATATTCTTTGCCTGCTGTTTCTGAGTTGACACAAGGCTAGAGGGTAGAGGGTAGAGGGGCTAGGGCTGCTGTCAAGAATATTTTTCTTTTCTTTTTTTTAGATTCGTCTAAAGAATTTATATCCCTCGGTGTCGGCTTGATTCTTTACCTGGCTGTGAGTTTCTCATCATTTCACTGTAGTTCATTCACCTTAGAGGCAAGCAGGAAGAAGAAATGTATTTATTAAATTTATCACTAGACTCTAAGGTAATAGTTGAAATATTCAGTTCATGATAATTAGCAGACTTCATTTAAATTACAAATGTTTATATTAAAGTTAGTTTAGAAAATGTAATCTACTATAGAATAATTATAATAATTTTATAGAACAATTGCTAAAACAATTTTATAATGAACAATTCTTTTGAGCATAAAAGATCGTTTTATTTGATGATATATTTAAGTGAATTTTAAGTTTACATTTGTTAAATAAACTTTGAATGTTCCACAGTTCCACCTGAAGTTATAATATAATCAAAGTAAACATCTTTAGTTATGCTTTAAATATAAATTCTGCTATTAAATATAATTGAATAAGAAATTAATGAAAACAGAGACTCTTTACTATAATGAATGGGGTTTTAAAATGTAGATTACTTAATTATATATATATATATTATCATATAAATTAAAGTTAACTCTTTAAGTTAAATTTATATGATAATTTCTATTAAATAAATATTTATTTGACATTTGTTAAATATATGTTAATAGTTGGAGAATCGACTGTAAGAAAATGACATTTAATAATCACATTCTTTCTGAAATTATAATGAAATTAAAGTAATTATCTCTAGCTAAGTTTTAAATATACATTGTTCTATTTATATTCTCTTTATATATGGAAACTTTTATTATTATGTATAAGGTTTAAAAGGAGTTTACTTGATTATCTTTAAATTTAGTTCATATGTGGATTTATATTAAAAATGTTAGAGGATTGACTGTAAGAAACTGACATTTAAAAATCAGAATTTAAAACGAACTTAAAATAATTATATTTAGCCTCATTTTAAATATACATTGTTCTAATTACTGTCATTAAATAAAATAAATAATTAAAAAAATAATCTTATTATATTTATTATTAATGGGGTTTAAAACAGAGTTTTACTTAATAATTTTTAAAATTAAATTTTATCAGTAGGGTGCAGTGAGTTAGTTTTCCTTGTTATTTTTGGCACGCCAAAAATTTCATACCCTTGCAGAACCCTGATACACTTTTCAACCGATCTTTCCTATGGTAGCTATATGGTATAATGATCCGATTTATATCAAATTTGGTCAGTCTGCATAAGACATGACCAGTTACATAATCTGTGAGTTTGGTTAAAGTCTGTCGAAAAATAATAAAGTTTGCCATACAAATGTATGATTTTCAACCGATCTTTCCTATGGCAGCTATATGATATAGTGATCCGATTTAAACCAAATTTGGTCAGGATATTTAGGACAGGACCAAATGCTTAATCTGTGAGTTTTGTTGAAATGTATTGAAAAATAAAAAAGTTTGCAATACAAATGTATGATTTCCGATCGATAGTTCATATGGAAGCTATATGATATAGTGATCCGATCCAGCCGGTTCCGACATATGTACTGCCTGCAGCAAAAATACTGATCTGTACCAAGTTTCATCCAGATAGCTCTAAAACTGAGAGACTAGTTTGCATAGAAACAGATGGACAGACAGACGGACAGGCAGACAGACATACATGGATACATCGACTATCGGCTGTTGATGCTGATCAAAAATATATATACTTTATAGGGTCGGAGATGTCTGCTTTCATGCGTTACACAAAAATTATAATACCCTCTGCAAGGGTATAAAAAATGTAATCTAAATTTAAGCTATCTTTAGTCGGTATTAATCTGACATTTGGACACTGATTTTAATTTTTTAGCAAAGCTCAAATAATCTATAAGCTTATGTTTCCAATTAACTAAATAGATAAAATATATTTGTTTGCCCAATAAATAAATAAAAACAAAAATTAACTTTTAACAAATTAAAAGAAATGCTTGTTTCTTTCCTCAGTTGCTATTATCATGTAGATTTCTCTCAATGTCTTAAAGAACATTTTAAAAAAAAAATAACAACACTTATAGGCCAGCAAATATGCAAATATGAGTTAAGAACTCACAAGACTGTCAGACAGTTTACACAAAAATATCAAATAAATTCCAAAAGGCAGGCAAATGTTCTTTTTATCGAAATCTTTTGCAAAAAAAGCGCGCCAAATACGAGTATGTATAAAAAAGAGAGACTCAGCAGGCAAAACAAAAGATGAAACGGATCAATCTGCAAGATACTTTGAGTTTATGACTGTGTGTGTGTGTGTTTGTGTGTGTGTGTGTGTGTGTGTTTGTGTGTGTATTTGTGTGTGTAAATGCCTCAAAAGGTGTGTCAACAAAGCGACGCAAAATGAATCTCCGACTGAGTCTGACAATCTGGCGGATTATTGTGCAAGGACAACGTCATGATCACTTTGGTTTCATAATAATGATGCTGTTGCCTGTGTGTGAGTGTGTGTGAGTGTATCTGTGTGTGTGTGCACACAATAGGGAGCGTAGCTCGAAACCAAAAACCTCGTCGCGCTGCGCTGGCAACCCGTTTTTTAGGGTTTTTCATTTAGGGTTGCCCAGGGGGATGATGTTCCCTTTTTGCCGCGCAAATTACGTTTCACCCCTTTGTAAAAAAAAACCTAAAATAAAATAAAGGCGAGAGACGATCGCCTCAAACTTTTTTGCGCGCTGCGATGCGACAACGTGAAATTTTTTAAAAAATTTTCAAACGCAATCAACGATTTTAGTCGTCAAAAGTGCGTGGCAGGACGAACAACGGAAAGAAGCGCTAAGAAAAATTACCTAAAATTTAATAAAAACAAATTACAAACACTTGACAAATCTCTAACAAAGTGCGCGTTTAATTTAACATTTAAAAACTATTTAATATAAATAATAGATACAAATTGTATTTAAATATAAATACCAAATAGAAATACTCGAAATTGAAGCACGTGCTTTGTGCGCATTTTTTGGATTTTGCGCATTTCAAACTTTAAAGTGTAAACTGAACAGAGAGAGAGAGAGAGAATGAGCAAACGAAAGTAGAGAGTAAAAAGTGTAAAACGCCGACAAAAAAGCAAAATAACCACATCAAAAAAAAGGCAACTGCAAAGCAAAAGCAAAGTCAAAATTTCAATTCGCAAAAACTAAAAGCAAATTTATAAATCAAAAACACATTTTTAAGCTTTAGCCTCCAAAAAATGTGCAATTTGTTTAGACGAAAAATACACAAAAAAAACAAAACTGTACAAAAGTTTACCAAGAAACCAAAAAAAAAGAAAAACTCAAATCAAAAAACAATTGGCAAAAAGAAAAGACAAAATTTATATTGTGAAACTTTTTTTTGGTAAGCTTTTTCGCAAAAAAGAAAAATACAAAATTTTCAACAACTATTGGCAAAAGTTTATAACAATTGCATGTGGTCTGTTAAATGCGCAACATTTTCCCGTATGTATGCATGTGTGTGTGTGTGTGTGTGTGCCCCCAAAGATGGCCGCTGTGCGAGCGAGTGAGACAGCAACAAGGAAATGTCCCTTTTTCCGGGCTGTTGCTTATTTTGTTGTATATATTTTAGTTGACAAACAAATGCCATTTATAAGGAAGTTATATTAAAGTTTTATTAATAATTTTATATTATGTAAATTTTTAGAAATATTAACATATTCTATGGGCTTTCTAAAGGGCAGGAGAAAGTAGTTAAAATTGTAAATTAAAGTTCAAGTCTTACATAAGAACGTTTAATGTATTTGGACTGCGCCTGAATGTCCTATGGAATAAAATGATTTTGGCAAAAATTTTGAGAATAATTTCATATTCAATTGCTTGCATTTCTAATAATATTTAAAAGAGAAGTAAAGAAAATTTCCTATTCTAAAAATATTTGAAAGAGAAGTAAAGAAATTTCCTATTCTAATAATATTTAAAAGAGAAGTAAAGAAATTTTTTATTCTAATAATATTTAAAAGAAGAGTAAAGAAATTTCCTATTTTAATAATATTTAAAAGAGAAGTAAAGACATTTTCTATTAGGATTTATACATATACAACATATTTATTTATTAATACATTTCATTTCATAGTCACTTCATTCAAAATTTTACTGTCTTAACTACCTGAAATCCTTGTTTTTAGCAACAATACTTTATAAAGATATATCACATTTTATAACAATTTATGTTTACAATGTCTTAGTTAGTAAAAATGAGGATAATATATTTTAAAAGGTATCAATCAATCCCTTTTTACAGCCTGTGCCCATTAAAAATGGGCAAAAAAGGCTATAATGAATTTGTTTTTAATAAAACATTTATATTTACTTTTCTATCTAATTAAAACAGTATATGAAAATGTTTGATAGTCAAATCAGACGTTTGGAATTGTTTATAAAATTGATTATAATTATAATAATAAATAATTATTAACTGAAACACTTAACCAACCTTTTATTTGCTAAATTCCAACAATATAATACAATGACGTGCAATAATCAATTTAATTAAAAATCAATCCAAATTGTAGCAATACTCTTGTTTTCTAAATCTACAGTGTGGGGCAGAAGTAATCACCCTATTGGAAAACGCTATAACTTTTGCAAATGTTGCGTAATATAATGGTAACAAATATTCCGCTTTCTTGTGGAATAAACCGATTTATTGGTTTGTCGATTTGTATTTCTACGTTTATTAACTTCACAAATGTCAAAAACAAATTGACATTTGGTTCCATACAAAAGTTATAACGTTTTCCAATAGGGTGATTACTTTTGCCACACCCTGTATATATAATTCCATCAATATAGTAAAATAACAAAATTAGCTAAAAATTAATACCAATTGCTAAAATACACTTATTGATTGCTAAAGCTATATTTTCAATTTAGAATGTCTAAAAGTCAGGAGAAAATTAATGATGCGCTTGGGGAAAGTTTAATTTAATTTTATGCCAACTAATTAACATTAAAGCAGTATAATTTATGTTAGATTTATTAAGTATTCAATTAATATTAATAGTAATAATGGTTTTTTGAGCGATTTTAAATGAAAATCATAATGAATATAATGATATACAAAACTTCAAGGCAACTTTAGTATATAATTAAACAACTTAAGACAACTTTATGCTTCGACACGACTTGACAGCAGAGTTGTATTAAATCGTTAGGACTAAGATCAATTGAACTAATAACTAAAGTGAACAATCGAACTAAATCCATGATTGTAGGTCATTTAGTTCAGTGATACGAGTCCCATTTTAGTTCGTTCAGTGACTCGAATTGCTTTACAAATAGTTTAGTGGCTGCTGAACATCTTCGACTTCGTAGAGAGAGTGATAATCATCGCTTCTTCGTAGAGATGGCATACCATCGATAGTTATGGGGATGCCAATCTGTAGCACATGCACAGGGTTGCCTCATTGTATTTATAATTATATTTAGAGCGCTAATCACATTGAATACATATAAAAGTAATATTGAATAATCGTTACTTAACTCTATAAATCTAACTCTATTTATTAATTGCCTTTCTGAACTAGCAAAATTTAGAGGTTTGTCTGTATTTTAAGGAAATAACAACAAAGTAAGAGGTTAATTATCAAAAGTCAAATAAAAATGAGTTTAAAATATTGAAATATTTTTAAACACGCTTAGTAATTGCTTAACCTAAACTTGTACAATTAAATCGACTTAAATTTCGATTAAAAATTGTAGTTATGCTTTAAGAAAGATTCTAAATATCTACTGATAAATCTCTGTTAATTTCTATGCCTAAGAACAGCTAATTTAATTTGTTGCCATAACTTTATAAACTTATTCGACAGCTCTGTTAAATGTTCTGAGTTTTATGTACGCCATTTTAGTGCAGAAACATAGAACAACCCCTCGCTGGTAACTCGATCAGAGACTGACCATACCACAAAGACAGACAGACAGAGAGAGAGAGAGCGCGAAACTCGACCTCTAACCAACCCCTAAAACATATGTATGTACATACAGCCAAAGGGGCTTACCCTTACTATATTACCACTAACAATCGAATGGTCAAGCGAAGTGAACCAAAAATATAACAATAACAAATAGACACAGGGAGAGAGAGAAAGATTGTCTCGGGGTGTGAGAGGTAATAAAGTTCAGCATACAGAGCTGAGGGAGGCGGAAGAGTGTGTGGAAGGCAGCAGATGGTAAAATTGGGCAGGCCTTGAGCTGGTCAGTAAACTGACCAATGAAAACATGGAGAAAATGGCAAAGTTGAGGCTCTCGTACTCCTGCTCTTAAGTGCAATATAATGCACAAAAATAATGCAATTAAAAATTAAAGATAATTAGAATAAAATCTCTATTTGCAATAGTTAATTAACTGCAATCAAATGTCAATGCAGTTTCTCAGATCTTTTGATTTAGAATGGTAGTTGAAACATTTCTCTAACATAAGAGTTTTTATTAAACAAAGAACCTATTTCTGATATTGTAATGACAGCCAATTTATAATATCGAGCGCTATAACGGAGTCTTAACTTGCAAGTGTTCACTAAATATCAATTGAGAATTTTTGTAGAATTTATACAAATGTTTATGATATATTTTATGCACTTTTAAGTACACTTTATCATAGATATTTTTTATAAATTCTCAGAAAATTCTACTTATATTAACCTGATAACTGCCCTAATCTTCTAGAAACAGTACATATCAAAAAATACATCAATTAAATGGAGTGTAAGCGAGCGGATTTTGAATTGGATGTGAGAATTTAGATGCGACGAGAAACTGAAATTCGGTGTCCAATACGACCCGCCCACCCGAACAGAAAGGAATTGTTCGAAAAGTGTATAAGATTGCTTTTATTAAGACAGATTTGTTATCGCTTAGGCCGCGCGCACACTGGGAGCTGAAAGCGGAGCTGACAGCTGAGCTTATAAGCAAGCTTATCAGCGCCGAAAAACAATGATAAGCTTTATCAGCTTTCAGTGTGCGCGCTTTCATACAAGCAGTGCGTTTGTTTTTCGGCGCTGATAAGCTTGCTTATAAGCTCAGCTGTCAGCTCCGCTTTCAGCTTCCAGTGTGCGCGCGGCCTTATGTTCCGATCATTCTGTTGTTTACAAGTGCCAGAAAGCGAAAGCGCCGCCATCTTTTGATCTTGCAGGGTCGCTCCTCCACCGCTCCGTGTGGCCGTTCGCTCGCTCCAACTGTTGAGTGAACAGCTGTTCAGTGGCAACCTTGGTCGACTGTTGCAGTATTGCCATATTCGTTACAGTATTAATCAGTATTAAGATCTTTCTAAAGCAATTTTATGTTTAGAATATGCTTAAAAATAATGATTTAACTACATTTAAATCAATTGATTAACTTAAACACACTCGACTTTTCCCAGCGGGAGTAAAAGCTGTCCAAATCTATGAACAAACAAATGTTTGCCAGTTATTTTAAGCAATTAAAAGCTATGTATGTATCACAAACAGTAAGATGGACATTTAGAACAGAGGGTAGAGGTAAAACAAAAAATGGGGAAGGATGGCAATGTGAACTTTTTGTTGTTGTGCCTGACAAACCCAGGCGGGGGGGCATCAATTGAAAAGCGTGAAAATGCATTTTCCATGTTAGCTGCTATTCAAATTGCTTAATTGCATATTAAATATGCAGAAAAGTAGGCAAAAAGTATAAAATACAGGTATACACATACATACATACGTAGAACGATGACCAAAATGTCCTGTGGCAAGTGTGGAAATATTTGTATCAACAAACATTAACTCGCTTTGACAGTTTTCTGGCAACGCGTAGCCATCGCCGCCCCCCCCACCCCTCGTCACTTTACCCCCCTCCCCCCTCTCACCTACCCAGCAAAGTGACAACTGATTTGCCACACACACACACACTCTGAGATAACTCCTCATACATATTGCAGGTTTGCCTTTACGTAACCAATCCGAAAAAGGTTAAAAGTCAACGGAAGAAGACAGCTTGTGGGGGGAGGGAGATAAGAGTAAGGGCAGGTTGAAGGCATCTATCGTATAGGCTGCCTGCCGGATGCTATTTTTTTAATTGACGAGTCGAGTTGAGAACTCAGAACTACGGCGGAATGTGAAATGCGGTGAATCAAGTACGTATTGCCTTAATAGAATTTCCATTTGTGTCCATTAGCCACACGAAATGCGGAAGGACAGACAGACGAGCGCATATATTACTGGTCCAAATTCGCAGGGCAACAGCATTTATATTTTATATTATGATTTTTAATATTTAAATGGAAATTGACAGCTGAAATATAATTATATCTTCTGTTGGGGCAATTGGAAACAGTTGCAGTATATTTATATAGAAATGTCAAGTTACTCTCTGGGAGAAATAATTGTGAGGAATTGCGAATAAGACAATTTCAGTTCATATTAAATATATTTTAAATATATAAGTACTTAAATTTAAGCGCCAGTTACTAACATTCTATTTCCTTATTAGTTATTATATTGTAAATAGATTTGTGTATAATATTTAGTGTAATAAAATAAATAAATAAATTATATATATTCTTGTTTAAATATATTACGAAATACACTATAGATTTCAAGAGAAGTTATGCAGACTCAGAGTTTTCTATAAGCACCAGTTATTCAAAATAATTCAACATGTATAATAATAATTACTAAACATTTATTGATAATTTATATCAATTATTATATATGTATATACTCGAAACTCATCTAATTTATTTTCTAGTTAAAATTTCACTTAAAACTGCTGCTTTTTATGTTTTATATTATCAAAAGAGCTTGACAGACTCCCAGATAACCTATATTTGATATTTGGGGAACTTCTTGGGCAATATATTTAATAAGAACAAGTCGAACAGACGAAAACCCGATCGTAATATACCCTGTGGCTCTACAGGGCCTCGTTCGAATTCACTCCCGATGCAATTCTCTTGTAACTCGTTTTAGCATCGTTATGAAATTTTCTGGACCCATCGACCTCAAAATATTCATCATGTGTACCAATTCTGAAGTCTCTAGCTAGAAACCAGTCAGAAAGGCTACAGTCGAATTCGACTATGAGAGACCCTTTACTTATTCTTCGAAATGGAAATAAGAGTAACACTAATAGTTCCCCATAGCGCGTTGTAACGTCAATATGCTCTTCTTCTTCCTTTGGTCCGACACTGAGTAATATTGAGTTATGAATAACTCCCGAGATTATTATCCGATCGCGATGAATTTGGGGTACATTAGGACCCTGATACCCGTCCTGTGTGCCAAAATTCAGAGCTCTAGCTTTAATATTTTGCGTTTTATGGGATTTCAAAAATTTTGTTCTCGATTTACTTAGGCGGAAGGGGGCGTGTCAAAATTTGAAGATAAACTTGATCTGCTTATCCCATAGACGAACCACCATACCAAATTTGATGACTCTAGTTCTTATAGTCCCTGAGATCTAGGCGCTCATACAGACAGACGGACGGACGGACAGACGGACATGGCTATATCGGCTCAGCTGTTGATGCTGATCAAGAATATATATACTTTATGGGGTCTGCCGGACTTCCTTCGACCTGTTACGCACATTTTGACAAACTTACTTTTTTACTTTTTTTCAAAAAGTAAAGGGTCTAAAAATGCCTTCGATATGACCTTTGACGCTAATCAAGAATATAGTATATACTTTCACGCTTCCTTCTGCCTTTTACATACTTTTATCAAACTTAATAAACCCCAACTAGATATAGCTAGGCAACAGTTTTTGATATATTGCAATATTTGCTTATATTTTATATATATATAGCAAATAATTCTTCTAAATAAGTTGCAAATTACACAATATATATTTTGAGAGAGCTTGGATAGACTTAGAGTTACTCAGCAGCTGATAAGTTTTATGTGAGATTTTTACTGGGAATGAAGCATAAACTATAGTT
Organism: Drosophila histrio; assembly: GCA_958299025.2. Classification (NCBI taxonomy): domain Eukaryota; kingdom Metazoa; phylum Arthropoda; class Insecta; order Diptera; family Drosophilidae; genus Drosophila; species Drosophila histrio. The sequence continues at coordinate 17,649,633 of OY729166.1, read as the reverse complement.
ATTAGTTTGATGAAATTGGGTGCTAGTCGACATGAGGTTAATTTATTTTCTATATGACAGATATATAAACATACAACAAGACACAAAAATACTTGTTGAAAAGGCCAGTAGCTTCACTTGGTATACAGCTGTTTTAGCTGTTGCCAAACTCCCTCATCAGTATCATTTTCAGCTAGTTTACCCAACGATCCAAGCTTGTTCTCTATGTCTCTATGTCTATGAGAATTATATGGAAGCAACATAGAAGGAACGGATGTAAGTTGAGTTGAGCTATAGTTATTAGTTGTATTTACTATTAAAATATCATTTAATAATGTCAAGCTTATAGTATATTGCCTAAAAAATATGTCAAATAATCTGTATATTTTAAAAGAGGCTTGATAGACTGTTAGATACCTTGTAGCTGTACGCTTAGCTGAAAGTCTGCAGGCTAAGCTCTATCTAGTTACAGCTTAAAGTGTTTGGTCAAATTAGAAAATAATTGCGATTGACCTTAAAGATTAAACTAGTATAGATAGTTTAAATTCCTCACTTTTGAGCTGATCTTAAAAGGATATAATCAATTTCTTGTTAAATTTAGAAACAATATAAGTCTGAATTTCCTTTTTAAATACCCTCAACAATTGAAAAATCTTCTGCAACATTTGCCACTCAATTGAAGACACATTGGAGTTGTTAATATAATCAAATACTAATTTATTTGGCAAAATTATATTCGCTATACAAGATGTCACTTCTATAAACAGTTTAAATTCCTCACTTTTGAGCTGATCTTAAAAGGGAATAATCAATTACTTGTTAAATTTAGAAACAATATAACTCTGAATTTCCTTTTTAAATACCCTCAACAATTGAAAAATCTTCTGCAACATTACTATTACTATTACTATAATCAAATACTTAGCCTTGATCAACAAACTTTCAGCTAAATAGCCAGAATCCTTGCAATAACTCAACTCAATTAACAAGTTACGTGTCTGTGTCTGGCGATGTCAAGAAACTTTTGTTCGACCAAAAAAAAAGGAAAGGTTAAATAAAAAAGAATCAAACAATTCTTTCTAGCAAATCAATTAGAAAAAATTTCCAAAGTTTTCGCGCGTTGAAATTGTTTTTGCAAAATAGTATATATACACTTATTTGTCGTAGACAAAAAATAGAAAATGAGTTGGAAACCGCAGGGGGAGGAAAACATGTACTAATGGCTGCTGAGGTAAACACGACTGACTGACTGGCTGTCAGTTGTATTGTGCAGTGACTTTTTAGCCTAATGAATAATAAATTGGGCCAATTGTCACGCAAAAACAACGCAAGCATTGCCGGGTTAAGCACAAGGATAAGGGTAAGGATAAGGGTAAGGATAAGGCTAAGGATAAGTCTAAACAAGCATTCGACTTGCTCTTGGAATTTTCGTTGCTTCGACTGCCAAGCATATCGCATATCCAAATAGTAGACACATTTTCCAGCTTTTCCTCTTGTTGTTGATTGTTGTTATTTTGTTTTCTTTTGCAAATGTCGCCTTCGATAGATTTTGGCATTTGTTAAGTTCTTGGGGCCAACTCGCTGGGGAAATTGCAGTCAAACTGTGGCAAAGTGGCAGGTGGCATGCAACATCATTAGCTTTAGGTGGCAGCCTGCATTTGTTTTCCCATTCCCATAAACCATAACAACAAAGTAATTACCATATTGAAATGTTGCCGTGGCTTATCAATAATTAAGAAAGACTTCAAGTTGCAATGTTGCACAGTTTGCAGCTTGTCTAGTTTTTGCAACATGTTACGCTCGCTTGTTTAACTAAATATTTAATTGCAAAAATCTGTAGCCTATAGAACACACGGCAGGGTATAAAGGGAATGAAGTTAAAGGGTAAAGGGTACAAGGAACAAGGAACAAACCTCTTAAAAGCGTTTCAACAACTTGTCAATCATCATTTGGCAAATAAAATGTAAATGTCATTTAAATATTTAGTTTGCCAATGTGTTGATGTGGTCGTAGTTTAGTTGATTGAAGGCTTGTGGACTCACTGGGGAGGCTCTCTAAGTTAAAGCCAAGTTAAAGGCTTACCTTTCAACCAAACACATTTTTGCAGAGTTATAAGACAGCGCAAAGAAATTTATGTAAGCCTTGTTGTGGAAAATGGGTATAAATCAAATAACAATTGCTTTTGCCTACTTGTGATTAATAACTTAAAATGATTTATGATTCTACAGGGTGAGGCAATAGTAATCATCCTATTGCAAAACGCTATAACTTTTGCAAATGTTGCGTAATTAAATGGAATTATTCCTCGTTCTTGTGGAGTAAACCGATTCATTGGCTTGTCGATTTGTATTTCTGCGTTTTTTTCATTTTACAAACGTCAAAACCGTATTGACATTTGGCCCCATGCAAAAGTTATAGCGTTTTCCAATAGAGTGATTACTTTTGCCCCACCCTGTACATTAATTTCACAAGAATGTCGCCACACTCAATACCTTACAACAGTTTCAGATCTGTCAAAATAGTTTAAAAGCATATGCAAACTTTAAGGAAGTTTAAAGGCATCTTCACCATTAGGTTTAACTTTCTACTAGTTTATAACGACCAAATTTAACTGTTATTTTTAGCCATGTTTAGTCACTGTGTTATACAATGTTCGGTGCTTTGTCATTGAAAATCTGAAGTGTTTTATATACCCTTTTCCCATTAAAAATGGGCTAAAAAGGGTATAAAGAATTTGTGTGCTTGTATGTAACAGACAGAAGGAAGCATCTCCTACCCTATAAAGTATATAGGTATATTCGGAATCAGTATCAATAGCCGAATCGATTGACACCTGCCCGTCTGTCTGTCCGTCCGTCCGTCTAACCATCTATCTGTCCGTCTGTATGAACGCGTGGATCTCAGCAACTTTAAGAGCTAGAGACCTCAAATTTGAAATGTAGGTTCCTGAATACCATACGCAGATCAAGTTTATTTTCAATTTTCGATATCAAGCGCCGTTTTGTTTTAAACTTAGAAAAATCACCATAACATAAGCAATGTTAAAGCTAGAGACTTGAAATTTGGCACACATGGTAAAAAGCTTGTTAAATATATATTTTAAGTAATAATTGTCTAGTTGCTTTATTGTTTAAATATATAAACACACATATTATATTTAAACCTTATATACAAACACACATAGTATTATATTTAAACATAAAAGAAACTAGACAATACTTAAAATATATATTTATAATATATTTAAATATTAAACTTACATTAAGCTTATTGATTTAATATATCCACAACTTTTATGCTACTCTAAGCATATGTGTATTTATCAAATTCATATATGTAAATAATTTCCTTTAATTCAAAAGCTATCGATATCCACATCAATCAACGAGTTCTTAATGAACAGAAATCGGTCAAAAGATTGCATAAAATCTATTTTGATGGCAATAACAGTCATTTAACATTTAGCAAACTTCTAAACTGCCTTTTAGGCCTATATATACTACTTATGTATATATATTTATATAGCATAGTTATCACAACTTTTGGGGGCGTTACAAAGTTCGGTTTTTTAGACCCTTTACTTTAAAAAAGTAAATAGGGTCTATTAAGTTTGTCAAAAAAAAAATGTGCGTAACAGGTCGAAGGAAGTCCGGCAGACCCCATAAAGTATATATATTCTTGATCAGCATCACCAGCCGAGTCGATATAGCCATGTCCGTCTGTCCGTCTGTCCGTCTGTCCGTCTGTCCTGCTGTCCGTCTGTCGTGATGTATGAACGCCTAGATCTCAGAGACTATAAGAGCTAGGGTCACCAAATTTGGTGACAATACTCCTGTGACCCCCGAAAAGGTCAAGTTTGTTTTAGAATTTTGCCACGCCCCCTCCCGCCCCCAAAAATCGGAAAACCCTAATAACTCGAGTAATTTAAAAGATACAAGTTCCAAAATCGGCATACATAAAATTTACTTTCCTTTCGATGCGTACTGAAAATTTCATCAAAATCGGACAATAAACACCGGAGATTTGAAGCAAACAAATTATCGAATGTACAATGGCAGGAAATGTGCAGGAAATGTGCAGATATGTTAAGATTAACATTCGTCTGTTAAGATTAACATTTGTATGCTAAGATTAACATTTGTATGTTAAGATTAACATTTGTATGTTAAGATTAACATTAGTATGTTAATAATTCAAGTGTAACATAAGCGATTATATTTAATTAATCGGAAGCTAATCTGAGCAGCGTCAAATTTATTTAGGTTTATATATAAGTCTGTAAGTTTGTAACTGTTATTTCATTGTTGAAGAATAAGTAAAGGGTCTCTCATAGTCGATTTCGACTGTAGCCTTTCCGACTGGTTTTAATAACTATATTACAGGTAAATTCGCAAACTGACATAATTTACGCTTGCGCAATTCAAAACGATGACAATAACAACGAAGGCCAACGCTCATTGGCTGTTGATGTTTACAACGGTAAAAGCCGAAGCAGACAGCCGCCAGCCGACGGCCGACTTTAAGTTCCGCACATCGTACAACGTACATTATGTTTACGGCGCCAAGGAATCAAGTTAGGGGGGGGGGGGGGGGGGTTGTTGTCACGAGTTCAACCTGTCTCGTCGTCGTCGTCGTACGTAACGCAGTTGACACTCGTATAACATCGTGTGTTTGCCGCACAAGGATCACAGGATACAACGTTACAGCATTCGCAACGGAATTGCAGTTCAAGTGCAGCACTCACACCGTGCAGACGTCTTTGCTCCGGCAAACTTAAAAGCAACAAGAAATGATTGTAACAAGTGACAAAAAAGTGTTTGCAAGTGTTTGGCCAAGTCTGGGAAGTCATGCTAAAGCTACTACTAGTACTACTACTAGTACTACTATAAGACGCCTATATCATTTTGATTGTTGCTCAGAAAGCCTGTCATTTAATACTTGGCTTTCGAGTAATAATCGAAACCAAATAAGCGATCCCAACAACTCTTAAATAGCTGATCAAGCTTCAAGTGGTAAGTTCAAATTACTGTAGTTCACGCTAGTGACGAAAGCAGATATAAATGTATCTATAAGTAATTTAATTGCTTTACGAATTAATTTTTATTCTCTCTGAATATATACAGAATTGAACACATTCAATCACAATTGCTTTACTATTGAATAGCGTTTGATAATCTTATAGTTACTTAATAATTAACTAATAAATATATTGAACTAGCTAAATAAATTCTAAACTAACTTAATATATTTGTGAACCACAAACTTACTAATTAAATTTATTGAATAAAATGAATAATTTAATTTAAACGAGCGGGCGCGACAGTAAGATACCCTGTGAGATACAACTAGCTATAAAACTGCTCTTGTTATCAGCTTTTACCAATTGTGGGCGAGTGGGTCGTGACATCGCAATGAAATTTTCTGGGCACATTAAGCCCAAGTTTCTTATCATGTGTGCCAAATCTCAAGTGTCTAGCTTTAACATTGCTTATGTTATGGTGATTTTTCTAATTTTAATACAAACGGGACTTGATATCGAAAATTGAAAATAAACTAGATCTGCGTATGGTACTCAAGGAACCTACATTCCAAATTTGAAGTCTCTAGCTCTTATAGTTGCTGAGATCCACACGTTCATACAGACGGACAGAAAGGCGGACAGACGGACGGACAGATGGACAGACGGACAGGTGTCAATCGACTCGGCTATTGATACTGATCAAGAATATATATACTTTATAGGGTCGGAGATGCCTCCTTCTGCCTGTTACATACATGCACACAAATTTATTATACACTTTTTTGCTAATGCTTAATGGGCACAGGGTATAAAAATATACTAAAAAGCTGAATTATTTAATTCTTTTTTCTTATGGGGTATATGTTCAATTCTTTTTAGACCCTTTACTTTAAAAAAGTAAATAGGGTCTATTAAGTTTGTCAAAAAAAAAATGTGCGTAACAGGTCGAAGGAAGTCCGGCAGACCCCATAAAGTATATATATTCTTGATCAGCATCACCAGCCGAGTCGATATAGCCATGTCCGTCTGTCCGTCTGTCCGTCTGTCCTGCTGTCCTGCTGTATGAACGCCTAGATCTCAGAGACTATAAGAGCTAGGGTCACCAAATTTGGTGACAATATTCCTGTGACCCCCGAAAAGGTCAAGTTTGTTTTAGAATTTTGCCACGCCCCCTCCCGCCCCTAAAAATTGGAAAACCCCGAATAACTCGAGTAATTTAAAAGATACAAGTTCCAAAATCGGCATACATAAAATTTACTTTCCTTTCGATGCGTACTGAAAATTTCATCAAAATCGGACAATAAACACCGGAGATTTGAAGCAAACAAATTATCGAATGCACAATGACAGGAAATGTGCAGGAAATGTGCAGATATGTTAAGATTAACATTTGTATGTTAAGATTAACATTTGTATGCTAAGATTAACATTTGTATGTTAGGATTAACTTTGTATGTTAAGATTAACATTTGTGTGTTAATAATTCAAGTGTAACATAAGCGATTATATTTAATTAATCGGAAGCTAATCTGAGCAGCGTCAAATTTATTTAGGTTTATATATAAGTCTGTATGTTTGTAACTGTTATTTCATTTTTGAAGAATAAGTAAAGGGTCTCTCATAGTCGATTTCGACTGTAGCCTTTCCGACTGGTTCAGTTTTAGGTCTGTTTTTAATTACTAATCCATAAATATATATCTCGAATATCTGTTGATTAAAATGTTCGTTTTATGCCTTAGATTCAAATAGAATATATTTATTTTTAAAAGCTATTCATATTAATATTATATAATGATAAAAATTATATTTGATTATAATATTCAAGTATTTTATTTGATTAGAATACAAATTCTTTATTTGGCTGTATATTTTGTAAATTAATTAAAAATACATATTAATACATGTATGTCACTCTTAAATATCACATTAAGAACTAAAATGACAATTGATTTTAGAGTAAATTAATAAAGATCTAACAATCTTAAACAATTTACAATATATTATACATTAATTAACTAAATAATAATATATATCCCAGATGCTCAACTCACTTTATTATATTGAAATTCATGCAATTATATCTAATTTTCAAAGTACTTCCAATTCAAATTCCCACAAGTCACCCGCATTAACGTCCACCTGTTTAAAAGACTTCCTCGAATGCAATTAGTCATCAACAATAACAACAAAACTGTCGTTGAACTTTTTGGCCAAAAAGACAACGAAAATTTGTGACAAAGCCGAGAAGCGACCTTCACATTGAATGCGTCTACGCAAATGTTGGAGGCGGGTGTCAATGCACCTAAACTCGTTTTTTTGAGCCAACTATATTGTTAGCACTATTATGTATTATTTATATATTGGTTAAGTCGCGTCAACAGAGACAAAGTTTTTATAGCAAACTTACGGGGAATTAGCATTTCGCACACAAAAGGTGAGACGTCAAAAAACAAAAAACAAAAAAAATGCGATCAATGAACCTTATTTGTCGGATGGGCGATATGTTTCTGGGTTTCTGGTTTTCGGTTTCATTTGAACTAATTTCGAGATAAGCGGCACATGTGTCTCAAATTGTCAAACGAGTTAAATAAACAAATAATCAATTAATATACAATCTTTATTTGTGGTCTATTGAACTGATTTGGGTTTAAACTGTTCCTGCTTCAATATCAATTCAATTCCTGATTGCCTCTTGAGTTTGGCATTCAATTTTTCATTTTCTATACAATCAATTAAATTTTCCATAATACTTTTTATCAAACTGCATTCAATGCGCTTCCACCTGCATTTTTTGTTTGTTTGTTTTGTCAACTGTCATTGAGGATTGTATTCGCTTCAGTTTTATTTACATATACTATTTTTAAGGGCAATGTTAATGTCAAAGCAATAATTAACATTATTTCCAGCATTACATTGATAGTAAGTAGCGTTTTAGCTGTGTGTCAACATTGAAAATCAATTATGTAGGCACGTCGTCTCATCATTATGCATAACTGCATTTGAAATTTGCATAATATTGATGATTGGGCCAAGTCCAATTTCTGATGGAAATATGACGTTTAAGGTTATTTACACATATGCATTACGAAGCTTTCAAATATTTATATATTTAGTTAGTTGTATGTATAATACAAGAAACTAACTTATTCAGCTATTTCCGGTTCCGCATTAGATTAAATATAAATGTAAATACAATGTAAATTGTTCTTAATCTATTATAAGTACTAATTGTGTTTATGTATCTTAAGAGAATTGTCTATTTATAAAAGGGCTTTGAAATAAGAGATTTACCAGCTTCAATTCTTAACAATATCATTTGAAAAATTACTTGAAGTGTGTTAGAACAATTTGCTTGTCTTAAATATAAAAGAAACTTATAAATTGACAGCTTGGACAGTTCAAATTACAATAATAAAGTTAATTATAGCAATTCTATTAATAATAATAATAATACTTATAAAAATATCTTTAATTTTCATAGTTTTTAAACAACCTATTTCATATTTTACATATTTTAACAACGATTTGAATGGGATGTACCCAATTCATTCAAATTAATTCAAAAACGTGTGTAAACACTGTATTATTATATCATAAGTCACACTGGTCAATAGAGTAAGGTAAGTACGTGTTATTATTAATTATGTATGTATGTACAACAATAAAATATTAAATAAGGATAATGGGCCAATAAACTTGTTGCAATTTGTACAATTGAAAGTAAATACACAACTATTTGTCACCCATTCTCAATGTCATGAACTTCATTGGGTCATAAAACGCAAAACACAAAAAGTTTTTGTTGTTTTTTGTTGTTTACGTTTCAGTTTCATTTTCATTTTCGGCATCTCCTTAATTGTGTACACACTGACAGCGCAAGAGGTGGGTGAGAGAGAAAGAGACGACGCGCCGTTGACGAACCAATTGAAATGCCAAAACGTGTGCGTTTTATGTGTGTGTGTGTGGTGCAGCACATGGGCGACATGGAGGTGCAGTCGTTAAGTGTATAGCGCGTAAAGCTCGAAAAGCTTAACGGCAACAGGTGGTGGTTGAGAGACTTCCGTTCGTTATCAAAAAGCTCGAGCCGAGCGTTTACTAATCCGCATAGAACAGCAGCAAATAAGTCAGTGGAACAGTCGTTACGACCCATATATAAATTAATTGGCACACAGAATATTTGTGACAGTTCGCCGAATGGTTTCGCAACGGCAAACGCTTAACGGTTAATTTAGAAATAAAAGAAAAACAACTATGTTGAAATTTATAAACGTTGTTGTTGCTTTTTATGTTATTAAATGTGCGCAGGCGCAAATTGCGTGTAAGTGCTACCAAATAAAAGACATAAAGGAAACATAATTAAATAAAAGTCAAACTAAATAAATAAATAATATTAATTTCCAAAATTCATATAGTTACGGATCTGCCGTGCACTGTACGCAATCCGAAGATCGTTGGCGGCAGCGAGGCAGAGCGTAATGAGATGCCCTTCATGGTGAGTCTAATGCGACGCGGCGGACACTTTTGTGGCGGCACGATTATACACGATCGCTGGATTCTGACCGCCGGCCATTGCATCTGCAATGGCCTGCAAAAGTTCATGAAGCCCGCACAAATTCAAGGTGTCGTGGGTCTGCATAGCATACGGGAGTATCTAAATGGCATTGGCAACGGTCCGGATGCGCTGCGAGTGGATTTCAAGAGCATTGTGCCGCATCCGCAATATGACTGCAATAATGTTAAACATGATATTGGTAAATACATACAGAGCGGCAATTCTTATTAGAGATGGCTGACATTTACCTCCACTGTTATTTGTCACGAGTACGATATGTCAAAGTAATTGTCACTGCGGTGATAAAATAACGTTAAGTGATATTTTGTCAGTGAATATTTTGTCATCATTGACACTCTTCACTGTTTGGTATTTTGTCACTGCGACACAAATATCCTCATATCGCTCATCTCTAATACTTGTTAGTTAAATACTTATGTAACTACTCACTCAGCGCTGCTGGAACTGGTGCAGCCAATCAGTTTTACGGCTCACATTCAGCCCAGCTGTGTGAGCGCGGACAAGGAGCAGCGCAGTCTGGAGCAGGAATACGCCACAGTCTCCGGCTGGGGCTGGACACACGAGAATCAGGCGGAGGGCGATCGTGCCGATATTTTGCGCAAGGCAACTGTCAAAATATGGAACAATGAGGCCTGTGAGCGTTCCTATCATGCGTTGGGCAAGTCCAACAGCATTGGCGACACCCAATTGTGTGCGGGCTATGAAAACGGGCAAATTGACTCGTGTTGGGTGAGTATGCAACCTTTAAATGGAGCACAATTTTTTAAATCCATTTGTTTAGGCTGATTCCGGCGGCCCATTGATGTCGAAGGAGCATCACTTGCTGGGCGTGGTGTCCACAGGCATTGGATGTGCCCGTCCAGGTCTGCCGGGCATTTATACGCGAGTCAGCAAATATGTAAACTGGATGCGAAGCGTAATGAATAGCAGGCAATAACCACTAAAAGCTGGTCAACACTATGTGATTTAACTGTGATATTTAATTTTACAATTCAATTAAATGCTTTTAAACAACCAATGAGTTTTACTTGGTGCGGAATTAATTGGCATCACTTTTGTCGCCATTGTTTTTGAATAGAAGCTGCCATATATCAGCTACAGTTGCAACTAGGAAAGCTGATATATTTTATAAAAATATCCATAGCGATATATCTATTTAAAAATCTATCATTTTTACTTGATATTTTTGACCAAAAGAATATAGTAATTATTTAAACACTTAAAATAGTTGTATATACACTTGTTTTTTAATATTTAATTGCAATATTGCGAAAATAGTTTATTAGCGTAGGTAAAAATTAATTTTTAAAAAAATATACCAGTAAATTATCGCACAATAATGTCGATATTGATATTGGCGGAAAAAATATCGTTCCAAAAATATCTATCGATATATTGATAGATATCTACAACCCCAGTGGCAACGCCAATGGCCACCAGCTGTACATAAACAAAATAAAATGGACGACTCAGCACTTACGAGGTAAAAAATAATAATCAAATACTTGATGCATCAAAGAACTAATCGATTTGTTTAAATAACGCACAGCCAGGCTATTGCCGAGCTTATGCGTGCAATACCGGGGCCAAACGAACTCGCACGTCTTGGACCACAGGAGCGCAAAATAAATCCGCTGGGCAAACCCAACAAACGTTTCCTGGGCCGAACCATAAACACTGCGCTGCGACACAACCAACGGGAAATCGCGCGCACGCAAGCAAGTTGCCAGCAAAAGCTGCAGGAACTCGATGATAGTTACGAGCGGCGTAAATACAATGACTTCTACAATCCTAATACCAGAGACGAAGATGTGGATGGCCGAAGGTCACGTAAAAGTCACTACAGAATGAAATCAAAAAAGCGTCGCAGACGTAGTCGTGGTTACAGCAGAAGCAGCAGCAGCAGCGGCTCAGTGAGAGAATCCCGCAGTCGCAGCAGAAGGCACAAGAAAAAGAAGCGCAAGAAGGATAAGAAAGTCAAGAAGAAACGTCGCAAAAGCAGCAGCTATGCCAGCAGCGAAGGAGAGAAACCAAACAAAGAAGAGGAAACTTGCGAAGATATAACGCCAGCAAGTTCAGAATACTATGTGCACTCAAATAACTTGGCTCTGGCAGTTGCCATGGCCTATAATCAAGCAATGTCCGCTCAACAAAGGAACAAAAATGCCAATGAGCCATTGCCTTCCGACTCGCCATTAAGTGATATTATCAATGAACTAATGTCTGATGAAGAATTGGAACCGAAAATACCGTCGGTTGCATTATCTGTTGCCTCGTCGAGTGATGGAGTGCAGGAAATTCTGACTATCGATCTGAGCTCACAGGAGGAGCAATCTTCGGACAGCACTGACACTGCCTCCGATTCGGATACCGAAACTGAAAGCAATGCCGGCAGTTGTATAACACTGCCAGATAGTGCAGAAGACGATGACTTGGGAACTTGTAACAGCGGCAGTGATATAGAAATAATCGAATCTGAATCAAAGGAACAACTGAATCAAGAATCGGCAGAACCAACGGAAAAGTCAGAACAAGTTTCGATGACAACTACTGTCGATTTGACTGAGGATTAACACAATTAGTTAGAACAATACTTAATCAGGGTGTATAATATGTACAAACTATATATAAACACGTTATATCGTTCAAAGTTTATAATATAAAAATAATAATAATAATGAAGACAGTGCAAACACGTATTAAAATGCCATTTTTAATGGTCCTAATTTTTGGAAAATATATACTTAAGCATATTGATGTAATAAATGAAAATAAAATATAACTACGTTAATATCTTGCGTCAAATGGCATTATATAGTTAAATAGATATTAAAGGATAGTGTATAAGGGATAGTTTTGCGAAAACAGCTCTTTTCTCGTAAGATTTGGCTATTTTTAGCTTAGCTTTTTTCGACCTATTCACCACTAAAACAGTCATTTTTTAAAGTTGGCAGCACTGACGGATGACAACAGGTTCACTCTTTAGCTCTCTCTTTTGAGCGATCTGTCAAATAACGCTATCTTGTCATTTAGCGCCCAGCTGATTTTCTATTTACAACAACAGCAGCAAAACTTTCAGCGTAAAGTATTCAATTAGCAAATTTAATTGCATTTAAATACGTAAAGCGGAAGTGTATACAATGTTTGGCAATCTGAAGAAGAAGCTAAGCAATGCAATACAGGAAGGCATTGTAATCTCTGAGAGTCTGCACCAACATTATCGTCAACGTGTCAGCAGTCAAACAACAACACCAACAACAGCAGCGACAACACCTCCGTTAGGTTCATCACGATTGGGACTGAACGAGAGCTTCACTTCCAGTCGGAGCAGCTCACATTCCCTTAGTGGCCAACTAGCAGAGGGAATTCCAACACATTTAAATGTCGCTGCAGGTTGCAATTTGCTGTCCAAATACGAGGATGATTGGCAGCAAATACACGCATCCAATGAGGAAAATGCAGCTCGTGCAGCTGCAGTGGCCACACAAATATCAAAAGTACAACAACGTGCCAGTGGACAACATAAGACAATTAATGAACTCAACAGTTGTCTCGCCGCTTTGCCCGCATTGATTGGAAAGCTGCGAGCTAGCGCTCAGACACTCGAGTCATTGGAACAAATGGGCGCACAGCTGGAATTGGAGTTGGAAAAGTTGGAGGACCTGTGTGAGGAATGCGAACTGCAGGAATTCGTGCTGGAGCAGCAGTTCCAGGTCTCCGCGCACAAGCAGAAGAAGCTCCACGAACTGGAACAGTACAGACAAAAGGTTGCGGCGGAACATCAGCAAAAGATCCGCGCACAAGAGCAACAACTGCGGCAGCTGCAAAAGGAACGTCAGGCGGTGTTCGACGACGCATTTCGTGGTGATCTCGAGGAGTTTAAGCAGCGCGGACACCTCACAAGTATTTATTTGTGGTATCCAAACATGAGACCTCATTCAAAATATCATTTTAATTTTACAGAAATGCCAACAAAAACAAATAAACAAACATCTTTAGATGAAGTTGTGCTGGAGCAGAACGATGTGGATGCTAAGGATGCTCTGGAGCAGTTTCTTAATGGCTAATTCTTAATAAGCCCACGCCTTGTGTCATTAGTGCCTTTATTAATATTTTGTAAATATAATTTTAAATACGATATAAACAACTCTAATAGCAGCCAGTATTGCCAGATCGTGCCGCATTTTTAGCAGGGATGATTGTAGAAATATCTACTTTTAAAAACAAACTATAGGTGGCATAATTTATGTTTCGCAGAGCAGACCATAGGTGGTGCCAGTTTTTTTTTAAACGGAATTAGTTAAAGTTGATTATAATTGAGCGCCATGTTTTGATAGAAACGAGACACATAATAAAAGCATAACACTATTTTCAAGCAAGAAGCCTCGATACATGAGCTTCTTAACATACCTTTCAAGTCAAATATAAAACGATACTGTCTGCCGATCCACTTAAATATTTTATTATATATATAATTGAAAATATAAAAATAGTTGTATGTTTAATAAGCTTTTTTATTTCAGGGCTACCCTTATGGCAACAGCGATGACAAGGCGATAGAAAATTTAAAATGAAAAACATCGAAAACGTCGCCGCATCGGCAATCGCATCGGCATCAAAATATCGATAGCATTGATGCCAAGACCTGTCCTGTGGATTTACAAATTGTTTTAATAACATAAATGGTAAATATTTAATTGTTTTGCACATGTTGCCTGTGCAAATGGTTAAGCAAACTTTGCAAATTCAATTAAGAGTGGAACTAGTTTGATTAATGCTAAATAAACCGTGCATGCATTGTAATTGGCGACGTAAAAAAACGAGCACGCGCAGGCTGCGCTGCCGTCTGCTGCTGGCGTATCAGCTGCTGCTGCTGCTGCTGGTGGCAGTAAGTAGTTGTGACGGGGAAGCGTACAACAACGATACCGATACCAAATCCAAGCCCAATTCTTGCCCCATCCGAAGCCGGTGTTTTTAATATAAAACATAAATTCAATACACGTACAAAAGTGAAGTGCTAAATAACTGCATGCATACAATGTATGAAATATGCATATTCATAGATATATCAGTAAACTGAATAATATGCATGTGTGTGACTACTCTTCATATATATGCAGTATACATATGTGTGTGTGTGTGTGTGTGTGTCTTGGGTGTCCTGTGCATCCCGTGTAATTCTTAGCTGTTGTTGAAAAATCATTTGAGGGGGAGAGAGACTGAAATTGCTGCCAGGCGTTAGGTGGCGCTGCTTCACAACTTTTAACCTATGCAATAATTGTATTTCTCTAAAAAATATACATAAAATGTAGTACATACTTTCGTAAAATATGCCAAATTTATAAAATAAATTGTAAAAATCATATTTATATATATATATTTATTTTGATTGATTGCAGCTTCATATGTTGATGTTTTCGTGAGATGATGATGACTGTCCTGCGCTGAATAACAGTGGTAAGTGTGAATTATTCAAATGTTATGTGTAATATATAATAAATAATTTCAATTACAGCTGCAAATTCGTGTAATAATACCCACATTTAAATAAGCCAAAGCCTTTTAGCCGCTTTTACGTTTTTGGTAAAACAGGCCAACCTTATCGCAATCAGATCACATAAGTCATGCCACGGGGTAAACGTCGAGCTCCAGAAATCGGTGACAATATGGATGGTCAATCAAAAAGAGCACGGACCAGCTACACGAGCATTTCAACACAACAAAGCAGCAGGTGAGCTCTATGGTAGTTAAACTTATGTATATCTAAGCAGACTTATTTATAGTATAAATTGATTAGGCAATCAAAAGTATCGTATCTAGTAATATCTTAGAGCTATCACACTAAATGTTACGTGAATCCAATCAAAAGTATCTATGATTCACCTTTGCTATGAATAAATTACTGATGATTCATAGATCAATTAAATACAAGCTGTTGCTTCTGCGGTAGTTAAGTGTTTAAAGAAGTAATTCTTTACTCTTTTGGAGTTGAGATTCTAAATGCTTTAGAGGATGCCGAATAAAACAAATAAGCTGCTTTTTGAGTTAGTTAAGTGTTTTAAGAATTGCTTATTAAAATTAATATATAACTAACTGATATGCTAGCATAGATCTCTTCTTAACAGCTTACCTTCTTGTGAATAATACTACAACTTACAGGTTTTTAAAGATTTCCAAGTCACCTGTTCTTAATCGTATTTAATATTGATTTTACAACACTAGATTTCGTTAATTGAAACTGTCTTTTTAATGTGCGTTTTTTTGGGATCTGCTTTCGTCACTAGCGTGGACTGCCGTCCATAGAGATTCTACGTACTACTTCCACCCCTAAATATGTATTCTTCTGTCTAAATCTTATACTACTATGTGCTCATCTCTAAAAATAATATATTGCATTGTAAATAATACAATTTTCCTATTTCATCAGATTGTATTATTACATTCTGATGTGATCTGATTCGAATTTACATCATTTCGAATCTTTCGACAACAATAAACGTCACTTTTTAATGCAATTCAGATAAATTAAGAGTACTGTAAACTAAAGAACTATAAACATTTGAATATACAGTAATACAGTAATTGAAAGTGCCTTAAATTGGAATAACCTCTAGCATATATTAATTATGCCAAAAAGCAGCCTTTTTATTTAATAAATTTCAATTTATTTGAGTAATTACTGAGACATATTCATTGATAAATAAATAGGTTTAAATGTACCTCTATATATTCCCCATTGTTTCCTATTTTAATGTATTGAATTTTATGGTATTGAAGTAATTATTGTGAATATAATTGGAATAAATGTACCTCTATGTAATCCCTTTTCTTTTATATTTAATTTACATTGTAATAAGTATTTAATTATGCGTTTTTATATAAAAAGAAACCTTTTTATAATTTATATTTGTATTTATTCTGGATTGATTATCGATATCTTCTTTGTTTCGTTTATTCAACTTAACACAAAATCTGATATAATTAAATTCTTTAGTTTTCTTGTTATTTAAATAAGTTTTAAGACATCCCGCAGTAAAGAAAGTTAGTTAAATATTATGTAATATGAAACAGGCCTGTTAATTTCTGTAAATTTCTTCATTTGTTCAAAACTCCCACTTTAAACTTCTTGCCTAATTGTTAGCTTTTCTGTCCAAACAATTGAAAAAAAGAACCCGAATTATATTTATATTTAGAATTTCTTTATTAACTTTTGGCTTGAATGTTAATGTGTTCTTAAATTAAAAAAAGAGGTGCAGATAAATTGAAATGATTAGTGTATATAGTATGCATACATTTGAGATAATTATAGAAGATAAATTGATTTGAAACTTAACAGCTAAACATTTGATCCGAGACGAAAGTTGCCAGAATATTATAACTAATTTTCCATTTTTCTTTGTATATGTATTAATTAGAGGAACAAAATAAACAGAGATTTATATGTGGTTGACTCTTTTTTTTTTTTGTAGTGTGTGTTCCTCTAATAAACATAGTAAAATTTGTTGGATTTTTGTAATACATTATCTGTTGGTTAATTGTGTAAATATATGTATATAGTCGTATATATATAGGTATGTTTATATACATATTAATGCATTCATAATATATATATATATATTTATATATTAGTTAGTATTTTAATAATATTAACTATATGGAAGACATTTTGCAATTCTCATATCGCTTCATTTATAATATAACATTAATATTTGTATTTCACACAATTTCTTCTAGATTTCGAAACATGATTACAATATTTGGTTTTTTTAATACGAGAATACTGATATTTAACAAATAACGGTACAAAGATATGACTCAATTAGTTGAACAAAAATGCGGCACACAATTCCAATTCCATTTTATTCCATTGAACCGTATTGAACCTTCTTGATTTTGAAATATCTGCAAAGAAAGTGCAAAAGTTATAGAGTTGAAAGAAGGTGGCAACGCCAAAGTGACTTTGTTAAGTTGGCTGCGCTCAGCTTAAGTCTTTTGTTAAGTTGGCTGCGCCTAGCTTAGAGATTGATTACTTACCGCCAACCGCCATAGCCGGAAATGGTGAGTAGCACTGCAATTGCCAGCGCTGTGCCGACGGCAAGCGGTGCCGTCTCATCGCGATAGGATCCGGTGGCGCTACAATGGAACGATGGTCCCCACTTGCCGCTATCCTTGAACATGAAGCTCTGCATGTGCAAGTCACGCAAATAGATGCGTGCAATATGTCCAGATTGATCGCCCGAATCGTGTGGAGCATAAAGAATAACCGTTTGCTCCTTATCGCAGACATACGACTTGCCCACCGGTGTGGGGAAATACATGGGCGTGTTGGCCGGTGAGGTTAGTCTCACATTCAAATTGGGTCGATCGGGATGCTCGAACAGGGGATTCGATGAGGAATAGCTCAGTTCAAAGAGATTAATGTACCAGCCTTCGCCGCCCGACGACTGATGACAGAAATGAACTTTAGTTAACCTTTGACCTTACACACACATGAAATCAATAGTCTCCTCCTACCACATACCTTTTTGAATGTCATGGACAGTGTAAAACCCTTGAACTCCATGGTCATTATTTCCACATTGGACTCGACGCATTCACCGCTAAGTACAGGATGGTCTGGCATATAAAGATCCGCTTCGACATCCTCGTTCAACTTGTTGCGATATCGCACACTAATCAAACCATCCACCTGCATCAAAATACAGGTGATATCGTTGGTGGCATTAAGGCGATAAAGCGATGTGATCGCATCGTGATTCTGCGAGGAAACCTGTGAGAAATCAAAGATAGCAAAGGTACGGATGGCGTTTTGGTTGTATATTTGGATACCCTCGGACTCTTTGTTGTAAACGCGCTCAGTTGCAATCCTTGAGCGGTGGCCACTGTAAAAAGTGCGTGCGAAAAGTACGCACACACACACACACAGACAGAGAAACAATTGCACAATTTCAGTTTCAGTTGCTATTTTCAAGTCACTGTGTCAAAAGGAAGACTATTGATTTTTTTGACCCCACCCACCCCCCCCCACCCCATTTGACAATCCCTTAGGTTTCTTTTTCCTGTCGTTTTTTTTTAAACAACTACTTACCGAATAAAGCAAATAGCAGGCAACAAAAGATGTTGCAGTCAATTCCATTGGTCAACTTATTACCAAACAATTTCAACATTTTATCTTTTTATTTAATTTTAACAATTAATATTGAATTTAATGATAATTTTTACGTAGTAGTAAAAATCCCTTTAGTTCCCAATGGCCAAATAACGACGTGTGTCTCGCTTGGAGTCCTGCGCACAACTGTGGCCCATCGTTAAAGCCTCACAGTGTCCTTTGCTTAACATTTCGGCTCCCGAATCCACTCGACTCTCCACTTCGTTCGTTTCAACTCTCACTTTCAGTTGACATTCTAACGCGCAGTCGCCTAAATTCTCTGCCAAAAATTGGACTGTTTTTTATGGTCCGCACAGTGTGGGCTACAAGTATTCGTCCAGCCTAACTTTTTAGTCGTATATTTTCAATAAATTTCTCACCATTTCGATAATAATGTACTCCAGTGTATCAGTATGTAAATAGTGCACACAATATCCACAACCAGTAGCACAGCTGCTACTACATGAATTCCGCACAATGTGACATCACTCTCTTAGAATCCACAGCACCCTCACCTATTTACAGGCAAGTTCACGCTGACATCACACATCTAGCATCCACATCCACATTGCCGTATCTCTCTCACTCTCTCTTCACATCAGCTGCCGCGAATAGATCACGAGTTGAGTATTAGAGAAAGAGAAGGCGAGCGGAAATAGAAAACCTTTCACTTTCTTTCTATCAATTGTTTCAAATATATTCTGAGTACGGCATTAAAGAAAAAACAACAAAATAATTGAATATGTTATTCACATAGAGTGTGCTGCCTATATATTGATTTGTAATATTATTTCTTAATATATTTTCTAGTTTATTAATCGCAATTCATTTTCTCCCATATCTTCTGCCCATTTGATTGTCATTTCTTTGTTGATTTGTTTTGTGCTCTTGGCATTGGCTGGCATCCCCGACAAGTTTACTATCTCTATTTATAGCTGTGGAAAAACAGTGAAAAACTGAGAAATACAAAAACATTTGAAAAATACGTCAACAAGGGGCGAATGCTTAGGCAACAAATTAAGTAGTTAAATAAAATCACAATCAATTCATATTCGAATTATTTTATTAAATGGCTAAGTGAGCTGCGATCATCGTCGATACGTTAAAGATTAATTAAATAAATCATTATTGTTTGTTTTTTTTTTATTTATAATTATAGACGCCATATCAGAGCTGAAGATGGCTTCAGCCAGAAACGCTGTCTCGCCTGGTTCCATGAATACACTACACCCGACGAGCCAGATACGCTGGGTAAGTGTAATATCTGCTATAGAGTGATAGGTTTATGGTAATAATTGTTGTTATTCTTTCGATACTAGGGCCCGATGGCATGGAGAAGTTCTGTGAAGATATTGGCGTCGAGCCAGAGAATATTGTGATGCTGGTGCTTGCCTACAAAATGGGCGCCACACAGATGGGATTTTTCAGTCAACAGGAATGGTTAAAGGGTCTCACAGATCTCGAGTGTGATTCAACAGTGAAAATGGTTGTGAAACTGGACTATCTGCGTAGCATACTCAACGATCCCAACTCCTTTAAGAGCATATATCGATATGCCTATGATTTTGCCAAGGTGAGATATTAATTCGATGGAGGGTTGTCTAGTGAACTAACAGTAATGTGTCTTTGAAACTGGATTTATTGTTATTCAAAATATTCTACATGATTGTTCAATATACATACATCCATGTGTTTAAAGTGAGCTTTTTGAATGCTTCACCTCGCTGTAAGGCAGATGATCTATTAATTCAACGTTTTGAATGACTAAAAAAACAGGCGATCAATTGCCAGGAAGTGATGCGTTCGCGAACAACTTTTGTTGGGTCTGCATCGTTTTGAAACACCCATACGGTCGATTGCTCTTGAATGAATATATTTAGGATTTAGGCGCTGTATTTTTATATAAATATAAAAGCCAACTACTCTCAGATTTGATTTATGGAATGGAATTGAGTTAAATTGTATTTCATTTTTGCAGGACTCGGATCAGCGGAGCATGGATATTGCGACGGCCAAGGCGATGCTGCAATTATTGCTGGGCAAGCATTGGCCACTGTATCCACAATTTGCGCAATTCCTAGAGCAGTCCAAGTACAAGGTTATCAATAAGGATCAATGGTGCAACATACTCGAGTTCTCTCGCACCATCTGCATGGATTTATCAAATTATGATATTGATGGAGCATGTAAGATTGACAAATATTTAATATGCAAATAAAACAATCATTAATGACTATGTATTTACAGGGCCCGTGATGTTGGATGAATTTGTCGAGTGGCTGCGTTTACAACGTGGCTTAGTCATTGTCAGTTCAGGATCCAGCTGAGAGTTCCTGGACCGTGTACTTCTAGTTAAACTTTAGAAATTCAGTAGTGTCCATGATGAGATCAGCGGGAGTAAGACACAACCACACACACAGACGCACACCTAAATACAAACTCAGATCCCTCCCTCCACACACGCTACTCACATTCTCACTCACATATACACACACACACATACAAACACACACATCCGTACACCCACACAGAGACACACGGCACTTGAGACTGCGAAAAACTGGAAAAGCAAACCAACTATAAAACTACACTATTGATATATATAAATATATTTAATGTAATAATTTAATTGTAAACAACATTTAAAGAAAAAAAACCGACATAAAGTGTTACTTTTAAGGCATTCACTGAAACAGCAAATGGGCGAGAAAAGTCTTGAAAACTAAGGAAACAACCACAATGATAACAGCAGCAAAGCAATAATCGAAAAATGATAAATACAAAAAAGAGAAAAGAAAAAAAGAACAACAAATACTTATATTAACACACACTGAAAACACGGTTATATCAATCGCATAGTCAAAGCAAAATTAGCAAAAGAAAAGTAAATGAATTAACAGGCAAGGAATTAACTAAGGGGAACTCGTAAAGTCTAAAGACTATCTAATAAATGTACTAAATAAGAATTAGTTTGTGGTTTTAGTTGCGAAATTGAATATTTGCTCGGCTTGATAAGCTAGAAAATGTTGTGACAACAACGTATTATATTGCAGAAATTACCATGTTACAGCGGGCTAATTCAAAAATGAAAACAGTTGAGCCAGTTCCGTTTTAAGTTCAGCTGTTCTGGTGTTGCCAGATTAATTATTTCTATAGTTCATGAGTGTGACCGCATTTTTCAATTCATAGTATTATTTTAAAAAATCAAAATAAATATTGATGCATTGCAATATTAATAAAACAAGCGTTTAATTTGTGTGCATGCTTAATTAATTGCTTTAACTGTAAGTTGTATTACCTGTTAAATAATGTAATTTATTAAACGAAACGAGTGTAGTAAAAAAAATTCAAATTTCCAACGACGATTATAGGCATTTTCCAACACTGTATAAACAGGGCTGCTCCAAACGTGTCATCGTCTGTCGTTTAGTGACGCTGACGAGCTGCTCAAACTGGCATTCAAATAAAATAAACTGTTTCGGCGCGTTCTCCGCTTTGTGCCTGTAATTCGTGCTGCTCTGGCTATTTGTGCACTTTTATTTGGCGTTGTACTTGAGCATATTTTTGTTATAAACTCATAATATTAATTTAAAATTAGTTGGCGTGCACTGTGATTGATTTTTGTACTAATTTTAACAATACATACATATATACGAAGGAAGCAAACAGCAAGATAGAGAGAATTAAAGAAAAATTGTAGTCAACCTCCTAAGAAAAAAATCAAGCAGAGAAAAATGGCCGCAAAACCAGAGGACAAGAGCACGGATATACCGGATCGTCTGTTTGACTCCAATCATCGCAAGACCTACAAGCGTATGCGCTTCTTTGGCAAGGTAAGAATTGGCCAAATTCATGCCGTGTGTGGATTCCACATTGGGAAGCTGCTGGTTAAAGATGCGACCACCGCCTGCGCAGATTTATGCAGCTGCTTTGTCACTTCCTTGCGCATTTTATTCCTGTTGTTGTTTTCGCGCTATGGTGTGTGCGTGTGCGTGAATGTCTGTGAATTTAGCATGTGTGTATGTGTGTGTGTGAGTGAGAGAACGCAGGCAGTAACAGTGTTGCCAAAGGCGCGACAACAACCAGTTGGTTCTTTTGGCGCGTACTAAACTCACATACGTATGTATGTAACCATGTGGAAACATACATACATAACTATATGCATATATATATGTACTTAATTTAATTTTGAATCAAATTCGTTATGTGTATAGGGCGGCTTTGCAAAATGCTACGAGATCATCGATGTGGAGACAGACGATGTCTTCGCCGGCAAAATTGTGTCCAAGAAGCTGATGATAAAGCACAACCAAAAAGAGAAAACGGCACAGGAAATAACCATACATCGTAGCCTGAACCATCCAAATATTGTTAAATTTCACAGCTATTTTGAGGATGTGCAAAATATCTACATTGTGCTGGAGTTGTGCAAGAAGCGCGTAAGTAATTAAACTATATTTTTTGATAACCTCCTCAATGCATACATATACAAATATTCATGGCAAATGTTGATTATATTGATTTTGGTATTTAGTCGATGATGGAGTTGCACAAGCGTCGTAAAAGTATTACGGAGTTCGAGACCCGCTATTATATATACCAGATAATTCAGGGTGTCAAGTATCTGCACGACAGTCGCATCATTCATCGTGATCTTAAGCTGGGCAATCTCTTTCTGAACGACATGTTGCACGTGAAGATCGGAGACTTTGGCCTGGCCACCCGCATTGAGTACGAGGGTGAACGCAAGAAGACACTGTGCGGCACACCCAACTATATTGCCCCCGAGATACTGACCAAGAAGGGACATTCGTTTGAGGTGGATATCTGGTCGATTGGCTGTGTTATGTACACTCTGCTCGTGGGTCAGCCGCCATTTGAAACGAAGACGTTGAAAGATACCTATTCGAAGATCAAGAAATGCGAATATCGTGTTCCAAGCTATTTAAGAAAGCCGGCAGCGGATATGGTTATTGCAATGCTGCAACCGAATCCAGAGAGTCGTCCTACAATTGGTCAGCTGTTGAATTTTGAGTTCCTCAAGGCATCGCAGGTGCCAATGTTCTTGCCCAGCTCTTGTCTAACGATGGCGCCTCGTATTGGCATCAATGATGTCATCGAGGATCCCAATCAACGTAAGCCACTAACGGAAATGAATGGCCTGAGGGACGATACTCGTTTGGAGTCGACATTCCTGAAGAATAACTTGCATGATGCGATAACTGCCTCGGCGCAAATGTGTCGCCACAATGAGGATTATCGCAGCGACATCGAAAGCTTGCATCAACAGCTGACCACTCTCATTAATAATAAGGTTAGTATTGGCTGCTTGCTGAAATAACGAAACTTTTGCTGAAAATTACTTTGTTTTTTCTTTCATAATTTTGCAGCCACGTTTATTGCAAGGCAATTTGGGCGATGAGAATACTGATCCTGCTGCCCAGCCACTCTTTTGGATATCCAAGTGGGTTGACTACAGCGATAAGTATGGATTTGGGTATCAGCTGTGCGATGAAGGCATCGGCGTCATGTTCAATGACACCACAAAGCTCATTCTGCTGCCGAATCAAATAAACGTGCACTTTATCGACAAGGAGGGCAAAGAGACTTATATGACTACGACAGATTATTGCAAGACGCTGGATAAAAAGATGAAGTTGCTGTCATATTTTAAGCGTTACATGACCGAGCATCTGGTTAAGGCCGGCGCCAATAATGTTACCGTAGAGAGCGATCAAATATCGCGTATGCCTCATCTTCATTCCTGGTTCCGCACCACGTGTGCGGTTGTTATGCATTTAACCAACGGTTCTGTTCAGGTATTTAGTTTGTCTTTGGAAAATGTGTCTTTAAACTAATCAATATTTGCATGTATTATTTTGTATTGTAGCTCAACTTCTCGGATCATATGAAGATCATTTTGTGTCCACGCATGAGCGCCATCACATACATGGATCATGAGAAGAACTTCCGGACATATCGATTCTCGACTATTGCACAAAGTGGAGTCTCCAAGGATCTATATCAAAAGATACGCTATGCTCATGAGAAACTTAGAAAAATGCTCGAGAAAATGTTTGTTTGAGCCACATACACATTATAATATGCACAGCAGCCGGCTGACTTCATTATATTTATGTTTATGTCTAGTTTAAGCGAATTTATGAACCTTCAATTTGCCACGCAACCTCATGCTATATTCATTTACCCAAATTTTAGTTGCTGTTCAAATTTATCCGCTTGTTTAATGCATAAGTTAAAGTTTAATTCTTTGTTTTCGTTTAATTCAATATCTGTTGCTAAAAATTTGAATTGCAAAAGTTTGGCAACTTTCATGTCCATTTTATATGTCTGCATAAATGTTTTTACATAAATATTTAAAAAGTTTAAATTTAATGAAATAAATATAGACTGTAATCTAAATGTTTTGTCGGCGATTAGTGTAATATTTTGTTTACAATAAATTAACCTGTTCAAGATTAAACGGCTCGATGGCATTTATCGATATATTTTAGCAAGTCGATATGAATTATCGTTACTACTCGTGGCACACCCGTATTATCGAAAAAACGATAATCGATTAGCATACAGCCGTTCGTTCACAAATAATTGTGAATGATTTGTAATATTTAGAATTGTTTATTTTTAAGTAATTTATGTGTTATTAAGTTATTTTTGTTTGCCATGTCATTAGCGTAACCAGTGTGTCAACAAATTTAAAACATGTCTAAATATTTAGTATATTTGGCAGCAATTGGTGTAAATTAGTTTAATACTATTTTTACATTTGGTCACACTGTTACACATTTTCGTATTGATTTTATTTGCTGAAAAGTCCAAGACAAAAGTTGAGGAATACAGATTAAACGGTCATTTAAAACAATTGAATAGTTGCATCTAAATGCAATTTAGTGCACAAAAAAGCCACATTTGCAATTATGGGCGACAATGAGCAAAAGGCCCTTCAGCTAATGGCTGAGGCGGAAAAGAAGCTGACACAACAGAAAGGTTTTCTCGGTTCACTTTTTGGGTGAGTAATAATGTTGACGATTACAACAATATTGTGTTATTATTATTGTTTTGCTTTATTGCTCAACGCTGAAAGGAACTTCTTTATGTATATTTCTTTGTCTATATAAATGCATGTATGTATTTCAGTTATTACGCATTCCTTTATGTATACGCCAAGTAGATTCCCTTATTTACGTGGTCTGTAGTGAAAGCTGTAACATCATCCCCCATAGTACATAACAATGTGCAAAGACATCCATGTGTATTGATATAGATTAAATGCGCTTTAATATTTAAAAACAACTTGTGTTTTCGGTGCACATTATATATTCCGTCAGTTGACTTTCTCTTACTCGAACTTTGAACCAGCAAAGAGCCACAAAGCAAAGTTCGTAGTCCTCTGCTTATACAGTTGGTCAAGTAATTGTTTTGACAAACAAAAGGATAATATTTGAGTTTTATTTATACCCTGTGGGATATATTAAGTTTGTTATAGGTATGTAACAGGCAGAAGTAGACGTCGCTGATTCTATAAAGTATATATATTCTTGATCAGCATTAATAGGCGAGTCTATATAACCAAGTCTGTCTGTCCGTCTCTATCTGTATGAACGAGGGGATCTCAGAGATGTTAAGAGCTAGAAGCACCAATTTTGGTATGTAGACTTCTTATATGTGCAGACAGATTAAGTTTATTTTAAATTTTGGATGCCACGTCGCTTTCGTTGAAATACTGAAAAATGAGAACTACAAGAACATTTTTAAAGCTAAGGACTTGAGATTTAGCAGATAATTTCATCACGATGCCACGCCCTTTCGGAAAAATGAATTACAGCATAATTAAATTGGGAGCGAGTTTAAGCGGCGCACTGTTCTGCTACAGGGTATATTACGGTCGGGTTATGGACTGTCCAGCTTGTTTATTTTTAAAAAATAGTTAAACACAGATGGAATTTATTAGTAATTTTTTTAAACTACTAATAAACATATAAAACTATAATAAAGTAAGAAATAAACTAGAAAACAAGGAAATGGTATTAATATATATAAAATTTGGATTTTATCAATACACTTACTTGACTAACTGTATGTATAATCGAACTTAATTTTAATTGACCTCGATACAGTTAATATATCAAATATTAACATAGCTTGAGCTTATCAAATAGCTTGACTGAGTTAAACAGATACTTAATATAGTATTCAATTTGATAAATAAACCAAAAGTTATATTAATCGATCATTTCATTTGAATTTATAACCCTGCAGTGGTTCCAACAAGGTCGAAGATGCTATCGAGTGTTATCAGCGAGCTGGCAATATGTTCAAGATGTGCAAAAACTGGACAAAAGCCGGCGAATGCTTCTGCGAGGCAGCCACTCTGCATGCACGTGCTGGCAGTCGTCATGATGCTGGCATGTGCTACGTGGATGCCTCCAATTGCTACAAAAAGGTGGACGTTGACAATGCCGTCAACTGTTTGATGAAGTCCATTGATATTTACACCGACATGGGACGCTTTACAATGGCCGCCAAGCATCATCAGAGCATTGCCGAAATGTATGAGAGTGAGCCAAGCACTTTGGTAAATATACAAATCAATTAGACTGTAGTCTGGATTTTATATTGATATTATGCTTTGTTTGTCTAGGCCATATCCATACAGCATTATGAGCAGGCAGCCGACTATTTCAAGGGCGAGGAATCGGTTAGTTCGGCCAACAAGTGTATGCTGAAAGTAGCTCAATATGCAGCCCAGCTGGAGGATTATGAAAAAGCAATATCGATATATGAGCAAGTGGCTGCCTCCTCACTCGAGAGTTCGCTGCTCAAGTACAGCGCCAAGGAGTATTTCTTTCGTGCCGCTCTTTGTCATCTGAGCGTTGATTTGTTGAATGCGCAGCACGCGATTGAAAAGTATGCGCAACAATATCCAGCATTCCAGGATTCCCGAGAGTTTAAGCTGATCAAGGTAATACTACATTCAACAAACACATAGCTTTGGCTTATTGTACAACACTTTCTATTGCAGACCTTGTGCGAGCATCTTGAGGAGCAGAACATTGAGGGATTCACAGAGACAGTTAAGGATTATGATAGCATCTCACGCTTAGATCAATGGTACACAACAATCTTGCTTCGAATTAAAAAGGCCGCCGATGAGGATCCAGACTTGCGATAAATAAATATAAATCTATTAATGCATATATAAATACATAACTATAAAACTAATTAAATGCTTATTTCAGTTCCAAAAATCAAAAATGATTGAAATATATATATATATTTATTAAATATATCTACATATATATATATAAAACACATTAACTCAATTCGAAGATGAAGTGAAGAGCACTTTAATTCAACATACTAAACTATTTTAAAGTACATAATTAAACATTCAATATGCTCAGCACAGTTTTGAAACTGAAAACGAAGATTTTTCACTATAATTTAACACCAACTGCAAATAAACTAGAAATATTGGAATTGTTATAAAAATGTTATGATGTTTATATGATTTTGTTTAAATAATATGTTATACTCTTAGAAAAAAAAACAGCATAAATAACTTAAAAAGCAAAAATCGTTTATTAAATTATTTGTTTATTTATTTATTTTTGAAGGAATCTGTTTGTTTTTGTTACGTTTTCTTAAAATGTTAGCCAAATTGTCAATTGACAGCGAGTAGAGATTTGAATTTCTATAATAAAGAAAAAAAAATAAAGTTCAACGATTGCACCTAATCAAGAATAAACACATTATGTAAATCTTCGAAAATAAATTACATTAAAGTATCTAATAAAAAGGAAACACATTTAAAACGTATGTCGTTTTTTGAATTTAAATCAATCAATGGAAGAAAGTGAAGAAAAAGAAAATTACGAAAGATTGTTAGTAAAAATAAAAATATATGAATATTACGAAAGAATTAATATTTAAATATATATATAAAAATATAATAAATAAATAATCAAGTAAAATTCTTAGCATATTTTGAGGGTCGCAGTTGAAATATTTGAAAATTCCATCTCAGAAAAACATATTTGGTAAATCCAAAAGAAAAATAATTATACATATATAAAATGTAAAACAATTTTAAAATGTTTCGGTGTGTAGTGATCGTTTTGATTGATTAATTAATAGTTCGGAGATTAAACGTTTAACACTTACGATATATACAAAATTATCTAACGAAAATGCAGTAGTTCTTAATTGGATATAATATACTACTACTATATAAAGCAGATTACACAGATGTTATGCATACATAAACTCAAGATTGGAACATAAAAGTGCTTTTTAAACAACCAAAAAAAAATCAATTTCCTGTCATTGTTATTATGACTGCTAAATATATATAATAAAGTGGTCAGATCCTGCCAGTTTTCAACATATAATAATGCTTAAAACATCTATGTATGTACAAAAGATTGCAACTACATACTTGTTTATAATATAATAAGCACTTAAATAAAGATATAATATATAAATCCTGTATTCGCCTTTAATCAGCGAAATTGTGAAAGTGTCATACAATTTTATGTGACTTTATTTTTATTTTTTAACTACTTATTTCAAATTATAACTATGAAGACAAAGCGTTCCACTTTATTACTGTAGTAAATTATTATTTATTTATATATATATATATAGTATGCACTTGAGATATTTCCGATACTGTGAGAGAACTCCCAGTCTTTGCAATTTAGAAATTCCCAGCACTTAAAAGGTAATAATAATTACTATTGTGCATACAATTAAATAATGATCGTAGTGAGTATTAAAGTAGACACGTGTCGTTCTAATTACTATGAGTGCTGATATTTTAAATCTATTTATGTTTATTATTAATACCCTGTAGGCATAAATATATTTATATTCTTGAGCAGTATTTACATCCGAGTCGCATGTCCGTCTTGTTAGAGAAAACAAATTTTGTATGTGAGTTCCTGTAAACTACCATTCAGTTTATTTAAAATTTTGGAGAGCAGCTTCTACCAAGAGAGCAGCTTCTACCAAGAGAGCAGCTTCTACCAAGAGAGCAACAAGGATAACAGCGTCGACGCTGACTGTTAACAGTGGCTTAACAGAGCTCTATTAAGTGTGGGAAAGTAGACGATTACAAGTTGTGACGTATACATAGTAACGAAGTATTAATAAATAAAGGAACGTTACCAACATCTTTCGTTGGTAACCTAGCGAGTCATACAACTCCACTCGAATAAGACGCTATGGAATGTATAGTTATGTGAAAAGATTCTGTAAGTTAAGTGTTAATGATTGGCCTAGTGTAAAAAAAGTGAGACAGAAAATCAGTTTTGCATTGAATTAATGTCATTGCGTTTGGCAGGCACATAACTCGTTGTCTGAAATGGTGATCACTGTACAGGTTGAAATTTTCATAGAACATACTAGCAGTTGCAAAGTATTCGTAAATATAACACTGACTAACGTATAAAAACACATTTTACGTCAAAATTTATTTTACTAATCACCGAAATTTATTTTGAAGTGATACACTCACTGCAATATGTTGTGACCTTTCATTATCTGCTTCTTTCTATATATTTATACATATATAATTTGAGTAAAAACAACATTTCTTTATTATCAACTTACAGTCTAAGCTGTTAGCAAGAACTAGACGGCTGGAATTTCCACAGTTAATGCATTTTTATTGTGCAATTTTTAATATAAGACTTCGCTCTAGATTCCACATTATTAAGTATTATATGCTTTCGCCGTGATAGTATATATTCAGTATATTTGTAAACAAAAACAAACAGGGTATCGTATTGTCGCATCCGCTGCACTGTAGCTTTAACTATCGGCTGAAGTTGGTAGATTTCATTCATTTTACAACAACAATGCAAAGTGACTAAGCCATCAGGATATTTAGTTGTTTTTGTAAACGGGTTTTTAATTTCATTCAAGTTTACAAAGCATTCACATTGAATTAGAACAGAAACGTCACAGCTTCACTTTATCAGTTCAGCTAAGTAGTAGTTGCTATTAGTTCACATTTCAAGCGTCAGAGCTTTACTCTCAAAAGCGCGCTCTGCTACTCTCACTCTCACTCTCTCGATCCCTCTCTCTGTGTGTGTTCACAATGTGTGTAAGAATGTGCGTATATATTATAGTTAGTCAAGTCATTGTTTTCACAAGAAATTTGTTTAATTTGTAATTTTTAAAATTGTATTATGAATAACAAAAAAAAAAAAAACAAGAAAATGTTTTTGTTTTCTTTTCTAGCAAAATATTATATATGATATTTGTATTTTGTCAAAACAATTTCTCGACTAACTGTTGGTGTGTGAGAGTGTATTTATCAGCATGTGTCGTCTGTCTGGTCTAAGGCCATTGTCAGTTGCCTCGTTGTTCTCCGCGCGAAAAGTACGGCTTGAGCTCCGTTTTTGACTTTAAAGTAATAATGGGTTTATCAACACACACACTCGCTCACATACATATATATACATATATATTTATGATTAAACGCAACAATATCAATAGTATTATATAAACATATGGAAATCCCAGAGGCACAATCGCATACATTTATTGTATGCACTTTAAATTGCCAAACACACATCATATATGTATATATATATATATATATATATTTATATATATACAAGTATATATATATATATATATAGAGTGAATTTCATTGCATTCCGGTTTTTGGATTAATCAACAAATCGACAAAAAACCAACAAAACAGCAAATACTATGTGTTGCGACGTCAGTGTGCCTACTTTAAATTCAAAACAACTCGAAAAGTTTGAAATTCCATAAGAAAAATCCAATACATAATTCCGTTCTCTTTTATACAATATATTTGCACATCTTAATAAAAAATGTATATGAATAAATCTCACAAATTAAAAGAGTAGAAAAAATGTTTGTGTCTTTGTAGAATTAACTTGGTTTGTCAATCGCAGTGCAAAACAAAAAGAACAAACCGCAAGATGTTCATAACAGGTAAAAATCCCCATTATTTTCTTTATCTTTTGTTTACTTAGAATTCAATACATTTAATAACAGCTACTACATTCGGTTTTCCGAATGACTTAACATTTATTGCAGCATTTTTGTTTAAAAATAAATTAGCGAAAAGTATTTAGTATTTAAGAGTGTGACTCATTTAACGACCATTTCATTCTGTAGTTAATATATACGATCTTCTCCTCAGATCTCGTTGGCAACAGTTTAATATTGTAAAGCAAATATTAGCATATATATTGGGTTTCTTCATCAAATAGTTGGCTTAATAATGGGAAATTGGTTCAGCTTGAGAATCTAATCAGTAACGCCATTAAAAATGTCTTAATATTAATTTATTTTGTTTTACTAATAAATGAATAGTAATAATTTTAAAAATTGCAAAATACTTATAGATGAAATCTATATATAATATATAATAATATTAGATTTATTCATGTATAATTGGCATAGGTATAAAATCTCGATTTAGCTATCAAATTTAATCAAAACCGCCTTACTCAATAATTTTAAAAGTACTTATAAAATTTATATATATTTATAATTTAAAACTATATAGCTTTAAAATTCCACATCCTAACTTAAGATTGATAAAAGCTCTTAGCATTTAGTTAAATTATCTTTAAATATACTAATACTAGGTTTCTTCATATAATATAATTGACATAGGTTAAAAATCGATTCAACTTTTAAATGTAATCCGAATCTCTTGCTTATTGATATAAGCTATAGACTATAGATGTCAATGATTCATATAAATAAATACTGTTTTATATGAATCATTGAAATTAAACTAAAGCTTAGTAAAAACAAGCAAGATACAAAAGTATTTATCAGCTTTTTCCAATTGTGCGCGAAGGGGGCAATTTTCTGAGCACATTAAGTCCAAGCTTCTTATCATGTGTGCCAAATCTCAAGTCTTTAACATTGCTAAGTTTATGGTAATTTTTCTAATTTTAAAACAAACGGAACTTGATATCAAAAAATGAAAATAAACTTGATCTGCGTATGGTATTCAGGAACCTACATTCCAAATTTAAGGTCTCTAGATCTTATAATTGCTGAGATCCACGCGTTCTTACAGACGGATGGACGGATGGACAGACAGACGGACAGGTGTCAATCGACTCGGCTATTGATACTGATCAAGCATATATATACTTTATAGGGACGGAGATGCTTCCTTCTGTCTGTTACATACATTTACACAAATTCATTATACCCTTTTTTGTCAATTTTTAATGGAAACAGAGTCTATATATCTATATATCTAATTACTCTTCTTTTTAATTTCTTTCAGATAGCTTTGTGCGATTGCTTGGTGGATCGCTTCTGCTGGCGGTGTTCTGCTCGGCCCAACAATCATTTCCTAAACTCTCCGTTGGCAGTCCTTTGGAGTCACTGACTCCACAAGCCGCTTTCCGTCCCAATAGCGATCCCAATTATATATTGACATCGAACTTTAATGAAACGTTGCGTAAAATATCACAGGGTGCCCAGGAATTTGGATTGGATCTGTTTAATCGCATTGCTGTCCAAGCGCCTGATAGGGACTTTATGATATCACCATTTTCGGTATGGTCGCTTCTAGTAACGCTGTACGAAGGCGCCGCCGGCCAGACATATGAGCAAATGCGTCGAGCGCTTCACATCAATGTCGCGGATGAGGAATTGCGTGCCGTTTATCGCGTTTATAGCTCCTTTCTAAAGTGAGATTTATTTGAAGTTATATAATAATATGCATATATATTATGAAACTTATTAATGTATATATTTCTTTTGTAGCGTGAATACCAGCACAATTGAAGTGGCCTCTTCGCAGTCTTTGTACACGGAAAGGGCTTTACCGCTTAAGAGCACTTATCGGGAAGTGGCGCAGTTATATGGCGTTAATCCCAGGGAGGTGAATTTCTATGATCCTTCTACCTTTTCCATCATCAATGAAGAATCCAATCGCACCACCCGTGGTCTCATACCCTACGTAGTGTTGCCCCAACAAGTGGCTGGCGCAAAGCTGTTCATCATGTCGACCCTCTTCTTTAAGGGCCAATGGAAGGTGGAGCTTAGATAAAGCATAATTTAAAGTAACTCTATCTATCTAATTACATTTTGATCTTTTATTCAGTATCCCTTCAATGTGTCTTCCACTCGTATGGAACCTTTCTATGACGAAAGCGGTAAGATTGTTACCCAGGTGCCAATGATGGTGCAGGAGGGAAACTTTGCATATGCTACAAATATTCAGGGATTAGATGGTTATGTGCTGGAACTGCCATATGGCACACAGGATCGTCTCTCGATGATTATTGTGTTGCCGAAGCGAGGATTCAAGCTCGTCGATATTGCTGCCAACTTAAAGGAAATGGGACTGGGTCCGATTATACAGCGCCTGGCAAAATTCAAGCGTGAAGCGCCCGAAGACAACGAGGTGGAAGTTCTAATGCCCAAATTCACGACACAAACAGACTTCAATTTGCAAGCTACACTTAGTGAGGTAATTGAATTTCTCAATATTACAACTGCAAACATATTAAATATGCATTGTCATTGTCTTTTGCAGATGGGCATTGTGGATATCTTTGATGAAAATCGTTCAAATCTTAGCAGAATGGCCAGCGGTTTATTTGCCAAATTGTTAGTACACGCAAGCAAGATCATTGTGGATGAGAAGGGCACCACCGCAGCTGCCGTGACATCCGCTGTGCTGAGCAATAAGTCAACTCCGCCAAAATTCCAGTTGGATAGACCCTTTGTATATATGATAGTGGATAAGTCGACAAGTCTGCTGCTCTTCGCTGGCCAAGTGACGAACCTCAGGCCGACTTAAGTTCCGTTTATTAATGTTATTACTTAAATAAAATCTTAAAGCGAGGCGTCAGATCATTTCTTCGCTCGGCCCGTTGCCTTTTTACCACCAATTGGCTGCTGTTTGTCCTTGCTGGCTTTGCTGGATATAAGCGGGTGTGTTTCTGTTGTGGCAAACAGAGAGTGAGGATCAGTCGCTTGAAATCGCAATTTACCATAGAACACTTACCATCTGTGGGT
The DNA here is from genome assembly GCA_958299025.2 of Drosophila histrio. Classification (NCBI taxonomy): domain Eukaryota; kingdom Metazoa; phylum Arthropoda; class Insecta; order Diptera; family Drosophilidae; genus Drosophila; species Drosophila histrio. The sequence goes on along the minus strand of OY729166.1, from coordinate 17,614,851 downwards.
GCATCGGGCAGACTAACATCATAGTGCTGCATGCGTCTTCGTTTTGAGGCCATGATATCGTCTTCATAATCTCGCGAATCGTTGCCCATTAAGTTAGAACTGGGCTCCAGATTGTCTTGCGCTGTCCAGCCATCCTCAGGGTCTTCCACCTCGGGTGCCATGGGCAGAAACTGCAATGCGTTCTCGTCCTCGCCCTCCTCGTCCGATGAACAGAACGCTGCAACTGGTTCCACTTTTTGTACATCAACCTCGATCTCCTCATCCTGCTGTGCATCGGCATTTAAGTCTACCGACTTGTCCTCATCCGCAATATCGAACTCCGATTCACGCTCCTCGTACTCCACATTCTCGTCCAGCTCCTTGAAGTCGGGCGCAAATGCGGACCAGTTTTCCACTTGATTTTGAGCCCAAATTGAAACCAAACCAGAACTAATACTAGCTATAATTGGACGTACTGGATGCCAGACAACGTCCAGCAACAGTTCGCCTTTTGTACCATGCAGAATCTTGACGAGATTACCAATTGATTTCTCCCAAATATACAGAGCATGCTGACGTGCGCTGCCAGCACAAATGTACTCCCCGTCTCCCGAGAAGCAGCACTTCTTCCATGTGGTTCTGTGGACAAAATTCGCATTGTTTATTGAAGTGAACAAAGGGAGAAGTCGTAAGCCGCGTACTTGTTAACCAGATCCTGTAGCTTTTGTATGGGCTCCGGTTCGCCATCCTTGCCCAATGCAATAATCTCTTTGGAGTCATAAACGCGTATTACTCGATCAGAGGTATTTATAAGGAAGGCACTGCAAGAGACCAAAGAAGATAAGTGATCTACATAACGCTAAGGTTTCCCGGTCTACATACTCGCCTCGACGTGCAAATTCAATGCTCTTGACCGCCGTCGCACTTGAAGTGCCCACAATAATGCGAAAGCTGGCAACAACTTCAAACGTTTCCACGTCCAGCACAAGAATCTTTCCCTTGGCATTGCCAGTGTAAATGTGTTTGCCACGCCGATCAAATGAGGCAACTATATTTAAATCGCCCTGTGGAATAGATTAACGTTGAATGATTGAAGAAATGGGATTCTCAAATAGAGCTCACATCCGAGTCCAGTGGTAGACAGCGATGGGATCCGGCAATTTTAACCAGCACCGCCGCATAGCGCATTGGACAGACGAGCAGACGGCTGTCGTTGCGTGGATCGAACTGAACTTTCAGCACGGGCGATGGAAAACGATATTTATGCTCCAATTCTCCAGTCAGAACGTCCCAAATGCAAACATTGTTGTCTGTCGATGCGGACAGCAACTAAAATAAAAAGTTGATTTACAGCGATATAGAAAAGATCAAGATTAATTTGGGGTACATTTAGGTCACCTTATGGCCATTTCTTGTCCAGCTGAGACTGCACACGGGGTGCACATGTGCAGATATTATTTTGGCAATGCCGCGAGTCAGAAAATCCCAAATAACAATTCGTCCATCATTGCAGCCGACGGCCAGCAAAGTGCCGTATTTGTTGAAGGCGCATGTAACTGCCAGCGATATGCAATCCAGAGAGCCATCAAACTCCTCCGGATAGTTTTGGCCAAAGGATTCTGTTTAAAATATATATTTTAATAGGATTTCAATTAAAAAAGCGCAAAATTCACCTAGCAGTTCCAAATTCATGTTTGGGTTGCTTCTTCTTCTTAAATTTTCAATCACTCACAAATAAATATATTGAAATTAATCGTTATTATGCACATATCGATAGTTGGATGCTTGTTTCATTTGGCGCGTATATAATTACGATTGACAAACGACAATATCGAATTAAATATAATTTAAACGTTAAGTATATAATATTTAGGTTTTATTTGATTTGTTTTTGAATTTCCTAAGCTTAACCGTGCATATTACAGTTTAATTACTAAGAATTTATCTTTACCATTTGTTGATTCAATCAACTGCGCATCAGTCACATATGAACTGATTTGTGGTATTTGGTAACTCACTCTTTTCAATATTCGGTCACACTAGATCCGAGTGGGTTTTGTGCGCACGTTGTACGTAAAAGTTTTATAAATCGATTAAAAATGATTAAAACTCATCAATAGATAGCAAATTAGTGTAGCTATATCTACTAAAACCTGTATTCTATCAAATAACAAACAATTTGGGTTCAACTGTTCATTTTATATGTGCTTGCGAAATGATTTTTGTGTCGACGTCACCTTTGGAGCCCCGCTCCCGCTCGTCTTTCTCGCTCGCGTTCATTCTTTTTAGCAGCTCTCATTCCCTCTTTTAAGTGAAGTGAAATAATAAGTTTGATTTTCAACTCAATTTTAAATATCTTGAACAAATTTGTATTCGTATAAAACTCATTTGAAATAGTCGTGTTTTGTATGTGCAAACCAAAAAAATAATTCTATTCAAAATTTTGTAATAAGCTCCCTCGCCACGACTTTCCATTGTTAGTTGCTGTTTCTTTTTCGTCACAGCTTTCTTTATTTTACTTACATCTATGTATGTATGTACACAACATTAGCATATACATATTTATGTTTTGTATGTAATTATTTTTTTAGTGTATTCATCGCCAACCACGTTAAAAGGAAGAACGTGAATGTGAATACAATAAGGCATCAACACAAAATCAAATAAAAAAAGTGAAATATAACAACAATCGTCGTTACATTTCCATTTCCTGGCAGTGTGCAAAGTCTACAAAAGAAAACGAAGTGAATCGCATCGGTTGCACTCTCAGTTCCGTTTTATCCCAATTTGCACAAAGGGTCCGTTAATAAATAGCAATAAATACGCAAACATGTCTGGCGAAGAAACGTCTGCTGATCGCAATGTCGAAATATGGAAAATAAAGAAGCTCATCAAAAGCCTGGAAATGGCACGTGGGTGAGTAAACTTATAATATAAGTACATATATATATATGTTGTATGCATTTTGTCAACTCAACGTAAAATTGTTTTTTCTTTCTCCCTTGTTGGGAATTTTTCGTTTGTGGGGGTACACACTAAACAATACGTGCTATCGGGGTTGGGGGCTCGGGGACCATTTGCAGCGCGCCGTCGCTGTACAACAAAAATTACAGTGGAGTGAGTCGAGTGTCCGATTCTAGAGTATATCGCACTCACCCTTCTTTTTTTAATGTTGGCGCACGCATAGCTGCATTATTTAAGGCCAGAGATAACAGACGCTTACATGCTAATGCTTAACCTGTCAATTCTTGTTTGAATTGGTTAAAAATGTCAACGATTTAGTTTAAACCACTTCGATTCATGTGCGTGGCTGTCGTTGGTAACAAAACAAAAAGTCCCATGGTATTTGTATGGCGTTGCCCCACACTCAGACACACAGCCATTCACTCTCTCAGCTGTGCGGTCTCTCTCGCACTCATTATTTTTTTTTTGCACACAAATACTTTGAGAGCAACAACACGTTTTTGTCAGGTTATTATCAGTTCAAACCAGACCGAGCCTGAAGCAACGCAACCAAAGAGTGAGTAATGCGTGAAGCCAATGCTAATGCTTTGTTGGCAACACAACAAAACGTTGCAACTGTTTAACAATGAACTCCTTTCCATGCCAATTTGTAAACTACACGTACATATATTTGCATACATGTGTACATATATATGTGTGCCCATTTTCTCTCTCTCTTAATTGCCACTCTTACTCGCTGCTCTCTGCATCTTCTGCTTTCCTGTAAAAAGGTCAAATTTGTATGTGTGAACCATAACAAATCCTACACACTGTGCTGCAATTTGCCATTCACAACGATTCAGAGCCACCTGAGGCGGTTTCCTTGTTTATATTAGTTACTGATCAGTGTTGACAGCATTTAAAGCTAATTTGATTAATAAAGATGGCTAGAATAAAGCTAGATTGAAAGTTCATAATTGAAATATATTTTGTATCATTATAGTTATAAAATTATTATTTGTAATATTTATATACAACCCAAAATACCATTTAGAGAGTTTTTTCCAATTGACAAATCGAATTTTGCCGTAACACAATCTTATCTGCTCAATATTTCCAGCAATAAAGAATTCCAATACCTCAATTACGCTATCTTTCTTTGCTCTTAATATATTATCTACAAAGAATTATTGATATTCTTCAGTATATTAAAGATATGTGTCAATCTGAAAAGGAGTCAAATAATTTGATTTAATAGTCAGATTTCTAGCTAATGGCATTTCTTAAAATTTACTAGCTAAAATGGCAACACTGCTAACGAACTACGATAGTTTTAAAACAATTTATCGGTTAACGTTATAGTTTAATTTGAATTTATCAACACTGAAACTTGACTATAGTTATTTAAACAATAACATTTGTTTTTTTCAGAAATTTTATTATCAGAAATATTAAATTTCAATATTTTGCTAAAATATTAATATGCTTATTTATTTATTTTTTAATTTCAGAAATGGCACCAGCATGATTTCATTGATTATTCCGCCTAAAGATCAGATTTCTCGCGTCAGCAAAATGTTGGCCGATGAATTTGGTACGGCCTCCAATATCAAGTCGCGTGTTAATCGCCTTTCCGTCCTGGGCGCAATCACGTCGGTGCAGCACAGACTTAAGTTATACACCAAAGGTAAGATTTGTTGATTATATTCGAATTGAACGATCGAACAACTAATGATTTTGCATTTTATTTATTGTCTTACAGTGCCTCCCAATGGTTTGGTCATTTATTGCGGCACAATTGTCACAGAGGAGGGCAAAGAGAAGAAAGTGAACATTGATTTTGAGCCATTCAAGCCAATTAATACCTCTTTGTATCTGTGCGACAACAAGTTCCATACGGAGGCACTCACTGCCCTGCTGGCCGATGACAATAAGTTCGGCTTCATTGTGATGGACGGTAATGGAGCACTCTTTGGTACCCTGCAGGGTAATACACGCGAGGTGCTGCACAAATTCACTGTTGATCTGCCGAAGAAGCACGGACGTGGTGGTCAATCAGCGCTCCGTTTCGCCCGTCTGCGCATGGAGAAGCGTCACAATTATGTGCGTAAAGTGGCCGAGGTGGCCACACAGCTGTTCATTACGAATGATAAGCCAAACATTGCTGGTCTCATTTTGGCCGGTAGTGCGGACTTTAAAACTGAGCTCAGTCAATCGGATATGTTTGATCCTGTAAGTAATCTTCATTCAACACTCTTCTGCTCAACAACAATATAGGATAGTTCCACTGGCTGCAAACGACAAATGACGAATGTCATTCGACCACGAACTAAAAAAAAAAACAAATCATAATAATATTTGTAGTATATCTATAAATCGTCAAGTCGTCAAATCGTCATTGCCAGTGGAATCACTTGTCATCCCGATTGATCCCTGAAATGTATGCAGTTTTTTTTTGAAAAGTGAAACAGTTTTGTAAAAATAAAAACCTAATACAATACTTTACAATTTACAGCGTCTACAAACGAAAATTATCAAACTGGTGGATGTATCTTATGGCGGTGAGAACGGTTTCAATCAGGCCATCGAATTAGCCGCTGAATCGTTGCAGAATGTCAAGTTTATACAGGAAAAGAAACTCATTGGTCGTTACTTTGATGAAATTTCTCAGGTAAGAGTTGATAAAACAATTATATACAAAAGTAATAATGTTTTATGGATATTTTTTAAGGATACTGGCAAATACTGTTTTGGCGTTGAGGATACTTTGCGAGCATTGGAACTGGGCTCTGTGGAAACATTGATTTGCTGGGAAAATCTGGATATACAACGCTATGTACTGAAGAATCATGCCAACTCGACGTCAACGACAGTATTACATTTGACGCCGGAGCAGGAAAAAGATAAGTCTCACTTCACGGACAAGGAGGTATAAATGAATATATTGATAAATAGAAAAGCATTTATTTATATACAATTTATAATTGTCTTGCAGAGCGGCGTTGAAATGGAACTAATCGAGTCTCAACCGCTTTTGGAATGGCTGGCGAACAATTATAAGATGTTTGGCGCTACCCTGGAGATTATTACGGACAAATCGCAGGAGGGCAGTCAGTTTGTGCGAGGTTTCGGTGGCATTGGCGGTAAGAGAAACCTACATTCATATATATATATATATATTATAAATAATTGTATATACTAATATAGTGCGAGTGTAAGCTACAAAATTAATTACGTATCTACTGTTTACATTCCTCTTCCTTCATGCTGCTTTTAAACGTAAACTCTAAATGTAACTTGGTCCACTTGACGTCGCTCCTTGTGCATAACCATCAAATTTTACCTATATATATATATATATATATATTTTTATTAAATATTCTATATGTATATAGGCATATTGCGCTATAAAGTAGATTTTCAATCGCTACAAGCCGATGAACCGCTGGAGGATGTTGATCTCGATGATTACTAAAAACAAAAGAACAACAAACAAATACAAAAGAAAAAGATAAACTTAAAGAAAAAGCATTCGCACTGCATAGATTTTCGGATCTCAATACACAATTAATTGTTTGTTTCGATAATTTTCTTTTCAATTTCTTATGATTATTATTGATTAATTTCTTGTAAAACGCCATAAACTGTTCAAAAAATTGATAGGAACCAATTTACTTGCCGCATAGTTTTTAAATTTCAACGTAGCAGAGTTTATTATATAAATATTCTGAAATAGATTTTCCCCCATCTCCGCGTCGTGTTTCATATTTACAAAAAAAAGAGATTATATTTAGGGTTGTTGCGAATAACGATGCCATCTAAAAAGTTAACAATTTATTTGTTTGGCGGAATTGAGTAGAAATATCAATCCCTTTTCCATAAGTTTTAATGGGATTCTTTGGTTTTAAACTTTAGTTTTTACTTATTCATTCGGTTTCAATTATATGAAACCGCTTTTATAAATTTATTTCTCATTTATGATTCATCTACGATAATTCATCTAGTTTAAAAAAAAAGTAAATATAAAACGATCCTTATCGGGCATTGTTTGAATTCCGATTTCATATTCTGAACAATAATTAAGCTTGATTCCAACGGAATTCCAATTCAGAACAACCCTGTGTATCTTTGAACTACAAAACTTGAACGAGAGTCATAGATAAGAATCGAAGCCATATACTTACGTTTAAATATACTTATGTATATATGAGTATAGCATGCAAATATATATATATATATTTATTTATATAATTCGCGCAACAAATAAGGAAATAAATTTAAAAAATGTATTTACAACAAATTGTGGGACGACAGGCGTAAAAGTTGATACTGTCGATCTGCTCTGCTGACCTTTATGATGATTCTCGTTGAAAAGAAAAAAAACCAAATATAGATGGAACCTAAACTGTGGCATTATACAGACATTTACTCGTATCTGACAGGCATTTAAAATATTTACATAGGCAATTTCTTTGTTTGCATTTCACACACAAAAATTAAAAGCGAAACTTTCTAAGTACACACACAAACACACACAAACCGAACAATTAAAACAAAATGCGTAATAATAGATGAACAAACAAAACCTGAATAAAATGAATTAATAATATACACACCTCCCGATAACGTAAACAGCAAATTGCACTCTTTTTAACATTAATATAATGGGGGGTTATAACTTAGATATGTAAGTATTCATACCAGGGATGCACTGAAGTTTCATTTACGACGCAGAACGACTCCAAAAGAAACTATCGATAAATGAACTCGATAACTGCAGTAATATTCCACGAAAAATATTTTTACTTTTTAAATGTTTTAAAATCACTTTTATTTGTACACTTATATCACTTATGTGTTGTGCTACTTTTTATACTCTTTTCTTTTATTTATGGTTAATTATTTTATGCATTTTTGCTTTGTATATTTAATTTAATTTATATATATTTTCTGGTCTGTTATTTAATTATTTCCTTTGCTTCTCTCAGGTATCTTGCGCTACAAAGTGGATTTCCAGAGTATGCAACTTGATGAACTGGACAACGACTGTTTCGATTTGGATGACTACTAGATAATTTTTTTCTCAGTCGTAATCACCATCGAACGCAAAATTGAAAACTGTTAATTCATATAAAAGAGAATCGAAGAGAGCAAATAGAGAATATTTTAATAATATTGATAATACCAGAAAGATAGAAAGAAAGAAAAAAAACAAACAGAAAACCGAAAACCGAAAAGAGCACACAATCCTTCTTCCATTTTAACGTTGTTGGCGAATAAAAGTAAAATTGCAAATAATACATACACATATATATACATAAATACAAAAAAAGAATATATAAAATATAAAAAATGTTAAATCAAGAGAAAGCAAAATATACAAAAAGGATGCCGTTTTACGTGAAACAAAAAGTCTTTAATATATAAAAACAATCATGATTTTTATTGTATGGCCAAAAGGGAATATATTTATTTCCATTTCTACTAGTTAATAATTACAAAGTTCTCCCAGACGCTCAATCTCATCCAATATAAAATCCAATTCGGCAGTTTCCACAACAGGAAAACACGTCAAGACCATGCGGAAAAAGTTTCCCAACTTGCGGCTACTGAGCGGAGCGTAGCCAACCATTAAGCTACCACTGTAGGCCATTTGTTCCTTGATTTTGGGTGCAACCTGTTAATTATATAGAAAAGTAAATAATCGAATATCAAAACAAAGTTCACTGAACTATCGTTTAAAGTTTTATCAAAGAAAGCAGCTAGAAATAGCTTAAAATAATGTTGTAACATGTTTAAAATGATGCGTACTTCATTATCATGTAAACAATGTGATATTTATTAATTATTGTACTAATATTTCTAGCTACTCACGGTATATAAACGTGTCCACCATTCTGCAGTCTCCTCAGAGCTGGAAACTCTCATCGACTTGGGTATATACCAGAAGGTAACATTGGAGTATTCGTGTTTGTCCATCACAAGCCTGTAGCGATCCGGACGTTCACGCAGTTTCTGTTCCAGCAAGCGGGACATATCGATGGCGTGATCAACCAAATGACCATATTGTCCGTATCCGCGTGCCTTGAGCATAAGCCAAAACTTAAAGGCATCTATTTTACGGCCACACTGAACGCTCTTGTTGCCCGTGTCGTAGGAGATGTCATAGAATTTGTCCTGCTGAAAGAGATAGCTGACCTCGACGCTGTTGCAGTGTGACAGCAACTCGGACTCGCGGGTTATAAAGAGGGAGCACTGCAGTGGAACACCGAGTGTTTTGTGCGGATTCCAGGCAAACGAATCGGCACGTTCCAATCCCTTTAACAGTGAACGATTCTTGTGAGCCAAGATCGCGGCACCTCCCATTGCGCCATCCACATGCAGCCATAGTCCGTAACGTTCGGCCACATCGGCAATGCCATCGATGTCATCAAACGCACCCAATACCGTCGTGCCGGCCGTGGCATTAATGAAGAATGGATCACAGCCGCGTGCCTGCGCCTGCTTTATCTTATTCTCCAAGTCTTCGAGTGACATTTGACCCTTGTCATTGGTGCTAACAGCAATGCAGTTGTCGACCCCAATGCCCAGCCAGTGAGCGGCCTTCTTGAGGCTATAGTGCGCATCCTCCGAGGTTAATATGACCAGGGGTCGCAATCCAAACATGCCGGTAGTCTTGACGGACGGAACATGCTTATAGCGAGCCAAGACCAGGCCATACATGTTCGACGAGGAGCCACCAGGCGCAAATATACCATCACCATTGGTGTAACCGACCAATCGACAAAGCGTTGATATCACCTCGGTTTCAATCAGGCTAAAGACGGGCGCCACCTCAAAGGTGTAACTAGAAGTAGAGTCAGTTAACAGATGTAGAATTGTGTAAAGTGTATTATTATTATTTATCCTGGCACTATAAAGATTTCCCTATAAATTAACAATACTTATTGCCATGCATTTAAACCGTAACCGTTTCTATTAATCGGCATTAACCGATTGAAATTGGTAAACGTTGGTGAAACAAATTCCTTAAAACGATTTAACCGTTTAGTAACCGATTTATGTACTGTATCACTTAGTTTTGGTTCAATAACAGTTATTTTAGTTAATAAAATAATATTTTAAAATATATTTGCTTCTTAAACCAAAGCGTTTGATTACTAAAGTAAATATTATGGCTAGGTTCATAAAGACCTGTAATTGATTAATGATTTATGTCATATATCGATTTACTTGTTGACTGTAAATCGAAATAGACAAAATGTATATTATTATTATGTTTTCTTTATTAAGTAAACTTATTATTTAATGTGCTAGTCTTTTCAGTTAACAAATATAATTGTTTATTTCATAATCTGATTATCTAATTTTATTTGAAATACGAAATATATTCCTTCTATTGCTTTAAGTCGTCTTCAATTAAAATAATAATTATAAGCATATTACCTGCTGCTGTTTAACGCCTCGGTAAGCCAAGCTCCAGCCAATCCAAAGGGATCCACTTGACCAAAGAGTTGATTGTGAAAACGTCCATGTGAGGTCTTCACGGAATACTGTATAATCTGTTGGCATATCTGTTCAATCTCCGACAGAGTGTGCGTTTCCTTTTCATTGATTGTCAGATCTATCAGCTTCTGTACATCGCAGCATGGTTTTGAGATAATATACATTGTATTACTACTAGTAGATTAAGCGATGCTATGCTCGAACAATTTTTACGTTCGTCTAGAGATTGCGGCAACGGAAAATGTAGCTGCATAATAATAACAATTTTCCAATAATTTCTTATCGGAATCTGTCACAGATGATGTGACGAGACGTCTAGACTTTGGTCGTATTGCGGGGCCACTCACCTTCAGTTCATTGGGCTGCTTGAAATCGACGATTTTCTCCCGCTGCCACAGCTCTGGATCGGCACAAGAGGTCTCCTTCTGTTGCACCAGCTTGAAGATATGCTGCAGTATCTGCCAGTCGTCCATTAACCCCTCCCGCACCCCATCGACAATCGATCTACCAACAGTATCACTTGTACCATCCATTTCTACGATATTTGTTAACCAACCAACACGTCCAGCTGTTCAAATAGAAATGACAAGTGCTTGTGTTCGTAGCGCAATATTGGACCTGATTCCGAGCTGTGAGTGATGTGGTTAATGAATGCTCGTTAAGAGTTGTAAATTAATTGAATAGTACGTGTACACATACACTCATATCTGCATACGAAATACGTACATATGTATGTGTGTAGTATGTGTGATGTTTATGTACAAATCGTGCGGGTATGCCAGACCTATTTGGGGTGAACCTTATCAAAAACGCTATTTAACATTTATCATATTTATTATCAAGTTGATTTCATATTTCAGATGTTCGATAACGGTTGGAAATCAAAGTACGTTTTATTCATTTTATAATTTAATTTTGTTTTCTTTCTTCACTTATGTTGTTGGGCCACCCTAATTAATCAATGTCTATCTTGATTGCATGCTTAAAGTATCTCCCATCCATGCAATGAATCCTGAGTTTTATTACTTATATAATTTGGTTTCCCTTTGTATACGAAATATGAAGCATAATCAGCTTATCATCGTTTTATACCATGTACTTTAAAAGTACAAAGAGTCTATTAAGTGTGTCAAGAAAGATGTGTGCGTAAGGAAGCATATTTGAACTTTCAGTATCAATAGCATAAGCTGTTGAAATTTTCAGATAATTGACTTAGGCTCATTAACTTATTTTATTTTATAATTTGTTTTTGATTTTACAAAATAGGTGCAGGGCCTCTCACAGTCGAGTTGTCTCGATTTTAGCCTTTCTTACTAGTTTCTGAATGGTGTGGTCAGTGTGTATACACTTGTAGATAAGTCTTTAGTTCAACCCCTTGAGCGATACTTACGTAATATGAGCGTGAACTTAACTAGATGACTAAACAAGATTTTCTAATGTAAAGAACGAGTGTATTAACTTTGATTAAATGTATGCAAGAATTGGAATGAATTATCTATGAATATTAAGAGTATGTTAAGTATGTTATGCTTTTATAATGTTAAAAGGAGTGCTATAATAAACTATTTCTTTATAATTGCCGTTATTCATATGGAAGCAAACAAATAATCAAAATTACTGGTATAAATCGATATACATTGAGGTAAGATATCGATATTAAGTTGTCTGGGCTTGCATCGATATCCATTGTGGTGTAAAATCGATATTACTTTGAATATTTGATAATTGTGGAACTATCGAAACTGGTCGTGATGTGCAATCGATATTAGTTGTGAACGAGCAGCTGTTCATCTCCAAGCCAAACAAAACGTGAAATTTTCTAAATAAGCACAAAACGTATAAACTATAGCCATGGGTCGCGCTGAAGTTGGTACTCCCAAGTACCTTGCCAACAAAATGAAGTCGAAGGGCTTGCAGAAGTTGCGCTGGTACTGTCAGATGTGCGAGAAGCAGTGCCGCGACGAAAATGGCTTTAAGTGTCACACAATGAGCGAGTCCCATCAGCGGCAACTGTTGCTGTTTGCGGACTCGCCTGGCAAATTTCTACATAACTTCTCAAAGGAGTTCTCTGACGGTTATTTGGAATTGCTGCGTCGCCGCTTCGGCACCAAGCGAACGAACGCAAATAAAATTTATCAGGAATATATTTCGCACAAGGAACACATACATATGAATGCCACACGGTGGCTGACGCTCTCGGACTATGTGAAGTGGCTGGGACGCACTGGTCAGGTTGTGGCCGATGAAACGGAGAAGGGATGGTTTGTCACATACATTGATCGCAGTCCAGAGGCCATGGAACGCCAAGCGAAGGCCGAACGTAAAGAAAAGATGGAAAAGGATGACGAAGAGCGTATGACTGACTTTATTGAGCAGCAAATTAAGAAGGCGAAATCTAAGGATGGGGACGATGCCGACCCACAAGAAAAGTATACGGAACTGAAGCGCGAAGAAGAACAGCCCCTAAAGCTGGACATACGATTGGAGAAGAAATTCCAGCCAGATTCAATACTAGGCAAATCAGCGCTGGTCACAAAACGCACAAACAGCGATGCCGATGAGAAGGTTTTCAAGAAACCCAAGCCAATGCCAGCGGAGAGCAGCAGATCCGCCCTAGATGAGATAATCAAACTCGAGGAAAAGCACAAGGAGCGTGCTAATCGAAAAGATTACTGGTTACACCCGAATATAGTGGTTAAATTCATATCCAGCTCCATGGGCGATAAGTTCTACAAACAGAAAGCTGTTGTTCAGGAAGTTATTGATAAATATCGCGCCAAGATCAAGTTTTTGGATACAGGCGACAAGCTTAAAGTTGATCAGGTGAGTTAACAATACATTTCAACTCAAATCAAGCTTATACTCAACATTATTATGTTTTTTCAGGCTCATCTGGAAACCGTAATACCCGCTTTGGACAAGGAAATTCTGGTTGTTAACGGCGCCTATCGTGGCTCTGAAGCCGTGCTCAAAAAACTAGACGAACGCAAATATTGTGTCACCATTGAGATTCTCCACGGTCCATTGAAAGGACGTATTGTCGATAATGTACAGTACGAGGACATCTGTAAAATATATGGCACGTAATAAGCTGCCAACTGCCAACTTAGCTTAAGGTTAGATTTTGTATGCATTAATTAAGCTAAATGATAAGACTAAAATGAATAATGATATTAACAAGATGTCTGTAGTTAAATAAATTATGTAGCACATCTGGTGGCAATGACATTTACTAGATTTGGGTAAAATAAACTAGCCGAGCAGAAACATATGTTATTTTTTATCTGCAACAATGCAAACAAAAGTTTTTAAAAACTGCTCGACCTATTTGCAAAATTCTGAATGTAAGCGTGAAATCGAAATGATATTCCGGAAACAGTTTAACTCAGACTACGGCACAGCAAGTTATAAGTTTTTTTTAATATGCACATTAAATTTGATTGTTTAAGAGCTCTGATTATCATTCTTACCAGCTTAGTGGTTTTAATAGAGACTAAGAACTCCACTGTGAGCTGGTGGCAGGGTATTCCCTATGCATTAACTGATATTCTTACCATGAAAATGAATATATTCACCGCATTGCCACTTGAACTGGCCGCAACAGCTATTGATACTTTGTGTAAGTAGATAAGTCAATTCTTTAATCTATGTCTATGTCTAAAGTTAGTGAATTGTTTTTAAGAAATAGATAATGAATAACTCAATGGATTATTTATATATTTTTGTAACTTAATCTATGATTCATAAAGATTAAACAATATATGACAAATAAGTGTATGTATATTATTGCAGGTTCCTCCACCTTGTTCATGGGCAGCGTTCCTCCGCAAATAACGCCCGATATAACCAAGATGCACTTTCAGTATATGACGCCGTGTCTCAACTACAGTGTCCCACTGTTGGAAGCCGAAAAGCTCTGGATACATCCAAAGTTTCGGAAGAATCGCAAATTAGTTATACTAGCCACTGGCTGGACAAATACCGTCAATGAATCGGGCACCATAGCAATGATATCAAAGGCCTTTATGTGTCGGCCTGGTGTTAACTTTGTGGTATACATTAAAGTCGTCCTACAACGAGCAGCCAAATTAAAGATTCACATTACAGATTGTAGATGCTGCCTATTATGTAGATACCCTTTACAAGTGGTCGGCATTGAACACAGATCTAATTGGAGAACATTTGGGCCTCGGATTGCATCAGTTGATTAAAGCGATGCCTTGGATGGACATTCATTTGATCGGTGAGTTTTAACCAATTTTAGCAGTTAAATTAAACATAAAAGAAGTTATGTGAATGAGTATAAATATCACAGATATACTTTTGTTTAATTGAGTATCTGTGAAAAGGACTCAAATCGTTAGAGTTCCGGTTTTAGCTAAGTTTTAACTGAGTCCAAGCTAATTCTATTCGATATATTCGTAGGACATTCACTGGGCGCACATGTCATGGGCACCGCAGGACGCACATTCAAGAAACTGGCAGGTCATCTGGTGTCCCGGATCACAGGTCTCGATCCCGCCAAGCCTTGTTTTCGCTACGAAAGGACGCTGCCGGGCTTAATGCAGGGCGATGCCAGTATTGTGGACGTCATACACACAAACATCGGTATTCTGGCCAAGCGTGAGCCATTGGGAGATATTGACTTTTATCCTGGTGGTGCACATGCCATTAAACCCGGTTGCCTGACCATTGGCTGCTCCCACACCCGTGCTGTTGAATACTTTGCCGAAAGCGTCTATCCGGAGCATCAGAGAAGTTTTGTGGGCATCAAATGCAGTTCCTGGACGGAGCTAAAAAGGCACAAGTGCACGTCCGACGTGACTTCTACAATGGGTTATGTTATTAATCGAAAAGCGAGCGGCATTTACTATGTCGATGTCAATGGTTGGAGTCCTTTTGGCAAAGCCTACAGCGATTCATTACCACGACATTTTGAATGCGCCAAGACTAAGTGTTAGACAGAGATAAGAATTAGCAATAATACAAGAAATGCATTAAAATATTTGATAATTGGGTACAAACTGCTGTTATAAGAGACAAGTACATTAAATTATTACTAATTTTATAATCATATTTGTTTTTATTCCCTAACATATATATATACATCTATATTCCTAGTTATTCCATAATTTCTGTCAGATCTAGATCATCATCAAAGGCCTCGGCAATGCCCTTTTGGCTCATATATGCCTTCTCCTGCGATTCGGCAATTTTCCACAGCTCATCATCATCCTCGCCCGTTAGCATCGATCTGTTGGTGGCACCTCTGATCGCTGCTCGCAGTTTGTTCTGCTGTTGGGCAGGACCCGGTGTGCGATTCGATTTCTGTCGATTTCCCATTAGGATCTGGCTCTCCTCGAAGTAATGATTAGGATGGTTGATTGTCGGCTCTACGGTGGAGTTGTGCGTAAGCATAAAGTATTTGCCACAGGCGAATTGATAGTGCCCCCGCGATACGAAGAACATCACCTCCTCGACGGCACTGGGCGATAGGCCATAGGAGGAGAGCTTCGCTTTAACTGCTGGTGGGTCCAGGGCTTTGTATGGACAGCCGTGACAGTCGCCGGGAGCGGCCATTTCCTTGATGATCTTTAGACAGGAGTAGGGCGTGTAATTGACCATTGAGCCTTTCTTGCCGTAGTTGTGTTGAATGTTGTACTCGTAGCTGCGTGCAAACTTATCCACGTCCATTTTTTTGGTGAACTCCTCGCGCCAAAAGCGAAGTGAATCCTCGAGGCTAACGCCAATGCCCTTCAAGAACAGGCCGTACTGCATGCGTCCGCCGTGTTTAATATGATGTTGGCTGCGTATGTGATCGTGGCACATGCGCATACACAATGGCATGGATGTTTTTGACAACTGGTCCAGAGACTCTATGGGCACAGATGCATCCTTGCACACCGTGTAGTCCTTGCCCGTGTACGAGTTGTGCAGGGATTTGAGCAAGCGGGAGATGCGTTCGTCAGCCTCTACGTCATTGATGAAGGACTTGGCTGCCTGCATGCCACGTTCAATCTCATCCATTTGCCTGGCGCCCACAATCGACACCAGGTCGTGGGTGTTCACATAGGCAAAGCCCGCTTTCAGATAACAGCGTCGCGTACGCACCAAATCCAATACCTGTGTGAAGGGCACTTTGTAGAACTCGAGCAACTCGATCTTGGACACGCTTTGGCCCACAGTGCTCTCGTAGAGTCCGTCCTTGACCTCGTCCTTCTGCTCTTCGGTCAGCGGCAGTATATGAAAACTGTTCTCCTCGAGAAATTGCTTAATTTCACTTGTGCTCAGTGCTGCGAATTTGTACTTGAAAAACTCCATTTCGCGTGCCACAAACCAACGCATTAAATCCTCTGACCGACAATAGGCCAATCGCAATATGAAGTGCGATAGATAATCGCGACGACGCATTTGAATATCTGATTCCTGTTTGTTGCTGCCACTTGTACACATGCGTAAATAGCCACGCAATCCATCCCGCGTCATCTCAGCATTCACATATTCCTTCCAGTCATCGGAGAGCATGCGCAGTCCTTTCGTTGTGGCGCGATCAAAAACACGCAGCAGACGCAGGCGTTCCAGGGCGAGATCTTCGAATTCATCGATGTGAACGTCATCCGTGGGCGGAAAGTGATAGAGCATTACATTATGTGGATACTTTGACTCTAGGCTAACAACTTCCACTTTAACATCGTGTCGTGCACGTTTCTTTAAATTAAAATCCATGTTAAATCTAAGTGAACTCTCTTTGCTTTGTTACTTGCAATAATGGCGCCAAAACTATATGCTGCAACAGCTGTCCCACATATCGATAGCTATATCGAAACAATGCCGCCGATAACAAACCAAAGAATAATTACGATATATCGATCGTTTGCGCCATCAAAATATCGAAACACTGTCATGCATATTCAAATATTTGAACACTACACAAATTCAAATTATTAAAACATAGTAGCATGTTTGACTTTATGTTGATATCTCCCAACAACTAAAAGTGAAATCCTTTTGAAATACTTAATATGTACGAGTAGTTGATCAAATAAGTTGAGAAATAGTGCATGTATATTTGAATGTTTGGATATGTATATTCTAATTAAATTAAAACTGTTTTATTATTGTATGTTTATCATATATGTATATCAGGTACTTAATTAGCTGACTAGAATATTTGAATACATTTGGGGTTGGGGCTTTAAGGCCTCTTCTGTACTCTTAGGCCTTGGAATCTTTTGTTCCTATGCCAATCAACTCCAGAGACTTCCTTAAGCGCTTCCAGAACAATTTACGTTCCTCCATTGAGGGCTGTTTATTTCCTCTGCATGGCCATTTTATGTACGTTTTTATATCCATTAAATATTGTAATGTTTTTGGACGTTTTCTTCGCGGTATGTCCTCCAGGAAAACAAGTATCAAGTGCTCCTTGCTCACTTCAAAGATGCTGTAGAAATAAAAAAAAAATCAAAATATGCGCATCTATTTCAAATGGTTGAGATCTTACCGATGTTGGGCCAAATACATTTCAAATTGACACCAATGGCTGAGCAGAAACTTGGAGGATATTAATAGCATTAGAGAACGCGAGCGATCCATGCATGAGATAATATTATCCAATATAGTGACACCAATCTGTACAGAAATCAAAGAGATATAATTATATTTGCGTTGTTGTATTATATATTTAAGCATACCTGAAAGTCACGTTCGTGAAGGCAAATTGATATGTCTCCAGAGTTTTCCACATTTGGCAACAGTTCTTCCAGCACCCATTTCCTATCATTCTGACAATAGCTAATGAAGATGTCATAGATCACATTGGGATCCTGTTCGTTAAGGTGTTGGAACTTGTCGAGGGACTCCTTTGAAGCTCTCGACAAAAGCGCCGCCGACTTCAGCGATGCATAATAGTAATGGATGTGCCAACGTTTCAGATAGACGATAAAACCTAGAATGGACGCACCAAGAATGCTCCCAATAACGGCAGTTACTATCTTAATGGTGTCATGAACTTGCGATTCCATTTCTGTCCACATGCGGACCTGACAGTTCAACTGATCCACCTGCAGTTGATCCGTCTCATTGAAACACCAATAATTCTTGGCATCGTAATCCAATAACTGAAATTTCAGAGTTGTATCATTCAACTTTTTTGCTGTTGAAGATGGACACACTGTAGTTCGAAGGTCTTCGGTTAGAAAACGAAGCTTTCTTATCTTGTTCAGGTGCTTGAAATCCTTGATGTTTTTGTAGCTTTCAATCAGTCGCGGAATATATCGACTCTTCCACAGATTATGCTCAATGTGCTGACTATAGATATTACTTAGTTGAGTCAAATTGCTTAAATTTGAGAATATCAGGTCTGCCACAACGTTTTGCAGCACCTCGTAGGAGCAATTGGCATCTTTATTATTATTAGCAGCCACTTCGACGACCTCTCGTAGAAGACAATTGCACAGGAAATTGTTATCGCCGAGACTCAGATACTCCAACGTTTCGAAATCCTTTAGCATCTCGGTGGTGAGCATGTTGATGTTGTTGCTGCGTAAATTTAGAACTAACAGTGCCGAATTGTTGCGGAACACACTCTTATACCAGTTGCCAATGTGATTTGAACTGAGATCAAGCACCTTTAAGCTGACCAACGGGTGGAATACATCGCCAGTCAAGGCATTGATATTGTTACCTGCCAGGCCCAGAAGCTGAAGATTCCTTAAAGGTTTCGACCAATTTAAATCCCGCAAATTGGAGTGCTCAAAGTAAAGCCATTTCAGTGTGTCACCAATCCCATCGAAGGCATCGTCCACAATATTGTACGATACAAATGAGTTGCCCGATAAATCAAGTCCCTCGAGGATTGTGTTCTTGAAGAGACCATTACTCAACATCGGAAATGAGGTGTAGCACAAACTGAGGTACTTTAGTTTATTTCCCAGATGCGTAAATGCAACCGCACTATTGCGTGTAATCTTCGAGTGCGAGAGATCCAAGTAGATGAGTTCTGGCAACAGTTTGAAGGCCGTTTGATAGATCTTCAGACCGTAAACTAGATTCAATATCACTTCTATTGTTGGCATTGAGAATTGATAGTTATAGTTGAGAACGTTTGTAAATGATAGATCTAGATATTGCACTTCTTGAATATAGTAAAAGGTATCAGCCTCCAAGGTCATTATCTTGTTGTTCGCAATGAAGAGTTTCCGAAGGTTTGTCACATTTCGGAACGCCCGTCGATTTATATACTCGATGCTGCAGTTGCTGATATCAAGCTCCACGAGATGCGGCAGCTTGGGAAATCTGGCCCACGCAATGCTCTGCTCTAAATGGAATACCACAGAAAGTCATTCATATATTATTGTATTAATTGTAAAATGTCTTACTTGAGGAACCAAATAAACTGTGCATTATCTGAAGTTTTCGTATATAATCCTCATAAATGAAATCTTGTGGGAGTGCTGTGTTTGTGTTTTTCGTGTTTTCAAGGTGTATAAAGCAATCCCGATCATACAGATCGGTGATATTATTTTCAAGTAGCTCATCGCATTTAATTTGTGTGTCATTGATCGGTTTGTTTTGAGTGTCTTGTAAAAACCGCTCAATAGCTGAAATTTCGCAAAGGGCCTGTGAATCAGTCTGTATTAGGGTTGCAAAATCATCGGCAATAATGGTTTCATCAATAATGATTTAAAAAAAGACAAGTCGAAAAATGTGAAAATTTTAAAACATTTATGTTGTTTAGTGTAAAAAATGGATATAATGCAATGAAATAAATGTGTATTTTTGAAGTACACACATGTGCATTCAAATAATCATCGCACACTTTTAAAATGATCAATCATTTCGATTTTACCATCGATGATTTTGCCACCCTATTTTGAATGTATCCTACATCTAGTTGTGTGCCTTGTGTAGAAATTCTTCAAATTATTATATATTTACTTACCCTCCGCGTCCGCTGTAATAGCAGCAAACTGATTGCCTTGCAATGATAAATACTTGAGTGATCCCCTCATTGAGCTTAGAGTCATGAAAGGTGCTGAATTTAGCCTATTATAGGCAGCCGAGAAGGCTTGCACTCTTTGGAGTCTATATCTGACCGCAAATTTTGTTTTGTGCAACAAATCCAGATCCTCTGATATATTTCCATACGAAAGATCCAGATACTTATTTGTGGCTGTTGAAATTTAAGAAATTAAATAAAAATAAATCAATTCATTCGTATCGTAGACATCGAGTGCATCGATACATGCCCAGCATATAAATATCGATATTTACCTACAATGGACAGTTGTCGTTGCTATCGATATGTATTCACAATACATTTCACTTGTATGTCGATATTTTGAACAGATGTTTGACCGCGGATAAACCAACGTAAAAATAAAGTACGAAATGGATGAATTTTGCCGCTTCTGCACGATGAACTGCACCACACTTCAGAACATATTTGCCGAACGACAGCGGACGGATAGTTAGCCACTGCTTATTGATATGTTGGAATATTGTACTATCTGATCCCTTGCCTCTAAACCAGTGGTCGGCACCAACACAGTCATATGTTTTTTGCATTAGTGTGCGAATTAACAGAATTTTAACAGGCGTCAAGCATGTGCCGTTTCTTGCCCTTTATATTATTGATTCGCATCAAAACGGCTATATATTGGTCATAATGTGTATAAAAACGAATACTTTTTCAAAAAGTCCAAAAACCATTTATTTTTCTGTGTATATAATGTATAATTTGTCAAAATTGTGCAGCGTAGCATCACAATGGCTGATCAGAAGCTGATTCATTTTGCTTCGCCTCAACAGTGACATTTCAGCTTAAAAGCGCCATAACAGCGACTTAACAGAAACAGCGAAAATTTATACTGTACGTGTGCAGGCAGCGCTGCGGCAGAGAAAATCCCTATGCACGGTGCGCGGCGTGTGCCGACCACTGCTCTAAACGTATGTGGACCCTGCATATCAGCTGCCAGAATGCGTTTGAATTTAAGCTCAGATGCGAGCACAGCCAAACATATTTTAGGGAACTCCTAAACCAATGCGAACAGAAGCCCGACATCGATGAGCTGACCATAGACGATTGGTGCATTGAAGAAAGTTCTTTAGGCGAGACTCGCATAAAACGAGAACAGGATGACATTGTGAATGACGATATCAGTAATGGAAGCTCAATAACAGAAGAAACAGATGCACCTGTGAATGAATATTATGCTGGAGGAAGTGCAGGAACAGAGGCAAGAAATGAATCAAAGAGTATCCGAATTCATTCTGATGAACACTGTCCGAAGACTTAAAATGAATTGTATTTTAAAAAAGCACAGATTGATACATACGGACGAACGCCCCTATAGAAGTGAGCACTGCTCAAAGACGTTTAAGGTCCTAGATCGTTTAACAAAGCACACAATTAATCATTCCGGCGAACGTCCCTATAAATGTGAACAGTGCTCGAAGGCGTTTAAACCCAAAGACGCTCTGAAAAGGCATATGGTTATTCATTTTGACGAGCGTCCCTTCAAATGTGTGCACTGTCCGAAATCTTTTAAGATTGAATTTGTTTTAAAAAATCACAAATTACATAAAAACGCTTAATTCGCGTGCCTAATTGATTTAATAGATTTTATTCTAGAAATTACTTACAGTATCTGGCATTTGAAACTTTAAGTGTTCCATTGGAAAATGTCCACCACAAGATATCCTGTTTTATGCTATCCAAAAGACATTTATTTCCATCGTCAGTATCGTATTTAACGAAGAGCGATTTAAGATCTTTATCCCATAGGCTATCAGCGCTATCCTTCTCATCATCATTGTCCTGTGATAGACTGGAAAATGCCGCAGTTAAGCTTTCCCGCAACTGGGAACCCCGTGTACGAGGTGTTTCAATATCTCGAAGTCCATCAGGAGCGACTTTCAAGTTATCTTCGGGTAAATCCGTAGTTTCGCTATTGACACTAACAAGAGTTCGCGGTGGGTTCAAAGTTTTTGCATGTGATTCATGTAAAATCAGTAGAATTATAATTATTTTTAATAGCATATACATTTTACAGTCCTTTTTAAATAATTATCGATTGGGAAAGTGAATTGATTTGAATTTCCGTAGTTATCAGCAATATGTTTCGTTTCATTTATGCTTTTCAGCTTTTTATAGTTCTTATTATTTGTTCACGTTTCACAATCTTCTTCATTTGTGACCTAATATTTATTAGTCAGAATTGTTCACACATAATTTCTTTGATTTTGCATTATTCGTAGATTATATTCCAAAATATTGATCGACTTTTGGGGCATAAATGTACTAAAAGTATCTCACTCTGGAGCTGAAACACGACTAATGGTCAGAAAACGGAAACACTTGCTTTGTGAATATGAGTGTGAATAATTTTATTATACTACGATAGGGCTTATCAATTTTGGCAATATTTTCTTTCGCTTTTCAATGGGTTTTAGTTATCAGCTTAGCGGCTTTATTGCACTAGTTGGTCTCTTTCTCTCTCGCTCGATGTCTCTCTGTTCCCTCCCACGCCTTAAAAGACTTATCAGAATATGGTAATTAGGAACGCATGTCTCTCTTTTTAGCCAAAATTGCTCTTATCGTAGTTAAGCCAAAGAGCGAATTAGAAAACAATACTTGTCGCTTGTAGATTAACTCTATTATAAGTAAGTTATACTAAATAATTAAGATTATTAATTGTAGACTTGATACGCTTATAGATATGGCCCGATTGATAAGTTTTTGCAAGTTGTTATAACAAATCTGAGATTAGGAGTGGATTTTGTATTTATTTCAACAATATAACCCTTTAATAACATTATAAGCACTCCTACTCCTACTATACGTTACTTTCTACCATTTTCAATGTAAATTACACGTTTTTGTTAAGATTTGTAGCGAATTTTATTTCCTACATTCTTGTAATTTAAAAATATATTGTAAGTCGGTGTTATTTATAAAATAAGTTATACATTTATTTTAAATTTCGTTTATAAATAAATAGCAATTTAATTTAACGTACTTAAATATAAATATGTCAAAACATAAATAAATACACCGATTTTTGTACAAATAAACTTAGGCTTGGGTTTACGGGCTTCTCTACTAACTTATTTATGTGTTATAAAATTAATCATTACCGTCCTTAATTTATGATTTTAGCAATTACTCAATAAATTACAATTACTTATGATTTTGATTTTATTCTATTTTAAAAAGTCATCAATATACACTGACTTTTATAGATATACATTTTAATTCTTACCCAGTATTATTAATTAAATGTATAACCACTTCAAATTTGCCTCTTTTTAATATCTATCAATAAATATCTTTTTCACCTAGTTATTGATATTTATTCCCAATGTACAACTGCAGTTGTTATCGATATATTTTCAGATCATTCTACGATACATTTCAACTATTGTATGTCGATAACGTCAACAGATGTTCGACCATATCTAATATTTTTTATCAACAAAAAAGAGTACAAAAATGGATGAAGTTTGCCGCTTCTGCACGGTAAACTGCACAACGCTTGAGAAAATATTTGCCGAACGGGAGGATACGGATAATGAGCCACTGCTTATTGATATGCTGGAAGGTTGTACTAACTGTGAAATCAGGGAATCCGATGCCTTGCCTCAAAACATATGTGGGCCCTGCATATCGTCGGTCAAGAATGCGTTTGAATTCAAGCTCAGATGCGAGCAAAGTCAAGAATATTTTAGGGAACTCCTGAGAGAATGTGAACAGAAACCCGACATCGATGAGCTGACCACAGGCGATTGGTGCTTTGCAGAAAGTTCCTTAGGCCAGGTCCATATAAAACGAGAACACGTTGACACTGTGAATGAAAATAACTTCGAGGGCAATGAAGGAAGCTCAACAAGAGAAGAAGCTTATGAAACTGTGAATGAAGATTATCCTAAGGACATAAATGGAAGCTCAACAACGGAAGAAATAAATAAAACAGACCCTAGTTCCCAGTTGAACAAACATAAGACCTGTAAAGGAAATGTTGAGGAGATCGATGAGAACAAACCGCATATCTGCAAGACGTGTAGCAAGAGATTCTTCTCTAAGACGCAACTAATCGAACACTCGGTTGTCCATACTCATGAAGATATACAGGGCCACAAGTGTCCACACTGTTCAAAGGAATTTAAATTTAAGAAAAATCTTATTTTACACATTCGCATACATACTGGAGAGTGTCCATACAAATGTCACATTTGTTCAGCTAAATTCAAGAGGAATGCTGATCTAAAGAGTCACGTCTTGCATCACACTGGGGAACGTCCTCATGTGTGTCCGCAATGCTCCAAAAGCTTTATTTATCGCAGACTTCTTCAGTACCACATTCGTTCGCATGAAGACCGACGAGAACACAAGTGTCCACACTGCCCGAAGGCATTTAAATATAAGTGGAATCTTAATGGACACATTCGCACTCATTCTGGAGACCGGCCATACAAATGTTCCCATTGTCCAAAGGCATTTGTCCGAAATGGAGACCTTAAAGTGCACATACGCATACACAGTGGTGATAATCGACGTCAATGTCCTGACTGTCCGAAAATCTTTGGTTCAGAATTGCTGTTCTTGCGACATATAAAAGAAGTTCATGAGGAACCCAAAACTCATGTTTGTCGTTCTTGCCACAAACATTTTGCAACTATGTCAGCTTTAAAAAGGCACTTGCCACGCCATTCTGAAGAACGTCCCTACAAATGTGAGCACTGTCCGAAGACGTTTAAAACCAAAAACGAATTAAGACAGCACATGGTGATTCATTCTGACGAACGTCCCTACAAATGTGAGCACTGCCCAATGGCGTTTAAAGATGCAGAATTTTTAAAAACCCATAGTATGATTCATTCAGGCGAACGACCCTACAAATGTGAGCACTGCTCGAAGGCTTTTAAAATGAATAGTATTTTAAAAAAGCACTTAATGATTCATTCTGATGAACGGCCATACAAATGTGACCACTGTCCGAAGGCTTATAGAAGGAATTTTCATTTAAAAAGGCACATATTATTACACAAACAGGAGAACGTCCAGTCAAGTACGTAAATGACCAGAGACTTTTACTTCCTTCGCGAATCATGTATGTGCTATTCCAGCGACAGTTAGATGTGACTTTTGTCTTATCTGATATGTTTTTGTCCGGTACGATTCAAAAATTTCTAGATGAAAAAATAAAACATATTTTCAAAAATATTACATTAAAGCCAAACAGGTGTCTTTATTAAAACTACTATAGTGGGACAGCAATACCCTAGCGGTATGTGCATTTCTGTAAAGGGTAACCAGTTCTTTGATAGCCGATTGTAATGTTTCCGGATTCGCTCGCTGTCGAGATATTTATTTATCTATTTAAATTTGTCAATAAAAATCGTCTTCAATTAGTATCGATGTACCCAATACGAGTATATCGATACATAACTGCGTTTATAAACAATAAATCAATAGTTCCTATCGATATCTATATACAATCTTGAGTGAGAGGTGCTATCGATATACATGTATGTTTGTTAAAATTGTGAACAGCTGAGTAGACCGCGTCAAAATCTCTAAAAAAAATACAAAGTACAAAATGGATGATGTCTGTCGCTTCTGCACGTTAAATTGCACCACACTTCAGAATATATTTGCCGAGCCAGAGGGAACGGACAATGAGCCACATCTTATTGATATGCTGAAATGTTGTACAAACTGTGAAATCAGGGAATCTGATTCCTTGCCTCAAAACATTTGTGGGCCCTGCACATCGGCTGCTAAGAATGCGTTTGCATTCAAGATCAGATCCGAGCAAAGCCAAAAATATTTTCGGGAACTCAATGAATGTGAGCAGAAGCCCAACATCGATGAGCTGACCACAGGCGATTGGTGCCTTACAGAAAGATGTTTGGACGAGGTCCGTATCAAACTAGAGTACGATGACACTGTGAATGAAGATATCTTCAAGGGAA
Source organism: Drosophila histrio (assembly GCA_958299025.2). Classification (NCBI taxonomy): domain Eukaryota; kingdom Metazoa; phylum Arthropoda; class Insecta; order Diptera; family Drosophilidae; genus Drosophila; species Drosophila histrio. The sequence continues at coordinate 17,588,448 of OY729166.1, read as the reverse complement.
GAGATGGAAGCCCAGCAAAAGAAGAAACTAATGAATCAATGGGTGAAGATTACTCGGAGTGCAGTGAAGGAACAGATGAAACAAATGAAACAAACCAAGGCCAACGGTCGATCAAACGCAAGAGCTGTAGAGATAATTCCGAGGAGACCACAAAAAAAGATAAACGGGAACACAAGTGTCCACACTGCCCGAAGAAATTTAAACTTAATTGGTATCTTGAAAAACACATTAGCACTCATATTGGAACATGTCCCTATAAATGTGACATTTGTTCAGATATATTCATGAGAAAGTCTGATCTCAAGAAGCACGTTTTGCGTCACACTATGGAACGTCCGTATGAATGCCCACAGTGCTCCAAAACATTTATTTCTCGCGTCCTACTTAATAGGCACATTCGTTGTCATGATGATCGACGGGAACACACGTGTCCACACTGCCCAAAGGCCTTTAAAAATAAGTGGGATCTTCATAAACACATTCGCATTCATACTGGAGAGTGTCCATACAAATGCCACCTTTGTTCAGCAACATTTAAGAGGTCTACTGAACTGAAGGATCACGTCTTGCATCATACTGGCGAACGTCCGTATGAATGTCCACATTGCCCCAAGACCTTTGTCGGGCGCAGCTTTCTTAATAAGCACATTCGTTATCATGAAGATCGGGAACACAAGTGTTCTCACTGCCCGCAGGCATTTAGTAGTAAGTGGGATCTCAATGCACACGTTCGCATACATACTGGAGAACGGCCATACCAATGTCCCCACTGCCCGAAGGCGTTTAGACGAAAGGGAGACCTCACAGGACACACACGCATACACAAGGCAGAAGCAACATAGTGCTGAAAAGCTTTGCTAGACTTATTAAATTATAGCTACCCTCGATATTCACTACAGGACATCGCAATTTAAGATTTTCTGTTATAGAATGTGTTCATGTAAAACATAAGATATTTAGTTTGGATAACATTTTCATTTATGCGACCGTTAGATGTGACTTTTATTTTATCTCTCTTTGATATTTCCCCGACGTCACAAAAATAAACAATTTAATATGTGTACTTTTTAAATAATAAAATATTCTTAAATAAAAACATTTAAATATTAAAAACCCCTGAGTTTTATAGTTTCAATTATGCACACACAAAATCTTTTGACATAAATTGGGTTTAGTTTTATTATTAAACAATAAATTTTTATAATAAATAATTAATTATATATATTTAATGATGATAATCAACAAGGGTAGGATCAGTAATATATAATAAAAATTAAAATAAACTTACCTAAGTGTAACTAATTGAATGCATATATCAATTCAAATTTTGGCTCTTTTAAAATATTAGTAAAAAGCGTCTTCAGTTAGTAACGATGTACATGTACCGAGTATATCGATACATGCTATCGTTTAAAAATAACAGTTATTATCGATATATATTTAAATTGTAAAATGATAGGGGCTATCGATATGTGTGTGTTTGTTAAAATTGAGAACAGCTGAGTAGACCGCGTCGATATCTGCATAAAAAATACGAACTACGAAATGGATGAAGTTTGCCGCTTCTGTACGTTAAGCTGCACCACACTTCAGAATATATTTGCCGAGCGAGAACGGATGGATGTTGAGCCACTGCTTATTGTTATGCTGGAATGCTGTACCAACTGTGTAATCAGAGAATCTGATTCCTTGCCTCAAAACATTTGTGGGCCCTGCATATCGGCTGCTAAGAATGCGTTTGCATTCAAGCTCAAATGCGAGCAAAGTCAGGAATATTTTAGGGAACTCCTGAATGAATTTGACCAGAAGCCCGACATCGATGAGCTGACCACAGGCGATTGGTGCGTTTCAGAAAGTTCCTTTGGCGAGGTGCGCATCAAACAAGAGCACGATGTCGCTGTGTATCAAGATACCTTCAAAGTTAGTGATGGAAGCTCAGCTTCAGTGGAAAATATCGAATCTGGAGATAAAGATAACATCGAGGGAAGTAAAGGAATTAAAGAATCAAATGAAATAAACCCAAGTCAACGATCGAGAATACGTAATCGCTGTAGAGAGAATGTAGAGAACACCGATGAGGACAAATCACATCCCTGCGAAAACTGTACAGAGAGTTTCTCTTCTAAGTCGGAACTAATCGAACATTCGGTTGTTCATACTGATGATATACGGAAACACAAGTGTCCACACTGCCCGAAGGATTTTAAATATAAGTGGCAGTTTGATCAACACATTACGACTCATACTGGAGAGACTTCACATAAATGTCATATTTGTTCAGCTAAATTTAAAGGGGATTCTGATCTACAGAGTCACGTCTTGCATCACAATCGTCCGTACAAATGTCCACATTGCCCCAAGACTTTTATTGGTCGCAGCTTTCTTAATAAGCACATTCGTTATCATGAAGATCAACGGGAATACAAGTGTCCACAATGCCCAAAGGAATTTACAAATAAGTGGAATCTTGAAGGACACATTCGCATACATACTGGAGAGTGCCCATATAAATGTCACCTTTGTTCAGCTAAATTCAAGAGAAATGCTGAACTGAAGAGTCACGTCTTACATCACACTGGTGAACGTCCGCATAAATGTCCACATTGCTCCAAGGGCTTTATTTATAGCAGCAGTCTTAATAAGCACCTCCGTACTCATGAAGATCGGCGGGAACACAAGTGTCCCCACTGCCCGAAGGCGTTTAGACGAAATGGAGACCTCACAGGGCACCTACGCACACACTAGAGAGAAGCTACATGGCTTTCGCTCTTTGTAAAAACGCCATTCCATGTCCAAAAGCGTTTGTAAAGTGACAGGTGTTAAAAGGCACATACTATTTTTACACAAACAGCAGGACGCTAAATTAAGTGCGTGATATACAAATACAGGAAAATCCCTTCAAAGTTTTCCATAGAGTAAGCAACAGGTTTATTGAGCGACTGTTGATGCGGATCAAGAATATATATATTTACTGAACGAGGTCTGCCCCGCATCCTTCTGCCTGTAACGCCCATTTCTTACTTCAAAAACCTACGTACTTTTTAATTAACCCTGTAATTAGCTAGAATAATGAAAATCATGGAGTATGTTAAGATTAAACGATCCCTACCAATCTAATTTAACTAAAGGAGATTCTCTAATATAAAACCATATGAAATTATAATTTAATCAGTTTATGTATTTACTTACATTTTGGAGGTTTTATTTAAATAACTATAAATAAATATCGTCTACAGTTAGTATCGATATCTAGAAATAAAAAATCATCAAAATTTCTATCGATATCTATTTACAATTGCAGTTGCTATCGACACTTCGATACATTATTTTTTGTATGTTGAAAATTTAATCAAATGTTTGGTCGCGTCTCAACTAACCGAGAAAAAGATAACGAAATGGATGAAGTTTGCCGCATGTGCACATTAAACTGCACCACACTTCAGAATATATTTGCCGAGCGAGAACGGACGGATGTCGAGCCACTGCTTATTGTTATGCTGGAATGCTGTACCAACTGTGTAATCAGAGAATCTGATTCCTTGCCTCAAAACATTTGTGGGCCCTGCATATCGGCTGCTAAGAATGCGTTTGCATTCAAGCTCAAATGCGAGCAAAGTCAAAAATATTTTAGGGAACTCCTCACAGAATCTGAAGAGAAGCCCGACATCGACGAGTTGATTACTGGTGATTGGTGTCTTACAGAAAGTCAATTAGGGGAAGTTCACTTAAAAACAGTGCTGGATACCATTGTGGATGACGATATCTTGAAGGACAGTAAAGATAGCTCAGCAACGGACGAAACAAATACAATTGTGAATGAAGATATTTGTCAGGACAGTGAAGGAAACTCAGCGAAGGAAGAAATTAAGAAAACAAACCTCAGTCCACAGTCGAACAAAACTAAGCGCTGTAAAGAGAATGTGGAGGAGACCGATGAGAGCAAACCACATATCTGTCAAACCTGTTCAAAAAGATTCACATTTAAATCGGATTTAAACATACACTCGATTAAACATTTAGAACGCCTATTTAAATGTCCCCATTGCAAAAAACGCTTTAAAACAGAAAGAAATCGCGAGATACATATACGCATTCACACGGGAGAGCGTCCATTTAAGTGTCATCTTTGTTCGGCTCAGTTCACAAGGAATGAATGTCTCAAAAATCACGTAGTGCGTCACACTGTCATTCGTACACATCAAGATCGAGGAGAACACAAGTGTCCTCACTGTCCGATGGCTTTTAAGCAAATCAACAACCTCAAATTGCATGTACGCTTACATATTAGAAAAAACGCACATCAATGTACAGAGTGTCTGAAAATCTTTGGCAAAAAGTTTCTTCTTTTCCGACATATGAGACAAGCGCATGTAGGAATTAGACTTCATAAATGTTCTACTTGCAACGATACTTTTAAGACATCGAATGCCTTGAAGGTACATATGATTCGCCATTCCGACGAACGTCCCTTTAAATGTGAGGAATGCCCGTTGGCGTTTAAAGTTAAATGCGATTTTAAAAACCACATGATAATTCATTCTGATGAACGTCCCTTCAAATGTGAGCACTGCTCGAAGATGTTTAAAACCAATTGGGATTTAAGACAGCACATGCCACGCCATTTTGATGAACGTCCCTACAAATGTGACCAGTGCCCGAAGACGTTTAAAACCAAAGGCGATTTACAACCGCACATGAAGAATCATTCTAACGAACGGCCTTTCAAATGTGAAATGTGCCCGAAGGCGTATAATATCAAAAGCGATTTAAATAAGCACATAAGAGGACATTCGGACGAGAGCCTCTACCAATGTGTACAATGCTTAAAGTCTTTTAAAACGAATAGTGTTCTAAACAAGCACATATTGACTCATTCCGTCGAACGACCCTACAAATGTGAGCACTGCCCACAGGCTTTTAAAAAAAATTGTACTTTAAAAAAACACACCCAAAAACACAAACTGGAGAACACCCATTCAGTGTCAGAAGTTCCCTCTTGGATCACATAAATAATTTATTTCAGCGACAGTTCTTGTATCTCATCTCTGGTTTTCGGGTTTATTCTAAGTCTCTAGATAAAATAATAAGTTATGTTATGTTTAAGCAATATTTAATAAAAGCAAATCAGTTATTGTGGTTGTCTATACTGTAAGTAACCCTGTACTTATTCTTCGCTTGCAATCTGTTTATAATGGCGGGATATTTTTTTGCTTTTCTTTTTAAAGTTCAGTGTCCAAATATGCAACTACATTTTCGTTTTCTTTATATAACTAATAATAATAACATTACTTGCATTTAAATTGATACTACATCTCAGTTTAGAGAAAGTTTAGTTCTATTGTTAAGCATTGCTTTTTTGAAAACGATAAATCCTCAGCGAAAGCTGCAACCATCATCATTAAGAAGTCAAGAATGTTGACCAGCATCTTTGAGTTGGTACATCCGAAGTGTACACATATATAACTGCAACAGCGGATCCAAGATGTACCCTGGGAACTAGACTGATGTGGATACACATGTTCCTATTATCCATAAAGCAGAAAAGAGTACTAAGCCGAATTTACTTTATGTGCAAGTGACAGAGTATGCATTTTGTACTTTTTTTTTATTCATGCTCTTTCACTGTTGACATGTTGCACATTGCTTATAGATATCAATAACAGCTGTTGATTCAGTATTTATAAATAAACTCGGAACAATATAAATTAATTGCTACAAAATGTTAAGAAATCTAGCGTACATATATTCGATACAAATTCCTGCCACATTTCCAGCTGCAAATGTCAGTCCAGCCACTGGTCGTTTCTCACAATATCACAAAAAAAACAACAACAATAAATAATTTGCAGGTTATGTTAGCACTGAAGTATATGGAATTTATTTAAAACATATTTCAATTTGGAGTATTGCAATGCGGGTTTTATATTATTTATAGTATCCTGCTTTTGCAAAGCATCCATATATTATAAACGAGTTCCAAGCGAGCAGCACTCCTAGCGAAGTCTTCTGGCTTCACGTTCAGATTCCAGCAGAGTCAGAATGTCGCCCTCACGCACGGGTCCCTTGACGTTGCGGATGATTTGACGGTTCTGTTCGCCAAGGAACTCCACCTTGACCTGTGTACACTGGCCCTGGGAGCCGGTGCGGCCAAGAACTTTCATGACGCGAGCCCAAACAACTGGTTTGTCCATATTTTTGGTGTGTTTTTGCAAACAAAATTCACGTGCACGTTGTGCTTCGAGTGACGAGCAAAAAGAAAAGAAATGCTGGCAACAGGGTTGAAAATGTACTTATCGATATATCGACAAGCGAAATTTTTTCTGACGATATATCAATATCGATATTATTTAGCGGTATTTTTGCAGCTATTTTTGCCTTTACCACCACTCTAATTTTGTCATGAAACATATTGGCAATAAGTTATTCTAAAAATGCAAACCAGAATTCATCCGCTTTTGGCATGACATGCAATATTCGTCTTTAACTAATGATTTTTTATATGGTAATAATTATATTCAATTGGACAACGTTTCGAAAGACTTGCATTCTTTGATATCTTAGCAAAACTAAAATTTTACCAAAACAAATAATTGTAAACAAAGCTGGGTTGTATTGTATTTTAATATCGATAATTATAGCGATGTTTAATCGACATTAGTTCACAAATATCAAAAGCAAGCAAGGAAAATGTTTCCACTGCGCGTATCTATAATGTGCATTTTGCATGATTACCAATAGAAATCGATATTTTTTGAACAATGAGAAAACGATTACGAATTTTGAAAACGGTGGTCTGTAATATTGATGATGTTGCTCAAATAATTCAATATGTCATTGGCAATTAATTTATTACGAATAATCAAAGAAAATAAAGTTTTGCTGTCATTTTACAGTATTAAACATTTAAGCCAGATGTTTTGTTGCCTCATCATTCTATTGGCAATGTTGACATGTTATTTTTTGCTGCAATTAATTTTATAAGCAAATAAAGTGATTAACTATACCATTGAAATGTATATAACATTTTATTTAATTATTTGTATTGTAGTGAAAGCACTTTCTGTTTTCAAACATAAAATCGAATAGTTCTATCGAAAAACAGTTGCATTTTTAAATGCAACCACAAGCTCCAATACGAAATGTGTGGGGTGAAATTTTGCATTTGGCGTTAATTCGAAAATACTGAAAGCAGATTCAGTTTCAGTAATAGAAAGTAGTTTACATGCAAATCTTGAATAGTTTATATTATATGTTTTATACAATTAATATATTAATTTGAATCTCCCAACTTAACTGTTATTTTGTTTTATATATCTTGCGGTACTGTGATACGATATGAATCGTATTTGCAGACACGAGAAGCGCACACCTTTAGTTTATGCTAACGCTATGCCACCCGCCACCCACCCTCTCTACTCCTGATTTCTGAATTAAAACTCACAACAGACGCTGTCGCAATACTCGTTATACTACGTAGCGTGCACAGTAAGTCCGACCACCCAAACCACCCCGCTGGAGTGTAATGCCCCGCCACCTCCTGGTGGCTGGTTAAACAACCACCTTCTGTTATTTCGCTCTCTCTTTCTCTCCCTTGTTGTCAATGCAACGCTGACCGGCGCTAGTCGGAAAGGGAATCCTCGGCTAGCCGAGCTCGTGTTTGCACTCGGTTCTTGTTTGTGCTTCGCTTGCAAGATTCGAGTCGCGTGCCTTTCAGTTTGCACACATCACCCGCCGTACGTGGGTGAAAGTCCATTTCAAGTCGCAACGTTTTCGGCTTTTCACATACGTACGTACAACGTGTTGTTACTAACGTATCCGTCGGTCTTTGTGAGTCACCTAAAAAGCCGGGAAATATTGTTTATCTGTGAAACTCATTGTACGATTGTGTCCTCTGTGTTGACTGCTCAAAAGCCACTTGAAATTTTGTGAAATTTGTGAAAATCGTGTGTTTTGAAATCACTGGGAAAATGCCAAATGCAAACAATGGCCCTTCTGATTGTCATGGCGTCTTTTTCTGTCCATAAACAATCCAACAATTTGTGTCCATACAGTCAAGTGTCCTCACCAAATGGCACTTTAGCTTTTAACTGACTTTTTTCGTGTGTGTTTCACTGACAAGTAATGGCTGGAATTCAGAATGCAGCTTTTGGGACAGGTAAGCGATCTTAATTAACGGTATGCCAGGTACACGCCGCGCGGGTAAGAAAGAGACAGAGGTGTCTTGTTTTTGTTGTTGTTGCTGTTTGTTGGTGGTGGTGTCTTTAAAATCACATGCAATTTGGGGTGTTTTTTAACTGAGGCACAGGTATGGGATAATCAATTGTAAAAGTTCCAAAATAAAGCTCTCTTTAACTGAGTTGACGATAGATTTGATAAACATATAAGCAGTATAAATTCGTTTCCTTTTTCTTACCAAGAATACTAAATAAAAGTGTCTAACACACTCTAATAACATAAATTGGTTTCACAATATCTGAAGATAATTAATACCTACATGATATAGCATATTACAGACCATTCTGTCTCTAATCGACAGGACGAACAAAGGAAAAAGTAAATAATTTGTTTGGTCTATGGGTTTGTTGCTTTCCTCTGACTGAAACTGCACAGCTGACCTTACTTGGGGTTGGCCAAAAAAAGCGGACTGAAACTGGCAAAGAAAGCCACAAACTGCACACACATCGTGAGGTTGTAAAATAATGAATTACTGACATGCGATAGACAGGAGGGGGAGGGGGAGGGGGAGGCACAGAAATATAACACTAAGTGAAATGGGCATTATGTGTTCATATATTTAAAACGCTTCCAACAAGAAATGCATGTAAAAAGTGATCATAAAATTGTTACAAAATTCTTTTTGATGGGTGATGAAAACCCAACGAACGGTTAAAGTATTTAAAACAGAAGCATACAAAACTTTTTAGTGGTTTTCCAAATGAAAAACTATTAAAAAGTGCAGAAAAATTCTTTGCTCAGGTTGCTAGTAAACGAACTAGGGAGGTTACTGGGGGAGGCTACAATGAGGGGAGGTTAAAAAAATGTTGTATTTTACCACACTGGCAGTATATATACATATTTAAAGTTTAACCTTCGCTTGTCATCTTGCGAAAGTTTGCATAACACAGAGTGTAAAAGTTTTAGTTTGCTTTTCTTTAATTTAATTTGCAAATAGTTTTTGCCGCGTCCAAACAAAGCCAACGGACACTGTTGGAGTTGTTAAAGTCTTTAGTTCATACAAATTCCATGGATATTTCAGCTTAGCAGTTGTCTCCGGATGAATTGTGGACGGATAAGGAACATGAGACTTCCACAAAAGATTATAATTAATGAGAGTATCCACTGTGCTAACAGTGGGCTTTAAAGCAGTTCATTTTTGTTATGTTTCGTCTATGAATTGCATGCAATTTTTAATTCTACATACCCTGTAAGCATTAGTGTAGGGTATAGTTGTCTGTTTCTATTCGAATGTCTCTTAGCAGAAGTATTTTACTGTTGTTTTTCTTTATTGCAAACTACGGATTCCATATATATCATAGTATAACTCTAATAGGAACTGCTAGATTTTATATTTTTAAAGATAATCTTATTAAACTCATAAAACCTAAGTAAAATGCTGTCCTACATATTCTGGCTAAACTTTATTAAAATCGTAATACAACATCATCTAGTGTTTATGTATGAAAAACTGCTGTTTTGCCTGGAAAACCTTCGTGTTATATTAAAATCTTATTCGAGTTACTTTAGTTAATATATTATTTATCTTTAAAGCAAATGCATATGCCCCACACAACAGTTGGCTTAATAAGTATCCTTGGATTAGTAATTGGTTTAGCCAACAATTTACATTGTCTCTCGCAGGGCTTCTGTAAATTCTCTGCCCCTTTGCACTACCCACCTCTATTTGTTATAAAGGCTTTCACTCCGGCAGAGATATCGTATAACCGAGTGCGGAGTATTGAAAGGGACGTTGTTTTAGAAGGCTTCACTGTGCATTTCACTTAATTGTAATTTAAACTTAAACACTAACTAATGGCAAAATTTACGCACTGTTTACTTTAGTTGAGGTCCACTTTGGTGAGAACGACACTTAAATATATAATATAATCCTTGGACTCTCGTAGACTTGTAGTGCGATTTTCTTGGTACATACTATAATAATTTCTCATTTAGTTGAAATACTAAGTTCTTGCTTTTTGCTCACTTACCAAGAGTCATACAATTTTGCTTGATGCGTTTCCAGGCGCTTTTCCACTTGAAAAACTTGCAGTGTACTTAATTGCATAAGTTTTTAGTTTATTCTCAGTTGATGTAAAACTTTTAACATTATGCTGAAAGCATTTGACATTTATTTGCATTTTTGTGGCTAAACACAACTACTGAAAGTCTATTTCCCCTGACAGATATCAAAGCAATTGACTTTAAGAACTTTTACGGGGAATGACAGTTATTTAACTACTACCTGTGAGCATAAAGGAAATCTAATTCTGTTATTTGCAGGACAAAAGCATTCTGACCTAAACAGATACCAGATAAATGTTCATTTGAATTTGACTTTACCTTAAACTATTCAAGCAGCACAGAAAACAAGGAAATTGACTTTAGATTGAATATAAGTTATTGAAATAGAAAACTCTTAAGATATATTTAAGATTTTCTAAGGAAAACGCTTTCTTCAAGATGGCAAATTTACTTTACAATGTGGGAAACTTTGAGGAATCTCTGAACTCATGATTAAATTTCTTCAACTTCAGATATTAATTTAGTTCGCATATTGTCTTTTAATGAACTTCATTCAAATTAAAGATACTATCTTTACAAGTAGAAGTGTATTTTACAGAAATCTTTATTTCAAGCTGAAATTAAGAATATTGTCTCTAAGAATCTAGTAGAACGTAAGCTCATTATTCAAGTGCCCACTTGTGGGGAAATCAAGTTCTGTAATTTCCAGGACAATAGCTTATAAAATTAAACTGAAGTGTCGCATCCGCTGACAGGAAATTCTTTCGAGCTCAAAATCCAATTTACATGTGTGCTATAAATTCGACAGCAATAAAATTCAATAAAATATTTCATTACAAAAGATACAAAAATTTAATTTACTTCTGGTGCCAGTCGACGGCACACACACATAAATCGCAGCCACATTTCTCCACAGTACAACCCACCTGTGTTTTACCCTGTTGAGGTGTTGAGGGGTGCTTGTTGGTTTGTTGCTTCCTGGTTCACCTTAGTCTCAATCTCACTTGACTGTATCTTTCTTTTCCCCGTGCCTTCGTCTTATTTATGAGTTGGAGCTGTAGGGATGGGGGCATTCCTGTCTCTAAAGTGTGGCACCGATAAGGAGGTGCCGTCTATGATGTGTCTGTTTGGCAGTCGCTTCTGCCAACTTTTGTGAGGGGAAGACAAGGGAAGGGACGCACATTGCTGCGCGTATTCAAATTAGATTTATCCGCCAGCCAAAAATGTTATGGCCAGCTGTCGACAGTATGTGGATACTACCAAGAACTCGGACCTTGGTTTTCGGCAAATAGAAAAATTTAATGATCCCTTCGCTGATTACATTTTTGCATACCAAAATAATTTATAATTTTATTCATGAGTTTATACCGAAAATATTAAAATGAAAAACACGATATTGAAACTCATTTACCAGCGTCATTTAATTAATTGGATACTTGTCCAAGAGCTTTTTGGTAAGCAATGTAAACATGCTACAAATACTTTGGCATATATACATTATATTTTGCATTATTCATAGGCATGTTTAGTTATTAATTAAAGTTTTTAAGTAAAATAACGTTTTAATACAATATTTGTCATTAATTAACGTTTACAGATTGTTAATGCTTTAAATGGGAATTGAAATAAGAAGGAGTATTGTGGTAAATCCTTTGATAGTCTTTTTCAATTCTGAATTTTATTTGCATGCATAAAATACATAGCATACTTATCGGAGCATTATTAAATATGAAAATGAAAACAATATTTGCTTTGTAAATACAAATCTGTATATAAAATACATATATAATAGCTGCAAATAATAATAATCGATTTCTATAAAATCTTTTTAATCTTTCAGCATATTACAATTTCATATCAAATGTCAGCTGTCGGTTAAGCTTCAAATTCAAATATAATGGCGCATAATAAATTTAAATTCTGTTTTTTTTTTGTTGTCTGTCTGTCTGTTTGGCTATCAACTCTGCGGGGTCTCCGGTTAATAGAAATCAATTCGGTGGCGCCGCAAAGTCGGTCTTAAAAATTGATTATTCAGCAAAAAAAAGAGAAAGTGGGAATACATCCAGCTTTTTGGACGTCAATGACATCTAATGAAGTCAGACTACAGCCCAGCATAAATCTAAATAAATATGTACAGCAAATCGAGCATAACAATCACTAAATGAGATGTGGCTACACAGCCCAAAATCAACCCAACACCAAGCTACCCAATTTCTCAAACCACCCATGGGGACTGTGGCGTCGCCTCGCTTGACAGGATTCAGTTCCTAAGACAAATATGAATCTATGATTTTGTTGCTGTTGTTATTATTGTGGTGTGTGTGTGTGTGTTGTGGTGTGTGTGTTTTTTTTGTGGTTTCCATATCGTGATTTCGCTGTGGCCTAGATAATTCGCGTGGTTTCATCCCTGTCCACAATTGACCCACAATTCAATAATATTCTCGCCAAAATGGCAAGTTTTTTATCTGCGGTTTCGAAAATCGATTGCAATTTACTTAGTGGTATGTTTGTGGTTTTGTGTGTGTGTTGTGTGTATGGTGTCTGTATGGTGTGTGTGCAATCACACTTTGTGCTATTAATTCATAATGTGCGTTTGAATGCACTCTGATATTAGCAAACGCTACAAGTCTTTAATATCAAATTGTTTGCATCTCTTTCAATTAATTAATAATACTTGCAAAGCCTTTGTGTATATGCCACATAGAAGACTGTACAGTAAAACACTTGCCAGCTGGATCAAAGCCTTAAGATTACAGATACAACATCCACAGAATCCTGTTTAATATCAATTGACAACATGGCAAAGTGATTTCACTGCACATTCGAGTGTTGCAGGAGCCAAAGAACATCCACGACAACGACAACAACAACAACAATAATCATAATGAGACCATGAACATGTTAACACACATGTGGGTGTGTGTGTGTGTGTATTGTGATAAATTGTTGATGTCTGTGCTGTCTTAGTTTATGGCTCAGTCACTTGTTCTATTCGCTTCGAAGCTTCGTCAATTGAAATTGAAGCAGTGACGTAGGGGCAATACAGAAAAGGGGAATGCCGAGGGGTGTGTGTAGAAATGCAATTATATAAATAGTATAATAACTAAATAATTATGGTACTGAAGAGACTGGCATCTTTTGAAACAGCTATAGTATATCAAGCCTTGCTTTTTAGCAAGTATTTTGTGCTATATAGGTATATAGTTATATTAAACAGAAGTTCGCTAAATTACTCTTTATTTAACAAATGAAAAAGGTCGCTAAAGTATTAAAAATATAAACTATACCTTTAATTTTGGAAAAATAAAAATAATAAATAATATACAGACATTTGTCTACTACTTTCATAAAGCTTCCTAACTGAACATATCAACAGCGAATATTAACTTATCTGTTTCCTCTTTTTGAATTCAAAGTGTTAACTCCTAATAAAGAATATACAAAACATATTAAATACATATAAGGTATATTAATTGTTCGCAGCAGAACACGCTTTTAAATAAATTCAATTATCAATCAAAGCTGTGAACAGCATACCATCCTGTAACTATCTATCGATACTTGTAAATATCGCATATCGTTGAGCAGTTCATCTGATCTTGTTCATGTTCAGTTCACTACTTGTTCGCCGCTGCAATTAAGCACATATACAATTGGAATCGCGCCATTTTGTCAATTAGCTTAGAAGATTAGCAAATCGGCCAAAAATTTACACAAATTAGTATCTACTCAAAACATTAGTAAACTAAAATAAATGTAAATAAATAAATAAACGTCTTCTTCTTCCTTCATTCTATGTCAAAATATCAGAATTATACGAACTCCTCTCAGAATATTTGTTAAAATGTTAAGTTGTTATTGAAACAAACAATTTCTTATATTTAACAACAGATTTAAATTAAAAATGATTTTAAAAGGATTTTTAAAGTATTTCATATTAAAAGATAAGTCAATTTGCTTGTTAAACTTTACTTAAATTAAAACGTAACATATTTTAATGTCTACGATTGCCTCAGCCTACAGTTAAATGGTATAATGAGTAAAGTTAAGTTAAGTTTATTCGAAAAACTTGCAACTTGTTAACTTGCAAGTATAAATCCCCTTCGGCCTATGCCTCTGAGTTGCGCTCATTGTTGAATCTGCTTACAAGCTGCTGATATGCCCAACGCTGAAGCTAGTCAAATATTGAGTAGTCGAGCGGCAAAACTCATAAAGCTTGAGCCAGAGTTAGCCCAAGGAGCGAACACACCTTCCATAACCCCAACAGACCCCACTCAATTGAAGGGTAAAAGAGTGAGGGGGGGGGGGGGGTTCTGGGTCCTTTCAGCATTCGCTTGCATGCAATCCAAGCATTTGCCTCCGGCTGTCTGGCCATATGTGCATAGAGAACATTGTATATTATGCGAATATGTATGTATGTGCATATACGAGTTGTTGCTTTCTTCTTCTCCTGTTTTTTATTTATAAGTATGTAGTATTTCCCCCCCTTTCGGCTGTCTGAGTTGTTTTAAATAGAGTTCAGTTGAGGTGGGCAGAACTCACCTGGCGCCGTATTATGACGACAGCTACATAAAGTGAAGTGCACTAGGACTTGAGTTTAACCACTGGACTAGTGGGTGTTGTAGGCGTTGTGGGCGTGTCGGCTATTTTAATATTCCTTCAGACTATACTTAGTTTTGATAAGAGAGTTATGTATGTATGTGTGTTTGTGTAACTAAGCAGCGGAAGTGCTTAGCACTCGTTCTCTCATTGCAGTCCCTGATGTGTCCCTCCATTCGTCTCCTACTGACGGAATGCTGTGCGCCAACTTGTCGCTGTCTGTCATGTCTGTTGTTGTGGAAAATCCCGGGAAAACGTTGCGCGTCTGTCACATAATTTGCCGATAATTTGTGTGGCACTCGCTGTCGCTTGCATGTCGCATCACGAGTGGATGCACGTCAATTTCCCTGATTGCCACATGCAACTTTAAAGCAACTGTGAAATTTTAATTAATTGGTCTATCTAGGGCGAAAACCATAAACTGCTTAACAAACTACGGGTCATTGTCACGGTTATGACCACATAGTACATATAAAGTTGGCAATTTGCCTCAATCCCTCAAGTAATCACTATGCACCTTCAAGAAGTAACGTTTTTTTGCCATTCAAGAGCAACGGCGCGTATACGTAACGTTTTATACAGCTTGTCAGTTTACTTGATATTTTTGGGGTTTAGGGTCAAGTGCAGTCATGGAAAAAGACAGTACTTGCCCTCGTTCCTTTAGCTGCAACTGTCACTGTCACTGTTGACTCTTTGTTCCAACTTACTGCCCATGATTGCGGTTAAAGGTATAACAAAAAAACAAACCAAAATAGAAAGAAACATTTGAGTGTAAAGCGTTACTTCTCTTTTGAGATAAGTCTAATCGATAAATGCGGTTTTATAGTGGAATGTTAGTATACGTATAAAGAAAATCAAAGCCCAACTTCTTCTTAAATTTTTAAATAGTAAAATTCCATAAAATGCTGAAGTTTCACTTTGCTTTTCAACTTCAAGTAACTCTCAAGTGTGGCCAGACTTCGGCACTTTTCTATCGTTTTAAGAAGATTTATTCTTTTCGAGATCAATAATTCCGTTTTTAAAATTATCTTTAAAGTATTTAAATAACATTTAATGAGTTTAAATAACTTACAAACTCATAAACTCAAAGTATTGTTCACAAATGTGTGTCTAGTTTATTGAATATATAAAATTTGAGGTTTTAGTTACACTGAAAAGGAATGCAGCTTTTAAAAGTACCAACTAATTGAATATCTCATTTAATAAAACATTTTTAGTAAGAAAGCCAAGTAAATGCCAAATCATATTAAACATTGAGGTCATACTCACACTAAAATTATAAACCATCATTCAGTATTAATTAACATTTTGAACATCACTTTTATGCGTTCCCCCAACACTTTGTGGTGAAATATTAAATTACCAAAGCATATTCAATTTTGAGGCTTATACACACAGTCAACAAGTAATGCTTAAAAGTATTTTAACTTACTCGTTTTATACATTGCCCACAAAATATATTAAATTTTGAGCTAATGAATAAATTAAATATATATGTTTATAAACCGCACATAAGTCCCCCTTGATGACATAATAACGCTTTAAAATCCATTTGGGCTGTAAACATTTCGTCAAATTATTTACATTTTGTGCTGGAAAATGAAAGGGAATATTGCAATGTGGGCTAGTAAATAGGTATAATGCTTGCACCCACTGTTAGAGCGCTCTCAAGCTTATCTACTGATTAGAGGTAAACAGAGCGTGTAAATGTTTGAATACGAGTATAGTATGTACTATGAAACGAGCATTTCCCTTATATTTTGTATGCATTTCCTTTTAAATTCTTTTCTTTCCTTTATTTTTTTTGCGTCGCATTTCAGCACTCCAGGAATTTCCAACCCCCCCGCAGGATACATATACACAGACACACATACAAAGTAAAAGTCTATAAAATGTGCAGGGCAGAGAGAAAAAAAATGTCGAGGCACAAAGTATAATCAAGTAAGGACAAGGGCGGAAATACGAGTCCATGCCACACGCCAACTGGTCATGCATTGCGGGGCATTGACATTTTACCCATCGAACTGCCCTCGCAGCAAACACGACACGAGCCTCTGAACACCATTCGGACAATTTGCAGTCGCAATTGCTTTGATTTTTCGCGCTGCGACAAGTCTAAGCCCGTCGATTTGGCATTTAGGATGCAGATACGGTATAGGGTCGAGACGGACCCGGACCCATTGCCTGGTGCAGTTAATAGTTTTCGGGTGACCCCCATGTGGCACATTAATGGCAGATTTACGCACACTGTCTGTCCTTGCCTCTGTGCTTCATCAATATTTATGATGATGCTGGGATGCAGAGAGATAGATAGAAAGAGAGAAAGATGCAGAGAAAGGACAGATTGGATGATTGGTAGTGTAAAATGTGCAATTGATTGTAAATTTACTAGCCTTAGTTGGTTATTCAGCAAGCATGCTGTGCCCTCCGCTCAGTGTGACCAAGCACATTTACAACGTTACTTCATATCAATCGTTGCTAATTGGTTTAAATAGTCCGTGAAGGAATTAGTTTTGGGTGGGAGTGTGGCAACACTGTTTGCTACAAAGTGCAATATCGATTACGACTAGTGTTATCGATATTTTATTATAAATTGATATATGCTATGATTATCACTTTTAAGTGAAATATACTACAATATATAATTAATGTATCAGTTTTAATTATTAATTTCAGTAAACTATACAATTCTACTTCATTTCATATATTTAGCTATTCCCATTCAGCTATGTGAAGAGTTTTTCCCTGTTATTGTTTGCATTGAATATTTAAGCATCTCTCCTTTCTGACGGTTTTCAATGTGTTTCAACATTTAAATGGTAATATCATCCCCCTTTTGAATGTTGTGCATGTGAGTGAGTGAAATATCACCCTGTTGTGGCACGTGTGGTTTTTCTGGACCAACTCTCCCATTAGGCGGTTAGCGAAACCAAATTAGACCAACTGAAAGATCCACTGAAAAGCTGACATAATGAACAGGCACACGCAATAGTAATTAATGACCAGAGATAGCCAAATGACAGTCGGATTTTACTAATAACAAATAAACCTTCAAAAACTGGCTGGTACCCAGAAACTCAATGGGCTTTTGGTGGGTTTATGCAGTTACAAATAAACAGCATTTCCAAATACTTTCTTTTCAATATATGTATTATTTATTTGTTATAATTTAGGCACTCACAAATTTGATTTAGATTTCTCTGAAAGTGTTAACTTTATATCATATTATATTATTACTATCTTAGCACATTGTTCAGCCAATTAGTGTTAGAACTCTAGACACTTTCAATTACTAGAATATTCAAATGCTATCCGTCGTTCATTACAATTTAAATTAATATAAACAACCCACCCCCAAGAAAATATTTATTTTAACATGCCCGCAATGAAAGATAAATGAATATCAACAATCAGGTCGTTAAACAGAACAATAAACAAGAGGGAACAACAAATACGTGATTCTATAATAATAAACAACAAACTCATATTTTATTACAATTTTAGGGAGTCTAAAGTGTCCTTAAAAGATATCAAATAGCCATTCGTTGCTGGTCCTTGTATTTTTTATTAATTTTCATAGAAATTAAATTAATGTCAGAATATTTATAACCTTTTGTCGGATCATAACTCAGTGTAACATCTCGACTTTCGGACAAGTTATTGTTCAATTTGTTTTAACGAGTTCTTACTTTTATTATTTTCTTTTCTTTTCAGAGAAATGTTGAGGCAAAAGGCATTGACATTAATTTCTAATGGAGCATCTGAAACTGTTCCGACCGCCAAGAACACAATACAAATAAATAACAGAAGTGAATTGCAAACGCTGCTCGGTTGAGCGCCACCCCCCCTTGCCACGCCCACATTGGTTGGGTGTATGGGTGTAAGGCGCTCAACTTGCCACAACAATAACGGCTCAATTCGTCTTGCCCCAGACACCATCCACACAGTGACTACTAGAGAGATGACGATGACGACGACGACGACGACGTCGTCGACAATGGCTCGAAGGAAGCGTACAAGAAGGAAAATGCCAACGAATCGAAAGCGGAAGAAGACAGTTGGCACGTCAGCATCAGGCCTGAAATCAGTAGTCAAGTGGAAGATTATGATATCATCAATAATGTTCCTTCTATGCTACTCAACAAGTGAGTGACAGTCCCCCCTGTGCAATGTAAATGGAACGTCTGAGTCTCCAATTTGTGTGTTGTCTTTCCTCCTCTTCATTTTTTCCATTTGCGAGGCATCTATCATAAACCCAACTTTGTCAAGAATTAGTCTTTGTTCACCGACAAGACATGCCAATTGCAAGGACTTTTATTTCATTTACTTAACCCAAAAAGCTAGAGCTTGATTTATATAGAAATATTATTGAAGTTATGTTAGGAATTAGACTTGTATAGTAGTATATACCTTACAGATGGAATGGTTGAGTTTACATCTTAACTAACACCCTTAAAATGTTATGTCTAAACTGACGTGACTGTATGCAATAAGGGGGAGAATGTTTGATAGCAAGGGAGGGATAAGAACAACCCCTCAAATACAAAAGTTCAAAGCGCATTTTTGTCAATCAAAAGTCAATTCAATTAATTCTGTTACTTAGCCAAATGTTATCCTTATGCGATCTGTAACACCAACATCTTTAATCGAATCGCAATCAGTTAACTATTTACATTCTCATCATTACAGATGTATTATAGTTTTCATAGACATTATTTGTCTGTTCAGAGGAAAACAATACTTCCTAGTAATGATTTTATATAAAAAGTTGACAACCTTAAACCTCATTCTTTAGAATTTGCCCACCTCTGTCTTAGAGTATTCTCCTGCTCTTCCACCCATTAGATTGTCATTATTCATAAGTAAATATCAATTTTGCCAATCAATCAAAAACACAATACATTAGAGATGTTGCTTTATTTAAAGATGACACTATTAGAAAACAATCGTTTGGAGAACATCTCTTTTCGCTTACCTGTCAATTTGTCCATTCTTCTATTTGACAATCAATCAAAAATACAAGCTTGACTTAAACATGACACTCTTAGAGAAACAATAGAATGACAGCGTACCTTCTTATATTAATTTGTCAATCTTTATGTATTCATCAATCAAAATCATAACCCGTTAGAGATGATGCCTTACTTAAAGATGAGACTATTAGAAAACAATCGTTTAAAGTCTGTTGTTTGTGGAAAATGGCGGCCGTTAGAATGGCATTAGGAATGCTAGGACATTCATCATTCGTTCTGACACTCAAATACGAATTGCCTACGCCAACTGTGGGCACTTAAATACAGCGGAGCAGGCGTGAGTTTGGGATGGAGATGGGGGGGGGCGTGACACCGTAACTCCCGCTGTCAGACAATAAGAAATGAATTACAAAGGCTTGTGCATAATTCTTATCTCTCTTCTTTACATGTGGTGATTAATTTGTTCGTTTTGTTCGCTTTGTGACTCCGACTTGGCTCAATTTCCACAAAAGGTCACGTGCTGGCTGTTCGAAGGGGTCGCCTGATGTCCCCCAGCACATTCACTGCACTCAGCGGCGACCTGCATGTGCAGATACAATTCAGCGAGGATGATGCACAGACTTTAAAGGGAAATGGCAATGCGACAAGCGAAAAAACAACAACAACAACAGAACGACTGCCTGAAAATCAGAATCTCAGCAACGCCCACTTGAGCACTGACAGTCCCGGTGTGGTCTCAACAACGGAGGAGGGCAGGGTGAACACCATAATGAGCACTTTAGTCATTAGTAAAATCATTAATGATGGTGCAGAGGGAAGCAACAGGAGCGCTACCGACCGCCAGGTGGTGCTGCAACGCAGGCGCAAGGAGATCGTACAGAATATTCCACTCTTTCCGGATCCGCGACAGAATGTCACTCAGGTCACAGTGCCGTGTCAGACCTTTGTGCGTGGCGGTCTCTACGAGATGCAAGTGGTGCGGAATCTAAAGACCACAACACTCGATCATAATGAGGGAAATCCCGAGGCAGGAGGATCGCTGACAACAACGACCTTAATGCCGTCGCAGGACGAGCGTCTGCTGCAGACTCTGGACGTGCGATGGCCCAGTGCCGAGATGATTGTGAGTCCTGTGACCCTGCGCACCTATCCCCAGACATCCGTGAATGTCACGCTGCGCTTTCCCGAAGTCAACTGCGAGCGTGCGCTGCATGGGGAGCAGCCTTCCCTGCCGGAGTTCTGGCTGGAGTTGGTCTATTGCGGCAAGGATCGCAGTTGCGCCCACAGTCTCGGCAATGTGTCCAAGTCGAGCGTGCTCTTTGCGGAACAGGTACGGGGATTTCCCAAGTTCAAGACGCTTCGCTTGGGCTGCGAACTGTTCGGTCTCGCGGGCAATTACGCCGTTCAGCTGCGTCCCATGGTGACGTCCCTGAATGTGCCTACCACAAGGCGTATGATCAGCGTTGATTGGAGCGATGAGTTCGTGTTCAATGTCTACGCCAGAAGCATCTTTCCCTGTGATCCACACTCTGGCGTGGGCGTACTCTATGAGTATCCTGGCTGCATTCTGGAGCAGGGAGATCGAGTGCGTCTCTATGCCAAGTTACGGGCCGATGTTGCCTCTCTAAAGCCGCCCACCTCGCTGCATTATGTCGCTGAGCAACGGGTTGTCAAGAGCCAGCACTCACTGCACTTTAGCTGTGATCTCTTCTCCGAGAAATATGTGGAATACTGTTTCGTCTATGTCAGCCAGGCCATTTCCGGCGCCGTTGCGGATGTGCGTATGGACTGTGTGCCCACATTGCCTGTCAGTGGTGAGTGCAGCCAACTAAGAGGCTTATTCCAGTTACTTATCAGTGCTTAATCCTCTTCACGATTTCACAGACTCCGATACTGGCGGCTGGGGCACCTGGAGCGAGTGGACTCCCTGCTCCACCAACTGTTTGGGAGGCACACGCAATCGTTATCGGTTCTGTGATTCCCCGCCGCCGCGTTATGGCGCCAAATTTTGCGAGGTATTTATTATGTTCAAGTATTTCTATACCCGGTACTCGTAGGGTATACAAGGGTATATTGTATTCGTTGCAGAAAGTGAGGAGAACGTTTTTAAAATAGAATGCTCTTTTTACATACTTATAAACATAACTTTTCAGCATAAACATGCATATTAAATATATAAATATAATGGTATTTAGTTACTCCTGCTTTAAGTTTTAATCAATGCCTAAATGTAGGCAATAATTCCTATAGCTTATTGATAAATATTTATTTATATTGAAATTGAGTACCCAGTATCTTATAGTAGGAGACTGGACTGTAATTCGACATTAATTATTATATATGCATTTAATATTAATATTAATATTAACCTCTAGTCGAGGATAGAATGCAACCAACCAAATCGGATAAATATATTGGCTGTATTAAGTTCTGATCAGTGTATAAAATATATCTGATATTATAAAATTTATAAATCGAATTTAAACTATATTTAAATTAAGTACTGGGTATAATATATTCGAACATCCTACAACATTGAAATCTACTACAGATACCATTAATAAATATTGTAATTGAGTGCCGGGTAGACTACGGTTTGGTACTAAAGCATTCTTACTTGTTTTTTCTATAAATCTCAAAGTTGTTTCTAGTCAATTTCTATATAAGTGCGAGTATTTTTATGTACTATCCTAATTTTGGCTACGTGCAGAACTTTCGCTTGCAACTTTTACTTTTGACTCTTCCTCTCTCTCTCTCCCTCTCGAAATAAATTGTGCTCACACAAGTTTTTTACACGAACACACACACACGCTCACATATGCCTGCAGACAGATGTAGATGTCTGTGTGTGTGTGTGCGTGTGTGTGTAGCTTAGGCGGGTTAACATTTGAGTTCATGTTTTACTTTTGCTCTTCCTCTTCTTTTTATGCACTATTCGTATCAACAACTAGGGGCACATAGTATCCCCCATATCTCATTGTTCTGCCGACAATAAAAAAAAAGTCGAGGGCAAAGAGTGTCAGTGGGAGGGAGGGGAGGGGAAAGGGGAATAGGCTATTGCTGGCGGCCATGTTTGTTGTCCCGGGTGTCTGGCAGATTGTTACAACAATGCGACACTTGCTCCAGATTGCGTGGCAAATTTACAATGTTGCCACCCTTTTCAAGTTTTATACAGTTACTTCCATGTCGTTGCGATGGGCGCCTGAAACTATGCAATCAAATATTTTAACGATTCTGTAAATTTAATGTGTGTACAAAAAAGCTCAAATGCAGATGTATCTTATTTAGTTTTGTGTATAATTTTAAAGTAAAAATTCAGAGAAATAAAATATTGTGGAAATATAAGAAAGATGTTCATATATTCCCACATTTATATATATGTGCATAGCATAAATAATCTGACAACATAAATTCCCACAGAGGCATTCAGATTAAAGCAAAAGTAGCAAGAAAAGTTTAAAGCTGTTATTTAGTTTTTATACAATTTGAAAAGTTTAGATTAAATTAACTACTATTCTGTGAATTCATATATTCCCCTATATACATATGTATGCATGTAAAATGTAAACAACAAACAAACCAGCAAGAAACGGTCAATTTAACTTTAACCAAGTTTATCTTTATAACTAAGCAAACAGTTAACTACATGCCATGCCATCGTCAAGTTTTTGTTGTTAAGATGCGACGAAGAAGAAGAAGAAGTGTAAATACGTAAATATGTTACACATGCACCTGCAATTACATTTCCTGTCATATCACAATGCAGTGTCCCGAGTCGAGCTTTGTGTTTTGTCTCATCCATTGTTGGGAAGCTCCACTTCATTATCGGAAAACTTCCGACAGGAAAATTAAGCGATTGCAGTACTTTTGTTTTCCCGAACAATTGTGAAAACTAGTTGGAGAGCTTTTCACTTACTATATTTGCTTTGTTTCTTTTTCCCAGAGCTGGGCAAGTGTTAGATATTTTGCAAAGCACTCTGAAAATGAAGCTTAAGTAATATTACAGGTGTAATTGAAGTCTTTGCAGTTATTTAAACTTTTCTATACTTTAAAATATGCATTAAAGCTTTAATTAACAACTGCTGCGAGCTTTAGCCGAAAGCTCATTGCCTTGACAACAGTTTGGTTGATTTTTGTTTAATGGAATTTCAAGTAACCAAAAAAACAACATGTTATTATAAATCGGTTAGGAAATAAGCATATTATGTCATTAACTGAATAGGTTTGAATTTATTTGTATACAAAATTATTATATAATCAAGTTAAGAGTTTAATTGTAAGAAAATCGCCAACAAAATGCCGCCAAAACGAAAGTCGTCAAAGGGGAAGGCAAAGGATAAGGAGCTGAATAAAATAACCCAAGTGGATCGAACCTTCTATGAACTGCAGATAACGGATTTAAATCAGAAGTTGGCCCGTCTACGCGCCCATTTGGCCGGCATCGATGAGGCGAACGTTGTGATGACTGCAAAGTTGCAGGATATTGACCATGATCGCACCGATGTCGCTGCCCATTTGGAACGCACGCTGGCCGAGCGCAACAATTCAATAACCGAGCTGGAGGAACGCCTGGTGGAGGTATCGAAGGTCCGGGACGAGGAGAATCGTGCGGCACAAGAGAAA
This sequence comes from Drosophila histrio, assembly GCA_958299025.2. Classification (NCBI taxonomy): domain Eukaryota; kingdom Metazoa; phylum Arthropoda; class Insecta; order Diptera; family Drosophilidae; genus Drosophila; species Drosophila histrio. The sequence goes on along the minus strand of OY729166.1, from coordinate 17,564,014 downwards.
ATCGCCGATTTGGAGGGGAAATATAAGGCGATGCATGATCAGTTGACATCGGAGATAAAGCTGCTCAATGGCAAGTTGAACTCATTGGACGAGTTTCGAATTCAACGTGATATATTGCTGGCAAAGTTTGATGACCAGGAATCGGATATGAAGGAGAAGGAGAAATATCACAAGGAGGCACTCTACAATATGGAACAGGCGGCCGTTGTGGAAAAGGATGCGTTGAAGAAGGAGGTGGAGGCAAAGCTACTGCAAGTCTCGGAGGACTTTACACGATCCAGTGAGATTCGCAATGCCGGGTATACTCGACGTCTGATCCGCGAGAATATTGCCCTGCAGAAGGAGATTGATCTGTTGGTAATGTCACAAATTAAGATACAACAGCAGTACAACAATCAAAAGGAGAAGCACAAGGAGATCATGGAGCAGTATAGCGCATTGGATCAGATTAAGAACGAATTGGTGCGTAATTCGATTAACAAGATCAAGATTATCGAGGGCCTCACACACAACTACGAGACGCTGAAGACCAAGTATGTGGAGGCGCTGCAATACCGACGGGCATTCGAGGAACAACAGGATGCCGAGCATTCTGTGGATGAGAGGAACAAGGATGCAGCCGGAAAGGTGCGTTCTCTATGTCGACGCGTGGAGAATATAATGCTGGAGAAGAAGAATCTGCAGGCGGTGCATGATCAACATGAAGGAGAGATTGTACGTCTGCGAGGTATTATACAACAGATCAAGGCCACTGTACGGGATGCCATTATAACACAGCAGGGTATCACACTCTTCCCGGAAAGACTTGAAGAGGCCAACGTTGATGAGCCACATGTGATCAAGGAAGTCAGAGAGGAGGCGGTCGCCATGAATAAACTGGCACGCATCGATCTTCTCAGCCAGCTGATGAATATTGTCAGCTCCCACTCGTCGGAGTTGCCAAAGACTCCGTCGGTTGAGACCATCGCTACGGTCACATCCGAGCTGTATACTCCGGGTAAAATGGGCTTTATGCCTCACAAGCAGAGGCCCGCTGTCTGTGATCTATTCGAGACAGAGGTGCGGGAAAAACTGCCAGAACTCCATGTAAAGCAGCCGGACCGCCAGCTGAAGGGACAAGTCAAAACTGGGGACATTACAAAGTTGGGCGAACGGATAAACATAATTGATGTCGAGTTCGGCACCACCTTATATGTGTCATCATCGCGAGAGGATGATATCGCGGAAGCGGAGGAAGAACCACTCGAAGAACCTGAAGGATCCAGCAGTACCGTATCTGTGAAGAAAGAGAGCAGCGAGGGAAGTGCTCCAGCACCAGCTCCTCTGCCCCTGACCACCAAACCGGAGGAGAAAATAATTGACACCAAGTCGGCGCAGAGCTTGACAACAATTGGCACCACATCGGGACTAACTGGCGAGGATGAGGAGCTGGATGAGGAGGATGAGTTCGAGATAAATCTGTTCTATTAGTTGAAACAGTTGAGGGAATGTATTACAATATTATTGCAATATTTATTTTATATTTAGTTGAATGTACATATTAATAAAGGGAATACTTACTGCAAAATTCATTGAATTTTATGAATTCATTTGTATTTGTTAAAAGGAAATTGTTTAGAATTGGGATATTATAATATGTTCCCTTATAGGGTATTAGGAAATTATACTCCTCAATGAATAAATCCGTTCCGTAGAAGAGTTTTAATTCACTTTCATGATCCAATGTTCTCCAATATCTTTTAGGGTCCTTCTGTGCAAACGGAGAAATGTAATAAGAGCATTGCGGATACCTGGGACTGTATCTATGAGACAAGCGGCAATATGCTGACCAAGTCAAATGTAACTGATGTTAATCAAGAGATTGGACCCGGTTGTCGTTGTGGGTGCATTGTCCATCTGGGATCTTCTAAGCCCAAACGCATTATAGCCGGAGAAACACAGAGCTGTCCCGGTCGCTCCTTCTGGCTGATCCAGGTAAAGTTTAGACTACTCAATTGTTTTTGGCATATTAATTAAATCACTTCGCCTTCTTCAGGTTGATGGCGAGGACAACATTTCGATGCAACTCAGCTTTCTTCGATTGCCTTGTGGCACACAGTATATCAAGGTGCGCGATGGTCCGTCATTGTCATCCACTTTGCTGGTGGAACTCAATGGCGACGGTTCGTCAGGTGGCGGAATAAGGCGATCCAGTGCTGAGGAGTCCGGTCATATCGGAGTTCCGTTGGCTGTCGAGTCGACGGGAGCACAACTTTTAGTAGAGTTCTTTTCCGGCGAAATAACCGGAAATTCAACGTCGAGCGCAGGCTACGATGCTGCATCCTGCACCGGCGGCTTTGTGGCCAATGTGAAGCAACTAGGTGGGTTTAACTACTATGATAAGCATTAAGTTTAAATAGTCATATCTTTGCATTTACTTTTTACAGCCTCCAGGGGCATCAGCAATAACAGCACAATTCTGGCTGCCACACGGCTTTCGGTGAAAAGCCGCACGAGCTTGCAAAAGAAACCGCTTTCCAGAATGCGATTCACTTTGGTTCACCTCAGCGCCATGGTGTTTGCCACCATCATCATTCTGATAAGCGCGCTTTTGGGTAAGTTATGCATTTTACACATTTAATTTAATAAACCAAGACAGTCGCGAGTCGCATTATAGAAAATCATAATTAAATGGTTTTTAAAATAAATAAGTAGATTAAAAACAAATAATTCGAGTAGCAAATGTAACAGCTTCTGCTATTGTGAATCCGGTGTTCACATTAAGACGTACGCGTTCCTGTGACAATGCATGTGAACCTAGCATAAAGATGGACGTGTTAAGGCAGAAAGAGAGCGTGTTGCGCGCTCTCAGAGAGTTTACTTCGGAAACTAGCATGATACTTTCAATTTGTGAACAGTAGAATAATAGTGATGGCAAGCACAAATAGCAAGTGTCATTTCAATAATCTCAATAATGGACATGCGCACAGCGTCAGCATTGATTTTATCACTGAAAGCGCTCTTTATTTACTTTTGGCTTTGGCTCAACAGGTGCCCAGTACATGGTTCGGTATCGCAAGTATCATCTGGCAGTTGCACGTCGACAGGATGAAGGCTCACATCTGCATACGCCGCGGGAATCTCTCAGTTCGCTGCACGGTCCGCCGTCTCGCGCTATTTCGACGACTACGCTGCTTTCGGAGGTGATTTACCTGGTGAAAATGCGGCCGAAGCGTCAACTGAGGCACTCCATTTTACGGGAGAGCGCCGATGTGGAAAACGTGACCCATGAGACGGAATTTAAGGACGCCGATGCACGCGAACAAATGGTCAAGGGGTGAGTCTGATGCAGCATGTAAATACAACTGACTTAACTACATATATGTTCCCTTAGCGAGGATGCACCTGGATTGGGCAGCACAACTTCCATGATGACTCTGCGCAACGAACACGCCTCCATGACTTCTCTGTCGCCGCGGGCGGAAAGTCAGTCAGTCAGTCAATCAGTCAGTCCAGTTGAATCGCCGTCATCGGGTGAAGCAGAGCTGGAACTACAGCGTATCGATGAATCGGCAAAATCTGGAGATTCGCCGACGCCTATCGAGCCTCTGAGCTACAAGGACAGCGCCAAGGACTCGGAATCCATTATCTCATCCGGCATGAGCTCCCTTTGCAATAGTCCACCTCTAAACAGCAAACGCATGAGCAAATACTCAGATCGATACGATGCGGTAACTCTGAAGCTGCTCAGTTCCCGCCTGGACGAGAGTTTGCGGGATGCCAAGTCCCTTAATTCTGGATCTGGTTCATTGTGCCTGGGTCGCATGGGATCGCGTAGTGTTAGCGCCTCTCTAACCAACGTGAGTAGGGTTATATTTGGTATTTTAAATCATAATGGAAAACAAGAGTTACAATGAATTGATACAATTAAAAACAAAAAATAATGCATAGTTTAAGAATTATAATGGTTTCGGTTCCTGCTTATAAGACATTCTTTTACAATTGTAGGGTTGCTACTCACCAGCAGCGAGCGTGGTCAGCACGGCCACCATACGCACAACCAGCAATCCGAAGGACTCGAAGGACCAACAGAATCGTAAGAAGCTATTGACACGACCCGGCTCCGAGTTTTCGCTAGGCAATCAGGAGGAGCTGGAGATGGACTACTATGATTACAATGTAATCAATGCGGGTGCAGCTCCTGGTTCCTATCTCGGCATGGATCCGGCCTATTGCATATGGATACCGCCATTTGAGGAGACACCAGAGCGTGAGGATGAAGATAAAACGCCGGAGCCAGCGTCAGTGCCCGATGAAACTCATCCACTGTATGAAGAAATACAAATGCCCAAGTATGGACACTATTTGTGCCCGGGCAGCAAAGGAACAACGGCTGACAATACGCCCAGCTCCGAGGAGCGCTCTTTGCCCAGCAGTCAACAGCAATCCAAGGAAACCTCACCCTGCGAGACGAACCAGAAGAGCTCCATATCACAGAAAACTCCAACCAAGCAGTCCACTCCATACATGTCCAGGAAGCAGCGTCGTCAGGCCAGACAACAATTGAAACTGAACGCCGAGTTGGGATCTGGCACTCTGCGTCCAATTCCCACAGCTAAACACGCAACTGAGATCGCTGCAGTGCATCAGAGTCTGACAAAGATGAGCGACAGCTTGGATTCAAGTCAATCCATGACTGGATCGTATGTGGAAAAGGAGACACTCGTGGAGAAGTCGTCGAGTGATCTAAAGGAGTATCTTGACCTGGACGACATTCAGTTCGCCGATGAAAGTGGCAGCGATTACGAGGCAGCTACTCTCAAGCATCAGGTCATGGGTGATGCACGAAGACCGAAGTCGAAGGAGGCTGCAGTATAGGACGTGATCCGATAGCTTGTATATAGAATAGTTGATCTAAAGATAGTATGTGTTACGGGTAGATACATATATCAGCAGTACGCGTATAAGACCACCAATAGGTTAGATTCAAGTCGGTTTAAACTTAACTTAAGTCAGTTCAATTATAAATTCGAGTAGAGCTCAAGTAGTGATTCAATTGTCTATTGCAGAATCATTTAAAGAAAAAATATGTAAATAATTATTTGGCTTATTAATATATATATAAAACTAGTCATTAGTTTAAGTTCACGCTTTGTACTCGAATCAATTGCTCTTTTCAACTAAGAAACTCTTTATTGCGGCCTTTTTGTGATTATTTATTGTACACTAATCAAAATCTAGTCAAAATTATTTCAGCATAAGTTTTATTGGTCCTCAAGATTGTAAGAAGTTGAAGTGCAAAGTTTCCGATAGTGATATATCCTCATTATTCTGATTATTCTTAAATTTTGTTAACTCAACTTTTTAAGAAAATTTTCCATTCACAATTTGACAGTAGTTTAAGAGATCTATCTATAGATTACTGTTTAAACAAGTTGAGGATGAAAAAATATAAATACTGCTATCGTGTAACTAAAGCAAAAGAAAATTATTCTTTGACAATAGTACTATCGATAGTTTAGGAGTTCTATTGAATAGTATTATTAGATTACTAAGTAAACAAGTTGATATTAAATTCATTTGATTGTAGTTCTTAGCATTCATAAATAATAATATATAAAAGAAACGAAGAAACCAAAAATAAAACAATTAATTTCATTGAATAAAAGTCACGTTTAATCAATCTGTTAACAAGCTCCAGAACAAATGTCAAATATCTATAGAAAGAATGCTTTGCTCTGCAGCTAAGCCTTTTTTCTATGGACTACATTTGCCGGATAGATTTGATTACACATAGTACGTGGTTTTTGACAAGGAACAAGAACACGACAATTGTCCATTTTAAATTGGGAACTATTAATTATTCTAGCGATCTGTGTTCCACAGTTTTGTTTCTCTTTGATGTATGCCTTCAGTTCTAAACGCTTCATTTCTTGTTTCATTCTAATAATCAATGGATCATCCTTAATTGGTCTATGTCGCTGGATTGCATTACAAATACAACAGCTGCGCTTCTGTGGAGGCTCATATGGTTTAATTTGAATTTCTTTCAGTTCTTTCGGTTCTTTCGGTTCTTTCACATCTTTTGTGCCCTTAATCACAATTTCCTCTGGAACTTTTTGACTCACCTTTTGTTTAGGCTTTGGTTTCTCCATATATTTATATTTTCGTGTTGCAATTTTTGTAATTGATACACCCGGTGCAATCTTTGGCTCAATGGCCTCTTCGGTATATATTCCGGAATATGGATAATTCAAAAACTCAGACATGTCCATATCATCAATGCTTATGTTTTCCATATCGGATAAACTCACGTCGCTCTCATATAAATACTTCTTGACTTGTTCCATTCGGAAATTGTAAGTCAAGGGGAGATCATTTTTAAGGATGGCAAGCGAGTTTTTTTGATATTGAAACGAGTTTTCGTCCTTTTGAAGGCCAGAGAAATATTTATTAAATTGTTCGGGAGTAAGCTTGGCCAATTCACTATATGAAATAGGTGGTATAAATGCGAGATTTTCTTCGAATTGTGATTCAAATTGTGATAGATCTATGTGCATTTTTGGTTGCAATACTATTGGTTCGCCATATCTGACTGAATAATGTTCGCGTTCTTCTTGATGTCTGTGAAAACTTTCAGATTCTTTAACATTTTCAACAGTATCAAGTGTTTTCGAAGGTACCATGTCGGAATTAATGGATGCAAAAGATGGCTGAAAAGTAATTGAGTCGGGTTTAACTGTTGTCGGTAATTTAACCGGTTTGTGTTTAAATTTCGCGAGCATTTCTCGACTTTTATTTATCGTTAGACCTTTTGATAACATTTTCTCAATAGTTTCTAAATCTCGAGAAATGTCATCATGTTCTGGGGCGTTACTATCTCTGCCTCGATTTTGGTTTGCCAATTGAGCTAATTTTACCACTTTTTCGAAATGATCTAAATATTGTTCAACTTCAGCTGGATTTTCCATATTTGGCACCTTTTCTTTTTCTATAAATTTCTTACGAAATAACGAGCATTCTTTAGAAGCAAATCGTCTTATATTTCGCAAGAATTCAGCTATCATTTCAGGGTCGTCTAAGGCTTTAAGTATTCCTCGATTTACGAATGCGTATTTTTTAATCAGTTGAGATTTGTGTGCTCTTCTCTTAAGATCATCTGCACTACCGATCGATATACTCGTATGTCTCTTTGACAATGACCGTATTGACGAACTGTCGTTTGATCTATGTGCTCTCGTAGGTCGAAATAAACGTGAACGTGAACTGATTGAGACTGCGTCATGTGCTGGTGATATTTTCCTAATACTTTTTAGAAATTCACGCATCTCATTTGGATCTAGTTTATCGCTTTGACCTGCTGCTGTCTTTTTTAACTGTTTAGCGAGCTGCGACTTTTTAATACTATTTGGATCCAATGGCGACAGATCTATGGGCAGCACCTGTTTCTCTGATCTTTTCCTGTGATGCTTTATTTTCAACTTTTTCTTCTTCATGACCTTCGTCGATGAATCTGTTATCGGTATGTCCATGAGCTTCTCTTTTTTAACTTGCTCACTAAGCTTTGTTTCTAATTTACGTTTAGCTTGCAATTCCAAAGCATGTGATTCCTTTCTAAGCTGCTTGATACGTTTTCTTCTTTTTCGCTTAATTTGCAACGCCTTGCGAATGGATATATCATTCAGCATTCTGTAGATAACATCTCTAATATCATGCGAATTGTCAGCACTACTACGAACTGTCGTTCGAGATGGAACCATATAAAGATTGACACTTGGCTTGTGGGAACGTTGAGAGCCCGAGTTCTGTTTCCTGCCTCTTGAAGCTATACTTCCGGTATACGAAGCTCTACTGTTTATTGACTTCTTCTGCTGTCTATTTGTTATATTATCTTTACTTTCGTAGTATCTTAATAAATCGTAAAATTTCGATTTATCAGATTCAGTTTTATTTACTTGTTCTTTATTCTTCTGCATCTTGAGACGACTTATTGCATATTCAACAAAAGGATATCCCGCAAACTGTGACCCATCCCTCTGCCTACTACTGTACGAATGTCCTGCCGTTTCCCTAAATTTCGGCCAAGCAAAGGATCTGCTTTCAGCCTTCTTCATGCTGTTCAATAGTGTTGTCACTGAATCATGGCCCCCATTGAGCTTTCGATTGGTCAAAAAACTGACGAGTTTCTGCATATCTTAGCGCAATTTAGAATTTAGACTTGATACTGATGCGATTTTCCTACGTTTTTATAATTATATATATATTTATGTATACTTTTATATAATTTATGTTGATTTAAAATTCATCCGAAGTATGAGTTTTTAAACATTATCGTTTTTTAAGTCACATTCTATAGAAAAACGATATCTGGCTGTAGCTGAAATTATCCGATGATCCATTAGCAACTGCAACACACAGAGAGCAAGTTCAGCATAGCAGCTCTTTTATATTTTGTTCCTTAGAATTCACAACTGGTTCTAGCGGCGCAAGATCGTTGAGTATTGTATTTATGTTAAATAAGAATCCTTTAAATCATGTTTTGTTTTTGTTTGTTTGTATTTATATATGGCAAATTTAACAAATTTCATAGTTTTAAAAATATACATACATACATAGATACAGCTAAAAACAGCTAAAAATTGCGCTCGATCTGCAAATTCAGCTCACATTGTTTGATTTCCATTTGCATTATCATTTAAAATAGCTAATAAAATTATACACTCACATACATGCATAGATATATAGTACATATAGATATACATATGGATTTATATAGTATAATATATATATATTTAGTTTAGGCTTAAGAATTACGTACAATCACACGCACTTAATTTACATACTAGCAAAACACATAGATATTTCATTTGATATTAGTATATATATAATTTAGTTTTTCGCATTTCAATTTTGTTGTTTTCTAGTTTTTATTATTTTTTTTAAATTTACTTTTAGCTGCGGCCTTGTGGAAAAGCAAAAGTTGCAATTGTTTTGTTTCGTTTTTCGATTTTTTTCTTCTACATATACTGCATTTAAATATATATATGTGTGGGTGTGTGTGTGTATGCTTTAATAGTTATGCATATATATATTTATATATAAATTTTAACTTTTATTTTATATAAAACAATAACTAGTCTGAAGACCTTGTGACTAGACGGTTCGTTTTCTCTTTTTGTTGTTATTTAATTACACTAATATGTATATGCATTTAGTTATTGTTTACGATGATAGTATATGTATGTATATATAGTATTTAGTATATAGTTTATATATATATATATATATATCTTGTTTTTATAGAGAGTTCAAACACAGACACACAACGACAATTAAACATACAACAATATGAAATAAGCCCAACAAATTCAAAATAGATGCTGTGTGTGTTTGATTTTTGTTTTGTTGAATCCTTCGACGTTCCGTTTCCAGCTCGCACTGTTCCTGAGTAACTTTTCTCTCGACTTGCTCCATCCAATAACTACACAATACTCTCCCGATCCCGCGCCGTCGCTGCGGCCTGAACGCTGCTCGGCAGGATTGCGACGCGACGCAGCGTCGACTCGTTGCCATTGCCGCTGCCGCTGCCCTTGAAGAAGTTGAAATGTGTGGCCACCCAGTTTCCCAGTTTGCTGCTGCTACGCGGCGGGGCACGCTGAACATCCAAGATGCCCACCTGATCCTCCGCATAGCTAACACTATTCCCGTGGCCAATGATGCCCGGCTCCATGTGTTCCAGCGAATGCCAACGCTTAGAGTGCGCCATCAGCTCCTCGGGCGGCGACGTGAGCGATGCCTGACGCTGCAACAGCGGCGATTGCATGTCCTCCTCGATGCTCATGCCGCCGTTGCAGTTGTTATTCAGATGCTTGGCACAGCTGCCGGTGGAGACGTTGCTGGTGCGACGTCTGCTCGAATGCGCGTTGGCAAAGCTGCTCGAATAGCGCAGCGTCGGCAGCTGTCCGTTGTCGTGACGCATTAGCAGACCCACCTCGTCGTCGTAGCCATCATTGGCATCCACCGGATTGGCAGCCAGATCATCTGTGTCATCCTCTGCCGCCGTCGCCTCGCCATTGGGATTGCCGCTTATCAGCGAGACGCCCGTGTCCAAGGAACGTGAATTGTTCTTGGACAGCTTCGAGGGCGGCAACTTGCCGCGTTCATGCCGCTTACGCAGCTGCTGCAACGGCATCGGGTCCAGCGAGCGTGATTCGCGCAATAGCTCGGCAACAGCTGCAGTTGCCTGATTTGCATGATCCAGCGGCAGCAGCTGGGCCGCACTGATAATCCGATGCGGTCGCACCATTGCCAGCGGCTTGTGCAGCGCATTTGGTTGACGGACAAGGACGGCAGCAGCAGATGCTGCAGCAGCAGCGGCAGCAGTAGCAGCGACGACAACACCGCCATTTGGCTCCAGTTCGCCATCGGGAATGGCGGCTTCGTTTGTATCACAGTTCGTTTCATTTGTATCGGAATGATTCAGCGTGCTGAGCGAGGCTTGGGCGGATTCCAGCAGCGCACCGCCCACAAAGTGTGCGCCCAAACCATTTATCGATGGTCGTTCCCTCTCCCTTTCCCGCTCCCTCTCCCGCTTGGCCGGCAATCGCGGCGACTCGCGTGCCACCTGATAAACCGATCCCTGCAGACTGTATGTCGACTCCACATCTGTGGCACGTGGCACGCTGCTCTGACGTCGCGAACCGGCGCCACAATTGTGCATGGCCAGCAAACTGGGCTGCCGTGAATCCGCATTCAGCTTGGGACTCTTCCGCGGTCGACTAAACAATGGCGGCGGCATATCCATCATATCCACATTCTTCTTCTGTATCGCATTCTCATTGGCTCCCGTCAGCCACCATGTGATTACCTCGCCCTTGCCCTTCATGCTGACCAAACCCCGTTTCTCCGTTATATAACCACCGCCCAGCTTGTCCAGCGCCAACTTGCACTTGTTCGATATGTGAATCTTTAGTGCCTCCCCGTTGCTTTCCATTCGCGACGCCGTGTTCACCGTGTCCCCGAACAGGCAATATCTGGGCATGGTCAGACCCACCACGCCCGCAACCACTGGGCCCGTGTGCATCCCGATTCGCAGCTTCAACGTCTCGTTGGGACGATGGGCAATGCGATGTTGCTTGACGGCGTGCAACAAATCCAGCGCCATGGAAGCTATCTCGCCCGCATGACGATCCCCGTTCTTAATGGGCAGACCAGAGACCTGCAAATGGAACACATACATATATATCTCCAATCTTTGAGGGTATATACTATATTCAATGTACTTACCACCATGTAGGCATCGCCTATGGTCTCCACCTTATACACATCATAGCCACGTATGATGCGATCGAACACCGTGTAGAGATCATTCAAAAAGTTTACCACCTGCAACGGTGTGCTCTCCGCCGACATTGCCGTAAAGCCCACAATGTCACTGAAATAGATCGTGACCTGAAAATAATACAATAAGCGATTTAGTAGAATAAACTTTGGAAAAAGAAGGAAAAGCAGCAAACAGTTTATCAATGAACTAGACAATACGCAAAAGGTATGTGTATATTCTTTTAAACAAATTGAAGCGTTAACTCTTGCTGTAAGCTAATAAACATACATCTATTAATCATCTATACACACTTTTAAACTTTAACAGCAAATTTTACAACTATACTACTTTGAATTAAGAAAACTATGCTCTTGTGTGGCACTTTAATGTAATGATTTTATCACGAGGAAATCATATCTATATAAATAAAACCAGGTTGTGTACGAATGAAAGAATTGTCCAGATTACCGAGCAATAAAGAACGACAGAAAACAACATTTATTTTGTATTTTATGTCATCTTTTTATAATATTAAATGCACTTCGATGACGAATAGACCTTCCTACATTTAATTTCTTTGAAACTTTCCTCTATACGTCCAGAGATAATTTTTAACTGCTGTCAATGCAACAAATAAAATGTATTCAAACTCAGACCAAGTTAAAAGTCTTCAACTACTTATAAATCACTCTTGTCTTTATTTATTCAAATCATTTACTTACCAAATCATAGGATACTGGCTCCACGCCTTGCCCCATGGTCAGTTTCTCGGCCACCGATTGTGGCAGCATGCGATGCAGCAAATCCTCCGTTTTCATTTTCTCCTCGCACAACAGACGCGTGCGCTCCGTGACAATATCCTCCAAATTATTGGCATATTTTTCCATCATTTCCATCATTTGATCCATGATGTTTTTGGTTTTGCCGCCTCTCATCTTCTTCAGGCGATTACTGTCAAAATTAAAACCAAGGAAATTATGAAAAACTGTCATTATTTAAATGATTATAAATATCTACTTCATACATTAACAATTCATAGTTAAACTTTCCAATTTAACGTATTATATTATTTAAATATACATTTTTACAATTATTGATAGTTTAAACTTGTATATATCTTTCTTAATGTTTAATATTAATATAATATAAATAAATATAATGTTAAACTCACCGTATGGCACCGAATTCGGGCCGGTCGTCGGGATGCTCCGCCCAGCAGTCCCTAATGCAGGCCAGGACATAATCTGGACAGGATTCGGCCTCTATTATCGATTCGACCTCTGGCCGAAACGGCTCCTCGCCTTTAGCTGGCAGCTGCTTAACTAAGTCCACGATTTGCTTTGGTTCATAGTTGGTTTGTCCAAATGGACCCTTACGACTAAATATCTCGTACATAATTATGGCAAACGCATAAATGTCTCCCTTCTGACTGCCGTGCAAATGATGATTCCGAAGTAATTCCGGTGCGCGCCATAATTGATCTAGTATAAATAAGTGGAAACAAGTTAGAATCTCATCTTTATATATATAATATTTAGTTTAGTCTCACTTCTATAATGTTGATGCTCGCCAATTGACTCGCTCTCGGCACATTGTCGCAGCTCGTGGAGACCAAAGTCGGTGACTTGCAGCATCCAACGGGAGGTGACTACACAATTCGAGGATTTGAGATTGCCATGATAGATCAGCTGGGAACTGTGTATGTACATCATGCCCTAGAAAATAGAATAACATTATCAATTATATCAATAATAGTAAACAGAATCAGAGCTGATGGTTTAAAACATAGAAGTACAAATAATTCCATTGACGCACCTTGATGAGGTCATTTATGAGTGAGGCAATGAACAGATCATCCAGTTTGATGTCCTCGTTCTCGATGATATCGTAGAGACTGCCTTTGGCACAATAATCGGTGACTAGCAAGATGCGTGTGGGCTCCACACAGGCGCCAATGAAGCTATTGATGTTGTCGTGGCGCAGTTCGCGCAACAGACGCATCTCCTTCATGATCTCCCGCGAGATGTCGCGCTTGCGTGGAAACTTCAACTCCTTGATCCGGACAACGGCACCGCGTAGACGCGCCGTTGATGTGACAAACTGATGGGACCAACGGGAGCCATAGCTCTGAGCGCTCATCAGACTGACCTGAGGATGAAGAAGCAACACTTTAGGGCAGTGTATAAATTAACAGGCATTATTTGATCTTACTTTGCTGGGCGATGAAACAATTTCATTGCCGGAATATCCCTTGATTTCGCATATATCAATTTTCCACAGCAAACCTTCGATTTCCAGCTCGATCTTCCATTTCCGATAGATGGACATGGTGACAACGCCAGAGCAAAATAGTAATACTCCCAGTACCACGGCTGCCACAGTGGATGTATAATGTGTGTCGTCCTTTTTACACAACTCATTGGCAAATCCGCACATGGGCTCATCCGTTGGTTTCTCCCCACCCGATGGCCAATCAATTGATCCATTGATAAGCTTATATTCCTGCAAACAATTGATTGATAACATTCTGTGAGTAAATTGTGATCTAGTTGAAGTTTAGTGGCAAAATCAAATCAATGCAAAACTAAATAATAAAAAAGAGAAGACGACTCACTCACTGGAAGTTCTTCGCCTTGATGGAAATACGCCACAGGCACCATATGATAATTGCATCGTATACTCTCGGTTATATTCCATTTGTGTGGCTTGTAGGCCAACACCGAAAAGTTACCCTCCGAATCGCCATACTGATCGATCTTTATGGTGGAACCGGTGATGCCTTTTTTGTAGGAAAAATGAATCATTCAATTAGAGATACAGATACAGATCTATAAGCTCGAATTACTCACTCATATAAGTACGATTTTTGATGATAGTATCGATAACACGCGTCCCATTGCTGGCCACCTCAGAGATGACATCGTCGGTCAGCACACGCTCCTCCATGCGCAGCATTTTATCCAATGCCCAGGCATAGAGCTTTACCGAATCATACAAATATGCCGCATAGATCGATATGAACTGCAATTAAATTGGTATATGGTTTTATCTCTTAACTTATTTATCTGCTGGCATTACAAGGTTAACACTCTCTAACTTTTCTTCGTTTTCTATAACTTCAATTAATCTTCACTCTAGAAATTCTATTACTAATATCCCTTGATCTGATTGATAATTTCGGGGGTTTCCCCAATCATAGTTTAAATGGTTTATTTAAACACTTATTTCTAATATTATTTTAAATTATAAATCGACTGATATTTCTCAATTAATAATCTTAATCCTTTGCATTTAGTTTACTTTAATTTTGAATTCATCTATCTATTTATCACTCACTCTTTATCATCACTCACCTTGCTGAATTTACTCTCGGAAAACAACAGCGGCACTTTAAAATTAAATGGCGGCATCGAACTGTAGTTTCGCACTTGGGCCGTAAATTTCTCGTATCCCTTGGTGGGCGGCGTGGATGCTACGACGAGTAAACTGCGCGCCAATTGATTAAAGTTCTCCGTGCTCTTACAGTTTGTCATGCGAGTGATTTGCTCCACTTTGCGCAAATACTTACTTGCCTCACTGTGAACATTAAATGGATATTTAATATGATTAATCTCGGTTAACAATTGTGTATGGTATATTTCACCTATAAGTATTGCCATTAACAAAAAGCAATGCTAATTTTGATCAAATTTCATTATCATTGAAAAAGTATTGATAATGATAAACCACATTTTAATAGTAGCATAGAAAATATGTAATTATTCAATGTAATGATTTTTAATTATATTTGAAAAAACAGATAGTAATGAACATTATTATTTTGGCATTAAATAATTATAATAAAAACTATTTCACATGCATTCATAGTTCATTTTCTAAATAAATAAATTTTAGATCATTTGTTATATAAATATTTTTTATATACCAATTACAAATTAGTATTCAAGTGACTTTAACATATAAATAAACAATGTTCAATACGAAATTCATTTTTAATAATTTATAAATATATCAAATATAACAATCTGTACTTTAATATTATTTATTTTGTGTTTTTTTCTATATTTGAGTATTTCTAGTAATACATTTTATGGAAATTTGGTTATCATATAATATAAATACAAATGTGGTTCGTAATATATGTATGTTCTCTATAGAATACATACCGTTCCGAATAGACCATCATATCCACATAGATGACCATATACTCGCCACGTGCAAATAAACCCGCCGTCTCCATGGAACTCATGAAATCAGTTAAACTATTCGCCGAGCCCAAAAATACATAGATACGCGTACGATTCATCGTGTTTTGAACTACCTGCGAATGAAGAATATATACAGTTTGGCATGGCATTCTTCGATTTCTATTAAATTTGAACTCACCTGATACCAATAGCCCGAACGACAACAGGGCATCGCATGCTCACAGCACTTGCCATAATCATCAATAAACGGATATTTATGATTGATGGTCATATTCTTTTTAATTGCCTGATCCTTGAGAAGATCAGCAACTGTACCCCAGACCTCCTCATAGAGTATAGAGAACTTATTCCATGCATAATATCGCAGCAATGCAATCAAGGACTTGACAACCTGCATAAATATGAATACGAAATGAATGCCATTCGAAATGTGTCATTGTGAGAAAAAGCATACATATATTTTTATATATATGAATATATATATATTTTTTATTTGATTTATGAGCTATTGCAACTTCCCATTCCCCTACTCACTACTCACCTGCTTATCGGGCGGTTCGGTGCGTGCAAATGTTGGTATCGATGATGCACGATTCTCTGCGCATTTCTATTTGCAATTGGATTCCAGGCATAAACGGTGGGCAGAGCGAAAGACAGATAAATAGTTGACATTCTCAATAATCTGTAATATTTTATGCTAATAAAAAAAAAAAAACACTTACATAGGAAATCATTGGAATGTTGCGACTCTGCGAGACAATTGCTTCCACATAGCATGGTCCTTCCGGGCCAAATATGGTCGCAATGCCATCGCATATCATCTCGGTGATGGCCTTGGTGGCCAGCACCGTATCACCCTTGGTATCATTCCAGCGCAGCGCTAACGTTACATTTGGCAGCAAAAACGGATCTTTGTTGATCTGTGAAAAGAAGTATGTAATTATATGAAAAGACTAACCAATGTACCAGCTGATTTGTTTGCGATCAGTTAATAAATATGTTTCAACTATTGTTTTCTTTTATCTCGCTCACTCTTCCGCTCATTGGCAAATCAAAAACCGATATGCTGTCATTACTTTTCTAACAAAATTTGCATAATTCAATAGACTAAAACTAGTGTTAGCAAATGTCGTTAGCTTACCTCATTTAATGCCATTGTCAGCGCACCGGATATGGCCAGACCCTGGCGGTCCTTGAGATCGCCAGTGAGGGCCGTCAGGTAGCCGACTGTGAGGATGGTATGATTGCTACAGTCGCGTACTGCCACCGAGAGCAATAGTAGTAAGTTAAAGGGCCAACGCGTCATGGCCCCTTAGGCCGGGGCCGTTCAGCGCGACGCCTATGGGTGCTAACGGATTTACACGCTGCAAGTAAAAAAGAAAGAAAATATAATAAAGCATGTTGAGCGGCAAATTGCAGGTGACAATGACATGTTCCTTTGGCATACACAATACACATTTAAAAAGAGGAAAATAAAAGGAAATTGCATGTTTGTCAAAGTTAAACACAGACACAGGTATGCACACAATCACAGGAGACATCAAATTCATTTGTGAATAAGTAGGATAGTCGGAATCCGAACGATATATACTCTATATCAGTATGGGGCCTCGCTTCCGTTGTAACTCTTTGATAAATAGTTTTTTTCGATTTGCAGGCAAAAGGGGCGTGACATCCAAAATGTAAGATATACTTCTAGCTCTTGTCATCCCTAAATTCTTGTAGTTCATACGGATGGAAAGACGGACAGACAGACAGGGGACAGACTGACAGGTGGACAGACAGACAGGTGGACAGACAGACAGATATGACTATTGATACTGCTCAATATATATATATAGATACTTCACGCTTCCTTTTGCCTGTTACATACTACTTTCAACAAAGTTAATATACTCCACAGGGTATAAACCAAGGAAAGAAATGAAATTCTATCGGATTGTTGGTAGTCAGTATCTGTTGCAATATCCTGCTTGTCTATTCAGCTAGTTGACTCGCAAATGTCAAAAGTTGGACACACTCACATACACAGACATACATATACCAGCAGATGTCGGCTCAAATTCCTTCCGTATCCTTTCACTTGCAATTTTGCTTTCTTCGCTTGTCGAGGCAAATATGCTTGCACAGCTTTCTACATATATATGTGTGTGTGCTTGTTTGAGGATGTGTGTGTGTGTGTGTGTTTGGGAGTGTGTGTGCTGCTGATAGCATGGCTGTTGATATCCTTGCACATGCTGTCGGTCAGTTCCTCATTGTCTTGCATGGCGCTTAAGCTTCGCAGCGTATTTCTATAATCACACCCCCTGCAAACATCCCACATTCCACTCTTTAGACTCGTGTGCATTGTTTGTTGATGTATTAATTATGCATGCCTCTATTCATTGTGTCATTATATAATTTCGTTTGTGGCATTATCCTGTTACCGGCATTTGCCTGTTATTGTTGTTGACTGTGTTAATTGGCTTACGTTCGAGTCGAGGTAAATATTAAAAAATTCCTATGGAATTAGCTGGAATGTTTGCTTACAACATGAATCGAGCCATAATTAATGAATTAATGAGATAAATAAGCACATATTAATGAGGGAAAAAAACAATAAATCGAATGCAATTAAAGGAAAACTATAAAATGACAAATGTAAATACATTTAACATGAGAATGAAAAGGAAAGGAAACCCTAATATTATATTCTCTATGAGCAATGCATTAGGGAATTAATTAATGCAACAAACAAACAAATTTAATGCTTCATTTAATGAATGTTTAAAAGTTTTGCAGTAGAAAATTTGTTTTCAACTCTGCAGTAGTGAAAAATAGCTTTAAAAGTATAAATTAAGTATAAGAATAGAAACTAATTAGACAAGGATACATTGAGAATAAAGAACTCTATTTCATTAATTAGAGAATTAATTAATGAAGCAAAGAACTTAACGCTTGTGTGTCAAAAAGTTAAATATAATTTAAAAATGATTTCAAGAAAGAGTTTTAAAAATTTGTAGTTCGATTGTTGTCTGATCTGAATTCAATTTCTTTTTCTTTTTTTTCTTTGCTATTCCTTTTCTAATTCCCTCATCATCTTTGCTATCTCTCTCTTCCTCTCTCTCTCTCTCCCTCTTCACATCATCTTCACCTCGCTCGTATTTCTAATCACCCCACCCAACGATACAAATTAGCATTTCCGACACACTTCACGTTTCGCAATCGTTTGTTATTCTATTATTTGTTTTGCCAATGTTGCAATTTAAAATTAGAACCAGCCCACAATGGATTGAGACTGAGAGCAAAGCGGAGATGAGTGTCGATATAGGGGGGCGGTGGAGGGTTGGGGAATCTACTTTTGGGCGCCATTTCGTTTGCCAATCTGTAATAAATATTTGCGCAGCTATTTGACACTTGGCAAAATGCGAAATGCCTTTAACGACGCCATTTCGCAGTGGCAGACACAACAACAACAACAAAATGCGTATACGTCGCGTGGTACGAGGCGAGCAAGAATTGACGGTGAATGAAATGAATGAATTGAAGTTCATGAATAACTCAATAACTCGAAAAACAATTCGTGGTACAAAATAATTGAAATAGTTGCTGAAAATGTGGCAATTGGAAATGTTGCATCCGTTTATTTTAATTTCTGCGTAAAAAAAGAGACAGAAGTAGAGTATGAGACTATGAGATACCCATTACTCAATTAAGATATATATTAATTGTATCAGTTAAAAAATTAAGCCAATCATAAGTAGCGTTAAGTATGTAGGTTAATTGATAATAACAAATCTATATATCTGTAACACACTCATAGAAGTCTGTATGCAAAATTGAGTTGCTCTAGCTCTTATAGTCTTTGAGACAAAGGTGTTCTTACAGGTGGACAGCCAGACAGACGGACAGACAGACATTTCTCTATCGACTCGATTTTTAATGTTAATCAAGAATATATTTAATTTGTATGATCAGAAATGTCTCCTTCTTCCTGTTACAAATACTATACACTCATTTACTCTATGAGTAACGAGTATAAAAAAAAAAAAAAAGATATCGAAATTTTAGGAAGATATTTGGAAAACTTTGCAGGGTAAGGCTATTGTTTCAGTTAGTTATTCATTCAGTTTACTGTCTAGTCTCACACATCATGTTTGTTGTTCGTTAGGAATCTTTTTATTTTGTTGTTTTCTTATCAAAATTTTTCGTTTTCGTTTCAACACTCCTCCGGCAAAAGACACCCAAAATTCAATGTTTAGCTAACCAAAAGAAAAGCGGAACTAAGAAGCTCGCTCTTGCAGTGCAGTGCAGTGTACACGAAGTTGACTTTATGTGAATTATGTGACTGCAGCAGTACGAAACAGAAGGGATAGCGCACGGTAAACAATGTAGAGTATTATCTCTATTGACCATCATCTTTCCATCTTCCTCTTGCCATCATTTGATTAACCAATCCTTTCACATGTTGCACAGACTTTTGCAATCAATTCGAGCGCAGCTTCCCACCCTTCTTCCCCCTCCCAGGATGGCCATACACGAGCAGATCGACAATTTGAATATCTGGTGGTTTCCCCGTGACTTTTGTCAGTCTCGCTTTGGGGAATACCAACAGAGCGGTACAAATTCGTGTACTTTGATCTCATTGATTCTAGCCGATAAGGTGGCCAAGGCGGAGAGGTTCTATCATCGGGTGGCAGAGTTGCCACCACGCGGCTGGGAACTGTTTGGGCATGCCATGAATGATGGCAACAGTGTCTATCACAATGTCATCACCGCACACACGCCGCTGGCAAGGAATCTGAATTTAAATATACCAGATGCAATATCGGCGATACGTTCCCAGCACAAGATGAACTTTCGGCTGGAGGAGTGGTTCTACACGCACATGGAGGCCGATCCCAGCAATCCCATGTACAATCGCAACGTTGCCATGCAGCTGTCACGCATCTTTCAGATCACACTGCAGGTATTCCAGCAGGCGGGCACCACAAGTGGCCGGGACATGACATCGCATCTGTTTGCGGCCATAATTGCGGACAGTCGCACCGTAATGATGACCTTTGACTTTCGCGCCTCAATAGTTGCCCTCTTTGATTCCCATCAACATGGCCGCGATGCCGGCGCCGTTTTTGCCCAGTGCACCATACAGAATATGGATGATTTGCTCTTCTGGTTCATCAGCATGCTCCACAATGTCTATTCAAGTCGTCCGGCCCTGTTTGAGATATCGTTTCTTAGCTCACAGCCAGGCGTTGCCAAACGAATACCGCCAGCGATCAAGAAGGTTGCCAACGACATCAAGAAGTCACAGAAGTTACATTAACCAGTCGAAGATAATACATACATAACTCCTGAATATCCATCATCAGCAGGCACTTTGTAGATGAGCAGTTTTCAAGTTTAGTATAATTTTAGTATATAAAGTAAATTATTGGGTAAAAAAGTCGAAAGTTGAAAGGCAACAAGCAAATACAAACAACCAAATTCCAAAAGACAGAACAAATAAATATTAAATAGCAATCTAGACAGAATTAATTATATTTTTAATTTTTAAACAGAATGTTAGGTGCTTTTCTAGTGTTGTTTCCTCTTTTCCTCAGCTCTCCCATTTTTTAATCATACAAATAGAAGTCAAACCATGCTCAAAAGCGACATTCCGACAAACTTATGGCGTTTTCAAGTCTAAGAATTTCATTTTATTCCCTGTAAATTGTAGAACTTTCATAGTATTTACACTAAAAGCTTTGCCAGCTGTTTTGCAACTTTTAATTGATGTATTTCTGTTTATTTTTAGTGTTTCCTTTCTTCCCAAGTTGCATTTCATATGATTTCTTATCAGATCTAATGTTAATTTAATATTTTTATAAATGTAAACAAATTGTAAGGAATTTTATAACTATTTCTTTCCTTCCCAGCTCTCAATTCAATCAGAAATGTCTTAGAATTTATTCAAATAATTTGTATATTTCCCAAAAACTCAAGAAACTAAAATTTAAAGTCGTCGGGACTATAAACAGTTCTCCCAAGTTGCATTTTCATTCGAGAAAATATCTGAAGGATACATTTAAATACGTGCTTTGTAACGGAGCTTTATTATAGTAGTTGTCCAACAACAGCAACAACAACAACAACTCATAAGCGTGTCTTTTGTTGTGCTTTTCTCAAAAGCTAATCAAAATGAGTTAAATAAACACATAACGTAACCTATTAAGAACTTGGTACGTGACAACAATTTGAATATTTTTAATGTAAACAGAGAGCAGAATATGCGCCAAACGGAGACCAATGGATCTATAAATAGAATTCACAATTCAAAGAAAATATGAGAGAAAAACAAATCGAGCAAAACAAGAAACAGAAGACGACGACGAAGAAGAGGAAGACGGCAACGGCAACAGCGACGGCGACGAAGTAGCAGCGAAACAACTACAAAATAAACTTTAAACCTAACGACAACAACGACGACGTGATAAAACGTTTAACGAAATCAAATACAAATACAAATGCAAATACAAATGCAAATGCACACAGAGCGCAAATAGATACTGAGTGCAGAGAGCAGATTAAGAGAGAGAGACAGAGAGAGACTGGAAGTTGTGTAACTTAACCAACAAAAACATCACGTAGCCACAACGTGCAGTGACCACACTCTCTCTTACTCTCCCCCCTCCATCCAGCAAACACTTACTTACACACTCTCTTTATCTTTGTGCTGCTCTTTCTTGGCGCAACAAGTTGCAAATGCATTGAGGCGTTTGCCTTTTGTTTTTTTTTATTGCTTGTGCTTGTACTTTGTGCAGTTAAAGTTATAGTCGTTGTTGCTGTTGTTGTTGTTGTTGGCAGTCTAAAAATAAAGCGTGTGCACTAAAAATAGACACGACGGCACGCCATTGGATAAACTAACACGACATTACATATTTTTACAAACAAACATGATAAAGACAAACGGACTGCCAAAACAGCGGGGAGTGGGCGGAAAATCGGGTGGACAGACGACAACAACAACAACAACAACTACAACTACAAATGCTGCGTGAGACGGCGCGACAAATTCAACTGTCGACTGCCGGGTTGTCAGTCCGATCTGTCATTAATATGCATACGTATTCACACACACACACACATTTATACAGATACACAGATACAGATATGTTTGCTTAAAAGCCCTACAATAGCTGAAAAAAATAAAACTACTTCCGCCTTTAAACTTGGCACAATTAATTAAGCAAACATTTTAACATTATTTCATTTTGAATGTGATCGATAAGCCATAACATATATTATTTAAATAAATTATTAACGCATATTATATTACCATATATTATTATACAGATATGTACTATATTAAAAACTGGTTTTATTTTATTTATAGTTTATTTACAATTTAATAAATATCTATAATTTATTGCTGTACTTGTAGTTTATTTATTTGTTATTTGCATTTATTTTTATTATAATTTTTAATTTTTTACAGGGTATTCAATAGTCATTTATGCTATTGGGAAGTTATTATCATTTATATTTGTCCATTAAAACCACAAATTTAATTAAAACGATTCAATGCGAATAGAAAAACCACATTATTGTAATTTCTAATGCTTTTTGGCTTTTAGTTTTTACTGCAGAATATTTTAATGGATTTTATATATAATCCTCAAATAGTTTAGCTTAAAATAAGTAAACAGTTTTATCAGAATGTATGCAGGTTAAAGTCTAATGAACTTCCCTCCCTCTTAACACACACACCCACACACCCATGTAAACTGATTGAAAAATGTTCAGGGTTTCCATGTTGTTAGCACGCCCATAGAATGAAGAATTGATGTCTACAAGAACAGAGTTGACATCCCATTGACTGTCATCAATCATCAACAAGTTGACGCCCATCAGCAAACTGCCACGCCCACTTAGACAGTTATAAAACGTTGTCCTTGCCCACAAAACTAAGTATGTAAGTAAGAGAGTTCATCCTTAAGTTCATTTGGTTAATGTTTCAAAATGTGGAAAATGCGAAACCACTTGATGGGATTATTGGACCCGAGAGTGCGATTTGCAAGCGATTTGTTGATTGAAACCAAAGGACATTAAGGACCAAGGCACAGAAGGATAGTTAGATCAACTCTCCCTATAATTAACAGCTAGAAATTTGCCTAGAGAAATAGATACTCGTTGAAGCTATTCTGCGATAAAGGACATGGTGTCAAATGACGATGACAAATGACAATCGCCTTGGAAAATGCACAGAGAGAAAAACTCCGGTTTTCCCGGGATAAAACTGGCATTTTTATAAACCGATTACGAATTGCTTAACTTAAGAACGGGGTTTTCCCCTTCCCCCTATACTTGAATCATATATTTTTAGCTTATTTGCCTATTTTAGTTTAAGAATGATTCTTTTTCTTACTGTGTACTCTCTGAAGCACATTGAGAATGTAGGAAAAATGTGACACGCTCTCATGTTAGGTCGAGTTGATTGCTTGCCCAGTGAGTGACACAGGTCAGCGGGGCGATGGGGGGGGGGGGGGGGAGGGAACGAAAGGATCTCGAGAAAGGACAGAGCAAAGAAAAGAAAGGGAAATTTTGCTCCTAATACATTTAGCATAATGCCACAACGCTTGGCAGCCCATCCCAACAACATTCAAATCAAATTACAAGGCAAACGAACTGTTCAACTGTTGCAAATGTGTCGTTGCCTCACATTCCCCTCTTTCCCGCCTTCCCCGCTTTCCCCAGTTTACCCTACACTCTTCCCTAGTCATGATTCAATCGCTGGTCTTCGACAAATGTTACTCATACCCAGTCCTCCACCTTTTTTGCCCAATCTCCGTTCTACATTTGCACAATCTGTTGATTAGAATATTGTTAACAGGCGTCACAAGAGGTTTGAGGTGTGAGGCAGTCAGATTTTTCTTCCATTACAAAAGCAAATGAAGCACAACTTGAATTGAGTCGTGCCGCAGCTGATAAAGATTGAAGTGTTCAAGTATAAAGTGGAGTTCGATATCTCTTAACGTAATTGCAGAATTTGCATTAAGTTAATACAATTACAGCTTACATAATAATATATATATATATATAGTAGATATAATAATAAAATGTGAGAGATACAGTTTATAAATTAGTTAGCTAGCTAAACAATTGTCATAATTAAATTCTGCTTCATTCATTAGAACTGAGATTTATGTACAATTTCTATTCTAATAATCACAATCCAGCAGCTGCTTTTACTTTTGCTTTCAATTATAATTAATAAAAATATTAATAATAATAATTAATCAATTAATCCATATAAATAGTTTTTAATATTGTGTTAATTAATTGTATATAGTTTCTAACAATTCAGTTACGTTTTTCAACACTTTTACTTAGTGTTGTTAAGCTGGAATACATGTTTATATATTTTCTTTAAAGTATTTTATTTGAATTTCGCTTTGTATATAGGAAAAGATATTCGAAATAATTTCCAGCATTTTTACGCATTTTCTAAAATTGTTTGGCAAATTATTTTTAGAATTTTGTAAACAATTTTGAGAATATTTATAAATGTCTGTTATTATTGTAAATATTTATAAAAATGCGTGGAAAGAGTTTTAAATGCGCTATATCGAATTTGTTTACATTGCATTTCATTTAAGAATATCCAACTAGGATTTCTATTAATATAAAAAATATCTATTCAATTTCCAAATTTTAATATTTTGTATTATAGAATTTAAGCATTAGTTATTATTTAATTATACTATCACTAGGATTTCTACTAGAAATTATATATTAGTATAAAAAAATCTACTCCAATTTCAGTCTATTTATTTAATATTATATTTAATGAATTCTTTAGTACAATAAAAGTATTTAAATAAAATAGCTTAGCTATATTATTAAACAAGCCGATCAGTCGAGCGGGCGCGACAGTAGGATAGCCTGTGCAGGTCTTCAAAGAAAAGTATTTTCATTATAATGGGATTTAAATATATCGCTTGAAGTCGATTTTGCTTGCATCGAGAGTAGGTAGCTTGCGATAGTCTGGCAACACTGGACTGCGGCTATTGATTGTTTATGTTTAGCAAAAGAAATGCAAATCAAACATACATGACCAAACGCGTATTTTCGTTCATTATGTCGTCGGCGCGACGCAGCGACTGCGCTGCTATTGCGCTGCAACGTATGTGCTGCGCTTCATAAATTTGTTTATTGAATAACTTCTGAGTTTAATATCCGATCGTACCAAAATTGTAAACAAAATTGTAGAACACATTGAGAGTAGGCTACTTATTATGTGTGCCAAATTTCAAGTCTCTAGCTATAAAACTGCTCTTGTTATCAGCTTTTCCGAGTTATGGGCGAAGGGGGCGTGGCATCGCGATGAAATTTTCAGGACACATTAATCCCAAGCTTTTTATCATGTGTGCAAAATCTCAAGTCTCTAGCTTTAACATTGCTTATGTTATGGTGATTTTCCTAATTTTAAAACCAACGGGACATGATATCGAAAATTGAAAATAAACTTGATCTGCGTATGGTATTCAGGAACCTACATTCCAAATTTGAAGTCTCTAGCTCTTATAGTTGCTGAGATCCACGCGTTCATACAGACGGACGGACGGACGGACGGACAGACGGACAGACGGACAGACGGACAGACGGACAGACAGACGGACAGGTGTCAATCGAGACGGCTATTGATACTGATCAAGAATATATATACTTTATAGGGTCGGACATGCTTCCTTCTGCCTGTTACATACATTCACACAAATTCATTATAGCCTTTTTTGCCCATTTTCAATGGGCACAGGCTATAAAAATTCTATTTCTCCTTCTTCGGCTAACAACTTGTCGAAATTTTGAAGCGGCAACAAACAATCTGAGGCAAATGATAACAATGCCAAGGCTGTTGGTGACTGAATCATTGGAGGGGTAGGGGGTAGCGGGTAGTTTGGGGCAACACGCTGCAACATTTTCACTTTCAAACAAGCGACAACAATAAAGAAGGCGTCGTTGTGGCATGCCGCAGCGCTGCAGCAACAACTGTTGCAACTTCAACTTCAGCCATCATCACCAGAGATTGGCGCCGCGGCGTGTTGCCCCGTAAAAGGCGACACATGACAACGATGCGACGTTTTGGCATTTCAACGGGCGACAGGAGTCGACGGGGGGGGGGGGGGGAACTGACAAAGACTGAAGCAAAGAGTCATTCAGTTCATTCAGTCAACGAGTCTTTGAGCCTGGCCAAAACAGACAGGCTGTTAGCCCAGCAGTCGCTCTGCGTGAAAGTGAAGGGCTCTGTAAACTGATTGATTGACTGACTGGATGACTGACTGACTGAATGAATGACTGACTGAATGAATGACTAACTGAATGGCGCCTGCACTTTGAGGTCGTTGCTGAAAATTTGTTGCATTTTTGATCAAAAACGAAGACAGAAAGCAAAAAAAAAATCGCTGAAACTGAAACTGCGCTCCATTTCAAAGCATGCAAAACATTGGAGTTTTCTTGTTGTTGTTGTTTTTGTTGTTGCTGCTGCTGCTGTTGGTGTCCAAAAAACTGGATTTTCTAAAAATAGATCTGGATGGGGAAATACTTGTATACGCGCCACATGTGCAACACAACGGCCGCCAAAAGGCAGCAGCAGGGCGACAAGTTGTCCCCGCACCCCTTTCCTCCATCACCAACCTACCCGCTCCCCCCTTCCCGCTGTCTACGCTTTCCAGAGTAGCCATCAGATTCGTTAGGATGTTTCCAGCACCCACAAAAGGGTTCGAAATGCGAGCACAACAAACAGGAAATACAATTTCCGCTTTTGGTCGGTCTATCAGAAAAATTCACAAGCAAATAGAAAGAGAGGAAGAGAGAGAGAGAGAGAGAGAGAAAAAGAGACAGCCACAAAGTGAGAGCGAATTGCAATGCCAAGAAATTCTTGATTGAGCAATGATATAGTATGGGGAATTTCAATAATGTATAGAGAAAGAAAGGGTTTAAAAAGCAAGGCAATAGAATTGCAACTTAAAGTATTTGATAAATAAAGTTATAATATATTAAGAGTAAATAAGAAATAAGAATTAAATTATTGTATACCTAAGGGAATTGAAAGGAAATGAGCTTAAGCTGAAAATAAGATTAAATAAATAGATGGTAAGGTTAGACTGTCACTTAGATACTTTCAATAGATTTCCCTCAGATTTTACTCTGTTTACTGATTTAACTTTTAATTTCAAAAATATATGAGAAGGATAAATATAATAAATATCCTTAGATTGTTTTCATAAGTATTTGAGTTAAATAAGTATTTATTTATTTGTATTGATGAATCTAAACTTTTTTATCAATATGCTTAACTTTCTTTGACATTTGTATAATATTATTTAATATTTTCAAGTTCATAGACTGTTCTTGTGTTCAGTTTCTTATACTATTATCAGCTGTTACTTCTGAAATCTAAGTAGTTTTAATTTAAAAACAGCGTTCTGATGTTAATTATCTACAATTTCTACACGTTTTTCTCATTCCTTTTGATAATTTCTCACCCCATTTGAGTTTTGTTGTTTGTTTTTCGCTGTTCGTTGTTCGTAGCCACGTGTAAACAGCAAGAACTGTCACTTTACATAATCATTTAACGGTAAACATCGTAATAATGACATTTAACACACACACAGACAGACAGATAGACAGACAGATAATAATACAGGCAGACTTATTTATTACGTATACGCCGCATTGCACGCGTTTTGAAATTAGCTCGTTTTAGTTTGGAATGCCGTTGTCAGGTCAGCCACAGAATAAACTTGACTTAAGCGAAACGACTATATCTATATACATATATTTATGTGCATAGCTAGACACTCTAGTTGGCATTACTAATATTAATAACAATACCAGTTAAACCACTTTGCGTGCAGTGGCAGACAACGAGGCAGCCAGGCAGCCAGCGAGCCAGGCAACCAGGCTGCAACCTGCCTGGGAACTAGTTAAAACCATCAACCAACAGCTAACAGCCAACAGCCACCCAGTCTCACCCAAGTGTCCAACTTGATGCCAGCAGCAGTCGCATTAAATAGACTACAGGACCGACCCGACACTTTGGCTGCCTGGCATCTTGGCCTGGCCGACACTGTCAGTCTCTGTCTCTCCGTCTGGTTGAAAGAGAAAACATTTCTAATGCGTTCATTCTCAGCTCTTGTAACAGTTGATATTTGAGCTTTAGTTGCAACTGTCATTATAAGTTATTAGACATAATCTTTAGGTAGTTTACCTGTATAGAAAGCATATTTATAAACACAGATACAAGATACAGGTGTGCTTCCTTTAAACTTTTATTTTACGGAAATATCACCGAATATTCCTAAAAAAATAATAAATAAAACAATCCCTTATGTTTCCTGCGAATTAGAATTCATCTCATCCCTAAAAGTACTGGCCCTACTAAATTTCCCATTAATTTTCACGAATATTTGCGGAAATTAAAACTAGTCAATGAAAATCTGATCCAATTTGTAGGCTAGATGACCAAAAACTCTTTTATAAATTAAGTAAATTATTAATAATATATTTGATAGTGTAACATCACTTCTTAAATATTAATCTTATTTATAGAATTTGTATATTCCCTTTGTATGTTTGCTAACTATGTGAATATAGTCATTTCAAAATTTTAGAATTTGAATTCACCAGCTCAATGTCTAGTGAGTTTAATTGATTTAATTCTAGTCTATTTAGTACATTATAGTCTATTTAGTACATTAATTAAATATTAGTGTAGCTTTAGAAAAGTAAAATCAATATTTTTTAAATATACCCAATATACTCTTTTTTAGCTTTAACTATTTTAAACAATTCCAGACATTTTAGACAATTCCAGGGTAACTGCTAGTCGAACATTCTCTTTTCAGTTTAAATTACAGCGATAACATGACTTTCTAAGTAACAATGTAAACAAATGATAAAATAACAAAAATGCAACCTTAAACCAAATGTCTGCTTAAACTAGTTGGGAATTATAAATGAAATTGTGTGATAAACCAACGCCCTTAAGTAGACTATATAAATAATGTGTTGTACTTGAAGTTAAGATCTGGTACAGCAGCTACTACAACTTGAACGACAATAAAAAACTAGTTAGTATGATCGACTTATTATTAAAACACGCTGCCACGTTGACTTTTTGGCCCCATGATCTTCTCCAGCCAACAAAACCGGCGGCGTTGTGATTCAAGGCCATTTAAAAATACATACAAGTACAGCTAAAAATAACTTTAAACGAAAAAAAAAGGAAAAATAAAAAAAATATATTATAAAACGGGCCAAGCGATTAAATTAAAGCGATATGCAAAGAGCAAAAAACGGAGAAAAATAAAAGGCAACGTCAACTTATTCTCGATCGTGCACGTTTGGTTCGATATGGTATTTTGGATTGGTTTAAATTAAAACTGAAATCTATGTATAGTATAATAGCTATACTTGGTTTTCCGTTCATCTACGCTCTCCCACTCTCCCACTCACCCTTAACTCTTTTAGTCTATAAATAGAAATTCCAATTGCCTCATTTTAGTTGGTCGGCATTATCAATAACGCCCCTTCTCTCTTAGTTTGCTTCTCTAGCAAATTGAAATGTGTGTATACCCTAGCAGAGGGTATTATAATATTGTGTAGCGAGAGGAAAACCCTCTAAAGTATATAGTATCTTAAGTAGATGCAAGTTGACACACAGTTCCAAGAAATAGCAACAAAAGATCACTTTGATATATGCAATAAGTTTATTATTTAGTTATATTCAAATGCAAGTTGCAGTTAGTAAAAGAAATAGCTTAGTAAAATAAAGAATATTTAATATTCGATTAGCTAATATTTCTTCCATTACTTTTTTTTTATATTCATGTACATATTAATAGTACACAGAGAGAACATAGTGCGATAAAAACGGCGTCTGATTGCAATTTCCCCCCATAAAAATAATCATAATGCAGTCAGGGAACAAATCGATCCAATTCTCTTCTACATTCTATATATATAGATATATCAGAAAAATTCGTGCGTAATAAATACATATTTATGGTTTAATGGCAACAGCACTTGGCCTTAAACAATGCCAAATCGAACGACAAAAACAACGATAATAACAAACACAAAAAAAGGGTGCAATGGTTTTGATATTACTGGGAATGTATACATAGTACATGTCTGATAAAAAGATACGTCTGTTAACATTAGGAGCAACAGAGACAGCAAGAGAGTGTGAGAAAGAGATGGAGTGAGAGAAAGAGATAGAGTATAAATGAATAATACTACGTCAGAATAATGGAATCTAAAACTGAACTGGAAAATACTATTGTCATCGTGACGATTTAAATGTTTGACTGTTTTTCATATTTGCTCATAATAAACTTATCAAAAGCCACAAATTTATTAAAATATCTATATCAAATAAATCATAAATATAATCAATAGAAAACTGAACAATTAAATGACAAATCATTCAAGTAAACAAAACAGTACTAATAATTAACTAAGCGCTAAAAGTCAATCATGGTTACTATTTATTATATAGTTATCAATCTTCATTCTTAAATTCTTTAATCAATGCATAAATACTTATTTCTTTTATTTAAAATTCTTAAGATATTCAAAGCATTTGCTTGTCGAATTTATCAAATAGTTCAACAGTCACTAAATTTCCGACAGACAAGAATGATGGGCATGATGATAATAAATCTTTAAAGACCTGTTTTGGGCTTTCACTTTTAGTAAGAATTTGGCATAAATGTAGATTTATTCTGAGGAAATCAATTTAGTGGAAATCAATTAAATTTGTTTAAATTATACTTAAATTAATCTTTCTTCATTTGACTTATATATAAATTAATTACCCTCGTTTCCTTTCACTTTTTCTAAACTTATACCCATTTGTTTATACGAAACTTATCAAGTTTTTACAGCCACCACAGTCCAAACACAGTTGATTAAACAATGAGGGAAACAGCATTTTCTGATAGACTTCCCTTGACAACAATTGATAGAAATGCAGTCGAGCTAACACCAATTTTATATTGATTTATGCGAAAGAGTTGAACTATAAAATGATGATGATGATGTTGTTGTTGGAGATGATGATGATGAACTGCTAAGGTCAAGGTGTGTCCCATGTCCTGAACCATTTTATTTGTTGGTCGCGCCCTTCGTCGTCTTGCCGCGACATTGATTGTTCCTAATTGGAAATGTGGTTCGACTGAAGGATCTGAGCACAAGGAGCGTAACATGGTCATAAAATAATTGCGCAGAAAATGCCGCCAAGTGTGGAATAAAAGAGGTTAATTGGTCTACGCTCACACACACACACACACACTAACAGACAGTCCACTGTCAAGCTGTCGGCTTTAGTCTATTTATTTTGTTATTAAATAATAAGACACAAATTAGTGCAATTTGTTTACTCAACTTAGAAGCGGGGGCTTCCCCTTTCCCCCCTCTCGCTCCACGCATAAAGTTAATTAACCCCCCACGTAGATAGCGTCAAAAAAGAAAAAAACGTATACGAAAGTGAGACCAAAAACAACAATACTATCAACAACAATAGAAACAAAACAACAACAAAGCAACAATTGTTGTAGTATTAGTCATTGTCTGGCCACGCGACAACAGAGAATTCTCTTTTGGTTTTTTTTTCCTCTGCGTTGCTTCTGCATTTGGGAAAGCTAAAAGGCATTAATTAAAAGGCCTCAACGTTTTACCATAAGCACTTACCGGCTTCGCCCATAAAAAAAAAGAGTGTAAACGAGTGAAAAAAGAACCAAAAAGAAAACCACGAGATGAGCTCTAAACGTGCCCAGCCAATGAGGCGGCAGTCACAAGCCGCAAAACAAATTCAAATAACAATTCCAAAGTCAGCTTAACAACAACAACAAAAACAACAAAGAACCACACAAAAACCACAAAAAGCGCGGGGGAAAAAGGGGCTATTAAAAGTGGAAAAAAAGATGAACAAAAACTTTGACATTGTATGATAAATTGTTTGATTTTTGTTGCTGTTGTTGTTACTGTTGTTGTTGCTGTTAGTTTTATTGATAGCCTCTACTTCAGCTCGCACAAACCACCTGCCAAAAAAGCAGCAGCAGCAGCGGGGGGAGAGGCAGAGGGGTACTCTAGCATCGAAATATCATCAATTAATTGGAAACTACTCGTAGCCAAAGAGCTCTGAGTGGTACGGCGTGAAATAAACTGATTTTAATTGGATTTATTTCCATATAATTTGCGAACAATTATCGCTTAAATCTGAAGCGTCTGACAGAGCTTTGTTATCGATAGGCAATTTGGGGTTATGACTAATTGGCCGACACAGCTCATCTTGGCTTAAAAATCATGACGTGTTTATTGAGAATTTGAAATGTTTGTGAGCTGAACTGAAACTACATTTGCTATAGTTTGATAAGTCTACATTAAGTTTAAGTATAAGAAATAACGCTCTTCAACTAAATTTTGTTATTATAACTTTATTTATTTATTTATTTAAACTTATTTTAAGATTATTGATTGGCAATTAATTGAATTTTAAATATATTAGGTTTTCAATGGTTTGCCATTTAGCTATTAAGTTCCCTCAGGCTTTAAGTAAGATTTAAGTTGTTATCTTGAATTAGATTTATATAAAGTTATGAAAGAACAGTTTAACTTATACTTTTATTAATAACTAACTCTCTGTGTTCTCTATTTTCTGCTATTTTAAAACTTATTCTATTTGTTATAAGAACTATAGAACTTAATTTAAGTATAGCTTGCTCAATTTAAGCTGAACTTTGGGTGAGATAGTGACAGCTGAGCTTTACTTTATTTATGTTTAAATATGACAACAAGATAAGTTGACATAAGTAGAGGAAACTAGCTCTCTAGCTGCCTTATGTCTCTGTTGAAATCTCTTAAATACAGGGTATATTAGAGTCAATTTCTACTATTCTTATTCAAAAAACTCCAGTCTCCATTCTCCAACTTAACAACAAATTCATTCAGACCCAAGCAAGCAATAACCCCTTTGGGTAAATCTTAAACTGAATGAATTTCTTAGGAGTCATTGCGGAAGCCGTTGGTACAGCCCCGAGGGTATCAAAAGTCTAGACAGTGACATCGAGAGCCATTGAGAGATTGAAACTGAAGTTGGCATTGTCTGAGACCCGCTTATTAGCCAATCTAATTAATTTTTTGATACTCATTCAATGACGACGAAGAAAAAAAAGGAGAAACCTACAAAATCATATTGAAGCACATAAATTTGTTAAACAGCAATTAAATGTCGAATGGCAGCACTTGAGGAGCTTTAAGAACGTTACCAGTTCTTATAACTGGCATTTTCAAGTGATTATATTGTTAAATGTTATACAAGCACAACGTACACACCAGTTAAAGTTGTTGCTGTTGTTGTTGTTGTGTATTGTTTGTCGACATGAATCGATTTGGTTATCTTAAGTCAAGTTATCAAGTGTTTCACATATGTTATTGTTGGCATTTGATATTGATAGCATTTCGATTGTGAATATCAGGCAGGCAGACAGGCAGACAGAGGGCGTTTGCGTTAATTAGCTTAAAACTCATACGAATATGATGAACAACTTGACGCCAGCTCATCAATCAAAGGCGACAACTTGGCTGGCTATAAACCAAACTAACTTAGAATAGACCGCGATTCCATTGCGGTCATTAATCAGCAAATGAAAGTTTTTCTTCAGCCTCCCAGGCTGAATTTAAATACCAGTTGAAGCTAATTTAAAAGCTTTCATTAAGACGCAAGCTAATTATCGTATACTTTTTATTAGCATACAATAATCTAGAGTGCGGAATTTGACTATTAGACTGATTATAGGCATATGGAAAATTGTTATTGGTGGAATGATATTTGTAGATCTTCAAGTAAGTCAAAAGTTGATTAATTTCGTTTTATCAGAAGGCTTTTATAAAGATTCCACTACAGCTGGATCCAGATCTATTACATATGTTTGTTAGATAATAACTTGCAATATTTAGTAAACATATATGACAAGTATTTCAATAAGTCAGACTTAAGACATCGATAACATTTAGTAATTAACTGTTTTTATACCAAAAGTCATTCTTCTTCATTTAAATGAATCTATTCAAAGTATTAAATTACTTTAGTAGTTTTTACACAACACTTACACTTAGTTTCAAGAGTAATGTAAACTTATTTATAAATATATCGTATGTATTATTGCTGAACTCAGTGTAAAAGTGCACTTTTCATTAGTGAAAACGCTTTTCTATTCAGCCAGCCTTTTAAATATGATTTATCGATATAATTAATAGACTTAGTTAAGCTCCCCTTTCTATTAACTGCTTTCCACTGATAAACCCATATATAAACACATATAAGCTGGTATTTTCTAATTTCTTCTTTTTTATGATTCACAACATTATAGCCTTGGGGCTGATGTTAATCGATGTAAAAAAAAATGTCGTTATTAATCTTAACACTTTGTAACATGTAGGTTTATTTTTAAAACAACGACAACAACAACAACTAATAGAGAAATAACAAAACGACAAGGCGCACCAAATTTATTGCATTTACAAATGTTATCTTTAAATTATCATTAATTTATCGTGCATAATAATAATAAATATTACAAAAAAAAAACATCTTGCGGTTGTGGTTGTCTATATGTAAGTATATCGCGGCTCTATAAATAATATATATGTATGTGTATTTATATATATATAGATATATATGTATCTGTGACTATTATGCACATTGCGCGAGGTTGAAATGAATGTGTGAATTAGTCGAGTCTCAGTTCTTAGTTCTCAGCGTAATTGTAAGCTTCTCTCTCTTGCTGTGGGCAGAACTGATCTTGATCTTTCATTAACACCAAGATCATAAGCGAGAGCTTAAGATAATGCCATGTGAGTCGCATTATCAACTTCCGGCATCACAATTTCTTAATTTGAATCGTTTATCAAAACTACATGTAGTACTATGATTATGATGAATGCGCTTCACCTTTGCAAACGATTTAGCTGTCAAACGATGCGTATACTTATTATATATTTCGAGTTAGCAACAAGTTTCGCGTTTGTCTGCCACTTTTTCATGACTCTTCTTGGCAATTTTCCCAAAAAGGTTTGCACACAAATTTCCAATTGCTGTTTGGCAAAATGCCTGCGGCTTGAAAACAAACACACTCACACAAAAACCCGCTGAATCACAATTTGAGGTTGAAAAACGTTGAGCGAGAGCGTTGAATAAGCGTCTGAATGATACGAAACTACCACCATAGACGACACATATACATATGTATACTCCTATAACATACAATTACATCTGAATGTGAGAGTTTTAGAGGCAAATATTATACGTTGCTCATTTTGCACGTGTCGTTCATTATATAGCGATTAAGTGTTTAAACAATTAGCAAAATCAGAGAATTGAATCAGTTTAGAGCTGTTCATCAGGCTGTTGATTGTGTAGAGAAGTGTTTTGTATTAAAATAAAAGAAAATTCTCTTTAGAATTGCTTAAGCTTAAATTAGTTAGATAAATACTTTAAAAAAAAAATGAGATAAGCTAGGATTGTTTCTCTTCCAGCATTTTCCAATAGTTACCGCTATACTAGAGGTATTTATTATCATTTGGAATATTCCGCATCATTTTCAAGCAGTTAAATAAAAAAGCTATATCTTAAGATAAGCTATATGATTTAAGATATCGTAGCAAATAATCAAAAATGACTGGTAACCATTTATACCTATTATATACGTAGTTGTAGTTAAAAATCTGTTAAAATATGTAGTTTTAAATGCATAATATCTTTTATTTTAAAAACCAACAAATGAAACACTCTAAGCCAATTTTAAAGCAGCTCTTTGTTAAGTTAAACAACTTATCAAAAACGAATGTAAAATACTCCCTTCTTCATATTAACTACTATTAATTATGTTGTTAACAAGTGAAGTCTTCCCCCTTCCATTTTCCCATTCTTTCCTTGTTTGCAATCAAATATTATTAATTTATTTATTAAATTAAACAAACTGTCACACACACAATTAATTGAACAGCTGTAAAATTGTTTTATACTCACGCGATTTTTTCTGTATTTTGTTGTTGTTATTGATGTGTGCTGTTTGTTGTTGTTATTGTTGTTGCTGCTGTAGTTACAAGAACAACAGCGATAATTTCTGCTGCAGTCGCTGCTCTTGGAAAAAATTCTCTTAATTGTTGCTTCTGTGTTTCCGCTTGTTGTTGTGGCACTTGTTGTTATTGTTGTTGTTTTGAATGTTGCTGATTTTACGATTCAACTTTTATTAAAGTTTAAGTTGTTGCTGCTATTTTGTATTTTTTGCACTGTTGTTTTTACATTTATCCATAGCTGCAAAATTAAATGTCAATTGTAAATTGGATTCGAAATCGATTGCAAATAAAATTAATACCTATATATATATATATATATTTATATTACGTATACGCAGCATATATAACGTATACGCAACAAATAGTCAAATAAATTAATACAAATATACCATCATAATGAAACGTTTGCTGAACGGGTCTTAAAAATATGACTTAAAAACAAACTGAAATGTTCCAAGCTATCGTAAACGAATGGAAAATACCCTACATTAATTAAGTCCTTCATCCCTCAGTCATTCATTACTTATTTTTATTTAGTTGTCATTGTATTATAAATGTTAAGAAAAAAGCAATAATTAATTTAAATTTGCCATTACTAAATAATATTCAGGAATATTACAAAGAATTATGTAAAAGAGTAAGCATAAATACAAGAACTAATTTCCCATTCATACCTTCTCAATAAGCCCGCTTGCAATTCTTAATTATACCCTTCAATATCCAATTTGGTTGGAGTAAAGCAAATAATAAATGTTGAAATAACAACAAATCGAATTCATAATCCAGTAAAAAAAAAACAGAAATGTTATTCTCAGTTAAAAACCAAATAATATTAAAACAAATAATATTTTGTCAATGGAATATATTAACATTAATTTAAACATTCATAAATAAATTGCTAGCAAACACATCTAAAAGTCTTAAATTTGATTTCTGGCACAGTCTCTCTATTTCCTCTCTGTCTCTCTCTCTCTCTCTCTTTATATTGATTCGCACTATATTTTCTATCTAATGCCTTCATTAACCATTTGCCAAGCAATATGCTTCACTTTGGAATGGAATTTAAATTTATATAATTTTTAAAGCACTTTAAATGAGAAATGCAAATACTTGTCAGTCAATTGCTCTTTCTTTCTCCCTCTTCCTCTTTCTATCTCTCTCTCTCTCTCTATCCCTTGTGTTTTCTATGCATTTCTCTTTTACACTTTTAAGCAGAAGGCAAGTCTTTTTTCTTATACTCTTTCAATACATTAAAGTATGAAAGACTATATTTTTATTGTAAATAGCTGCTTCAAATTTAAAGTTAGCTTTATAATATTCATCTATGTTATCAATAATATATTATTATAACTATTTTATAAATCTAACTTCGAAATTAAAGCTATTATATAAAAAACTCTTCTTTTTTTAAATTTCATAATTTATCTCAACAAATAAAAGATTTAGCAAACTCAAACCTTAAAAATTTGAACTGTAGAATCTAGAAAGTATTTGTAAGTAAGTGTAATAAATCTTCGACTTCTTCTAACTGACATGGAAATGGTAATAAGAGCTTGTTGACCATCGTCACAAATACAAAAATCAACAAGTTGTCAGAAAATTTGAATTACAAGCACATGAAGCACAAGATTGTTTAATAGCATTTTATTATACTTATACTATATAGTAAAGGATTTCGAGATGTTTTTTAAACAGTCTCAAAGAATAGTCTGGAGTCTCTATTACTCAGTAAAAAATGGTAGAAAATTAAGAAATAACTGACAACTTTATCATAAAATTTCATAGACATTTGCGAGTTTGTTTTCGTTTGTAAACGAAGCGTACAAATCGCTTAAGAATTAAGAAATTTGTTCATGACTTTTCCATTGACTTAACATGATTTCAAATGAGCCAATTAGGAAAGTGTTAAACTTGTTAATTGCAAAAAAAATGCCGCCTCTTGTAAAAGTTACAAATGATGAACTCAGCAAACATAGTTTTTAATGCTGCATTTAACACAGTTGCAGTTTCAAACTGCAAATTGAAATGCCGTAAATTGTCGTAATTGAATGAAATTAAAGAGAAAATCATTCGGTTATTTGCACTTAAAACACTTGATAAACCTTTTAATACTTATCAGCGAATAACAAATTAAAGTGCAAATAACTAATAACTTGCTTCAATCAATGTTCATCCAGCTGGCACAGTAAGTATCTAAAGCTGAAGTTCGCAGATTATTCCGAGAGATGCCACAGGTAGCAAACAGTTGCCGCCCACATGTCAATTACACTAAATCAAAGTGAGTGTTGCAAGAAGACAGCGAGAAGGGGGTGGGGAAGTTGTATTTGATGTCCTTGAAAGGCGTTAAATCAACCGAGCTGTACAAAGAAATCCATCCGCAAGCAGCAACTATTCCTGCAAACTGTCAATCAACATGAAATACATTTTTATTACAGAAATTTCTTAGTCTCTATCTTCC
The DNA here is from genome assembly GCA_958299025.2 of Drosophila histrio. NCBI lineage: Eukaryota > Metazoa > Arthropoda > Insecta > Diptera > Drosophilidae > Drosophila > Drosophila histrio. The sequence continues at coordinate 17,524,941 of OY729166.1, read as the reverse complement.
TGTTTTTCTCTCCTTCTCCCTTCTACAGTTGATTCCAGATAACGAAACTTACTTAGAATCTATATTATGTATGGCAAAAAACCCCAGACTTAAACGTCATTTAAAACACTGCCAAGAAACGATTGGAAAATTCAAGTGATTCAATGAATATTTCCTAAAAAAATCTGCAGCAACAACAACAGCAATTGCAGACACATCAATGAAACATAATATTGCAAGTGCTATCATGTGTTGAATGATGATAAACCGAGTAAGTTTCACTTGTCTAGGGTTTCCCCAACATTTCCATTTGTTAGTGGCTCCAAAGGAAAGGGATGGGGGCATCAACGGATGTTCACATTTCTAATTTGTTGCACTCTCAAAGGATGCAGCGACGACGTGTGGCAAGCGGAAAAAGTTAATATGATGGAGGAAAAGCGACATCAAGTTAATTGCCTCAATATAATGTGCGCCCGGAAAAGTATGCTATAAAAAGTGTTAACTGGGCTTATTGAATACACAACGAGTGGGAAAAAAGTTACCAACAACGTTGCTAAAAGTTATTGAAAAAGTTCTTTGGTCAGTTTTTTTTGTCTTTAATATTTATCGTCTCTGTCCGGCTAAAGAAAACTTAACCTTGTTATGATTGATTTATGTTTAAAGCAACTAAATAGTTATTGTAGAGAATTTTTCTTTAAATAGATAAATAATAATAAACTGATGTAAGTTTATATATCCCAATTAAGGAAATGATTGAAATTGATTACAACAAATTAGTTTGTTAAATTAAATTAAAATTTAACAATTAGTTTATCATTTTATATACAAATTTCTAATTACTTTATTTAAAAACTCTTATTCTTTAACTGTTTAATTAGTTTGATATATTCTGATTAATTTTGTTTATTATATATTTGTATATTGTATATATATTCCACATAAATTCAGTTAATTCTTTCTCTCTCTCTTCTCTCTGTCTTTTTGCATAAAACTATTGTTTTTCTAACGCTTTTAGTGTTCAATGTATATACAATATGCCACGCCCACTTACATGCTAAACAAACTGGTCATAAAAGCGTTTAATAAATTTTGCGTTCGCAAAATTGCAAAACAAACAGTTGTTAAAACCGATCCAAAGTCGTAAATTTGTTGTGAGTATCTAAAGGTATATGCACACACACACAAACAAACACACACACACAAACACATCTACTCGTAGAGAACGATTAATGCCAATAAGACCCGCCCAAAAGATGACTTCGCTGGAAACCCTTTTGGACTCAAGCGACTTTCTGGCGTCGTCGGGCCAATCGACTTTATTTGTTTATTAAACAAAAACACTAAAATTGTTCGCAACACGCCCACGCAGCCCAAGACAAAAAGCAGCAGCTTAAGCAGTGAAGATGGCCTCAGGTAGATGGTAGATAATAATGATAATACCGATGACAATGATAATGATGATAGCTGCGATTCGCATTTGCGAAAATTTTTTGCATGAAATACGCCAGAGGCAACAAAACTGAAACTGATAAATTAAAGAACGAGTCGTGTTCGAAAAGTACTTTAATGTAAAAAATGTAATGAAAGAAGTGATGAAAGAGGTAATAAAATGAATATGCAATAAAGTTAGACTCATACATAGAGAGATGTTTCTTGTTTGAAAAAATATAAAGCTATGAAAATTACAACGAATAAAAATATGAATAATGAAATAATTAATGATTAAAGCAATAAAAAGATTAAAATATTGAATTTAGTTACGATATAAATATTAAATATCATTAAATTGAAAAAGTACCGAATGAAGTAATGTGACAGTTCAATTATATATCAATGAAAAGTCTAAAAAAAATATATTCAATAACGAATTTTTGTATAAAGAACATAAATCATTAAAAGAGCAATGAATGAAGTAATGAGATAGTTTATAAATAAATAAATATAAAGATTAAAATAGCAATATGAATTGTATTCATTATTGTGTAGACTTTTAAGAACAGGGGTGTGTATTGATTGGAAATACTACTTGAATAATAAGTAAGGTAATAATTATAGAAATAAAAATGAATAAATAATAAATAAATTTAGATTTCTAAAAATAGAGACTAAACGTGCTTGAAATGCCGTTAAATAATGAATAAGCTAATCAAATATGTAATTAATACTGAATAAATTTAGTTAATAATGCAAAACATTTATATGATCAAAGGAAAACATTTAATAATAATAATTATACACCTGTTTTATCATCATCATCTTATTATTCTAACTCAAAGACACTTTCATTACAGATTTTACACAGATTATTTTGAGTAACTTTGGGAACTGCTCAGCTTTATGATAAGTATACAAACTTTTATTGGACATGGCATTGCGTGGGTGTTGAAACGTTAAGGCTTAATTTATGCGTATGCAACACTCGCTTCGACTGTTGCTGTTGACAGTGGCAACATTGCCACAGTTGTGTGGCAGATTGCGAAGAAGGCGTTGCTAGTGCGTAAGCCTACCACATCGACATGGGCCGGGAGAAGAAGAATGGGCCATGAAACAGCGCTTCCGGTCATATCGACAACTACAACGACAACGACACCGTCGCCGTGTGGCGTGTAGCGTGTGGCAGGCAGTCGTGAGTGAGTCGAAAAGAGTCATTAATGCCAAGCTAAAACAACATAATTTAGTGCCGGGCCTGTGGCCCAAACATAAACAATGCCCATGATAGCAACAACAAGTTAAGACAACGATTAAGCGTTGAAAACTCTTTAAAGGGGAATTTCAAATCATCTGAATAGGCCGACGGGGAAAGACTTTTGGCAACATTGTTGCCCCTTCATAAAAAATAACCCCTAACAGATTTATACACATTGTTGTGATTCTTATTGTTGTGTTTTTTAAAATATTCGTCGAATTTCAAGTAACATTTGTTGAATTTCGTAAGAAATTCAGTTTTATTATGAATAAAGTAGCAAGAAATTAAAATGTTTATTTAAATACAGGAATTAACTAAACTTGTTATGAATGGTGTGTCGTAGTAAAATGTAATTTAAATTCTTAGTAGGCAATATTTTAAAGAAACTAATGCTAACAACACACTTAAAGGGCATCATTATTTAACCTTTAATTGGGTAAAACTAGTTTACAATTCTACAATTTTGATTCTAATAAAACAGAGCTAATAATTATTTTCTACATATTGTTATTGCCAATTTATTTTATTACTGATAGCAGAAATCATAGATTTAAACATAATTTAAAACCAATTTAATATTTCTATACATAACAATAAAAACTAGAATATATTGGTATTAATTCTCTCAATTAATGCTGGGGACTCAGATCGTAATTAATACTCTAAATTAACCCATAATTTCGATCATTAATTAAACTGATTAGTTCTATTTAAAAACAACATAATAACAATACATATTTGTTGCAGTAAATTTATAGCATTCCACTGGTTTAAACTACAGTAAATATTTATTTAATACAAAAAATATGCAAATGTCCAGGAAAACTAAAAAGTTACATAATCAAAAAAAAAAATAAAAAAATAAACCGAACTTCATTTTAAAGTCAGCAAAATGTGCAAGCGACAGAGAAAGAGGGAGCATAAAGTAGTGAGAGTGAAAGAAAAGGAAGCCAGATGAAACACTTGTTACTTGAGCAATGAACTGTAATGGCCTTGATTTTGTTGTTGTTTTTTATTTTTACATTTTTTTACAATTTATTTTTTGTTATTGTGCTTGTTGTTCTTCATCTGCTGCATTTGCAGATTGTTGTTGTTGTTGTTGCTGTTTTTTTTCGGCTGCTGCAGCAACTTGTTGACGGCATTGTTGTGACTGCACTTGAGGCAAAAGTTGAATAAACTTGAAGGCGAGGCCTAAACGAGGCAGCAACGAGGAAAATGATACGTTTTTGTTGTTTCTGTTGCTAAATTTCCCATAAATATTTTTGTTGTTTGTGTTTTCTTTTTTTGGCAGCAGCAAAAAAAAAATGCCGAAAACTAAAAATACATTTGAATATCTTATCAGCAATTCATGGCTATAAAAATTCCTTGAAATGCAGAGCAGCTTCGCCCAGAGATAAGAGACCTCTCAAAATGCTAACCCCTCCCCCCACCCGCCCCCTCTCACACCATCTATTTTTTTTTAAGAGGGATCAAAGTGGAGTGCTCAGAATATGCACTAAAAGCTTCTGAAGCATTTTCAAGCTCAGCAAAATGATGAGGAAGAAATAGCTGCCATTGTTGCGATTCCATTTCTGATCTTATCGCCTTCCCTAGCTCATAATGGCGCATTTTCTGATAAGGCAAAAGAAAAGAGAAAGAATGAGTGAGAGTGAGAGAGAACCAACAGAAAGCGATAAGAAAATTATAATCATACAAGGCTGACGAGCAAGAAAAACTTTCTGCAACACCGTTTTTCGTTTACTTTTTATACAAAAAAAGTTTATTATCTTAATTTATAAAAATTTTAAGCATAAATATATTGTCTATATTAAATATGCTAAATTGCATTTGAATTTTAAAGCTTACATTAGTAGAATAATATTAAAGAGAACTTTAGTTTAAATAATAGTATTAAATAATTCAAATTATCGAAAAGTTTTGATTAATCTAGATGTCAAATACATATTTAAGTATCATATGGATATTCTCACTGGATATTCTTAAAGCACAGAAGAGTCAATATTATATTATTTATAAAATTAGCCTGTCTATCTATTCTATGTCCATGATAAACTGGCTTTAATAAAGTTCACACACTTGTGAATATAATATGATTGAGAATAAGCAGCTTATTTCATCCAGAGGCAATCAAAGTGAAAGGAATGTATGTATGACATGGAGTTCAAAAGCGAATTGTTCTATTTTCAATAGCAGCTGCTAAACGTTTCCCAGCTTTTGGTTAAGCTCGAATTCCTTTTGCTTGATTGCATTTGAATGCAGCCCCAAAATATTAACCGAAAGTTGGAGAGTGTTAGGACTTTTGGCCACATGCAGAACACCGCAAAAACGAGGACAACCACAACTATACATAATTCAATTGGTTTGTCGTTGCCAGAGAGCAAGGACGAAGGACCTAGATCCCAGGCCAGCTAATATACTCTGTCCGGATGTGAGTATTTTGTCTGAGCTTTGTTTGTGGCAGTTGTCACTCAGCCCGAAGGGGACTTTAGTTTCATATCCTTCATAGGCTTCCAACAAATGGCCTTTGTTTGTTTTGCTTTTCGACAGCAGCACATAGGGAAATGCGACAGGGAAAGACGAAAGGGGAAAGAAGGCAGAGGAAAGTGCTTCTGGTCCAATGTTGTTAAAACTTAAATACAATCAACGCAGAGTTTTAACAACACAAAAGCTCAACTCATGTTTGCAACTGTCCAACACTGTTTAAATTATTTCCTGCGATGGACGCTTGTGACAGGAAAATGGAATTTAATTAACTATTTTAATTAGTTAAGAGTCTATACTGTAGAAAATCTTAATTATTTGATAAGGGACATAACATATGATAAACAAGAGTCTATTAGAACTATAAAATTATCGAAAACACTATCTATTGAAAACAGCTGTTGTATTTTATACTACTAGTTTGTGTATTTCTTATATAAAAGACACTTAAATTGTTTTGATTTTTCCAATTCATTTAAATTTTACTTTATTACATTATATATACTTCTTCACGTATCACTAAATTGTTAAGTGTTAGTTTAGTTTTTAAATGTAATATACTGCTTTCGAAGACAAGTGAAAATATAAAACTATCGATGTTAACCAGACTTTTAACAATAATCAACTGAAGTCACTCTCAATAGTCTTACCACATTTTGCTGCCATCTTTAAATCCAGATATAAGACTCCCAAGTAACTGACAATATAAGCCTAATGGAACTTCTTGAAAATCTGCTTCATAATCTTCAATAAGCGCTTAAAAACAATATGAAATTCACCAGATTTTCAACAGAATAAAAGTTAAGAAGTTAGCCTGAAGAGAACAGTTCTCAGTTTTAAATTAAGCTGAATTAAAAGTCACTTATAAAAGTTTAAGGCGAACAAGGAAACTGCGCGTTTTACTGCTTTGCCTGCTCGATTTAGACCAAGTTCCATCCTTGCCAGATTCATTTGCGTGATAATATCTGTTAAGTGTCGCATTTTACGCTCCGTTAACCGCCAATTGAAAATTCCCCTCAGCTAATTTACACTGGGCTTTCAACATATCCGAGTATAAAATTTATGATAGAAACAATCACATTTTGCAATTAAATTAAACAATTAAACGATTTGCTTTATTTAACCCTCGTTCATTTTTTTGAACTGCTCACAATTTAATATTCTCAACAAGTTAATTGAATATGGAAAATTGTCGCCAACAATTGAGAAATCTGCTTCATCTTCTTCTGCATTTTCTTCTTCGTCTCTCTTCTTTAACTCATCTCTCAATTGACAAACTACAAAATGAATTGAAGTTCACAGACGATGCAACGTTGATGGAAATGTACTGCAATGGAAAATGCGAACTGAAACATTTGCCAAAAACTTTTCATACGCGAAAAGTGTTGCCCGCAGCATGCGTGTAAATTCTTTATCCGTGTGGGTGTGTGTATATGTGTGTGAGTGTGTGTGTGTGTGTGTGTCCGAATTGTGTGTGCGCCTTGGCATTGCCATTGATAGCGAATGGGAGCATTGTCTGTTGTCTTCCTTTCTCTGTCCACACATCATCATTTCACTTGGTTCGCTTTTCACATTTTCAAATGCAGCCAGAGAATATAATTTCCACATCGAATCAAATTTTCCAAACTGTTTGCGAACTCATTGTGCGAGGCTGCTAATTGGCAAATGATGGAAAACAAAAAGTGAAGTCAGCTGACGTTTACAGAGTTTGACAGCCAAAAGGGCGGCACAAATAGTCAACTATGAAAAACAATCTGATACCCTGCAGGCAGTTTTAAAGTATTCCAGCTTCTTTAATTTTCAAGCAATCGTTATTAAATTTTTGGGATAGAAAATAACAAAAATGAGGGCTTAATCTATAGAAATCTGACATGCCTATCTAATATTCCATATCTCACATCATTCTTTGACTTCTTTTCTTCCATTTAAACAAACTTTTCAGCTTTTTGCTGCAACATACACTACAAATTTGCAATTAAACTGAAAATAAAGCACTTATCTCTATGCAAATATTCTTTATTTAATTGGAATATAATATATATAATCAGTCAAATTTACATGCAGATTGCATTTCCAACCATTTAAATTAAATGTTAAATTGCTTTTACCGCAAAATCACAGGACAATCATTAAAAGCCACATGACAAAATGTATACAAAAAACCCGTTCGATTCGCTTTTCCCATTCATTTAATTCAATGCATTGTATGCAACACAATATACGAAACAACAAGCAATAACAACACTTAATATCACCAATTTTGGCCAGTATTACAGCCACAATACAGCAACGGCATTTAAACATTTTAATACTCACACAAAGATAACAAGGAATACTACACAGGATAGTTGGATTAACAGCTTTCAGCTGTGGATTTAGTCGACTGATAATTCCCGCATGGAAAACTAAATTGCCACATTAAAAGGGGGAAGTGTGTGACCAAAGTTTATTAGCAGCTTAGCAATATTAAATTAATTTTGCCATATTTTGAGCTTAAAATAAAAATTAGGTTGAATTTTATGGCAAAAGCTACTACTTATTAAAGAAGCATGCAGACTTATGTCTTCCGTTGACATTTAATTAAGAGCCAAATACGCACAGAAACAAACAACGCAACAACCGAATGTTAAAATACTAAAAACATTAACAAAACAACGAAGAAGATTATGATATTAAAGACACGTTTTGCAAAAATCTTATTAAAATTTTGATAATATCTTTTGCCCACGCATTGGAAAAAAAAACGCGGGCTGAACTTGTTTTCTGCCTTATTTAAATCATGAATGAAAAATTCAAACGTTGCTTAAATTAATTGCCATTAAGTTCTCGTAAAAACTAAAAGGAAAAATCAATATAAATTGGAAAATAGTTCAACAATTTAAATTTACAAATTTAATCTAAAACCAAAATCAAATACATACTACATATTTCCATAAAGTTATTCCAATTAAAGACCTACAGACTTTCTTAATTAAAATTTCCTTTAACATTTGCTCTCAATAACTGTCAAAGAACTGCAAAGTGCACAATTTTCAGCCTTAATCAGTTCATCTCGTATAACCATTGTATATTGTACGACTCAGGAAAATGTGAAAACTAACCAAGTAAAAATCTATTCAAACAGAGTGCTGCAAAATTGCCCAATGAAATAGTCAAATGAATTTCCAATTTTCTCATTTTCATCTGCTTTTGACAATTTATGCAAAGGAAAGTGTGACGCGGCGGGGGGGGGGATAAGCCTAATGACAATTCAAAATCTATAGTCAATGATGGATTTAAGCCAAGTCATCTGTCTGACATATTCTGTCTAATTTATGCCATGGCAAAGACCTCCAAGTGTGAAATTATTTATAGTGGAATTTTTGCTACACATCTACGCTAAAGTCAAAGATTTCTATATGGGCTGCTCGACAAAGAGATACCCCTTTTATTTTGCATTCTGTAATTATCAATCAATACAAAGATGACACCCTAAAAAAGACATATACCATAACTCAAGCTTCTATCTCTTACTGAACTCTCTCATTTTTCTACTTTTTGGCTTTACAGGGTATTTCAGCAGTTCGAGCAACCATTTTAATAAAAACAAACAATAAATGCGACCCAGAAGACATCGCTTGGGTTATTAAAAATCCACAGATCGATGTTAACTGTTTGGGCAAACGGAAAAAAGAGGCAAATCATCAATGCAAAAAAATAAATAATAATAAATAAATAATTTGTGTGTATGAATTGTGTATTTTTCTTGCTGAATTCTTCTACTGATTTTATTTATTATTATTATTATTATTATTGTGTGTGCGAGACACATGCATATTAAAAGGCCGAGAAGCAACAACCGAAACGCAAATATTGTCGGGCAATGGAAATTTTTACTCAATTTTTCTTGACATTGTACCCCTCATCCATCTGCCCCGTTCTGCCCCGTCGCAAACTCTTTTCAGTCTTTCTGCACTTTTTTATATTCGTTTGACGATTTTTCGAATTTTTGCGCATTGCAGGTGGAAATCAAGAAATAATTGGAAAATTGTTGATAACAATAAAACGATAGCTGTGAAGACTAAGAATACTCATTTTTATTAGTAGTTAGATTTATTTTAACTGAGCTTTATTTATCTTTAGGACCGCAGAACTATAGCCAAACTTAAGATAGCATTAATTATATATCTTCCTTTCAACTGTCAGCACTCTTAAATTAATTAAACAATTTCTATATCTTTAGTATTTTGCTGATCCCCCTTTTGGTAGTTTGTCGCCGCAAAAGATGGCAGTTTTTTATTAGTTCCATTTAGTGTGGAGCTTCTAATTTAATTATTATAGGCGTGAAATTTGCTGTACAGCAAATAAAGAACAAATTGACAAATAGTTGACAGTTTTTGAAATTCATTTTATTTTTAACAACTTTAAATTAAAATGTTAAAATGCTAAGTAGAAAAGATATAGAATTTAAAGATACAGAAAAATAATCACGTTGTATTTAAGTAACAAAATTAATATATAATAAAAAAAATTGAATTTCAAATTAATATTCAAAGTATCTTTTTGCAGATTTCCCTTGACTTTGATTTTCCCTATTTATATAATGAAATATCTTATATACATTGTATTATAATATATTTTAGCATTTTGCAATACTGCCAATAACAAATACTGCAATACTTTATATGCTGCCCAACAAAATTCATACACAACTCGCAGACAAATTGAATTAGCACAGCGCTAAATGATCACACGGTCCCTCTAACAACAACAACAACTGTAACAACAACAACAACAAGAAAATATATGAGAAAAAAATCAACAAAAAATTTGACTAGCGAAAATTTTGGGGCGAAATTCAAAAAAAGATACACGCAAGTACATTTTTGGTGTACGAGAACAGAGATACAGATACAGATACAGTTACAGCTATAGATACTGAGATGGAGATATAGATATAGACAACAAAAAAAAAAAAAGGTTGGGCGCGAAGTTTCAGAGACACATGGATAGACAGACAAATTGGACAGCTAGACGGACGGACAGAGATACAAACACACACACACATATGGAACCACTCAGGGGCGGGCAAGTCTATTTTTAGCATATTAGATGATAAGATTGTCGTGGCGAACGCGCAGAATTTGCGGTTTCAACGCAAAAAAAAAGACACTAAAAATTATATATACATATATTTATTTTTGTATATATAGTATAGTATAAATACGTGTGTATGTCTGTGCACGAGCCACAAAACAAGTTTATTTTAGCAATATATAGAGTTTACACCCAGAAAACAAAACAACAACAACAACAACAAAAAAACTGTTTCAAAATCACACCAATTTGTATCTGTTGCGCTTCTTCTTCCATCTTCAACTCCTCCATCACCTCCTCCTTCGCATCCGAAACGCGTTTTTGATTTACAGCATCGGTGCACAAAAGTTGTCAACTTGTTTTTGCCAGTTGACGCTGGATTTTCTTTTATAAAAATAGCTTTGAATATAAGTTATATTTAATTAGCAACAACAGTGCGACGTTATCTAGTTTTCTGTTTATCTTATTATTTTAATTGAAACTTATTACAAAGTTTTTGTTTAGAGAATTTTACGGTTTTAGTTACATAATTTGCTGTAAATGCAAATAAAATTAATTTATATATTATTCATTCTATTTTTTATATTATTTATCCTAGCACAAATGAATTATATTTATGTTGAATTCAATTCTGTATTAAACTGTGAATTAAACAATTCAATTAAATCTAATTTAATGCAATTATAATAGTTTCTTTCTGTAAAATAAGTATTTTAACTTATCTAGCTATATTTGCCTCCAACTAATCGTTAACAAACTATGAATTCTCATAACGAGAATCATTCATTTCATATGTGAAGAAAACTTTTACTCTTGGAATTTCATTTTCAGTTTAGTTTAAATACTTTAAAGTTTCAATATACTACTTATGTACCTTTCAAGTTCGGGTTCGATGTTCTTCATTTATTTGTTTATAAAGTAATTTATTATGAAACCTCATTCTCGGGTACCAAAAGAGAAAACACCTGTTCAACTTTGTTTCAGTTTTGCGCTCAAGTTATAACGAACTCTGTTCTGTTGTGGATTTTAGCCATGTTTATTACTTAATATTTGTCGGCAAATAAGACGATAAAATAAATAAGGCCAGCATGTTCTTTTATTGGTTGCAAATATGATTCCAAATACGAAACGTTTATGCAAAGTCTCCACTGGCTATTGACTGTGGCCAAAAATAAAATCTGCAGATTTTGGCACTACATTTTGCCAGAATCTGTATTTATATTTGAGAAAATGGGAAGATGGAAAAAAAAAACACGCGCATTTTCAAATTTACATTCGAATTGTAAACAAAATCTCTCACACATGCAAATATTCAATGATGTGTAAATCAAAGCTAAGGCACTCGAAAAACAATCAGAGAAGTCAGAGAGGTCGGATGAGAAGTTGAAGAAGAAGAAGAAGAAGCTGGAGCAATTAGAGCAAATCCAGCCACAAGACAAAAGCATTATCAGGGTTTCTATGCATGAAATGCAATGCCTCAAACCTTCTAACTCCCACTCTGCATCCCTTGTTCCCTTGTTTGTTGTCTCTTGGCAGCTGTTGGGTTTGACTTTATGTTTGAGATTCCCAACTGGTTGTGGTTCTTCTTTTCCGCTTAACTTTTGATGTAGTGTTATTAGCTTTAATTTCTAGTTCAACTCACTCGCTCTTTATTAAAGTTGAAGTTGTATCTTTAATTATTTTACCATATGGATTGTACATAAAGTCAGTCAAGTAATTCTCTTTGACAAAATATATATATAATTCACATAGCTAAACCCAATGGATTTTATTTTCTAAAAACAGAAGGTAAATATATAAAAGTAATAATACAAATTACATAAGAAAAGGTTTTTTTGGCTAATAAAATATGTATATTTGTTATTTTATGAAAATAATTACTTGAGGAACTGTATATTATGTTCCATATAAGAAATATGATAAATATTCACATAAAGTGACCAAATAAATATCGAAATTGTAAACGTTCACACTGACAATAAATGTAAATTTGTGTAGTACAATTTCTGTTCGTTGTGACAAGTGTCTATCGATAATTTAAAATAACAACTATGATATCAAATCAATTCCTTTCCTTTTTTCTGTACTTGCTTATAAATTTGCAATTGCCGAGAAGATCAACTATTTTGCATGTTTTCACTTATTAAGTGCCATCCTTCATTTATATGGAAATATTTTTAGTTAACTTTGCAAAATTATTACACATTTCAAAATGAAAATAAACAAAGACAACACAAAATTATATAGAAAATCAAAGGCGGATGGGTTACTCACATTATTGGATGGCCTTGTGTGTTGCTTGGCACGATCTCGATTTATTTGTGCTCTCTTCTTTTCTGTCGCTGTCTCTGTCTCGCTCGTTTGTTTGCTCGGTCGCTGTCAGCGCACTGGGACGCCTCCCACGTTGCTGTTTTACAGTTAGATAAACTTTTTTGTTTTTGTATTCTCTTTCTTGATATTTTTGTTGTATATTAAAGTGATTTACATTCGTATTTTTCGCACTGTGCATTTGTTGTACATTCTTTTAATTTGTTTGCCTTTAGATTGTTTAACACTTGTTCACTTTATTTTGTTGTTGTGCTTTTTTCTGTTATTATCGCGCCGCAATTGCTGTTGTTTTTGTTAATTGGTTTTTTTTTTTTTTATTTGTGCTTTTGAATGAAAATCATTGTTTAATAATACAGATATAGACATATTATTTTAAGCACTCACTCACGCACACAAACTGAGCTAGAGAGCTAAAGAAGCAGCCGCTAAAGCGAGACAGCGCTAACGATGCATTTAGCGGTAAATTGCAACGAAGGCAGCAAAGTGCCAAAGAGAGAGTGAGAGTGTGCGTTGCGAAAGGTTAAGCAGAGAACAAGAGAACAAGAAGTTAATCTAACAGAATGTTAGATCAAAGAGTAAGCAAAGTAGTTTGCCTGTTTCATTACAAAAATATCTTTAGTTTGTTAAATTAAGAATATACTTAATATACCAGAGGGTCAATCGAAGTATAATCCATGTATATAACAAGATTTAGATAAAAGGGATGTTAAATGTTATCTATATACAAACTTTTGTAACTACCCTTGATCTTTATTTAAAATCAGTCCCTTAGGGGACCTTGACAATTACGGGATATGCAATACAATCACACACACAATCACATATACTAATGCGTATTCCCATACATATCTACAAATAATGTATAAAAATATTACATTTTTTGCCTGTCCATTCCAATAACAACATTTTTATAGCCCAGATAAAGATGCGCGTTCGTTCGGTACGTTACTTGGACCTGCCTGCTTCTTATCACAACGTTCTGTTATCTTTGCATTTTCGTCTCCTCTCTTTGCTCTCTCAACGTCTCACATTCGCGCTATGCATTTTGATATTTTTCCCAAACGTTTTTCCGCATGTTTTGTGATTACACACACACACACACACACACACACATACGCACACGCATGCACACAAACTAACAGGCAAAGATCGTAACGAGAGAAAGAGTATGAAAGAAAAAAAACAGACTGAATAATAATAATTAACACAAATTTGTGGATTTGCAAATATTCTTGTTAACACATTTTGTTGTTGTTTTTCTTGTTTTCATTATATTTTTTTTACAATAATTATTTAGAATTATTATTTCACACACCAATACATCGCAGAAATATTTTAAAATGTGTTTTTTTTTTTGCTTTTAATTGTTGTTGTTGTTATTCCAGCAACAAGAAACACACCGAACGATGGCGCACTCTTTTGCCCCAATCCAATCAAAAAACCTACATACAAACATACATATGTATATGTACATATCTCGTTTTATGTATGTATGCGTGCACATAGGCTGCAGTCCGTGAAAACCAACTTGAAACGCAGGCGAATAGAATAATACTGAAGAGCGTGGAGCAAAATCAACGCTGAGTTGGCCCCCACCAACATCTCTTACGCTCAATCTCGCTAGCACACTGCTCTCTCGCTCTCCCAGAGAGGGAGCTAGCGCGCAATCACAGACTGCCAGGCAGATCAAGCAAAGTTGTTGTTATTGTATGCGTGAGCAAGTTTTTGCTCACTGATACACACACATGCAGATACATACATACATACATACATAGAAACGTAGATACGTATGCACGTATGTATGTATGTATGCAGACAACAGGCATCTGCTGCAGAATTCTATTTTTAAACTTAAATTAATATTGTTCTTTATTTTATCAGCGGCAGCGCGAAAATAAAGCGCCGACAGCGGCTGCTGCGACAGTCGCTCTCTCTCTCTCTCTCTCTCTTGAGTTACTAATGTGTGCGTTTGTATGTATGTGTGGGTGTGTAGCTGAAAAACCAGAAAACAAATAAATAGTACAACGAAACTAGACGCGCTTGTTGTTGTTGTAGCTTAGTTAATGCTAATCAGCGAAGTCAACGACAACGCGTGAGATATCAGTGATTGTATGTATGTGTGCTTGTGTGTGTGTGTCTTTGAGTGAAACAAGCAAAAAGCGAAGCTCAAATGATCGCTCTGCTCTTTTGCTGTTGTTGTTGTTGTTGTCTGCTATCAACGCTTGATAAGAAATGCGTTAATCTTTATTATGCGCGCAGTTAAGCTGCATACACACACATGCGTACAAATATATATGAGTGTGTGCGTATATATAAATATATATATAAAGTTTTTCATTTGTTGACATTTCCGCTAAGAATTTGCAAAAAAAAATCAAAAGCAAATGTGATTTATGCGCATAAAACAAAACATAAACAACAATAGCAAGAGAGCAAGCCACAACAACAACTACTTGTTGATGATTCAACTGAAAACTCTCTCTCACTCTCATAGAAATGGCAACTGCAGCGCCAGCAAATTCCTGGGCAGAGGACGCAGCTCAGCTGATCCAATACAAAAACAAAATGCCGCATGAATTACTCACACACATTAAGATAACGCGACAGCGAAGAGAGCAATTGAGAGGGAGCTCAGACTGCCGTCGATTCGCTCTCACCGATAGTGAGAGTGATCTCTGTTGCTTTATCAGCAGTCGTCGGCTATTTTTAGACAAGCACCAAAAATACAAAAGTACAATTTTAAATGTGCCAAAATATATCGTAAACTTTGGCCAAAAAACAATAAACAAATTTACTTAAAAATAAATGCATTTGAAATTAAAATGCAGCAGTTTGCAACGATATGGCAACGCTGCCAATGAGAAATAGAGAGCAAGAAGGAACCAACTGTTATTGTTGTTGTTGGTGTTCTGAATGATTATGCCGCAGGTTTCTTGTGTGTGTGTGGGAGTGATAATGCACAAACACAAAGCTAACAATGCAACTGACAGCGAGATAAAACTGAGCTAAGCTGCGGAGTCTACACACACACACACTTACATGAAGGTATAATAATAACAATAAGATGCACAAATCATTGAGTTATCAAAAACGATGGCAATGACGGAATGCAAATGCAAAACGCAAAAAGACACAATGGGAAAGCACACCAGACCAAACAAAAACGGCAAATGCAAATTACATACGTATTTTACAGAACAAACGTTTATTTTCTACATATTTATCAATTCTGCATATTCTGCATTCGCGATCGGACACGATTCCATATACATATGCATACACACACACAACTAGTAAGTTTTACATATTTATTTAATCGTTGACATTTAATTAAATATTTGAGATATTTTGAAAATTTTACTTTTCTATTTTACTGCAAATTTAAAATGTTTTCAAACCAACTAAAACGATAATTTATTATCCCGGCGCACAAAAAAGTCCACGCGACGACGACAGAAAGAAGAAGTAAACTAAACTGGCAGTTACATTTTTGTGCCGCAAACACCATTGACGCCACTATCGATTGCCTGCCGACTATCGATAGGTCTCAACGTAAACGGCTAATCGATAGCTGGCGCGCAATCAAGGTACACAGTGTGGCAGTGTATACTAACTGAATTTATAATTCAATTGTTTTAATTTGTGCGATTTAATATATGCATTGTTCGTACGTTAACAAGATTCGTGGGTGTGTTCTTACATCAAGATGTTATTGATTCCCGTTAGCATGGGTATTTCGTTGGGTCCGTTTAAGTATTTACACCAAACCTGTCGAAACTCGCTGTTTTTGGAAAGAGTTTGGGAATTCTTGAGCCGTAAGGATTCAAAATTGATATTCTGTTGCGATAGACGGATTGGTCCATTAAAATTAATATGGATGTGGCTGTGTGTAACATACACATTCTGGGGATTTGAGCTAGAAGTGATCATAGAAAATTCACTAGATTGTATCTCAGTCGGTTGTTTCAACATTATCAATCCAGAATTTTCATCCTCGGTGGAAGTTGATATGTCCGAATTGTTTAAACTGCTCCTCGATGGACTGGAGTCCAAGTCATTACCATCGCTGGTTGTGCTGCTGCTGTTGACAGCGCGAAGTTCCAGAAGAAGTTCCCGACAACGCGACTGCAAATCATCCAATTGCTCTCTTAGCTCCAAATTGTCTGGCATCTCGAATTTAGTTGCCAACACTGTCGCCTTTTGTAAGTTTTCTGACTGCTCGCGAATATTGGGAAAAGATTCCTGAACCGGAAGATTTACAGCCTCCCTTTGTAGATAGGACATTGTCTCCAGTTCCAGGAACTTCAGTAGCTTCGACAGCACAATGGTTGTAACCAGGATTAATCCATAGCTTACCAGCAGCTCATAGGCACGGAATATAAGGCTCTTCGGGGTCGATTTGATCGAACAAGACTGGGGAATATTGTTCGCATAATGCGAACGTTCTGCAAAGTTCAGAGTTTCATTGAGTTTTCCCTTTTCAAACCCATATTTACCTGTATAAATTTCAACATTATAATCATCCGATTTCTTCTGCTCTTCAATTACATGCAAATAACATAGAACCGTCCAAGAAATTAATCCTAAGGCGCACAAAAACGTGAAACTTATGTTTTGAAACATAATTCTCGCTTAAAATTTGTATCTGTGTGTCAACTTATAAGAACAATAAACAAATGGTAAAGTAAAAATTATTTTATGTATTAATCAAATGAAACGAAATGACAGACAACGAATTTGAAAAGCCTTAACGATACAAGATTTTCGTAAAAACATACAGAACTTTTATTATAAAAGTTTTATAAGGCAGTATTATGTGAATTAAGATAATCAGTATTGTCACTTTTCTCGCTTTCATTTAAGCCGACTTAAGCTGCCGTATAAATTTTTTAACGATATTTATCCCGCAAATCATTGCTTATCGATATATCGATTACAAATGTCGTTGTGCATTGTGAATGGCGCCGCAGAAACGTGCTGGACCTGCACATATTTTTATAAACACACTTTAAAATGGAATTAATGGTATGTTAATGCAAGTTGCTTGTAATATAAATTAAGCAAAACTATTATAAATATATACAGCATGGCGCTTCGATGCTGGCAAGACCGGCCGATGAGTTCGGAAACGATTCCCTGGTTGAAGAATTGTGGGCGACGAAAGCTATGGAACATGCGGAAGTGCATTTCAATGTAGGTCCCAAATGATCAGCGATAAATGCATAAATACATTTTTAATATATTCTTTACTTAGTTGCTGACCAGCGTGCATCCCTCCCAGCTACGATTAACTCCCTACGATGATCAAATATACGCCACGTTCCGTCAAGACTTTCCGGATTTGCCGGTCGGTCTTATTAGCGATGATATTTTGAAATCGGCCTACGAAAAACTCAAGTGGCGTCAATTTGCCGAAAAATTCAACAAAATGGATGACTATTCATATGGCACTTTAATGCGAGCCGATGCCAGCAAGGAATTCTCACCGGACAACTCAATATTTGTGTTTCGCGTGCAGTTTTTGGCCATTGAAATAGCGCGCAATCGCGAAGGTTGCAACGACGAAGTTCACAACAATCACAAGCCGACCAAAAAGCCACACAACAGCCAAACCGAGCCAGCGCAATGATGCATCAGCTACAGTTCATTAAGTTATAGTGTTTAGTTAATAAAGCGCAGCTTTTGCGGCTGTAAGACATGCCAACAATTGCACTTTGTAAGTAAAAATGTGTACATATATTTCTGTGGTATGCGCAGCAAACTTAACGCCTAAACTTATGCTAGGATCACACTGCGTTACAGTGCCCGGCTTCAGAGTGGATTATGTTGTATTGAGGTAGATCAAATGATCACTTTTCTTTATATGTGACAAGCATATTGAGCAAGTTGGTGTCGCCCTGACATTATTGGTTTTAAGCGATTTTAACAGTTCACAATGTATTTTATTGTGTTTTGGTGTATTTTTTTAAGTTGAGTATTAATTTTGTCAAAGTGATATTGATATCGACAAAATAATTTGTTGAAATTTCACTTTAAACTTCTTGGCTGCCACACTTTTGACTTGACGCTTGTGAACACCTCTGTCACAGCGTGACGCAATGTGAACATAGCATAATTTTATGAAGGAATGCGCAGCCAACTTAGTGTCAAACCTTTTGGCGTTGCCACTTCAACGAAATAAAGGTCATTGACAGTGTAATATTCAAAAATGAAATTTGAAGGCAAAGCAAGTACATATAAAATTGCATAGCAAAGACGCAAATATATAATAGTAATATTTGTATAATAAATGTTTATACTACAACTAAGTATTGTCCGCAATATGCGCAGCTTGGCCCCCTCCCTCCCACCACGCCAATCAGTCTTGCTTTGTGTCCGTTTCCATCGTCTACAGACCGTTGCTGTTGCACATCATGAGAATGAAGGGAATCATGGAATCGATCTGCATTTGTCCCACTAGATTTGCAAAGAACAGCTCCTCGGTTAGCTCCGACTCCAGACCGCTCAGCGGCAACAGACTGGCAAACAATCCATTCGCCCGCTCCTCCCCACCGCTCTGACGACGCAATGTTGCAAGAGCATAAAGTTGGACACGCCTCACATAGGCGCGCAGCGAACGCTCACGTCGATTCTGTTGCAGCAACAGCGGATTGAAGAGCAAGACGAGACGCAGCAAACCATACTCCAGATCTGTCACATCCTGCGTCTGCAGTTCCTGAACAAAGTCGTGAATTGTGCGCGTAATTTGCGCCAGTTTTGCAATCTTCTGTGGTTCTATTTTATCAATGTCCGCCACTTGTCGGACACTCTGCACCAGCTGTCCAATGATCGTCGGCACGGCCAATTGACGCTGACACTGGGCCAAGGCAACGGCCAGTAATGACGGCCATGCACCGCGCAACAGTTTCATCTGTGTGTGCGCGTCGAGCAACTCGAAGGCGGGCAGCTTGCGCAACGTGTGCACCGTGAGGAAGATGATTCTTGCCCCCGTCTCGCAGACGTAGTGCATGTTGAGATACGAGTGCACCAGAGCCGGCGGCTGGACATGGAATGCACACTGCGACTCGGACACAAACAGATCCTGTGAAAAGATCGCTTCGTTGGCCACAAAATCACCACGATTGCAGTAGTCAAAGTCCAAATCCATATGCTCCACCAGATCAGCATCCACATCCTCAGTGCCGCTATCCTCTGCATCCGAATCACATTCGGGCTTAATGCTCAGTCCACCTGCTGTGCTCTGATTACTCTGATTGTTCCTGTCCAGCTGCTGTTGTATCGGCTGCAACAATTGCAGCGCCTTGTCTATTGCCCGCTTGTCCAGCGAACTTTGAATGAGACCCACTGTGGCAGGCGTTGGCAACGCTGTTGCATCTGCCGCCGCGGCAGCTGCTGCATTGAAATTCAAGTGCTGTGAGTTGTTGTTGCTCGCACTGTTCGCCAACAGTTGCAGGCACAATGTGCTGCTGTTGTCCATGGAATCATCGTCATCGTCATCCACCTCCGGCTTGGCCAGATCTGGGGAATAACAATGAGGAGGCGCATTGTTGCTGGCCGCCTGTTGTTGCTGTTGTTGTTGCTGCTGCGAGGCGAGCACTGAAAAGGGAATTGTTGATTACTCTAACACCAAACAGATTTCATTATCATCACTTTTTTCCAATGACAACTCTGCCAATTGGACTCCAATTAGATAACTTTCTGGTACTTACTCAGCGTTTGCGTTAATTCTGCAAAGTTTAGGCCCATGGGAAATATATTCTCGTTGATAACAAAGGGCGTTGCTGCCGTGCTGGGCACGGGAGGCGTGGCTGCATGCTGGAATAGGGCTGCACTCGCTGCCGATGCTGCAGCTGCCACAGAGGCATGTTGTTGTTGTTGCTGCTGCTGTTGTTGTTGCTTGACACGCACCTGTTGGTAACTGGACTTTGTGGCAGAGGAAGTGCTGGAGGTGCCACCCGAATTGGAGGAGCCAGCAACGCCGCCAGCTGAGCTAGAGACGAGGCCATCTTTTCTATCCACAATCGGTTTGCGTTCGTGTTGCACGGCTGCAGATGTGGAAAAAAGAAATTAAGCCAAAAAGAGAGAGAGAGAGAAAGCAATTAGCGAGTGTTGCAAGCAATAACGGTACTTGATGTGGTTGAGGCTGTGTGTGTGTGAGTGTGTTTAAGCAGGCGTTTAATTAGGCGTGCGAGTAAATGAGTGTGTGTGTGTGTGCGTGCATGCATGAATTAGTAATTAGGTAATGACACTTGTCAGCTTAGCCAAGAATTAATAAGATAAATATCTTTACTGCAAGTTGGCAGCCCTAAACTAATCGGTATATATGAACATTTGTCTACTTGGAATTTCTTCTTCTCTAACTCCACTCCAACTAAGAAGTGTTTAAATAAGATAAACATCTTTTCTGCAAGGTGGCAGCCCTGTCACAACTTCTAGCCTAATCAGCATACATATATGAATATTTTACCAATTGGAATTATTGGATTTGTTCTTGTCTCACTCCAACTAACAAGTGCATTATTCTATTAAACCGCTGTGTGTGTGTGTGCGTGTGTGCATATGAGTCTTGGGGAAATGGAAATGTGTGTGTGTGTGTGCGTGCAGTAGTATTTTTTGTTGTTGGTTTTTTTTTGAGACGACGACTTAAACGAAAATTACAATCACTTCGCATGCCGCTGGCCAAACACTTTTGCAGTCGACAGAATTGACACCTGTTGCGATGGTGTTTGGTCACCTCACAGTTCATGGCCCCACGGCATTGGTAGCCCAGTTGTTTGCGTATCGAACGCTTGAAGAAGCCTTTGCAGCCCTCGCAGCTGATGGCGCCGTAGTGTCGGCCCGACGCACGATCGCCACAGACGAGGCACAGTTCAACGGACGAGAGGGAGGCGGCGGCAGCAGCGGAGCTTGCTGCATTTCCTGCTGCTACAGCGGCTGCCACGGCAGCTGCATTGTTGCTTTGACCGCCGCTTGAGTGATTCAAGCCCATCGCTCTGGGTTCTGCAACAATAACAACAAGAGCAACAGAAAACAGCTTAGTTAACAGGTAGCAGCTACAAGTTTTCAAATGTGCCTCACCTTCATTTTTAATGCCGCTACTTGTGCCCATCATCAAGTCTAAGTGGAAACTGCAAGCTGTTGCTTCTTTGTGTTTGATTTGCCTTTCTTATTAGAACTTGTTTTTTGTTGCGTACGTGTGTGGATGTGTGTGTGTGTGCGTACGTGCTCTGCTTACTTAAATTGCGTATAAAGCCTTAAGAATGTTTTGAAAACATTGTTTTTTTGAACTAACACCAGCACTAGTTATGCTAACTTTACACTTTGACCTTTAATATGTATATTTTAAAATATATAAAGCCATTTAAAATGAGCTTTTGAGCAGTAGTAAAAATTTTCAGCCTTTCGTTAAATGTGCTGCAACTGAATGGCAACGCCGTCATAAACTTAGCGATGAGTAAATGTGAAGTGGCAATACTTCTCTCGATATGCAATACTCGTATTATAAATATCGATATAATTCTTACGATAGACACACAGCTGCAGCGCCCAGATTTCAAATAACTAAATTCTTTCATTTATAAAAATACAATTTATTTTACAATAGAAATCATTAGATACACAAATTAATTAAATCATAGAAATTACTTATTTACTTATTTGTTTTCTGTGAAATTAATTACACTTTTGTTTTTTGTTGTTGTTACTGTTTTGGTCTTACAATCGATTAAGCCACAAATTGCTTTTTCAAAATGCTGAATTGCAGTGAAAAAGAGGGGTCCAAATATGGAAAACATTAAGCGCGAATAAATGGGGGAAGCGCATACATTCAACCTACACACGTTTCAACTACTACAGATCAGCTATTATTACATTAATATCAACTACAGTCTGTCTTATTTATTCTTTAGACCCATTGCACGTTTGGTGGCGCGTCCAAGGAAGATGCCAGTCAGAAAGACCAAGCCCGTGGCGCTCATTAATATCACAAGGAAGAACTTTCGTGCCGGCGATGTAACCACCTGTTGCACCAGCTGTTGCATATCCTCCGGCGGCTGGGCGAGCGCATCATCCGCATTGCGAAACATTTCAATGCGACGCTCCAGTTTCTGACGGCAATCCGACTCCAAGGAGTTGGGCGTCTCTCGCAGCAGCGTGCGTAGACAGCTCAGTTCTAAAAAGGAATAAAAGCATAATAATCAATTGTAATTCTGCATCTCTTTTTACGCGACTTACTTCGTCCATCGCCGCTGGTTACCTTGGCACAGTAACGCAACAAATCCACAGTGCACGCCGTCTCCAGTATGGGATCCACATGTATATCCGCCTTGGCCTCGGCTATCAAAGTGGCCACCTCAAGTTGGCATTCGCGATTGATCAGTTGCTTCTTGAGAAACGCCGCCTTGAGGCATTCCTCCACCTGGCCATGCTCATCGCCATCCATGTGCGCCTTGCACAGTTCCTGTATCTCAGATTTGCAAAAATGCTGCAGCACGGGATTCAGTTTGTAATTTAAGGCCTGCTCTTGCAGTATTTTGATCATTTCCTTGGCACATGTCTCATCCAGCTTTGATTGCCGGAACTTGTCCTTAAGGCATTTGATGACCTACAGAAGAAATTAAGAAAATGGTATTATTAAATTATATATATTTGTAATGCATTTGTTATTTCATGAAAAAGCGGATCTAATGAAAATCACATTTCATTATCATTGAATAAACTACCGATAATAAACTTTTATTAACTACACAGAGCAAAACACAACGTAAATCTTAGTATTTACACTTTGATTCAACTATTTTTCATCACTAGATGTTTTATTGTTAGCTATAGTTTTAAATTTTCAAGTGATGTGATTGAAGCCGGTTATTAATCCAAGAGTAATGTTATTTTCACTAGAATTACATTTTCAATGTGTGATTTTCATTATCACTTCCGTTTTAAATGCTAACAAAATGTGAAATAATTGTCATTAGATTCTTTTAATGATAATTCTAATGAGCCGATGTTTCTTATTGTTATCATATTATACTACTATATAAATATTTTCGTCATCAGCGATTATAGACATGCTGGTCGCGATAACAAACTGTGGCAAACGATCACAATTGACGATTGTTGGCTTGGCTCGTCTCGCGTGCCTGCCTGCCTGCCTATTAGTCAGTCCATTTCAGTTCGATGGGAAGACGAGTCGTATACGTGATGTTAACTTTGTGTGGATTATTGAGCGCTTGCCTTGCCGGCTGGTTGATAATCTCCATGATGAGTACTTCAGTGGAGGCAGCTGTGCAAATGGCAACGGTGAATGTTCAACTGTCCGGCGAACAGGGCGCAGTTCGTGGCAATTACGGACAAACAGCGTGGACGGGTCAAAGTTTTATGCAATTTCGCGGTATTCCCTATGCAGAAGCACCCATTAAATCGCTGCGTTTTCAAGTGAGTTCAATCTCGTCATGCTGAGTCTGATAACTCACTTTTATGACGTGGTAATTAAACGAACCTAATACCACGACAATAAAAACAGGCACCTGTTGGTCGATTGCCCTGGACTGGCACACACGATGCTTTGGACTTCGGACAGCGTTGTCCGGTGATAACAAATTTGAATGCGCAAATGTCTGATGATCAACTCGAGGATTGCCTAAATTTATGCGTCTATACGAAGAATGTGAGTAGAATGTTTTTAAAATATCGTACAATCTCTCTATCTAATTAACTAATAAGTTATTTCAATTGTTTTGAGTATAACTTTAATTGTAATTTACATTAATGCCATGGAATTTATCACATCAGCTTGAACTGTAAGAAGTTGTCACACTTTAAAAGCAGCTACTTAGTTTAGTTGGCTGCATCAGTTTAAGCCGGAAAATGACTTGAAACTCTATTAAGATTAATCGCTATAACAGTTTTTAAGTTTATGATCTCATTATCAGATGTTTTTAATAGCAGAAAGTACATAATGTAATTTATTTTGATTGATTGTCACTTGTCTACTCAGCTTTATTGCGATTAAAACTCAGGTTTTCAGTCAGGTTATCAGATTGTACAGCTGTTTCGGAAACAAGCCTCTTAAAACGGGTTATTGACATTTGTTAAATAACACACTTAAACGATTTACGTATAAAGGCAGAAGCTGCTTCTTAAACTGATTACATAATTCAATTGATAATATTTGATTTGATAATAATGATATCATAAATAAATATGACTTGAATACAACAAGTGAGTGATTATGAGTGAGAGAGTTAAAAACTAAGTTTATTTCACCCGATAAATAAATCAATTGTTTGTTATACTCAGTAATATATTCTGCTAAAGTCGCACTACTCTAAATTCATATAATATGAAGATCCCCCAATTATGAATGGATTTCAACTACGCTGCTTTCCATTTGGATGAAAGTATAGAAGAGGAATAATTCTGTTTAATTAAGTTGCCATACAGTGAACTGAACTGCAATTTATATACATTGTCAATATATTTTAAAATATTTTCCCACTTCCTTCTCGACACAGCTCACGGCTCGTCAGCCTGTAATGTTCTATGTCTATGGAGGTGGCTATTACAATGGCTCCTCCGAAGATCATCCGCCAAATTATCTTCTAGAACGTGATGTCGTCCTGGTGGTGCCACATTATCGCATCGGTGCTTTGGGCTGGCTGACGACATTGGGCCAAGACTTGCCTGGTAATGCACCAATTGCGGATATACTGCTCGCATTGGATTGGGTGCAACGACACATACAACAATTTGGCGGTGATCCCAGCCAAGTGACCATCTTTGGACAGAGTGCAGGAGCGGGAGTAACGAGCGCTTTGCTGTTGAGTCCACGGACCAGTGAGAATCACTTTCAGCGTGCAATTGTTCAGTCGGGTTCGATATTTGCACCCTGGGCGATCACAAAGAATCCAACTGAACAGGCTCGCAGGATTTGCACACAATTGGGTTGCCAGCAGTGTGAGCAGGATAATGAACTTCTAAGCTGTGTCCAGAAAGCATCGGTAGTGCAACTGCTGCGAGCTACACAAGAAGAAACCTTCTCTCCGGTTGTGGGAGATGTGCTGGGAATATTACCAGAACATCCTCAGCAGCTGGTCAATAACTATCAGCGTGGTGTGCCTCTCTTAACGGGATTCACACAACATGACGGCTCCTTTGTGCTGGCCAGTAAGTCGTCCAGTTGGAATCCTTTAGCTATCTTTTCAATTATTTTTCTTTGCAGCCTATTATGACATTTTGTCGAGCCAAGTGTCCAATGTTAGCGCGTTGAGTGTGCGTCAATTCACGCAGGGAATAATGGAATCGACTAGGGATGCTACGGGTCTGTCGGATCAACTGCTCTATCGTTTACTGTACACGCCACAGCTATTGAATAGTCATGCCCACAACGACGCACTGCCCGCCTACTTTGATGTATGTTTACAAGAGTTTAGTTTCGATCTCAGTCTTAAGTATTTCTTCATTTCCTTTTCAGCTCACCACCGCCATCTATATGAAGTCCCCCGTCATTAGCTTGGCAAGTAAATTGCACACACGTCAACCGACGACTCCAGTCTATGTCTATAGCTTTGATTACGAGGGAAAGAATACTCGTTTTGGCTATGAATTGGACAATTCGCATTATCCATTCAATGGCGGAGTTCATCATTCCAATGATAACATCTATCTCTTTGCCACGCATCCACTGCAGGGCGAGGATACGTTGATGGCTCAACACATGGTCGAATTGTGGACATCCTTTGCCATTACCGGAGTGCCAAATGGTCTCAGTCCTCTATCTACTGCCAGCGGTCCCTACAATCGTCTGGGATTGCAAGTAACCAACGCTGAGGATTTGCTGGAGACACTCACAGCCACTCTCGACGATCCGGATAATAATCGTTTACAGCGTCGGAGTGTATACTTTTAGAGCGGAAATCGTTTCATTAGGAGAACTCACTTATAGGGGATATGGCTATTGTTTCCCTTGTGTAAATAATTAATTCTAAGTATTAAGCTCACTTGGCTTTAATTCGATACGATGAATGCATGTGTCGGTAGAAGCATAATTGTACTATGTACAATTTTATTTTGTAGAACTTTATACATATGGAAAAAGAGACAATTTAAACTAGCAAAGATACTACAATCTGCTCTATTTCCTGCGACCATACCACGGACAGTGGAATTACTACCCATTTGACAAAACTTAAACTCGGCTGTTAAGCTCTGTTATGTTAAAATGTAGTTCAGTTAATCATTATCGTGGCAGTATAAATAGGTATATGATATACTAGCTTTATAATAGCTGTTGATAAGATGTTTAGGCATACTTTAAAGGCGAATAGATAGACTAAAATAAGCTTATCTATTTTTAATTGTTACTCTTACATTAAATGAGTATATTGTCTTTGTTGCAGTGAATGCAATAGGGAGAAGGTGACATTTCCGACAGCATAAAGTATACTATTTAGTTCTAATGATTGTAATTAAATTACTACATTTACTAGAGATTTTGAACCAACTTTAATAGTGATATTCATCTGTATCAATTGAGTTACTTTGTAGCTTTTTTTATCAAAGCCATATAAATATAA
Organism: Drosophila histrio; assembly: GCA_958299025.2. NCBI lineage: Eukaryota > Metazoa > Arthropoda > Insecta > Diptera > Drosophilidae > Drosophila > Drosophila histrio. Next base: position 17,497,818 of record OY729166.1, on the reverse strand, counting down.
AGATTCTACCTACTTACATATAAACACAGTAATAATAGGTATATTATATCATATACTATATTTATAATAGTTGTTGATAAGGCGACTCTCTAATTAACTAATCTATGTGAAAGTTTTCTTTTATTTCTAAACGTTGGAATCAATTTCACAACACTTTAAGAGTTTCTGAACCAACTCTGTTAAGTTGTTGCTCAAGTTCCATACGAATTGTGAGATATTTACTAAATACATATATCTTTTAGATAGTGTACTCACCTTGCCGTTGAGTTCCTCATTTGGTTGTGCTGTGGCCACAATATTCGAGCAGTAACGATCAATGTTCTTGCCACAAGCACTCTGTAGCGAGGGATTAAAACGAAAGTCCGTATTTTGTTCGATCATGCGATTGACAACAACCAGATGACAGCGTTGATCGAAACTCGAGTCATCCTTATATTTCTTTAGGCAGTCCAATAGCTTCACCGACTCCTCATTGGGACAGAATTTGTAGACCATTTCCTTGCAGGTATTGAGTAGTGTATAGTCGGTGCCACTGTCGCCCAGTTCAGATTTTTTGATCATAAAAATGGCATGATGACACGCCTTGCCCAGTCGAGGTGTCTTCTGTATGAGACACTCCAGTTCCTATAAGGATTCTCAATTAATAAAGTCTTCAGAGAGTGTGACGTTGTGTTATTTTTTAGTTTGTGTGTGTGAAATCGTGTATTATTTTTTGGGGATTACAATGAGCTGGATGACTTGCATTTTTATTCACCTGACCAGGACCCTTTTGGTCGCTACAGAATTGCTCCAACTCGGACTTGCAGGCATTTCCCAACTTCGGATCCAATGCTATACTCTCACGCTGTTGATAGAGCTGCGATTTAACCTGTTGCCGGCAATCCTTGGGTATCTGATGACGCTGTGCCTTTATTGTATCGTTGCGCATAACTTCACTAAGACAGGCAACAACTTCATTTTTTGTTGTACTTGCAGCACAATGACGGGAAACATAATAACGGCATGCCTCCTTGAATTTGGTGGTGAAATAATAGTTCTTTAACGAGATTATTTGAAAGTGTTCAATGGCCGCACGACAACGCAAGTCTTTGCGTAAGTCAGCATCGTTTTTGTGCGCAATCAGGCAATCCATCATGTTGCCTGAAAGTGTACAGAATTAGTTACGTAAAGGGAATTGTGGAATAAGTGGACAAACCATTGTCCGTGCCGGTTTTGAGTATATCCGAGCAATGCGTTTGCATTGCCTCCGAACAGACGGACATAATAACCGGATTTAGCTCAACATTAGCTGCCTCCTCCTCCGTGTATTTGGTGACAACAGTTTTGCATTCGGGTTGCAGACTTTCCAGCTTGTTCTGCAGGCATTCCATCTCAGATCCTTTCTCGGTGTGCTCGCCACAGAACTGCGACAAATCGGACAGACAGTAGTCCTCCACTTCGGGCATTAGATCCACAGAGATGGCACGCTGACGCATGACACGCTTCACCTCGCGGAAACACTCCTTGTGCAACGTCTGATGCTTGTCCTCGCTGTAGGCCATGCGATGCAGGCAGGGCAGGATGAGGGGACCACGTTCGGGATCCATTTGCACATCCTGTATGTCATCCCATTGCCGCTTGGCGCGACAATATTTGATGGCATCGTCGCGGCAATGTTTGTAGAGCTGCGGATCCAGCTTAAAGTCACGGGCCACAAAGTACTCGATTATGAGCAGCGCCTGCTCGCATTCTGGCCTCATTACGGGCGTGCCAATGCGTTCCATGAGACAGCTCATGACACGCGCTTCGCCGCCCTCCACATCCTTGCAGGCTACATCGACCACAGGTTTACAGGCACGCCGCAGCACAGGATCTACGCGCCAATCCTCGCCAGCATCGCTCACCTTAATGAGTGTCTCTAGGCCACGTTGACATTGCGACGTCACGCGATGCTGGGCACGACGAGCACGCACATGTTCGAGCAGACAGTGTATAATCTCGCCACCAGAGCCGGAGAAACCATTCACCAGCTGCGCCTTGTGCTGCTCCGGACAGAACTTCGGTATGTCGTCGGCACAGTCGCTGAGCAGCTCCGGGGACAGTTGATAGTCGGTCATGAGCATGCGCCGATGATCGCTCAGCTCGACAAGGCACTCGGGAGCAAGTTTGGTGCCATTCTTCGATACGGACTCCAGGCACAGCAGAATCTGGGCCAATCGCACCTGTTTGTCCTCGGAAACGCCGCGCCGACAATGATGCAGCTTAATGTCATCCTTGCACGCCTTGGCCAGGCCATGTGACACCCGATAGTCGCGTCCCATCTGCTGATCTCGCAGTGCAATCTGTGTGGCACAGTGACTTCTCAGCGATGGATCACTCTTGTGCCGCACCAGACATTTGTAGCCGCTTGGTGTGCCAGCGCGTTCCTAAAGGAATTCACAAAGGTAAAATTAATAAATTACTTAATAAATAATTCATTTAATCTTGCTCAGCTATTTACCTGCGGGCAGAGAGCCGCCAAGTCATCGGCACACACGCGGAACAGCTCCAACATGCCACGTTGCATCTCGATGGCATTGATGGCCACCTTGCAATTCATTTCGATGGGATTTGATGGATGCGTATGCGCCATCAGGCATTGTACAGTGCCCAGTTGGGAGAGCAATGCCGGCAAATGCTCTACATTCATGCGTCCACATTTCTGCTGTTCCACAAGTGATCCGCAAGCTGTGTAGAATTCCCCAATGTTGGCATAATCCGGACCAAGTGCAGCATGAGCACGTCGCAGCTGCTGCTGGCAGATGTTGCTCTGCGGCATTTGCTGACGCTGATCCTCCAGGCAGCCCCACAGATCCACAGAATTGAGGCAACTCTGCAGCTTGTTCTGCTCGGCGACACAGTAGCTGGGCAGGAGTGTGTGTTCCACCCAAGAGTTCTGCTGCAATTGACGCTGCTGCAGCCACAAAGCATGCTGGCAGGAATCGGGCAGTGACTCCAATTGGCTGGAGCTGAAACTCAAGGCGCACTCTAACATGGACAAATTGTCGGTCGTCTTCTGGTGCGTGCAATATTTACGCAAGTCCTGGCAATCAGGCAGATCAATGATGCTGTGCTGAGTCGCTTTAGTATCCACGTCAATGGATGCACGGCGAATGCGAACGTTGCCAAATCCGCTGCTGCTGGGCGAATTGAAACCAACGTCACTGCTGCTGGGCGAATTGAAGCTAACTTCTCCGGCTGCCGCCCACAGCCACGACAACAGTAACAAAAACTCGTATTTCATTTTCAATTCTGGAAACTCGCACGGTTTTTTTTATACTTTAACTGCACATTTAAACGCTTGCGCTCATTAAAGCAACACTGAACACAATATTTATTGTTAAACTATACTTTTTAAATATCAATTCGTTACACGTTGGCGTGCATAAATAGCAATTCTTTGAGTGCAACAAGAAAGAAAAGACAAAAGGCCGGTAGAAAATGCAACGTTAGTTCTTTATGTTCTTATCATGTTATTGTGCAACACAATTGGTGGCTTGCTTGGCAAACACTTGGCACGATTAAGCCTATATGTATTTCACAGCATTTAAAATTGATAAAATCAACAGAAGTTTGTGCAATAAGAATTAATAACTTATTATATTTTATATCATCACTACTAAACTTGTACAACAGCTGCGCAACAAGAACTATGTCTATCGATATCAGCGATATCGATTCAGCGCGCCAACTTATCGACTTAATAAACGGTAAGCTGTGACGTCAGACTGCAAGCCGTTGACATATTGCTCTTCAGTGATGTCATCTACTCGCCAAAAAACGGACAGGGCAGAAATAGGATTTTTTTTAAAAACTTATTTAATTACTTACTTTGTCTGGACACTGCGTATGCACTTTTGTGTTCAATATGCACCGATATGCTGGATTTTAATATATATAAGACGATATATTTGCGAAAAGGAGTGTTGTATATTTGCCGGCTAAAGTTGTTTTAAAAAGGACAGATCTATCGGAAACACTTGCTGCTCTTCGATATTTAAAATGCAATCGATATATATTTGTTGGTGCACGGACCGCCCATCTCTAACTGTGTATGAGTAGTTCGCGAACCGCAAACAAAAGAAAGTTATTTTTTTTCTGCTGGGAAGCGAGAATAATAATTTATTTACCTGTAGTAATTGTACGTAGTGCATCATAAGAACATTTTCCATATATTCAATCACTCCAATCATCATCAATACTTACGGTCTTCACATTGCGAACTTTTAAAGTTATTAACCCACAACTACGGCATCGCAGTGGGCGTCATTAAGCGCTGAGGAGGCGGCGGCTAACGAACGCACACCGCTCATGGACGTATGCTTCAATGCCTCGACGCCG